>CM040119.1:247749887-248399829 GCA_022559845.1 Amorphophallus konjac
GGAAGGAGCATATTATGGCTGTGTTTCCTGCACACACACACACACACACAATTGGTAGGTAGTCTCCCCTGAACACACACAGATGAGATAATACAAGCTGTCGGCTGTGTCCCCTGCACACACACACACACACACACACACACACACACACACACACACACACACACACACACACACACACACACACACACACACACACACACACACACACACTGCTGTAGGTAGTCTCCCCTGAACACATACACATTGAACACACACACACACACACACACACACACACACACACACACACACACACACACACACACACTCTGCTGTAGGTAGTCTCCCCTGAACACATACACATTGAACACACACACACACACACGCACACTTGGCTGTGTCCCCTGCACACACACACTCAAGTATGGCTGCCAACCAAAGTTTGACTCATGTATACCTAAAATTGTGAAAGTACAATAAAAAATAGATCAGGTTGTTTTGTTCCTGACTAAACTTCGAATTAAAGAGGACATGTGACTAAACTAAATTGAACAACTCATGCATTTACATCACACACTAGGCTGTATAAAACAAAAAACACATGCAGTTGACATTTCTTTCATTCATTAATCCATCAACGATAAGAGAAATATGTATACCGTTGACATTTCTTCCACCCATTTGAAGAAGCCACAACCTGAAGTTATCTTCGTAGCCTACACATATATCGAAATAAAGAAAAAATACGTACAATTGATATGGAAGATATAAATAATAACCACATTACAATGTTTATCACAAAACATACCTTGGATTCTGGGCATACATAAAAAACTTTCCCTTTATTTTTGGTAGTATTTGAAGTACGCCTTCTGCATGGGCCTTTGCCACAAGGACATAATAATAATTCATCTACCCACATGAAGAATCGACATGGTTTATCATTCGCAAGCTGTGAAGACATATATAAAAGAAACTGATATACATAGCCCATACACAGACAAAATGTGTTGCAAAGATTGCAAAGTAAGAATAACATACGCCAAGTGGACAGCAATAATAGGGACATTGTGGATTTCTACTGCTCTGAGATATCTTGACAACACATTCCCCCTTGCCGCATTCACATTGAATACGATCATATTTACCAACACCTATTGAATCCATTTTCACGATGCCCTGAAACATAACTATGCACATTAATTATTTGTGACGTGTGTGCTTGGGCTCAGATCGAAGATTTTTTCATTGAGGTACAAATGTTGCAGTCGCATATCAAAGCCACTGTAGTAAATCATGCAAAAGTAAGGGTACACCATAGGTCGCCAAACCTACTAGTTGTGTGAAATACAAGGCACTGCAGTAAATCACATCATAAGTAGGGGTAGACCATGGGCCGCGAAACCTACTAGTTGTGTGAACTACAAGCAGGGCAGTGAAATCACATCATAAGTAGGGGTAGACCATATGCCGCCAAACCTACTAGTTGTATGAAATACAAGCAGGGCAGTGAAATGAGATGCCCCCACAGTACCCCTCATCACATATATGCTCCTTCCCATCATCATTGCCCATCCTACTAGAGTTGATGCCCATGAACCTGTAGAAAATAATTTGTTAATTACCCAAAGCATGAATTATGAACATGCAGATAATACTACTAAAATAATTCAGAGTACAGTTTTTTGATCGCCTATAAACCATCATGCAAGAAATGTGCAATGTAGCGAGTTTTGGCCCACATAGGATTACCCCTAGTTGAGCCAAGATGCTCCAAAAAATTATATGAGGGTACTAAACAAAATATCAACGTCATGTTCGTATGTAAAGTCAGGGGTGGGGGGGGGGGGGAGAAGAGGATGCCAATCCACGATCACATGCATATCTAAAGAAATGTTAAGGAAATTATGTTACAACATCTGAAGTGTTCAAGGACGTAAGTAACAGTACAAATCAACTGTTCGATTAGACAACACAGCCAATGTCCAATTTAAAAAAACAACTAACACATAAATTGTTTTAACCTCTTCACCCCTTCATGCTGGTGTTCACAAGCTGCTGGAGAGATCTCTAGCTAATTTCTTCTGGGGGTCCTCCAGCTATGGTAAAAAGAGGCACTGGAAGGCGTGGGCTTATATTTGCAAGCCAATCAATCATGGAGGACTTGGTATTCTATCGCTTAGACAAATGGATTTTGCTATGAGGGTCAAAATGCTTTGGAGAGCTCTTACTTCAAACTCACTTTGGGTAGCATATTTCAGATCTAAATACATTGGAGACTCTCATCCAGCTGAGGTTTCATTTAGGAATATGAAGGGCCACATGAGGAAGAGATGGATGCAAGCTAATAATTTCCTACAGCAGCATACTAAAGTGGTACTTGGTGATGGGAGATCCACTAACTTCTGGTTCGATAATTGGTTTGGTAAGTTCAGATTGGGATCCTTCGTCCCTAATGACCTCATTATTAATAAAAAGGTCACTATCAGTCAATTTTTTTCTCATCAGACTTCAGAGGAATGTGCATTGATCAACACTTATCTTCCACCTGCTGTTCAGACTGCACTCAGACATTTTACTCTGTCTTCCTTCCCTGATACAATGGTTTGGTCACTGTCCAGTTCAGGTAAGTGTATGACTTCCTCTATTTATAGAGCCTCCAGCAGCATAGGACTTCCCACTCCTATGCTATCAAGTTGGATTAACATCTGGTTAGCTTGGTTGCCCACTAAAATTTCTGTGTTCCTTTGGAAAATCATCAATGGCTGCATTCCTGTTGACACCAAAGTTCAAGCAGCTGGTGTTCCCCTCTGCACCAAATGTCATTGCTGTAACAGCCCCTGTGTGGAAGACATTAATCACCTTTTCCTTAGTAGTGAGACAGCTTCCTATATTTGGGCCTATTTTCGCAAGTTTGAGCTGTAGATTAATGGCTCCTCCATCAGATCCGCTCTCCTGGTAACCACCTCTCAACTGAAGAAAAAATCTGCTCATGATTTCTTTATTCTTGCTGTCATTGGTTTTGGTTTGTGGGAGCTTTGGAAGGCCAGGAATTCTTCAAAGTATGATGGGAAACATATATCCAGAAACTGCCTGCTCCATAATATTATATCTAATGTCAAGAAAGCCTGCAATCTTGCTGATCTCCAGGAAAAAACATCACAGGAAAAGGATCACTCTAGAGGCATTTGGTCTAAAGGTTGCTATTAACTCTAAACCAAGCCTCAAGATTGTGAAGTGGATTCTTCCTCCTTGGCCCTTCATTAAAATCAACACTGATGGCTCATGCAAACCTTCTGGTGACTCAGGTGGCGGTGGGGTCATACGAGATTCCCATGGATCGGTCTTACTTGCCTTTTCTCACTATTACAACCAATCAAACAGTCTTATTGCTGAAGCTAGGGCGCTTTTGGATGGCATTAAATATGCTCTTACCATCACTAGTGACATGTTCTTTATTGATTGTGATTCCAACATATTGGTGCAGGCTGTCACAAAAGGTATTCAATGCCCTTGGGTGATCCTTCAAGTTGTCAGAGAGATCTGGAGCATTCTTCCTTCTCATCACTTAATTACCCACATCTATAGAGAAGCCAATTGTGTTGCTGATCTGTTAGCATCTTTAGCGTGCTCCACTAAGTGTAATTCTTTTTATTTTAGTAATGAGCTGCCTCAGAATGTCAAAGGTGCAGCCCGTCTAGATAAGCTAGGCATGCCTAGCATTCGCCTCTTGTAATTTCTCTTTATTTCTATCAATAATATTACCCTTTGGGGGTTTTCCCCTTAAAAAAAAAACTAACACATAAATTTCATTCATCATTTATGGCTCCCATATGACGACGCCTGTAATACACAAGATACATGCTTACAATAAATGGATGTTGAATGAAATGAAATGAAACTGACTCTAACTTGGGTTTTAAGAGAATACCCTCGTGCCGCATGGTGGGCCCAAAGGTGAGTGGCTATACGTTCCCAAAATCTGTCTCCTCTAACAACCACAGACCTATTGAGATTGTCCTCTTCTTCGACCTCCTCATCCCCTGCAGTGTTTATGTCATCCTCTCCTTGTTGGAAGATAAAATCAAGCCCCTGCTCCTTTCTAATGAAGTTATGGAGTACACAGCACGCCATAGCAATCCTGGTTGTGTCTTAATTGGATAACTTTGACGTTTCACTAGAATTGTGAAACGTGACTTCAATACACCAAAAGCACGCTCAACGTAATTACGTAGTTGGGCATGCCTATGATTGAACAAGTCCTCCTTGTTCCTATGATTAACCCTGGTCCTATTAGATCTGTACTCAGAAAGATGATACCTTGTGCCACAGTATGACGCTAGGAAATTGGGGGTGTTAGCGTACTGCATCAACCAAGAAGTATTTCCCTACGAGAACGGATTGTGAGTAACAGTGTGGAAGATAATACAGAAGGACACTCTATAAAAGGAGTAAACTATACCTTCAGGAACAGTAAATCCACCTTTTTCAATGGCCCATCTCAGTACTTTCATATCTGCAACCGATCCTTCCCAACCGACAACAACATAAGTAAAGATAAGATCAAGATTCACACAACCCGACACATTTTGGGATGTTTCACCCTTCCGATTTCGATAACGAGGTTGGTCGACCGTTGGCACCTTTGCAGCAATATGTGTCCCATCAATCACATCGATTACATTCTAAAAGAGAAACAAACTAATAAGCGTTGATAACTAATGAACAATAACTATGAATCAATAATTAGTGATTATAAACCACACCACCTTGAAGAATGGATAGAATTTTGGATCATGCCTTATTTTTGGATGAACTGGCTCTTCACCTGTGGGTTTCTTAATGCATTCATGACGCATGGATAACACTGCCATGAGTACATTGTTAAAATGTCGGCTGATGGTCTCGCCTGAATGTTGGAACCATTCCCTGAGTAACCTATTACCAACTCCATGTCCAACCTCGAGAAGGAAGATAGCTAACTGCTTAGTAGCCGACATATTCTTGGTGTCTTTCAGTACACCATTTTCCATTAATGTATCCCTTAATCTTAAGAATAGAGAAGGATGCACTCAAAAGTTAGAGTAGGATCTGCCTACATGATCGGCCATTAATTGTTTAACCCACCTATGTCCTCGACCGACATCTGTGTGCATTAACGGCCTAGAGATACATGTATGAGCCGACATCATTTGAAGGACAACTACATGCTCAACTTCCTCCCAATACTCCTCCTCCTCCGTCATAAACTTAATAAGGAGATCAAGTGACGGGCCAGCCTAAGCAGTTTGAGAATCCATTGGTAATGCAAAGGTTACAAATCCTATATGAAAGAAAGAGCATGTATTAAAGTATGCATGAGTATATCATCGCACAATTCATGTAAATGAAACATAGCCAATCATATTCACATTCCACTAAATAAGAGCTAGAAATAGCAAATGTAGGAGATTACAAGTAAAGGTTAAAAAGGATACAGAGATCTACGAATAATAGCCTAGATGGCTTAATATCCATCCGAGCTTTAACTCTTCTGGGAGAGCCAAGAAGATGCAACGGTCCTCGACACACTTGATAATCTCCATCGCTCTGAACATGCCTTCCTCAGGAAGTCCAGGTAGCTTCAAGAGGGCATCAATTGCCATATCTATTGGTAGAGTAGATTTCTTCTGCAATTCTAACATCTCCCTTTGTAAGCTTAACCTTTCCTCCCCTAAACTAACCAATTTGTCAATTGATTGTTCATTAGTCACAGATGCTCGCTTCCTCTTCCTATTTACATTACTACTTGAAGGAGTGTTCTTAGATGATGGTGGCACATCTTGGGTTGCCTCAAAATTATGTGTGCCCATTTGTGATTGTTGCTGAATGTTTTCTGGTGTTTCCGTGTCATTAAAAATACTACGTATGTTAAATTCATCTTCCACATTATGCTGCTCATCACCATTGTCGCTTCGCTGGTCAAGATAAGAGATTCCTTCATTACATGCAGCGTCATCCCCTCGAGCCATAGAAGTAGAGCAGATGAATTCCATTTGATCAAAAACTAAGAACGGCTTCCCTTGGATTGCTCTGTATTCTTTATTCATCTGCGTGTGTGAAGTCACATGTTATTCATGTAATGGAATGTGAATATTATAATTGTATAATGTGCATTGGGTATGCTACCTACCGATATGAGCTCCTCCCAACTTTCCACAGTACCCGGGAGTGGCATTTTTTTTCATCATCCCAACCCCAGCCCGATCGATTCTTTAGACTAATAATTAGATAGTACCTCTTTTTCAAATTTTTAAACCAATTTTTTAGATTTTCCAACGAATATGCTAACTTGGTCAACTCGTTGAATTTCTTTACCGTATTTCTCCATGCATCTTTTGTGAAGTTTTCATTGGCAAAACCATCATTATTAGTCTTGTGCTCAGCGAGGAGGTCAACAATACACATATCTGCTTCATTGCTCCAATTTACCACCCTACTCTTCGGATCTTTCGATCCACTCATACTTATTTAGAGAAATAATAAAAATCATTAGGAAATTACAAATGAGAGTAATCCATGCTCCCAAAGATAATTGAGAATAAATTATCATGAATGCTAGTATATAAAAATCATCACATTTGATAAAGATAATAAAAAGAATAATTAAATCGGGCGTTTATCACATGCAATTAATCATAGAGTTTGAATTACCTGAAGGGAAAGGAGTAGTGTGCAAGGCAATGAATTAAGGAGCCGTCTGCACAGCAAAATGAGAAGGAGCAGTCGACAGCAAAAGGGAAGGAGCAGTCGATAGTATATGACATAATATAAACAATCACCAACTTTGGTTGGCAGCCATACTTTGCTTTGAGTGTGTGTGTGTGTGTGTGTGTATGTGTGTGTGTGCATGGGACACAGCCGAGTGTGTATGTGTGTGTGTGTGTGTGTGTGTGTGTGTGTGTGTGTGTGTGTGTGTGTGTGCAAGAGACTACCTACCAACATGTTGTATTATGTCATGTGTGTGTGTTCAGGGGAGACTACCTACCAATTGTGTGTGTGTGTGTGTGCAGGGGAAGGAGCCGAGTGTGTGTGTGTGTGTACACATTCAGTGTGTGTGTCAGCTGAGTGTGTGTGTGTGTGTGTAGGGGAAGGAGCCGAGTGTGTGTGTGTGTGTGTGTGTATACATTCAGTGTGTGTGTCAGCTGAGTGTGTGTGCAGGAAACACAGCCATAATATGCTCCTTCCCATCCTCAAACTTCGTCAGCCATATTATGCTCCTTCCCAACCTTAATTCCCAACCTCAAAACTTTGGCAGTCATATTATGCTCTTTCTCAATACCAAACATTGGTTGGTCATATCAGGTATACATGAGTGAAACTTTGGTTGGCATCCATACTTTGCTTTGAGTGTGTGTGTGTGTGTGTGTGTTCAGTGCGTGTGTGTTCAGGGGAGACTACCTACAGTAGTGTGTGTGTGTGTGTGTGCAGGGGACACAGCCGGCAACTTGTACTATCTCATGTGTGTCAGTTCAAGGGAGACTACCTACCAATTGTATGTGTGTTTGTGCACGAGACACATCCGAGTGTGTGTCTGTGTGTGTGTTTGTGTGTATGTGTGTGTGTGTTCGCATAGGCGACAGGGACGGAGAAGAAAGTGCTCACCAGAGAAGAACTGTTGAGTCGGCCACCGGAGAAGACAAACCTGTGGAGTCGGCCACAAGGGCTCACAGGCCAGAAGCCCCAGCGATGGGCCCAAATGTAACAATAGCAACCGGAGAAGACGAGACGGGGAGTCGGGCACCAGAGCTCACCGGCCGGAAGCCCCTGCGAACTAGCAGGGTCATCTCGCCAGTTGCGATGAAGGGCGAAACAGGGAAGGAGACCAACCGGAATCCCCAACGTTGGGCGTCGATGTACCCTCGTGCCACCGGGGAAGGAGACGAGCAGGGTAGCCCACCGTTGGGCCTCAATGTAGAGTCGGCCACCGGGGAAGGAGACGAGCTAGGGCGAAGGGTAGAGGAGGGCGAATGCACGGGGCAGAAACGGGGATGGTCGGCCGTTGGAGCAGGAAGGAGACGAGGATCAGGTCGGGCGCCGTCCAGACCTAGGGCAAAGGGTGCGAAGGGTGGAGGAAAGGGAAGGGTGCGAAGGGGGGCGAATGCGAGGCGGCGGAGGGCAGAAACGGGGATGGGAGACGGGGATAACGCATCCCCACTTTTCGTGGGGATGAGTTATCCTCGCGATATCCCCGATTTCGGGGTTATTCTCATTCTCTTTAGCCCAGGATATCCGCGAGCTTTTTAGCTGAAACAAATGTAGAATGGGGTTCAACCGGGGATAACCCCGGTGTAACCCGATACCAAACATGCCCTAAAGATCTCAGCACACTTACGCTGGATGAGTTGATTGGGTCCTTGATGACATATGAAATCAACATTAAAAGGATAGAGGAGGAGAAATGTAAGATGAAATCAGTTGCATTTAAGGCTAACCCACAACCTTCTGAAGAAAGTGATGAAGGGTCAAGTCTTGATAGTAGTGAGGAAGAACTGGTGGACCTCATCACTAGAAGAGTCAGAAATTTTTTAAAGAAGACTAGAAGGAATGGCACTTCTCCTAGAAAAATTCAGAAAAAGCCACTGGAAAAGAGACGAGAGATAAGGTGCTATGAATGTAACAAAGTCGGCCACATGAGAAATGAGTGCCCAGAACTTCAAAAGAAGATCAAGAAAGAAAAAGTGAAGAAGCCCAAGGCCATGAAGGCGACATGGAGCGATGAGGACGAGAGCGAGTCCAAATCCGAGAAGGAGGATGAGCTGGAGGAGCAGGTCCAGAATCTATGTCTGATGACTGATACGGAGAATGAGACTGAGGTAAATTCTGATAACGAAAATCTTACTTGTGAAGAATGGGAAATTACAGATGCTGGAATGCATGAAAAGTGCAAGAAGCTGAAACATGAAAATAAAAGCTTAAAAAAGAAGTTTCATGATATTTTGCATTCTAGTTCATCTTCATGCACTAAATGTAGTTTGCTTGAGTTGGAACTTGAAAAAATAAAAAATGAAAATGAAATGTTGTTGTCCAAAGTTTCTCTATTTGAGGATGAAATCTCATGCTTAGAAATTGAAAAACAACATGCTTATGAGAATGTGAAAAATCTAAAAACTGAAAATGAAGAATTGGCAAAGGAGTTGGAAGGAATCAAGGAAAAATTGATTGATTGTGAGAAATCCAAAAAGGACATTGAAACCAACTTCAACACCATGTGTGATGAGCTACAGAAATTGAAAGGTCTTGTTGAAAAAGAACTGAAAGGAAAACAGAAAATATTTGAATATGGTGAAGATAGTCAAAGGAATGAGAAGAGAGATGTGGGACACTCTCCCACAAAGAAGAATTCTTTTGTAAGAAATCAATTTCAAAAATCCGTTGATTCACTTTGTTATTCCCCTGTTCATCCATGCATGAACTCATATATAAATCCTTCAAACATGCATAGGAAGAATTGTTTCAGAAAGCCAAATGTTACTTGCTTTTATTATGGTATGCTCGGCCACTCCATGTACGTGTGCAATTTGATGAGGGCCGATGATGAGTGGTTTGAAAGGAAGAATAGAATATTTTCTGATCGAAGTGGAACTAACTCTAAGGGACCCAAGAAAGCTTGGGTACCCAAATCTATAAAGTGAGAAATTTATTTTGCAGGGGTGTCTTGAGACCGAGGTAAATAATGGTCTCTCAAGGTAAAGGTAAGAGAGCTCAAGTTTTGAAATCTTCTGTTAAATGATTCAAACATACACTTGGTTGGATCTTGTTAATTCGACCTTCTTCAATCTTGTTATCACCTTTTGTTGATTTTGGAAATGATAAAGAGTTTTGTTGTGTTGAGGAACTTGCATACACACTTTTGGTTATCTTCTTGCAAATAATTGTTCAGTTTTGCATACATTCAAATCATGCTTTAGAATTGCACATATGCTTGCATATTTATGAATAGAAATAAATTTTCATTATCTTTTCAGTTACATGCATATACTTGGACATATTTTACATACTTGCGTGCTTGAATGCCATGATTCTTCGGTATTTCAAATGGTGTGTTGTAGAATGGTGGATTTCGTCTACCGGGAAACACTCACCATGCGAGAGTCGGGTCTTTGGACCTACGTTCTCCGCCACGTACCGGAAATCATTTTGCATAAACTTAATTCCGAATCCTTGCTTGAATTGCATGTATATATTTCTAGAAAATCATTTCTTGAAAATCTTCTAAGACCTCACCTCCTTGTTATATAAAATGTAGTGATTTTGATCATTTATGAAAAGTGACATATACAAAGGAGGAGGATTTGTTTTCATTTGTGCATACATTTAGGGGGAGTCATATCTATATTATGGCAAATTCATTTTCAACATACAAAGTAATTACCCACACACTTTGCACAAAAAATGATGCATATGACTTTGATCGATAAGGATTTTAGAAATTCTTCTCAACACTTTATAGGGAAACAAATTTCTACATGGAAATGAAGAGTAATCGTGAGGAAAAAGCTACCTACCCCGTAATATTCAAATAAGTGGAATGTGGAACCGAGTAGCCGAGAATCTCCATTGAAATAAATGAGGAAACACGCATCGAAAAGTGAAGTTATAATCCACAAGAATCAAATTATGATGAATCCTAGTAGTCGGGAAATCCCATTGAGACACATGAGGTGACTCGCGTCGAACGGTGATGTCCAATAAAACGAAACAAAAAAAGGGGGGTTGTGCGAAGCTATCAAAAGTCGAGGATCTAAATGGAATTGTAGAGAGGAAATAACCCTCTAGTGTTCTTAAGAAATTATGATCATATCCATATATTTTTGAAGTTCATTGCTCATTGCCTCACTTTTCACTTTTGGGTATATTGTGATGCATGTATATCTTGAATTTGTTCCTAATCATGGTTTATGTAGGGCCTCTAGCATATGCATGCACTACCTTTTTATGATTATGCTTCATGTCTCACATTTTGGTTTAGAATACACTGTTCACTTGCTATCTTTTTACCCCATTGAGGGGGAGTTATAGTATTACATGCTTGATTGCCTCTCATGCTTACTTGCTTGCATGAATAATTTTATTCATATCATACTCCATTTCACATTGATACATCCTTAGATCATACATGTAAATAATAGGTTAAATAACCCCGTTGTCAATCAGTTTTTGTTTATGACAAAAGGGGGAGAATAACATGCTATTCAGCCATACACTTGCATATAGATTAGAATTTGAGCATTTGCATATACTTCAGTCATCTTGCATATTGCACATCAAATTCCATTTTCCCACTTGGTGTTCATGGTTTACACACCTTTTCTTCATGGTAGGTTAACTGCTGGGTTCTTGCGCCATTATTTTTCATTTCTATTTTATTCATGAGGAAGTTTCACATTTGTTCCCCTTGTCCCCCACTTTTTGATAATGCCAAAAGGGGAGAGAGAGTTTTTGGGGTGGCCACAATATTTTATCATCATCAAAAAGGGGAAGATTGTTGGGTTCGTTGCGCTCCCTATTTATCTTTGGTAATGGTTTTGATGATAACAAAATATTGTGTGCATTACGTGTGTGTAGTAGTGACAATCGTGTGTACAAGTGTTGTGGAAAATGTCCATTGATGTGAAAGGAGCTTATATTTTGATTATCTTACTTTGTAGGATAAACATCCATGGTGGACATCATTTACAAGTCAAACCATGTTTGCATGAGTATTTTAATGTCCATGATTCAAAATAGGTGGTAAATCACATTTTCATCCCAAGAACCTTTGGTAAGGTTTTAGTCTCTCAAATCCGTCATTTGGTGACTTTTGGGTAAGATGGTGTGATAACCCATTTGTGTTCTATGCATTCCTTTCATGGGTTTTTGAGGTTTCTAAAGGTGTTGAAGAGTTCATGTTGATCATGGTGAAATATGGAAGAATGATATTCTCACATTACTAGATGCTTGTTGATTTCATTCTAATCTTTAGATTAGAAATTTGGAGTCTTAGAAAGGGTTTAAAGCATTCTTCAAAAGCTTTTAACTATACTCCATTTGAAAGGGTTGACCCCCCCCACTGCATGGGTCGACCCCTGCTGTTAGAAGGTTTCTTAAATAATTTTCTGTTGGTCTTTCGAGGTTCATATGTGATTAAGTCATTTACATCAACTTTTGAGGAGTTTGGGTCTTAATTTGCTTCACATGAGTTTTAATGTATTTGGGTTGAATGAGTTTCATGTATAGCAAATACATGTCTTAATGACTGCATTCTTACTTGAGGATTTGGTGGTTTGAAAATTCCTTCATGCATATACTTCTTGGAGTATTGATGCTTTCAAAGATTTTCATGCATTGTTAAAATGAATCTTCTTTTGGGCTTGCAAGATGCTTAACCCATTCATATTACCATTTGTTGGAATGTGGTTTAGAATATGCCAATTCTTTGTTTCAATGCACTGTTATTTGATTTAAATGTTTGAATGAGGAAAATTGGGTTTTAAACCGAGTTTACTGCATTTTCGTTCATGACAGCAAAAGTGTCGACTCACAGAGTCGACACTTATTTCCCTCTGCTCTGCTTTTATGTTGTTTTATCAAAGCAGGCAGAAAGTGTCGATTCTGTGAGTCGACACTTTGTCATGTGTGCTATTTTTTGTTGAAGACAGAACACTTTGTAAGAAGTGTCAACTCTAAGAGTCGACGCTTATTCCCTGGGTTCTTTTTTTTGTTGTAGACAGAACTTCACATAAAAAGTGTCGACTCTAAGAGTCGATACTTTCTCTGAACCGTCCGGAATGGGTTTTCCGGATTGGTTTCGAAACCCATTAAACCTAACCTATTTGCACCCAAACTTGACCCCTTTACCCTTAGGGTTCTCATACATGTTTGTGAGGGGTTTTGTGAGGATGTTAACATGGGTTTTATGGTGTTTTGATCAACTTATTGTGGTGATATATAAGTGCTGCGATTTTCACTCTTGAGAGTAAGAGAGGGCTAATAGTTTCTATTCTTTTGCAGAAGAAGGAGGAAAGAGTGCGGCCTCAAGGTGGAGAGGAGAGGGCTTTGAGAGATTTATCATCTTGTGGTGTTTGCAGGTGCATTTGGAGCTTGGATATGAAGGTATACATCTTGTACGAGCTGTTGACGTTCCAGACAAGCTTGGATCTTCAAGGAGGACGACTGACTGCTCCATCCTGCTGTAGTTTCAACTCCCTCCGACCTGTACCTCAAGGAAGATCTTCAAATGGCCATTAGAGAACAAAGGGAAAACATTATACATCTTTTACCCAATTTATTTGTGATGCTCTTCTTGATCTACATTTTGCTGTGAGCATATCTTGTATATCTTTCTTATTTTTCTGAACATCGAAATATTTGTGTGTGTGTACGGAGCTATGTCTCCGGGTGAGGTTTTAGTGTGGGGTGAGTTCCCCGAGCGTGTGGGTGTGTGCTGCGGTGGCAACGTTTTGGGGCCAGGTTCCGTGTGTGCGGATTGCTGCAAAAGCAGCGTGTGTGTGGTGTTGGGGTTCGTCCTCGTGGTTGCTACAGTTGTAGCGTGTTAGTGACGCCTCACCGGGTTTCAGTGAGGGGTGGACGTAGGCGGACGGATAGGTCTGGCCGAACCACCTAAAAATCTATGCGTTCCATGTGGTTTGCCTGTGTGATTGTCTATTTCGTCTATCTCTGTTCACAGGCTATTTTACAGATTTTTATTCACTGCACCATCACACATCGCTATGTCTGCTATCCGTGTTAAGTGGAAGATCAATCATTATTTGCTTAGGCTATTCGTGTGGGATTAGTGAGTTCGAGTGAACTTGCTTGTGTAGAGCGAAAATTTGTTTTCGCTACATTTCATGTTAATAGTTTATTTTGATTCTGCTGCGTAATTTGAAAATCTACCATCTCGCCTAGGGGACAATTCAACCCCCCCTTCTTGTCCACCGTCTATCTGGGCCAACAGCGAGGTCAAGAAGAAGCTACTTAGGAGCTAGGGGAAGCGGTTAAGAAGAAGTATTCACAATTGTTTCTGGTTTGAGCATAACCCTCTCTTAGAACTTGTGTGTGAATTTGGAGATCAAATTCTTTTTAATGGGGGAGGGTGTAGCAACCCGATAAAATATATAATTCATAAAGAGAATAATATTAATAAGTCTTAACTATTAAATGGTTAATCCATCCCAATTAGTTAAATAAGATAAGACTCGTTACTGGGTTACAAAATAAATTCCTATCTAAAACCCTTTTGAGTGGGCTTGTTCGAACGAGCTTAGGTCGACAGTGGGCTTTTCGGTTTAGTAGTGTGTGTCTTATCTTGTTAAAAATCCTAAGAGGAGGTCAATCGAAGGATTGGCTGCTGGAGGACTCAATTATGGTAGGATATGGATTAACATGGAAGGGGTTGGGTTCTAATAGAAATAGGATTCCTTGAACCCTACTAGGACTCGTCGGAGTTAAAACCTTATATATAGGACCCTTGAGAGAACGGCAGAAGCTATTGCTGCTGTTGTTGGGATCGTGAGGCTTAGGAGGAGGCGAGCGTGGTTGTGTGCGTGTTGTGCTGCTGCAGAGAACCGTAGGCATCTTAGCGTCTTCATCCCATCGTTCTTCTTCCTTCTTCTATTAAGGTAGGTTTTCTCTCGATCAAAAATAATTAAAGAACTCATGTTGGTAGACAAGAATGCATCCCATTCATCCAAATATGTTATTCTTCCATAATCCATGAGTAGTTTTGTTTTCAAAGCATTTTGTTATCTTTTCTGATTCAAAAGGAATTCGTGACCGGAGCAGTAGACGCGTATTAATCTGCGTGTTTCTACGCAGATGCGGATTCATGAAATCACGTCGTGCACGTAAACGCGTAGTAATGCACGTCGACCGCCCAGACGCGAACTTCCTAGAAAAATAAATATTTTATCAACGTTTAAAAATCAACATCGCAAGAACCCTGCTAAATAAATTTATGATGAGCATGTTTTTAGGATCTCCAGAATTTTCTATTAATTATCATATCCTCTGTTTTGTTAAAATCCCCGTAGAATAAAAGTGCTATTGTTCATCCCTACTTAAAAGAAATGAACATTGTTAATGAGTCTGTGATTGTACCTATCGGGTGCGACTTGAGATGTATTTGAGAATCTGCGTCCCCTTGTAAGACGTGGATTTCAGTTTAATTAGCGTCCGTTAAAGTAGACACATATTCTTGAATATGCGCCTCTCCAGAGAGACACGTATTAATTTACGTCTGCTACCTCGATGTCACTTCATAATAAAATACTTAATTATTCTTGAAAATTATAGGAATTAATGTCCATGAGCCAGACGCGTATTAAAGATTCTACGCCTCTCCAAAGAGATGCAAATTAATATGCGTCTGCCCCTTTGACGTTAATTACTATTTAATTTTGTAATGCTGTAAATTTAATGGAATTAACGTCCTGTTCAGTGACGCTATTTTAAATAAAAAACGACGACTGGTTCTGACGCGAATTTATCCCCTACAGTTTTATCGTTGTTTTGATCCAATACCATGGATCCCTGGCACCATTATCTCACTGTTGAGACATGGTACCTGATTTATGTTCTTTCACGTACACCCTATTTCTTAGGGAAGGAAGGACCCTCTGTCAGGAATCCCACTCACCGGATTGGAAATTCTGTCTCTAAGGCCTCCGTAAGTCCCCGACATCGAAGGATTCCCTCTTCGATCACTGGGCTGGTTGTACCCTAAAAATCTATTGTTGGGTCCCGTAGTGCAGGAACACAGATCTAGAGGGGGGGGGGTGAATAGATCCCTCTGCTAAAAACTATGTCCAATTAAAATCACAAATTAGCGCACAACGGAATTAGCAATATTGATAAGATTGAGGAATTTAATCTAAACAGATTTAAACTTAATTCACTCAATCTCACCGAGCTCATACGATTGCATAAACAGATAATATAGTGGAGCACACAATCACAAAGATCAAACCATAAGACACGGAGATTTTTAAGGTGGTTCGGGACCACGACGGGCTCCCTATGTCTACCTCTCACCAAACCGGTAAGGCTTCACTGCTGTAAAAATAGCCCGGGGATAAATCCCCACACATACACGGAGCCAAGCTCCACCACACACATGTAGGGCAATGCCTACACAACCACACGAGAGTAAACTCCCAACTACACATGGGGAACACACCCCAAGATACGCCCAAACACACACGCGGATATACTCCGCACAAATCGACACATACACGTCAAGACAAACACTCGGAGAACCCTTTCTCCGAACACCCACACAAAATATTCTTTCAGATGTATATGAAACGAAGACAAATAGATGCAATAACCCCCCAAACAAATTCTATAGATGGAAACTAGAAAGATGCATCAAGAATAAAGCTCCCCCTTCTTCAACAAAATCTGGTTCTCCTTGGCTCGTTGATGGATGATCACGATTTCGACATCATCTTCTTCCTCTCCTCGAGCCGCATCTCTTTTCCTTCTTCCACGAGCTCCAGATCTTCATGGATGTAGATGATATCCTCCTTGCAAGAGCTCCACCTCGTTTTTCCCCTTTTCTTCACCTATACGAAAGAACAAATGAGCATTAGGGTTGTTGTATCACAAAAATCGCAGCTCATATATATATACAAGAGAGAGTGGACAAAAGACACATAAAACCTTCCTACAACATGTTAGAAACACCCTAATATGTTTAGGAACCTTTGGGGGGTAGTTTGGTAAAGTTTCATAGGGTTTTCATTAGATTTTGATGACTTCCGTAAACTCCCGTCGCGGACCTTCCGGAAGGTGTCGACACTTGGTGTCGACACCTACACCCTGCACACACAAAATGCATGAAACCAGAACTTTGGCTAATAGGTGTCGACACCTGGTGTCGACACCTACTGGCTGCCTTGCTACATCCAGGGCAGATTCAGCAAGGTGTTGACACTAGGTGTCGACACCTACTATTTTGGCATGTCAAGCAACCACAAGCAGGGTTTTAAGGCACCGATTCAAAGACTTAAAAATATAAATGATATTACCATCAATTTAAGTGATTTAAAGGTGTCAGCCAACCCTTTTTCACCTACAAAAAACACAATGGAATCAAGTTAGTATTGATTTGAATCAAACCTCATTCCATTAAGTCATATATGAGTTAATTGAGCACATTAGGAGCCCCAAAGTCCATGAGGAACCCCTGAATCATAGACAAGGGTATTGCAACCCATACATATTGTGCATGAAGATTCATGAATACCAAGATAGTTTTCATCACATGAGCACACTAGCATTCAAATGAGCAATGCGTTCAAATGAGCATTAAGCCATTATACCAATACACGATTAGCATGCAATTGAAGCTTGAGCACTATGAACCAAGTTCACATTCCTTTAGCTCAAGGATGCTATTCATGAAAGCCGATTCAAACATGTTTTAGACTTCTCATATGAACCAACAACAACACATTCCACCAAATGACAATGTTTTGTTATGATGAACTTGAGTCTATCAAAAATCCAAATATAAAGACATGGGAGCTCAACCATTCAATAGTATTCTTGTATCTTCATAGCCTTCAACATCAAGATGCTTCCACACGCACATGTAGATAATCATGCCAATTGCAAAGACATGTACAATAGCATTGGAACTCATTCATTCAAATGGTATTCTTGTTGATAAAAATCACATTCATCAATCATTGAATACATGAGGGACATTATTATAAACACGGGATCTTCTTGAATCTTCCAAGCAACTAATTAAGGCAAATACAATGGTATTGCATCTCAATCATTCGTTTAGCATTAACCGAAGTACACATACATAACATGAGGCTCAATATGACATTTATCCAAGCATGTTTTTCACAAAATATTTCTCATTGAATACAAGGCAATCTCACTAAGTGTATATGTAATGTATATGCAATGTGCTAACATCAAAGCATGTATGAGCCTTATAGAGTCACAAATGCATCCACATGATGATATCCCAATAACAACATTTTGTAATCATCTCCACAGCCATTTCAAACTTCATAGCTAGAGGATAAAGAGTTCAAGCACATGAAGACATGAATAAGCATTCAAGCACAAGGCCAATCAACAAAGTCATTGTGTAATCATCAAAATCACATACACAATAATCTCTCCCATTTTGATGATGACAAAATGTTATGCTAATGCTCTCTCCCCCTTTGACATAATCAGAAATGTGGATCATGATGGGGAATCCATGATGACAGCAAAACCAAAAATAACATTATTTTTTTATTTTATTGACAAGAACCGACGGACAATGGGGTTATAAAGAGAACTAATATGCACAATATGCATGAACTAATTGCACAACTTTGAAATGTAAATGTGGACAATATGGACATGCACAATGAAAGTAAGATGATCCAGTATGATTGATCTCCAAGCACATAGATATATATACATGTAATATAACTCCCCCATTTTATTTAGAGTGTGAAGGGATAGGTGTACGAAAAGTGCAGGTGAGTCAGTAAGATTAGAGTGCTCATGATTACACCTAGAGGAGTGTGCAGATAGATAGGAGAAGACGTACAACAGGTCATGCAGTTAATCAAATTTTTAGAATACATATCAAATAAAATTACCATGTGTAAGTGAGTAACATGAGAATAAATTCTAGCCTTATGGATAACCAGATTTTCAATTAAACACAATAATAATTGCACATACTGTATTTCAATCTAGAGAGCAGCGTATTGGAGGTTTCGCTCTGCCTCAATCAAATTTATCATCAGAAATTTTCATACTGACAATCTGAATTTTTCTAAGAATGATCAGGTTCAAATAATTCCTTTTTATGCGAGGAGACACATGGAGCTCATGTCAGAATCCTCAGTTACTCAGAATACTGAACCATTTCACCTCATTTTGAATAGAGGTACTTTAGTCAACACTTTTCAGAAACGAACTACATCACGTCTCAGGTGACATGTGCCCAATTTATTCAATGAGGCTAAGCATTGCTCTACCTTTCATTTCAGCCATTTTTTGTATGCGGAGTCAGGTAACTTTTTCCTCAACTGTCTCTTTATCATTCATGCAGCAAGTTGAATTATTTTATAGTGTTGAAATGAAATTCCTATATCCTTATGAATAACACTCAATTTCATATTAAAGTGCATGAAGTGTGTGAATTTGATTTAACATGTATGGAGAAAATTTAACTTAAAACAAGATAGTGCAGCTCCCCCTATGTAAATGCAATTAGCATGAAATGCTCCCCCTGAGAGTTTGACATGAAGCACACTTGTTAAGACTCAGATGCAACATTATTCAACAATGGAATATACGGTCTTAGAAGTTTCAAGGATGGGGTTTTAGCATATATTAACATGCAAGCATACAATGGAGATATGCAAATATGCAGTGCAGAATGCAAAGATATGTAATTTCAGTTCTTGAATTGTTGGCCCCAAAGATATGATACTATTGTTGGAAGTATTCATTTTGGCATTTATGCAACATGAAATGTTCAAAATGATGCATTTCAAAATATGCACTATATCTATGCTGAAAATTCCAACTATGCAACAAGACACACGATGAGCTTCATCTTCCAAAAGCACTATGTGAATGATATGCAAATATGAAATGTGATGTAAGATTTCAGATTTCACATGACAACTCTATATACATCTAATGCAACCAATGCATGACACGCAAATTTTTTTTTTAAATGTGAGAACATAATTTTATTTTGAAAAGAGAATTCAGAAAATTCATTCAAAGCATCAAAATCATCACATGTGAACTTTTCCTTGAAAATATTTTTACTTTTATCTAAAAAGATGAGTAGCATATTGGTAAAGACCACGGAACATTGATCAAATTCAGTCCTCAAAATATTCAGTCACAGAATAACATCATCATGCTGAGAGAATGAAGAAACATCAATCTCAAAAATTTCAGCTTGCAAGACTAATCAATGCATGATTTCAGAAAATTCATTTATGTTTGATGCCATATGCATAGATGATTCATGGTACCGGGCGGAGGCACATTCTCACGCATGGTGATAGCTTTCAGACAGGCTTGACCTGCCCTTCCACATGTCACCATTTTATATACCATGTAGTCATGAATTGATCATCAGATAAATACAATGCATTCCCATATGACATCGGGGGTTTAGCAAACACATGCGTATTGAATGACAGTTTAAAATTCATCTAGAACCAAACAATCAATTTTTTGAATTTTGGTACGAGGCGAAGATTTCGGTCCGATGGCCCAGCTCTCGCAAAGTGATGCCTTTCTGATAGGTCTAACATACTATTCCGGCAACACATTTTGATATACCAGAAATTTCAGATGGTTTCACACATACACAAGTAATTCCACTTGAAAGAGGCATTCAATGGCTACACTCTCATATATACTTCTCAGATTTTTTAATTCTTTTCAGCCAAGCATTCATTTTTCACATAGTCAAAAGCAACCAAAGGGTATTCAAAATTTCAAAATCACTAACTGTCAAGAGATGGCACTGGCATCAAGACCAAAGAACTTCAACCAAACACTTTATTTTCTCACATTTGCCTTGAGTTACCTTTATTGACATCCTCAAATTCTTCGCTTTATTCCCCTTGTTGTCTTCTTCATCAACAAGCTCCAAATCTCAATGGAATTAGATCAAATCTGGCGTTGAAGTCCTCTTGAGCTCCTTTCTTTCTCTCCTGCAAGAAATAGAATGATATTAGCCAAGAGAGTTCCCATGAAACCCCAAATTCGCATCTTATAAATAGCAGCATATAAGGATATGAAAAGACCAAGAAACCCATGCCAAAATCCTTCCAAAACTCCTCTAGGATATGAAGAGAAACCTTAAGGGTAATGGGGTAAAAGCTCAACCCAATCAGACCACAAAATGGGCATTTCGAAATCCAATACGCAGACCCGTTCCGGATCTGTCAGACTAGGTGTCGACACCAACTATGAAGTGTTCTGTCCCTTAGAAAGAAAAGGGACCCAAGAGTTAGGTGTCGACACCTCCTGGGCAGTGTTCTGTCCAGCCAAAAATGATGGCCCATGGAGTTAGGTGTCGACCCCAAGGGTTGACACTTGCAGTGGGGAATTGGAAAACTGCCCAAGGCAGTCAATTTAAGCTCAAAAACATGAGATATGTTCAGCAGAAAAATTCATGATTGTAGAATGCACTAGGATCACTCTGTAGATCGTAAGATCTAGAAACAACAGAGTCTCGCTCTGATACCAATTGTTGGGTCCCGTAGTGCAGGAACACGGATCTAGAGGGGGGGTGAATAGATCCCTCTGCTAAAAACTATGTCCAATTAAAATCACAAATTAGCGCACATCAGAATTAGCAATATTGATAAGATTGAGGAATTTAATCTAAACAGATTTAAACTTAATTCACTCAATCTCACCGAGCTCACAAGATTGCATAAACAGATAAGATAGTGGAGCACATAATCACAAAGATCAAACCACAAGACACGGGAATTTTTAAGGTGGTTCGGGACCACGACGGGCTCCCTACGTCCACCCCTCACCAAACCGGTGAGGCTTCACTGCTGTAAAAATAGCCCGGGGATAAATCCCCCCCCACACACATGGAGCCAAGCTCCACCATAGACACTGAAGAGGGGCGATCTCGCGCTTGTCCTGAGTTGGAGGAGATGATCACCGAATAGTGAACTGCAAGGAAGGGAAACAGATCAGGGGGCCCAGGGATGGTTCCCTGGGGAAAACCCTCCGATGCCTAAGTCAGTAGAGTAGTGGTGGAAGCTATGAAGGGAGGAGGAAGGAGATGCACGAGATCCCTCTCCACCAAGGTGGTGAAGTGGTTCCTGCTCAGAGAGTTTTAGGCGTGTGTTTGCTTTACCTTTCGCTGGAGGGAGTCGCAGGTTTAAATAGTGCGCCAGCCTTATAAGTCCCGTAAGCTGAGGAGTTTTAGGCGGGGGTTACATCTTCGATGTGGGCTCTTTACGTCCTAGTCGTGGGCTCTTTATAGCCTTGAGGATTCGTGGGCCCCCTTATCCTCGTAGACTCCTGCTCAGAAAGGGTTCTCAATGGCAGCGTGGATAAGCAATCGTCGGTCGACCCAAGCGTAAAGAGTGCCAGCCCTGTCCCGGGCGATAAGCATAGCTCGGGTGAGTCTCGGTCGGAGTGGGCACTGGGCGCTAGCCCTTATCCCGGCGAGGGGGATAGGTTGGGCGTGGGTCTTCCTCCGATCGGACCGACGCTCGGCCTTCCGAGCCTAATGGCCACCTAGGAAGTGCTTGATCCCGAGTGAACTTATTGGGCTTTTATGCTAAGTGGGCCCTGCGGGGTGGTCACTTAGATGAGCTGGGCCTCGTTTGGTCTCGCTGGACCTAGTTCGGCTGCTCTTAGATGGGCTACAGAAATCCCCCTCTCCACTTGTCCCCCTCCTAATCCCGAGCCTTGGTAGGCTCGGAAGAGTAGCCGTTGGGGTTTTGGACAGCGTGGCTCGGGTGGGAGGAGATCTGGCGGTGTTAAGAAGCCACGTGTCATGGTCACCTGGGCCCGTAATAGTGATAATCCTGACAGATTTGAAATGAAGGGGCCCCCTTTCTCGGAGGTCAGAATGACGCGCCGCCTTCCGCGAGGGGATATAAGCGTTGTGCGCTTGCTGTCGTTCCAGACTCCCTCCACTGTAGGGTTTTGCTCTCCTTCGTATTTGCTTTCGAGGCTCTCTGATGTGCCACGGGGATACGACGGAAGAGCAGAGATGCGCAACGACGTTCGTAGAGTTGGCTGAGATAACCGCGGAGGCGTTCCGACAGCTTCCCCTTCCTCCAGAGTCTTCGGAGTCTTCCTCTCCAAGTTCTTCTTCGGATTTCATGGCGGACCAGCGTCCAGAGGTCGAGGAGTTGGAGGGTGAGCCTGAGGTGAGGGTGGTGGTGATACTGCCGGCTCCGAACTGCAGCGAGCTGGGGGAGGCGGAGGTGAAGCGGCTGGAGCACCAGTTTCGCCTGCCTTGGCAGTACTACTTCGCAGCGGCTACCCCAAACGAGACGAGCTTGGATTCTCGTACAGGCCATTTCTATTCCTTCCTTCTGTCGTGGAAGGGCGGGTTCCGTCTTCCCTTCGACCATTTTGTTCTTGACCTTCTCAATTTCTTCCTTTTGGCTCCCATACAGTTGGTAGCCAACTCTTATCTTCTACTTTCCGCTTTCCACATCCTCTGCCTCTAGTGCGGGGTTCCTATTTCCTTAGACCTCTTCCATTACTTTTTTGAGTTGAAGGAGCATTCCTCAGCCGGGAAGGGCTTCTATTTCATCCAGGCGAGGTGAAACAGGAGCTGTGTCTCCTTGGCAGTGAAGGACTCTTCCCACAAGGGGTGGAAGTGTAGAGCCCCAGAATTTATAAAGGCCTAAATATATTAATAAATGGATTTTGAGACTAATAAGTCATTTTAAGGCCCAACTAGGTTAAATAATTAACCAAACCTAATTTCCATCATCTAAAAAGTTTAAGGCCCAAAACCACTTTGGCCCATGTTCTAGAAGGTTAAAAATGAATTATATAAATAATAATATGGATAAATGAATAAAAGAGTTTTATTTATTTGAAACTCTATATACGTTGAATGTAACGGCCTATCGCACGACCGTCACATGCTTGTAACGCATGGGTCTACGACCGTTATACTCTGTAAATTCCGTAAGCTTAAGAGTTTGATTAATGTTGAACTCTGGGAGCAATAAATGTAACGGTCTATCGTGAGACAGTCACATGGCTCTAACGCACCTGCTTTAGACCGTTACATCCTGTTAGTTTCGTGAAGGAAAGAACAAGAACAAAGATCAAAACTTTGGACTCTTATCCACTAGAGATCAACGTAGGAAGAGTTATAACATTACTAAGAACTCTTAGAGATTACATTATGACCAATTAAGGACTCTAGAATCGATCTAATCCTCAAACCCTAGCTAGAACTCTATAAATAGGACTTAGTTCTGGACTGTGCGACCCTTACTTTTGGATGGCAAGGAATCAAGGTAAGGAGGCATAATCTCAGGTAAGTTCTTTAGAAGTATTTGTTTACAATACTTTAGACTAACTCCTCTCCAAATTTTACATCTTTAGGTCAAGAGGTCATGGAGTTAGAGTCCAAGGAAGTTGCTGAAAAGTCACAGGAAGAAGGAAACTAGGGCTCGGTGTCCAGACCATAATTGGAAGTTCTAAAGCCTAATAAAGAGGTAGGTTATCTCATGAACGGCAAAAACAACCTGATAGGACTAAAAGCCCTCTGGTTTGATTGAATTTCATGCATAATAGAGCATCAATTTCATGTTTTACTAGTTCTATGCATTACATGCATCTCTTAGCCCTAATTGAAAAATTAAAACATGTTATTAATCTATTCATTGATACCTATGCATGTAGTTGGCCTATCCTTCTTTATCATGCCTAGAAACTCATGATGTTTTGATTATAGACATGATGTGAGTTAATCTCTTGTGTTTCATATTACTTTCTGTTAGCAGACACTCTGACGCGTCACAGTAGGACCGTCCGTCACATTCGTGTAACGGCCTTACGATGAGCCGTCACAGTCTCTGTGGTATATCAATTTACTCTGTTAACTCTGACGCACCAATACTGACGCGTTACATAACTGTAACAGCTGTTCTCTGACCGTCACAATCACTGTGACGCCCCACTTCTAGACCGTCAGGGGCTATGTTCGGTCAACCCTAGACAAAATATGATTTGTCAATATTACTTATTGTTAAGCCTAGTTACCTAAGTTTTAAACCTAATTACGTGACTTTGAGATTATTTAAGCATTCATGATAGGAAATGCATGTTTTGATATCTCACTATTACTTTGAGTTATATTAATTTCATGAACCCAAACTCTCTAGTTTTATAATTAGAAACATGATTTTGAATGATGTATTGATGGAGTTTTTATCATGATTTCACATCGATATATGTTTATATATATATTCCTTCTCTATCAATAGAGTCATTCTATAAGTACATGGCACATATTCCGGTATGTTGACCATTAGTTCACACTTTGCATTATAGGAACACAATCTTGGATATGAGGACCTCTCTATTAGATATTCCTTCCAATGGACTAGGAAATCTTGTTTCAAGACCTCCGTAATTCTCCACGAGCCTGGGATTCCCACTAGGACGTCGAGTTGGTTGTACCATTAAAGCCATTAACTAGATTACACTATTGTTGTTTTCTAGATCTAGTAATGTAACGGCCTTACATCGGACCGTCAGGCTCACGTAACGGCTCATGGCATGATCGTCACATTTCACTGAGTCCAAGTTAGTATTCTGGACTCTAATCATTGTAACGGCCCACTACTGGCGCGTCACAGTATGTAACGGCCCAGTGGATGACCGTCACACTTCTTATGTATGTTAACCCAAGGTTGACCAAAAGGGTTGATTTCTAAAGTTCTAGATAGACTAATGATAGTCTAGAACTTAGCATAATAATTAAGAAACTTAATGTAATGAATGAAAGGTAAAAGAATGTACCGTTATGCTGTCGATTTGTTTCTATGAGCATGACATTGTTTAAGTCATTTTCTTGGCTCACACATTCTTACGTTGAAGCATTCATTCATTGATTTTAGTTATCATGGAAATTATTGGATTGAACATTCTTGGCCATACTTTACTGTTGCATGCGTGGAAGTAGCTTAATTTATACCTGAAGATGCGATCGAGCACTGATTGTGTTCAAGGGCTCTATGCCAGTCCCCTCGACTGATTGCCGGAAACATACTATTTTATAAACCATGGCGTATGATGCTACTGGCGTCGCATTGCGCTGGGAGTACTATTTCTATAAATAAGTGAAGATCCACGACACGACATGACATTCTTGTACATGACATTCTTGCTTGATATTCCACAGAAATTCACGAAGCACTTGCTCATAAGCATAAGATGCTAAAGTGTTGATTATGTGGCTTGCTAGTACATTCTCGATATATTCTTGTTCATGAAAGGTCAATATCACGTCTTGTTATACTCTTGCTAATTCCTTCTTGTTCTCATTCCATCTTATATGATTGTCCTGTTACTTTGGTTTAATCGCGTGATCATCGCATTGCATGACTTTACCTTATTTCTTTAGAGCTAAAATGCTAATTACTTTAATAGTGCCCTCATGTTGATGCGAAGATACCTACTGGACAAGTGTGCTCATTACCTATTTCTGATCTCTTTCAAGAAATGAAAGTGAGTCGGGTTCGGATTCGGATTATTCAAGAAGCGGATCCGAGAGTGATTAAAGATGAGCGAAGACTTAGGAAGTCTATAATGTCTAAATTGAGTCAATGTAATTTTCCTATTTCTTGAGTCTAGTAGAATGAAAGATGATGGAAAGTGGTTATATTATGAATATTGATCATTTATGAAATAAAGTTGAAGTTTGATTAAAATCTGTGCAATTACATTTATGTGTGTGATTGTCTCGCGCTCTGATCGTTCTTGCTTGCAAGAGACTTACCATGCCGGCTGTTCGCGCTCCCCGAGCGAGTCTTCCGCTGTAATAAAGGCTTGGGACGTGACAGTTAAGTTGGTATCAGAGCCTAAGTCTCAGGACTTAGGGAAAGGAATCATGTCATAGGATAAGTCCAAGGTTTAAGGACCCCTACCTATGAACCAAGGAAGGAATTTTCATGCCCATGTGAGAATTGGGTAGAGCCGGGATGAGATAGTTATTAGCTTTAAGTTTGATTATTCTTTCAGTCTCACGAGGAATAACAAGTTGTCATATTTCTCTCAGGTACCTAGATTGTTATTATGGCTCATCACATAGACTGGAATGGCATGCAACAAACTGTTGCCGGCCTTACTCAGGCATTGCAAACCATGGCCCAGGCAGGGGCAGGAGCACGGGCTGGCGATTTGCTTCGCAATTTCCGAAGTCTAAATCCTCCGCGATTCTATGGATCTTCAAATCCCGATGAGGCAGAAAATTGGATTGACGAGATGAATCGGATATTTGACGTTATTCAATGCACTGATCAGGAGAAGGTCCGTCTAGCAGCATTTCAATTAAATAAAGATGCCCGTACTTGGTGGAAGTCGGTTCCGACACCTCCGGCCGATACACCTCACACGTGGGATGGGTTTCTCACTTTATTTTGTGCCAAGTATTTCTCCGAGCATGTGAAAGAAAGGAAGGCTATGGAGTTTGCCTCCCTTTGTCAAGGAATGATGTCGGTGGCAGAATATGAGCTGCAGTTTTCAAGGCTAGCACCTTATGCACCAACACCTTATGCACCACATTTGATTAGTACGGAATTATTAAAGGCAAATCGATTTATGGACGGGTTACGGCCCGGTTTCATTCAGCAACTTGGGACACAGAATATCCGCACTTATGCGGAGATGGTTTAGAGGACATATCTATGCGAGAGGACCTTAGAGAAGGTCGAAAAGTTGAAAGGAAAAGGAGAAGAATCCAGCCGACGCTCAGATCGGCATTATAAGAAAGAGAAATTTAGCATCACGGAACCATACAAAAGCCGTGACAGCAAGAAAAGATCAAGGAGCAGGAACGGTGGGAGTTCCCAGAAGAATAATAAAAAGGTTAAGGAAGAGAAGGAGCAAGTTGCCATGGCGTGCACTTTTTGCGAGAAATTCGGCCACTCGACTGAAGAATGCTGGAAGCGCCTCGGTGCTTGTTTGCATTGTGGAAGTAGGGAGCATCGTGTGCCAGATTACCCCCTTATGAAAGATCAATCAAATAATGGAGGACGTAGGAGGCAGACTCGCCTCAATGCTGTTATAGATGAAGAAGAAGCACCCAAGAATCAAAATGATGGGCTTATGGAAGGTACACTTCAAATCTGTTCTCGTCCTGCCTTCGTGCTATTCGATACTGGTGCTTCTCATTCTTTTATCTATACCACTTTTGCACAAACCTTACCAATTGCATCGGTTCCCCTACCTTCAAATCTTGCTATTGCTACGCCCTTAGGATATGGAACTAAGCTTACCAAGCATTATCCTGATTGCGAGGTAGTAGTAGAAGGACACAATCTCCCCGCAAACTTAGTATGCCTTGATATGAAAGGTTATGATGTCATTTTAGGGGTAGATTGGCTTGTAGACCATGATGCTTATATCAATTGCCGAAATATGATTATATCTTTTCGAAAGCCCGGTCTTCCAAGATTTTCTTTTCTTGGCATCAAATACAAGAAACATCCTACCATTATATCTTCTCTTCACGCTTGCAAGCTTATCTCGCAAGGATGTGAAGCTTTTCTTGCTTCAGTCATTATTACCGAATCTAAGGAAATTATCCTAGTAAATATCCCTATTACAAATGAGTTCCCAGACGTATTCCCATCTGAACTACCTAATTTACCGCCTGAAAGGGAAGTAAACTTTACCATTGAACTCATTCCTGGTGCGCCACCTGTGTCTATAGCCCCTTACATGATGTCCCCCACAGAACTCAAAGAACTAAAGAAGCAGTTACAGGAACTTCTAGACAAGGGTTTCATTAGACCCATCACATCCCCTTGGGGTGCGCCTGTTCTATTTGTCAAGAAGAAAGATGGTTCCCTCAGGCTATGTATCGATTACCGGCGACTGAATCAGCTTACAATCAAAAATAAGTATCCATTGTCGCGTATGGATGAGCTCTTCGATCAGCTTTCGGGAGCAGAGTATTTCTCTAAGATTGACCTCAGATCAGGTTATCATCAGCTTAGAATCAAAGAAGAGGATATTTATAAATCAGCTTTTCGAAGTCGTTATGACCACTATGAATTCGTGATGATGCCGTTCGGGTTAACTAATGCCCCAGCAACATTCATGCAACTTATGAACAGTGTCTTCCAGTCATATTTGGACCAGTTCATCGTCGTCTTCATCGATGATATTCTAATATATTCCAAGACAAAAGAAGAACATGAACAACATTTGAAAATAGCTTTATAAACACTTAGAGAACACAAGCTATATGCCAAACTCAATAAGTGTGAATTCTGGCTCAAGGAAGTCTCATTCCTAGGCCACATTATTTCAAAAGAAGGTATTGCTGTGGATCCTTCTAAGGTAGAAGCTGTCAGAGATTGGAGTCGGCCAACGACTGTATCTGAAGTAAGAAGCTTTTTGGGTCTAGCTGGTTATTATAGGAGATTCATAAAGGACTTCTCAAAGATCGCGGTTCCTTTAACTAGACTTCCAAGAAAAGAAAATCCTTTTGTCTGGTCGAAGGACTGTGAAAAGAGTTTTCAAAGTCTTAAGAATCATCTTACCACAGCCCCTATTTTATCACTACCAATGGAAGGTGGTGGATTTGAAGTGTATACGGATGCATCTGGAATTGGTTTAGGCTGTGTCC
The DNA here is from genome assembly GCA_022559845.1 of Amorphophallus konjac. NCBI lineage: Eukaryota > Viridiplantae > Streptophyta > Magnoliopsida > Alismatales > Araceae > Amorphophallus > Amorphophallus konjac. Next base: position 247,779,256 of record CM040119.1, read on the forward strand.
TTACGCAGAATGGAAAGGTGATTTGCTACTCTTCAAGACAATTGAAACGTTACGAAGAAAATTATCATGTACATGATTTAGAATTGGCAGCAGTTATATCCGCCTTGAAAATTTGGCGTCATTATCTTTATGGAGAAAAGTTCACGATCTACTTAGACCACAAGAGCTTGAAATATTTATTCTCTCAAAAAGAGCTTAATATGAGGCAAAGGAGGTGGTTAGAACATCTCAAGGACTTTGATTTTACTATTCAATATCACCCTGGCAAGGTAAATGCTGTAGCAGATGCACTCAGCAGAAAACCAATGGGTATGTTATCAAGTCTCATGATTAGTATAACTAACCTTATTCCTCAATTTGCTCAGTTGAATTTAGATGTTGACATTAAGGAAGAAGATCACTTCATAGCTAATATCCGAGCTCAACCTACATTGATAGAGGATTTGGCCAAGTTGCAAGAGGATGACCCAACCTTATTAGAAATTAAGGCCAATATTGAACAGAGGCCGGATTTTTCTATTTCTAATGATGGAAGATTGCTATTCAAGGGCCGAATGTGTATACCGGATCATGAGGATACAAGGAAATTGATCTTAGAAGAAGCACATAAATCAAAGTACACCATTCATTTAGGAGGTACAAAAATGTATCAGGATCTCAAAAGAAACTTTTGGTGGCCCAATATGAAGAGGGAAGTAGCTGACTTTGTGTCTCGCTGTCTCACGTGCCAACAAGTGAAGGCGGAACATTTCAGACCTGCAGGTAAATTACATCCCTTAAATATTCCAGAATTGAAATGAGAGAGCATATGAATGGATTTCATCACGGGATTACCTAAGACAAGAGGTGGACATGATGGAATATGGGTAATCATAGATCGATTGACCAAGTCTGCACATTTCATACCAATTAAAAGTCGATGGTCTGTGGATATTCTAGCAGCACTATACATAAAGGAAATTATCAAACTACATGGTGTCCCAGTCACTATTGTATCAGATAGAGATCCTCGATTCACATCACAGTTCTGGAAAGGTCTACAACATTCACTAGGGACCAGATTAAATTTTAGCATAGCCTTTCATCCACACACTGATGGTCAGACGGAAAGAACGAATCAGGTGGTAGAAGACATGCTCAGGGCTTGTGTTATTGATTTCGGAGGAAGTTGACATGATCACTTGCCTTTGGTGGAATTTGCATATAATAACAGCTATCAAGCAAGCATACAAATGGCACCTTTTGAAGCTCTATATGGGAAAAGTTATCGATCTCCAATATGTTGGAATGAAATAGGGGAAAGATAATTTCTAGGCCCTGACCTTATCAGAGATTCTACAGAGAAAATAAGACTCATCCAGGAAAGAATGAAGATGGCACAAGATAGGCAAAAGTCTTATGCTGACAATCGAAGACGTGACTTGGAGTTTCAGGTAGGAGATCATGTATATTTGAAGATTTCTCCAGGTCGTGGTATTTGAAGATTTGGCATTAAAGGAAAGTTAACTCCAAGATTCATTGGCCCGTTTAAAATTCTTGAAAGAATCGGCAAAGTAGCCTACAAACTGGATTTACCTCCACAATTAGCAGGAGTTCATGACGTATTTCACGTCTCTATGCTGAAGAAGTATGTATATGATCCGGATCACATTTTCACTTATGACAATCTGGAGATTTAGAAGGATTTGACCTACGAACAAATGCCAATAAAGATTCTGGATCGGGAAGTGCGTCAACTAAGAAATAAGGTTATTCCTATAGTCAAGATCCAATGGAAGAAAACATGGCCATACGAAGTAACATGGGAAACCGAAGCAGCCATGAGAAAAAGATTTCCAGAATTATTTAACTGTAAGTACACTCTCCACAATCCATGTATTGAATTTGGGGACCAAATTTATCTAAGTGGGGGAGGGTGTAGAGCCCCAGAATTTATAAAGGCCTAAATATATTAATAAATGGATTTTGAGACTAATAAGTCATTTTAAGGCCCAATTAGGTTAAATAATTAACCAAGCCTAATTTCCCATCATCTAAAAAGTTTAAGGCCCAAAACCACTTTGACCCATGTTCTAGAAGGTTAAAAACGAATTATATAAATAATAATATGGATAAATGAATAAAAGAGTTTTATTTATTTGAAACTCTATATACGTTGAATATAACGGCCTATCGCACGACCGTCACATGCTTGTAACGCATGGGTCTACGACCGTTACACTCTGTAAATTCCGTAAGCTTAAGAGTTTGATTAATGTTGAACTCTGGGAGTAAAAAATGTAACGGTCTATCGTGAGACCGTCACATGGCTCTAACACACCTGCTTTAGACCGTTACATCCTGTTAGTTCCGTGAAGGAAAGAACAAGAACAAAGATCAAAACTTTGGACTCTTATCCACTAGAGATCAATGTAGGAAGAGTTATAACATTACTAAGAACTCTTAGAGATTACATTATGACCAATTAAGGACTCTAGAATCGATCTAATCGTCAAACCCTAGCTAGAACTCTATAAATAGGACTTAGTTCTGGACTGTGTGACCCTTACTTTTGGCTCGCAAGGAATCAAGGTAAGGAGACATAATCTCGGGTAAGTTCTTTAGAAGTATTTGTTTACAATACTTTAGACTAACTGCTCTCCAAATTTCACATCTTTAGGTCAAGAGGTCGTGGAGTTAGAGCCCAAGGAAGTTGCTGAAAAGTCACAGGAAGAAGGAAACTAGGGCTCGGTGTCTAGACCATAATTGGAAGTTCTAAAGCCTAATAAGAGGTAGGTTATCTCATGAACGGCAAAAATAACTTGATAGGACTAAAAGCCCTCTGGTTTGATTGAATTTCATGCATAGTAGAGCATCAATTTCATGTTTTACTAGTTCTATGCATTACATGCATCTCTTAGCCCTAATTGAAAAATTAAAACATGTTATTCATCTATTCATTGATACCTATGCATGTAGTTGGCCTATCCTTCTTTATCATGCCTAGAAACTCATGGTGTTTTGATTATAGACATGATGTGAGTTAATCTCTTGTGTTTCATATTGCTTTATGTTAGCAGACACTCTGATGCGTCACAGTAGGACCGTCACATTCGTGTAACGGCCTTACGATGAGCCGTCACAGTCTCTGTGGTATATCAGTTTACTCTGTTAACTCTAACACACCAATACAGACGCGTTACATAACTGTAACGGCTGTTCTCTGACCGTCATAATCACTGTGACGCCCCACTTCTAGACCGTCAGAGGCTATGCTCGGTCAACCCTAGACAAAATATGATTTGTCAATATTACTTATTGTTAAGCCTAGTTACCTAAGTTTTAAACCTAATTACGTGACTTTGAGATTATTTAAGCATTCATGATAGGAAATGCATGTTTTGATATCTCACTATTACTTTGAGTTATATTAATTTCATGAACCCAAACTCTCTAGTTTTGTAATTAGAAACATGATTTTGAATGATGTATTGATGGAGTTTTTATCATGATTTCACATCGATATATGTTTATATATATATTCCTTCTCTATCAATAGAGTCATTCTATAAGTACATGGCACATATTCCGGTATGTTGACCATTAGTTCACACTTTGCACTATAGGAACACAATCTTTGACATGAGGACCTCTCTATTGGATATTCCTTCCAATGGACTAGGAAATCTTGTTTCAAGGCCTCCGTAATTCTCCGCGAGCCTGGGATTCCCATTAGGACGCCGAGTTGATTGTATCATTAAAGCCATTAACTAGATTACACTATCGTGATTTTCTGGATCTAGTAATGTAACGGCCTTACATCGGACCGTCAGGCTCACGTAACGGCTCATGGCATGATCGTCACATTTCACCTAGTCCAAGTTAGTATTCTGGACTCTGATCATTGTAACGGCCCACTACTGGCGCGTCACAGTATGTAACGGCCCAGTGGATGACCGTCACACTTCTTATGTATGTTAACCCAAGGTTGACCAAAAGGGTTGATTTCTAAAGTTCTAGATAGACTAATGATAGTCTAGAACTTAGCATAATAATTAAGAAACTTAATGTAATGAATGAAAGGTAAAAGAATGTACCGTTATGCTGTCGATTTGTTTCTATGAGCATGACATTGTTTAAGTCGTTTTCTTGGCTCACACATTCTTACGTTGAAGCATTCATTCATTGATTTTAGTTATCATGGAAATTATTGGATTGAACATTCTTGGCCATACTTTACTGTTACATGCGTGGAAGTAGCTTAATTTATACCTGAAGATGCGATCGAGCACTGATTGTGTTCAAGGGCTCTATGCTAGTCCCCTCGGTTGATTGCCGGAAACATACTATTTTATAAACCATGGGGTATGATGCTACTGGCGTCGCATTGCGCTGGGAGTACTATTTCTATAAATAAGTGAAGATCCACGACACGACATGACATTCTTGTACATGACATTCTTGCTTGATATTCCACAGAAATTCACGAAGCACTTGCTCATAAGTATAAGATGCTAAAGTGTTGATTATGTGGCTTGCTAGTGCATTCTCGATATATTCTTGTTCATAAAAGGCCAATATCACGTCTTGTTATACTCTTGCTAATTCCTTCTTGTTCTCATTCCATCTTATATGATTGTCCTGTTACTTTGGTTTAATCGCGTGATCATCGCATTGCATGACTTTTCCTTATTTCTTTAGATCTAAAATGCTAATTACTTTAATAGTGCCCTCATGTTGATGCGAAGATACCTACTGGGCAAGTGTGCTCATTACCTATTTTCGATCTTTTTCAGGAAATGAAAGTGAGTCGGGTTCGGATTCGGATTATTCAAGAAGCGGATCCGAGAGTGATTAAAGATGAGCGAAGACTTAGGAAGTCTATAATGTCTAGATTGAGTCAATGTAATTTTCCTATTTCTTGAGTCTAGTAGAATGAAAGATGATGGAAAGTGGTTGTATTATGAATATTGATCATTTATGAAATAAAGTTGAAGTTTGATTAAAATCTGTGCAATTGCATTTATGTGTGTGATTGTCTCGTGCTCTAATCGTTCTTGCTTGCAAGATGCTTACCATGCCGGCTGTTCGCGCTCCCCGAGCAAGTCTTCCGCTGTAATAAAGGCTCGGGGCGTGACAGGAAGACCCAGTTCTTCTGGGTGGGGATTCGTTCGATGGAGGAGTCTTGGAGGTGTTCCGTAATCCCCAACTTTCATCCGAACATCCCTCCGAGGCAAGATGACTTCTCCCCGGATGTGGAGAGGTACGCGGCCACTTTGCTGAAACATCACCAATCCACAGAAGAGCTGGTGACCCCGGAGAACATCGAGCGATGCCTTCTCCGGTGGCTACAACCGACAGGTACGGGCACCATGAATCAGCTTTCTCGTCGGATTGATGAGGCCAGTTTTCTTTTCCCGACCATGTCTTCTTTTGCGCAGACACCAGGCGGCCGGCTGCGGAGGAGGAGCATGCTACGGAGCGGGAAGTGATCGATCTGGGCGACGACTCGGCTGCCGTTGAGTCGCAAGCTCCCAAGCCCGAGATAAGGGCAAGGGGATGGCCCGGGAAGGGTCTTCCAGGCCGTGGGGGTCCAAGCGCAAGGATCCTGTGGACAGGATGTTGCGGGACGTTGTGAAGGCCAATAAGCGGGCCAAGAAGGCCGAGAACGTCCTCACAGTCGAAGGTGGCTCTGGCTCAGCTCTCCCCTCTGCCGAGCATGACAGGGCCGACCCTATTAGGCCGGCTCTCCTATCCGCCGAGCAAGAGGGGGCCGAGGAGGCCAGTGCCGTCTCTGCGGTTGGCGGCGGTGTTGGTCCGGCTCTCCCCTCTACAGGATCCGAGGGGCCCGGGGCCGAAGCGGGCGACTCCAGGACCGCGACCGAGACTAGAGCATCGAGCGAGGTAGGCGGCGCTTTGGGTGGCGACGCCGGGGTCGAGCCGGTCGAGGCCGGGGGGTTGCGAGGAGAGGCGACACAGCCCCAACCGATCGAGGCAAGAGGGGAAGATGAAGCAGCGACTCAATCCGGGCCGGCCGGCGGGGCTCCTGAGGGGATGCCTCTTGGGGAGGGGGGGCTATTCCGGCTGCTCTAGAGAGGCTGAGCATCCGGGGTCCTGTGTACCAGAGATGTCGTAGCATAGCCACAAAGGTGGTGAGGGGAGGAGACAGGCAACGCTGCCCACCCGTGGCCCTTGAAATGGTTATGGAGGGTGGCCTGGTCCTGGCCCAGTTGGGGGCTTCTCTGGATGAAGCTTACGCTCGGTTGGAGTCAGAACGGGCGAACCTTGCCTGGACCCTTGGCGCGTCCGACGGGAAGATAGCTCGGCTCACCGAGGAGCGTGATGGGCTTCGGTGGGAGCTCTCCTCAATTAGAGAGCTGGAGAAGATGAGCCAAGCAGAGGCCCGGACACTGGTCGAGCAACTAGCCCAGGCCCGCGGGTTGCTCGAGAGGAAGAGAAAGCTTCTAGAGGAGGAGCGCGTGGCCCATGCCGCGCGAGATGGCCAGTGGGAGGCCGAGCGCGCCGAGCTCCTAGACCGAGCGGAGGAAGCCACGTGTCTTCGGCTGGAGGCCGAGGCTGATCGGGCCGAGGTGGAGAAGCAGATGGCTGAGGCAGAGCGGAGTTTGGCCGAGGCGGAGCGGGAGAAGGCCGAGCTCGCTAGTAGGGTGGGATCGGCCGGGGCGGAGGCACTCGAGCAATATAAACGCTCGGAGGCCTACCTGGTCGACCTTAAGGAGGCTACCCTCTCCTACTACGAGTCAGCACTTCGCCGGGGCATCCGCAAGGGGTTCGAGCACGGCTATTGATGGGGACATCACCCATGATTCCCTCTGGCTCGGCACCTCTCTCCCCCCCAGGAGACGGGTAGGATGCAGCACCACGACTGGACGGGCCCGCTTCGACACTTGGGCTTGCTATTTGGGTCATCTTGGTGTATTTTCTCCTTTTATTTTGATGTAATTTTCCTTTGTTTTGAGTCAAGTCCCTAGGTTATTATGTTATTTACCTAAGTTTGAGTTCATCATGATGGGTAAGAGTGTCTTATGGGCCCATTTAGGTGGGCCTGGCCCAGGGGCGCCCTCCCCCTTCCCCATCTCTTTTGGTTATTTGTTATTAGCACTTATCTCAGGGTGGTGCGGACACCCGAGCAGTTACGCCGAGCCACCGGTACCGCACGCGGAGCACGACTCGAGCCACTTCAGCGTCCATCTGGCTCGGAGACAGCCTAGAGACTCCCCCCTGAGTCTCGACATTTATCATATTTGTTTAGACTTTAATTGTGTGTAATGTGTGTTTATTTCATTTTATTCGGTATGTAATTTTGATTGTAAGAGGGGTTTATTTGCAAAATGGGACCCCCGGGTCCCACGGCCCCCCCAGACCCCCTCCCATTGATCCACCTCAGCCTAGGGCCCCATGTGGGGTCAGTCAACATTTCAAATGGAGGCATCTAGAAGGTTGAATGGTAAAAGACACATGGGAGACAATTGGACTTCAAAGTCCAAGGTAGGCTACCTACCGATTCTACCTTGTCTCCCTTGGTCAATAGGGCGCCCCCCCTTAATTTTTTATTTGTTTTTTTGTGTGATTCACATTCAATCCAAGTCATCCATCTCCCACCCCTAGATCCAACAGTGGCAAATGGATTTGAGATGTAACCTATATAAGCTTGTATTTTCCATTTTGATACAATTAATGCATAAGAAATCAGAAATTTTGCTTGGAGCAGCCTTGGGCGCCCCCCTCCTCTCTCCTCCCTCTCCCCCTTGCAGCTGAGATGGTTGCTATTCTGAGGTGTGACGCCTCCCTTATCGTTCCGGTGATCGCCGCCGCCGCCATCGTGCCGCCATCGCACCGCCACGGTCTTCATCGGTATTCTGTCCGCGCAGTGCAGCAGCAGCTTGTCCGAATTTTGCAGCCCTCCCTCGTGATCTTCCGGGCACCAAATTTGGAGGGGATGTTCTAGGGATGTCAGCCACAGCACACAAAAATCGGTTGGCCTTCTAGTTCACGTTTTCCAATTTTCCATTTTCGTCCACTTTCAATTTCAGTTCTGCCAGTTTTCAGATCTGATTTTCACCTTTCCTGAGTTTCCAGTCTTCGACCACCCTTTTGATTTTTTCTGGACCTCCCAATTTTATTGGGAGTTCTGCCCATCAATCCCTCCACCCACGCTTTTCCTTGATTTTTTATCAGCCTTCCATCCATGTTTCAAAAATTATTTTCAGAGTCATCTATAGTGCTGTCAACCAGTTCCCAGATCCGACCACCCTCCAGTGTTAAAATCATAACAATTCGTAGCCTCATCCAAGCCTTCCACAAAAAATATTGCCATTTTCCTTGTGCAATTGCCTACAACGTTGATGAAGAGTCCAGGAGCTGAATCGGACGTCTTCCTGGCGGTCAACGGCAGTTCTCAGACAACTCACCTGCAGATCTGAGAGTTCGGGTACTGTACAACAACAGCTTCAAAATTAGTTAAGGCCCAGATCCGTGAAGATCCAGCTACTCTCTCCAGTCCTATCTTGAAGGATTTCGAGAGAGCTTTCCATCGGTACCTCATGATCGTCGATCCGACATCGGGGTTGGTCGCAGCGAGCGATCTCGTCGGGTCGCGCGCTGAAAAACAGAACCGACAGATCCGTGGCCGGTTATTTCGACCGGTGCCGATCTGAGCCGTCCGGCCTCCGGCCAGCGAATCAACATGCCGCCATCCCGGGGAGCGCTTCCCCAAGTGTCCCCACAACAGCGGTGCCACCGGGTCCCACACGGCCCCTCCGGCCAGCACGCGGGTCCCATAGTCACGAGTTCGGGTGCTGCCGAAGCTACGCGAGAAGCCGCCCGTCAACCCGAAATCGGTCCTCCCGGACCCCATTGTGTCGCCCTTTACCTCCCTACGTGGAGTGGGCCGTAAATTCATTGCTGTAATATTTGTGTACTAATTGTCCCGGGAGTACGAGTTCGGCCGGGTCCGTCGTCCCCACCCCGAGAGCGTGGATGTATCATTTTCGCTCCCTTATTCGGCATTTGCTTTCTTTCGTATATACATCTTTATGCCGCTGCTAGAGAGCATGTGTAGGATATCTAGCTTGCTATATATTGTTTATTACCGCTGCTACGAGAGAGAGCGTGACCGTCCCGTGACCCGATCCGGGCACAAAAGAGAGCCGACCACCCAGCTCATTGCCGGTTCCTCAACCGTGCACGTCCTACGCTTCCCTCGTTAAGGGACAATCACGAGCTTGTCTAGAGTCCGAGGATCGCATATTCATTTGGAGTCGAGTCCGTGGTCTCGTCCCGCATCAATTTGGTATCAGAGCCAGGTTGAGTCTAGGGTAGTCGTTGCATATGTCTTGCATGGTCTAAGTCGAGTCTAGGACCATCATTACTTTCAAAACAAAAAAAAAGGTGTTTTAAAATCGTATTTCATCCCGATAATTCGGTATCTTAAAAGGTGTTGTCCGAACGTTAGGCTACGCCTATCGGGAGGTCGCACACTTGCGGGAGTGATCTTCGGATCGATTAACTCCGCCACGTACCGGATATTGGTTTAGGTCTAGGTGCATTAGTCGGTGTTTGCATTAGTCGTGTCTAGTGTCTTGTCCAAGTGTCAACATGCCCATCTTGTAGTTCCCCATTTCCAATGGAATGTCGGTCGCCCAGGCAATATGGCCGTTGGTCTACCCATGGGCTTGGCAACCACCCTCTCCCCTTCCGTAGGCCCGAAGCCTCAGATTTTTATGGCTCCAATGACCCGGGCGACTATCTCAAGTGGGAGGCCGCCATGGACAAATATTTTGAATGTTACACCATGTCCGATGCCATGCAAGTCAGTTTTGTCCGAGAGAGGCTTGTCCACAAAGCCGCCTGGAAATGGGAGAGCATTGAGCGCATGAGAGAGGTTAGGAGGCAAAGGCCCATCGAGTCGTGGCATGAGATGAAGGGTGAACTTAGGAAGGTCTACCTACCTGGCCCGGTCACCTCCAACCGACCCCACCCAATCACTTCCACCCAAGTGGGCCATAATCGGAGGCAACGCGCCGCGCATGTAGAAGAGCCGAGGTCCATGACTAAGCCAAATTCATATGGGGGAGTCCATCACATCGCTCCTACTCCAAACCCCACCATTGCCGAACTCTTCCAAATCATTTTGGATAAAGTGGATAGGAAGTGTGATTATATTGAGTCCTTGCTTCCCCCTTGCCTACCTCCTAGCTGAGATAGAACCAAGCATGAGCCTAAGGAGGTAGCAACCGGTAGCCCCAACCCGATGCCATCTAAGGTGCCACCACAAGGCCCTCTCCCCATCATGACGGGTCAAGATCGACTTATCAAGGAGCGTAGTGGGTCACGACAGCAGTGTTATTGCTGCCAGGGGTTCGGCCACTTTGTGGGACAGTGTCCCACTCGGACGTCTCTAGCCCTAGGGGACAAAAGGGTTGGAGAAGCCTCACTCTCCGATCTTTATTCGGAGCCACCTCAGCCACAGCTACCCGTGTTTCTAACGGGAAAGCTACTTCTAGCCGAGCCACTCCTTAGCTGGCTTAAGAATGGCCTGGCCCCATCTCCCCTCCCATCTATGGACCCTATCCTACCTTTGGTTCCAATCAATTCATTTCACACCACTTTCCGGTCTAGTCACTATGTGGGTACATTAGATGACCTTCTTAAAGGGTTAGACCGGCAATTGACTTTTACACACTTGTTGGCCCCAGGCTTTGACCAACCTATAGGTCGTAGCTTCACACATCCATCCTTAGGGTCTATCACCTCCGTGTACACCGTGGGCCATATCACCATGGAGGTTCTTTTACTCCTCCCCTTACCGGCCGAGCCTGACTTCACTCCTTTTATCCCGAGGGAGGAGCCCTATCTGCTATACACAGTCCCATCTACGTCGATGGATGAAGGTGACCATCAACACCTTCTAGAATTCCACACATGGGACCTTGAGATGAGGAAATCCATATCGAGGGGTCACACATTCTTTGATCCCTTCGATCCCTTTCTTCATGGGCCCTTTGGCCCACAACCTCCACTCCACCACTTTAAGGAAGTCCACTATCACACCCCTCCTACTGGGGCCTGGCAACCTTCACATGGCAATAGGTCCGAACCATCATTTGGGGGTAATGAAGACTTTGGTTCCCCCGGCCCACCTAAACCACCCAAACCTCCGGGACTTCCCACATCCAAACCCAATGTCCATGATTGGTGCATCATAGGATGTCTAAGAATCCACCATGCCATTAACCTCCGGTTATGTCAAATGCATGCATGGCACACATTCGGATGTCCTGGACCACCTTGCATATGATTGGGTCGGACTAGCATTAGGTTTGTGTAGGGTCGTGTGTGCATCTGTGTGTTTTTCTTTTTGTTAGGCATGTTAGGAGTCTGCATGACGACGTCCGTCGTCACAGTAAGGCCAGCAATGCACGGTACAAGGAGTTAGCCGGTGTCCATAGACACCACCGAGAGTTCCAAGAGGGCGAATATGTCATGATCAGGGTAAGACCTGAACGGTTTCCCTCTGGAACCGTTAAGAAGTTGTAAGCTCGCGGAGCCGGTCCATTTAGAGTGTTGAAACGCGTTGGATCCAATGCGTATGTTGTGGACCTGCCCGAGGAATATGGTATAAGCTCTACTTTTAATATTTCGGATCTAGTTGCATATAGGGACCCAGCGGTGATCCCTAGTGAGCCTTTTGAGCCATCTCCTCCCATTGAGAGTGAGCCTACACCTGAGTGTCCACCTCCCGCCCCTTTGTCACGGCAGCGTGAGCATACCGATCATATACTGGATGAGCAGGTGACAATTACCAGGAGTGGATCCTACCCGCGCTACCTAGTGCGATGGAGAGGACGGCCCGCTACCGAGGACACATGGATCACGCATGGCGAGTTGCAGCGGATTGATCCGGACCTTCTGGAGCGATACCGGAGCGATGCAGACCCTTACTCGATAGGGTCGAGTTTCTCCCACCCGGGGAGAATTGGTGCGGACACCCGAGCAGTTACGCCGAGCCACCGGTACCGCACGCGGAGCACGACTCGAGCCACTTCAGCGTCCATCTGGCTCGGAGATAGCCTGGAGACTCCCCCCTGAGTCTCGACATTTATCATATTTGTTTAGACTTTAATTATGTGTAATGTGTGTTTATTTCATTTTATTCGGTATGTAATTTTGATTGTAAGAGGGGTTTATTTGTAAAATGGGACCCTCGGGTCCCACGGGCCCCCCAGACCCCCTCCCATTGATCCACCTCAGCCTAGGGCCCCATGTGGGGTCAGTCAACATTTCAAATGGAGGCATCTAGAAGGTTGAATGGTAAAAGACACATGGGAGACAATTGGACTTCAATGTCCAAGGTAGGCTACCTACCAATTCTACCTTGTCTCCCTTGGTCAATAGGGCGCCCCCCCTTAATTTTTTATTTGTTTTTTTTGTGTGATTCACATTCAATCCAAGCCATCCATCTCCCACCACTAGATCCAACGGTGGCAAATGGATTTGAGATGTAACCTATATAAGCTTGTATTTTCCATTTTGATACAATTAATGCATAAGAAATCAGAAATTTTGCTTGGAGCAGCCTTGGGCGCCCCCCTCCTCTCTCCTCCCTCTCCCCCTTGCAGCTGAGACGGTTGCTATTCTGAGGTGTGACGCCTCCCTTATCGTTCCGGTGATCGCCGCCGCCGCCATCGCACCGCCACGGTCTTCATCGATATTCTGTCCGCGTAGTGCAGCAGCAGCTTGTCCGAATTTTTCAGCCCTCCCTCGTGATCTTCTGGGCACCAAATTTGGAGGGGATGTTCTAGGGATGTCAGCCACAGCACACAAAAATCGGTTGGCCTTCTAGTTCACGTTTTCCAATTTTTCATTTTCGTCCACTTTCAATTTCAGTTCTGCCAGTTTTCAGATCTGATTTTCACCTTTCCTGAGTTTCCAGTCGTCGACCACCCTTTTGATTTTTGCTGGACCTCCCAATTTTATTGGGAGTTCTTCCCATCAATCCTTCCACCCACGCTTTTCTTTGATTTTTGATCAGCCTTCCATCCATTTTTCAAAAATCATTTTTAGAGTCATCTACAGTGCTGTCAACCTGTTCCCAGATCCGACCACCCTCCAGTGTTAAAATCATAACAATTCGTAGTCTCATCCAAGCCTTCCACAAAAAATATTTCCATTTTCCTTGTTCAATTGCCTACAACTTTGAGGAAGAGTCCAAAAGCTGAATCGGACGTCTTCCTGGCGGTCAACGGCAGTTCTCAGACAACTCACCTGCAGATATGAGAGTTCGGGTACTGTACAACAGCAGCTTCAAAATTAGGTAAGGCCCAGATCCGTGAAGATCCAGCTACTCTCTCCAGTCCTATCTTGAAGGATTTCGAGAGAGCTTTCCATCGATACCTCTTGATCGTCGATCCGACATCGGGGTTGGTCGCAGCGAGCGATCTCGTCGGGTCGCATGCTGAAAAATAGAACCGGTAGATCCGTGGCCGGTTATTCCGACCGGTGCCGATCGGAGCCGTCCGGCCTCCGGCCGGTGAATCAGCGTGCCGCCATCCCGAGGAGCGCTTCCCCAAGTGTCTCCACTACAGCGGTGCCACCGGGTCCAACACGGCCCCTCCGGCCAGCACGCGGGTCCCACAGTCACACGTTCGGGTGCTGCCGAAGCTACGCGAGAAGCCGCCCGTCAACCCGAAATCGGTCCTCCTGGACCCCATTGTGTCGCCCTTTACCTCCCTGCGTGGAGTGGGACGTAAATTCATTGCTGTAATATTTGTGTACTAATTGTCCCGGGAGTACGAGTTCGGCCGGGTCCGTCGTCCCCACCCCGAGAGCGTGGAGGTATCGTTTTCTCTCCCTTATTCGGCATTTGCTTTCTTTCGTATATACATCTTTATGCCGCTGCTAGAGAGCATGTGTAGGGATATCTAGCTTGCTATATATTGTTTATTACCGCTGCTGCGAGAGAGAGCGTGACCGTCCCGTGACCCGATCCGGGCACAAAAAAGAGCCGACCACCCTAGCTCATTGCCAGTTCCTCAACCGTGCACGTCCGACGCTTCCCTCGTTAAGGGACAATCACGAGCTTGTCTAGAGTCCGATGATCGCATATTCATTTGGAGTCGAGTCCGTGGTCTCGTCCCGCATCACAGGGACTTTTTGTAAATGTTGGGATCCCTATAAATAGGACCCCAACCCCACTTGGAGAAGACTAATGAATTATTGAGTGAAAATTATCCACAAGAATTGTGCCTCCTTCTCTCTCTAGCTCTCTCTCTATCTCTCTCTCTTCCCCTCTCTCTCTCCCAATTTCGACCTCCCCTCTCTCCCCTCTCCTTGCCACCTCATCCTCCACATCAGCCCTCCCCACCCTTTCACCTTCCCAAGACCCATTAACTCCCCTTTACTCCCACCACTTCCCAAGCAACCTTTCCCCTTCCCCATACAACCTTTCATTTTCCCAAGGGAGAATCCCCTCTCCCAAGCACTCCTTCCCCTCCCCAAGGTAACCCCTCCCATTCTCTAGGCCACCATTAACCCCTCCATTAACCCACCATTCAAATCAAAGGGAAACCCTCCCCATTCCCCCAAGCCCATTTGCGCCCCCATCACCCCACCTCCTCCAAGTGAACCCTTCCTCCTCTCCCACCTCCCACTCAATTCCCCCACACCAGGTCCGCCCCCTGCCATCCCCCCCTCTCCCCTCTTAATCCCAAACCACCCCTCCTACGGCTACCACCAGCAACCCCTCTCTCCCCTTGCCATTCCCCCACTCCTTACCACCCCATAACCATCAATAGTCTCCTTTGCACTGCTCAGTTCGCAGGCAGCAGTAGGAGCTCCACTTGCAGAGCCTGCTCCGGAGTTGTTCGGCGTCATCTGGAAGTGTACGATACATCGTCGGAAAGATCGTCGAGATAGCTCCGCAGCCGAGGTGGTCTCACCCGCATCCGACATCCCCGCTGCCCGGTGGACCCGTTCTTCCCCGACTGTGCAAGGTGGCCCTGGCTGGAAGGTAGAGCTGCAGTGCAGAAGCTTCCACGGCCTCACCCTTCCCTTCCAAGGCGCGACACTTGACCGGGTTGAATTACTACCAGTCCCCCACGCAACCCCACAGGCGGGGCTTCGATTGGAGTCCGGGGCTGCCCGTTCCGAATTTTCTCCCCCAGGTGCGCTGAACAGGCTACTCAGGACCTGACCAGACCCCTCCTCACTCAACGGGCTCTCCCTCTCTGCCCCAACATCGTCTGGTGCTCCCCCTGGCTGCTGCTCGAAGAAGACTCGTCCACGGTTGTACTCGATTTGGTCCCGCCACGTTTGGACTTCGGGAGCGGATGTGGTGACTACATCCATCTGCTGCTACTTCCGGAAATCAGTCTGAACCAGAGCGCAGAGGACCAGATCCAGATCCTGCCCCGGCCGGTGTCGACGACGGGACCACCCCCAAAAATTTACAGGCATTCCTGGGTCCGTCAGCGATGTTTCGGCGCCTGTTTCGACGACTTCCGAGTTCGGTGGAGTGCGTGGGATCGTCTAAATTGACTCCATGTCCGGTCATTCCAGAACTGGGGAGATCATTCGGCACTAATTTAGTTAACTTCCCATCCCCGCCTGGCCGGCTTAGCGCCCCTCCCTGTGTGGAGGTAGTGTTTGTTTGTAACTGAAATTTCCCCTTCCCTAGTCCAACCCCCCTGCGTGGGGAGTAGTGCATGTAATATTTGAACAGGGGAAGGTACACCGACGCAGTGTGCAGGGTACCTACACTCCCCCGCTCGCCCTCGTCTCCGAACGGGGTTGGTTTCTTCAAACCAACCAGGGTAAGCTCAAAACCTTGCTCCCATTATCAGTACTTGTTCTTTTAATATCTGCGAAATTGCTCCGTTGGAAGCGAGAGAGAGCGCCCGGCCCCGGAGTACTCCACTTCCGTGTGGTCACCGTGGTTTGTGAAGAGAGAGTGACCCAGTGCCCCACTTGGCACCCAGCCAGCCCCCTTAGTTGTGGGCATCTTACCCTCGGGAGGGCAACCTTAGCCCTGCTGGCCCTCAACCAGCTAGGGTCTTGATCCACCACCTCCACTCGGCATTACCGAGTCACCTCGGGTTCGTGTGTGCAACGGCGATTTGGCGATTTACGCAACCCCGTGCTCAAAATTGATTGTGTTTGCGTAGTAGGTCCGAGGGCCCTCATCTCTTTGTTGCATTTCCCTAGTAGTGTCACATCAAGTGGTATCAGAGTAAGTTTTAGACTAGTCTCTACAAGCCTAGGTCCTAGGACCATTGCATAGTCTTCATCCGTGTGTCGGTCACCTCCTCATTGTGCATGTCTACCCGTAGTGGTGCCTTGTATCGGGCCGACCCCTCAACCTCGGCTCCCCCTATGAATCCCAATTCCCAAGGCAACCAAGATATCCCTAGGGAGGCACCCCAAGTTCCGATGGATCGATTTGAGGCCGCCCTCAACAACAGGAGGATTGGCGTAGGACCTCAATTTTTCACACCTACATCAAGATGGGGAGCCATGTTTGGAAAGTGATCCTAGACAATGGGAGTTGTGTCAACGCCGTGTCTCCTGACACTGTTAAGCTTCTTGGGCTTACTACCACACCCCACCCCAACCCATATCGGGTCTCTTGGATTAACAATCACTCCATCCCGGTCAACACTTGTTGCATTGTACCCATCACCTTCTCATCCTATCAAGGATAAGTATGGTGTGACATTATACCCATGGAAGTAGGGAGCATCCTACTAGGGAGGCCTTGGATTTATGACGTCAATGCAACCATTCTAGGAAAGCCAAACACATGCACCTTTGAACATGAGGGGAAAACCATCCGCCTCAACCCCTCCCCACCACAGAAGGAACCTCCCTCCAAGGGGATTCTCCATTCACCACAACCTAAACCACCTCAAAACCCAGGGGTCTCACTCCCACCAACCCAACCAGCCTTCCAAGGACCTACCCAAGAAAAGCCAACTGGAATAGTCAAAGGCCTGCATCTCATCACAAGAAAAGAACTGGAGGAAGAAGTAGCTCAAGGAACACCCTTGTGTGCGGTAGTCATATGCCTTGGAGAGTCAACTCCCTCCAACCCCCACCCCGTGGAAGTACACCCTCTCCTAGAAGAATTTAAGGATGTATTCCCCGATGAGCTCCCCAATCAACTCCCACCCATGAGGGACGTGCAACATGCTATTGATCTTGTGTGGACACCAAAAATTGCATGCACAGATTTCCTGCTCGGCCCAGCGTCAGCAACGGCACCTAGTGAAGAAACCCCAGAGAGACTAGTCACCCAGACTCCCCAAATATGCACCATGCCGTGAAGCCATCTCCGGAGTCACGACAGTGAAGAGAAATCAACCCCCAAGAGCCCCACAATCCATGGGCCTCGAAGAAAATTAAATGGGCCACAACTCGTGCTTACAACGGGCTCAAAACTGCCCATTTAGCACTTCAGCGGCACGCCTTTTAGCGGCACGCCCTTCAGCGGCACGCCCTTCGTGTCTTCCAGCGGCACACCCTTTGCCCTCTTCAGCGGCACGCCCTCAGGCTTTCAGCGGCACGCCCTTGCTGCTCTTCGTCGGCACGCCCTTGTGGTGCCTCAGCGGCACGCCCCGTGGCCTGCCTCACACTCTCCTGGCCGTTCAACGGCACGCCCTTTGGGCCCTTCAGCGGCATGCCCCTAGTGGTCTTCAACGGCACACCCTCCTGGCCGTTCAACGGCACGCCCTTTGGGCTCTTCAGCGGCACACCTGCCGTGTCTTCCAGCGGCACGCCCTTTTGGCCTTCTCAGCGACACGCCCGTTTGGCCCACCAGCGGCAAGCCATTCAGGCTCTTCAACGGCACGTTCCGGCAGACGAGATCTTGCGCCCATGCCCTATGGATCCTTGGCGCGCAGTGAGCTGTCCGAGGTGTCGCCCGGGGAGAGGGCCACGCTGCCTACTCCTCCTGCCACCCAGGACAAGGGAGTCAACTCCCATTAAATGCCCCCCGGACGCTTCCCGCCTTCGGACGCTCCCGCCAACGGGGGTATAAGATCCCTCCTCTTCCCTGCAAACAAAAAAAAAAGGATAGGCAGACAGGGACACACAGACACTATAGAGAAGAAGAGAAGAAGAAGGAGAAGAGAAGAAGGGGGAAGAGAGGAAGAGAGGGGAGAGGGCTCCCGCTCCACCCACCGCCACCGTCTGTGCGAAGAGGGAAGAGAAGAGGAGAAAGAAGAAGAGGAGGGGAGGCTCTGCCTCCCCCTCCCGCTGCTCCGTCCGCTACCGTCCGCGCGAAGGGCAGAAGAAGAAGAAGAAGAAGAGAAGAAGGAGAGGGGAGGCTCCGGCTCCCCCGTTGCTATCCCGTCCACCACCGTCGGTGTGAAGAGAGGAAGAGAAGGAGAGTGAGTGAAGAGAGAGAGTGAGGTCCGGGAGGGGAGGAGTTCATGCCCCCCCATTGTATCTTCTTTCTTTCTTTCTTTGTCCCCCTGTTTTCATTCCCGTCGCCATGTGTTAGCTCCCTTGGGGCACTCCTTTTGTGAGAATAAAAGTAGAAGGCTTGCAAGTATTTTTCTTGGACTCTTTCTAAAGCATTTCTTCCGTGTTTGCATCCTTCGATGTTTCACGCCTCTTTCCCTTTCTCCTTTTGTTAGGGTTTGCTTCCTCCCTGGCATTGTTGCCTTCGCTCACCCTTGGGCGCCCTCAGCGGTACGCCCTCCGTATGCCTTCAACGGCACGCCTCTGGCGGCCTGCAGCGGCACGCCCTAGCCAAGCCCTTCGCCGGCACGGTCCTGATGGCCTTTACCGGCACACCCTTGGTCTCCCTTGCCCGGCGCGCCCCTGACCAGTTCTAGAGAGGCTTTCCCCCTTTTTCCACCGTTGCTTCCGAGTTTTCCGAGGTTTATTAAGGTGTTGCCGCCCTCGGGCGCCCACCTCCAGTTGTCGGGTTCCACCACTCCATGTGGGCGCGTTCCCTGTATCTCCCTTACGCTCGGGTTAAGGGAAGATGCTGCCGAATTTTTGTTAGAAACAATAACATACTAAAAGGATAAAAGGAAGCAACAAACAAATGGGGTAATAACGAATCAAAATTCAAAAGAAGGCAACAAACAAACGAAGAGAACAACGGTAGAACGCTTCAACTAAGGCAAGGGAATCGTAATTAACATAAAGAGAGCCAAATCAAACGACAACTAAACAACTTGAACATTCGTCCTCATGGGAGAAAGAATGGAAATCGATCAAGAGAAGAAAAGGAGAAACCCATGCAAACTTAATAAAAATCAGAAAAGAAGAAAAGAAAAGCCTTAAAAGAACTAGAGGGAGAGTGGGCCCTCATCAGTATTTCCAACCTAGCCCTTCAGCGGTACACCCTTTTAGTCCTTCAGTGACACACTCCTAGCCCTTCAGCGGTACACCCTTTTAGCCCTTTAGCGGCACACTCCCTCAGCCCTTCAGCGGTACACCCTTTTAGCCCTTCAGCGGCACACTCCCTAAGCCTTTCAGCGGTACGCCCTTTTAGCCCTTCAGTGGCACACTCCTAGCCCTTCAGCGGTACACCCTTTTAGCCCTTCAGCGGCACACTCCCTCAGCCCTTCAGCGGTACACCCTTTTAGCCCTTCAGCGGCACACTCCTCAGCCCTTCAGCGGAACACCCTTTTAGCCCTTCAGCGGCACAGTCCCTCAGCCATTCAGCGGTACACCCTTTTTAGCCCTCTAGCGACCCACTCTCTCTCCAAAAATACATATAATGATAATAATAATGATAATAATAAATTAATAAAAATTATGATAAATAAATAAATCTGAACATATATATATGAAATAAATAAAAAAATATGAAATAGTAATAATAATGGTTAAAAAAGGGGGAAAATATAATAATAATAATAAACAAAATAGAGAAATCATTCAGAATAAATAAATAAAAGGGAGATAAGCAATAAAAATATATATATGTATAATTTAAAACCCAGATAAAAAATGGTAAAATCTACACCGTAGCCCCATCTCCCCTGCGACCCGGTGCTGAAGGAACAACAATGTCGCCCTTGCGGGATGGGCCTGAGTCTTAAGAATTATCCCGAAATGACCATGACCCGACCTCGCCTCGGGCTGACATTCCGATTAAACCGGACTCATTTCTCCAGCCGGATCCCTTCCGAGCCTATACTAAAATTGCCGCACGTTCGGCAGACATTTGAACGTGTTCACCTCGATTTCCGCCACGTTTCTATTACGGACCTGCGTCCGAACGTGAAAAGGTCCGTGAGCGACCAACATGGCCGACGGCTCTCGCCCCGATATGGTCGTGAGCCGGCATTGTTCCGGGCCGATAGCCCGTTAAATCAGATTCATTCTAACGGGATTCGCTCCCGCTCTTTCATTGAAATTGCCGTAAAATCGGCATACATTTGTACGGGGTCGTTTCCACCCATGTCGCACTTTCAATATGGGCCCTTGCCCGAACATGAAAAGGTCCGCAAGTGACCGACAGAATCGGAATAGAACGAGACGGCTCTCGCCACCCCTGGACTCCTTCCATGGGAATATCAATAAGACCTCCGTGGGCCACACTTAGACCTCGGGCCTGTCCCGATCATGGTCATCGTCTGGCTCATATCCTCGGTCTACAGCCCGCTCCTTTCGAACACGTTTTCGGTTTTGGAGTCTAGTCCCGGGACTCTGCCCCGTTGCCCTCCGACACCGGAAATATTAATGATGCCCGCGCAAGCCTCGTTCGGACCACGGGAGGTGCCCCCGGTATGGCCCTGACTCGATCTCGCACCGGGCCAATAGATTCACTAGTTTTCGGCTACAATAACCGAGATTCAAATCGAATGTTTTCAGTGTCTCGGAATAATAAACTTGATGTATCCCGGCATGCATATGTTCCAGGTCCTCCCGCGATGATTACAATATTCTCAAGCCGGACTCCCGTCCGAATATTAAACGGTCTCCCGAATGACCGACATGTTTCGAACGCCCGCTTCTCCAGACACAGGGCTTTTCAGCCGATTCAAGGGATATTCCCTCGTCGCCCCTTGGCACCGGAAATGTTAATGACGCTCATGCAAGTCTTGTTTCGACCGCGGGGGGGCCCACCGCAGTATGGTCGCAGCTTGCTCTTGCACCGGGCCAACAGATTTACCGGTTTCCGACCACTCTAACCGAGGTTTAGCCGAACGTTTTCCCGTTCTTCTGAACAATAAATTGCCATATCCTGGCATACATATGCTCCGGTCTTCCCGCGACGATCGTGCTTTTCCCGAGATGGACACTCGTCCGAACATTAAATGGTCAGCACATGACCGACATGATCTCGAATGGTTTTCTTCCCGCCTTCGCGCGAGGATTTCAATTCCTCCTAATAGACCTTTTATGCAATTAATTTCCTGGCCATGAGGTCCTGAATCTCGGTGATTAATCAAGGGTGTTCCCTCGTATGGGGGATGTAAATGACGCCGTAACCTTTATGGCGCGGAGGGTTTTGGTCCCGACACGAACCACACAATCGTCTGACGAAGTCAGATCGAGCGCACCATGGGCTCTTCGGAGCCCGAATAAATTGTCACCTCGGTGACTGGCACGCCCACGCACTCAATAGACGAACCACCTAAATGAGCGAATTTTAAGTGCGTCCACAAGTCTGGCACGCCCGGTGGGACTTAAACCACCCTTCATCTCTTCGTCGAGATTTAGGGCCTCATGGCCTCCTAATTAACGATGTTTGCCTGCTTTGATGAATGGCAGGTGCTGTCTTCGGCAGTCCTATGGGAAGAAAAGCCAAACTTGGTGCAGCTGCCTTTGTGGCCTCGAGGACCCTACTTCGAAGCATATGCAGCTTCCAAGAATCATGGGGGCTGTTATAAAAAAAAAGGGGAGAAGAGAAAGAGAAGGGAAGGGTGGGGAAATCAAACCCCCCCTTTTTCCTCAAAAAGAAGAAAGAGAAGAAAAGAAGAAAAGAAGAAAAGAAGAAGAGAAGAAGAGAAGTAGAGAAGAAGAGAAGAAAAGAAGAAAAAGAGAAAAGAAAGAAGCAAAAAAAGAGATGGAATTGGCAAGAGAGGGTTGTACGGCCACGTCCGTCGAGACCCGTGCTGAACAAAGATTACCATTGTGGGGTTGATGCGGTGGAGCGAACCACTCATCCCCTCCCTGAGGGGGTGAGCGCTCTCCTGCACCTCCACCCTGGTCAATCATACAAAAATGGGAGAAATAAAGAAGAAAGGAAGAAAAGTTGGCCAACATCGCCGACTGAAAGAGCAAGAAGAAACCTGGCATCCCGCCTGACTCTAGGAGGTCCCGAGCCCGCGGTGTAATGACCCCGCTCATTTCTCCTTCCAGCTGCCTCCATCTGGCACAAAACGGCCCCCGAGTGGTTGTTAAAAGACCCAGCGAGCCACAATTGTAGCTTGGTGAATGGTTGCCCGCTGTGGGGAATGCTTTATAGCAATGAGGCCAAGCCCGGCCACCACTCCCGAAGAGAGCATGCACATACCCCGCCATGGGGGATGAGAAGAAGATATATACCCTGCTACGGGGGCATAGGAGGCAAAAAAAAAGAAATACACCCCATTCCCAGGGGCACATGAAGAGAATCTGCCCCGACTGAGGGGCACACAAAGCAAAAGCTACACCCCGGCTTAGGGGTATTTGAAGAAGAAGGATACCTCGTCTCGGGGGACATCGCGAGCAGCAATACACCCGGCGCCCGGCGCACATGAAGAGAAAGGCACCTCCCTTTGGGGGGCACAACAAGCAACAAGAATGCACCCCGACTGAGGGGCACAGGAAGAGAAATACACCCCTGCGCCAGGGGCATATGAGACAAAACTATAACCCGATTTAGGGGCATTTGAAGCAAAGGCTTCACCCCGCCTCAAGGGGGGGCATAAGAAGCGAAAGATATACCCCACCCCGGGGGCACAAGAAGAAAACACACCCTACCTTGGGGGCGTAAGAAGCCAAGAGATATGCCCCGCCACGGGGCAGGAGAGGCAAAATGCATTCCCCCTGGGGGCACATGAAGCAACATACCCCTCGCCTCGGCAGCTTATGAGGCCAAGAGGCTATATCCCGGCTTGGGAGCATAAGAAACAAAAGATATACCCCACGTCCGGGGCATATGAAGCCAAGAAACACACCCCGTCTCGGGGGTATTTGATGAAGAAGCATACCTCGCCTCGAGGGCCTAGAAGCTATAAAGAACACGCCTTGACTCAGGGGCATATGAAGAGAAGTCTACCCCGGCCTAGGGGTATTTGAAGAAGAAGCATACCCCGCCAAGGGACATAGAAGCCATAAAGAATACGCTCCGGTTTAGGGGTACTTGAAGAAGCTACATCCCGCCTTGGGAGCATGAGAAGAAAAGAGAATCCACCCCGACTTAGGGACCTTTGAAGGAGCATACCCCATGCTCGGAGTCCATGAAGCAACATGCACCCCCCCGGGGGGGACATCTGAAGCAGAACAAACAACATCTCCCGGCTTAGGGAAGCATATGAAGAGAGGAATACACCCCGATATGGGGGCACATAAACAAAGAAGAAGAATTCACCCCGCCTCGGGTGCATAAAAAGAAAGAACTACACCCCGCATCAAAAGCAGCAATACACTCCACTCTGGGGGCACTAGAAGCGGAATACACCCCGTTTCGGGGGCATATAAAAAAAAGGGGATACCTCGCTCTGGGGCATCAGAAGCAGCAATACGCCCCACCTTGGGGCATCAAAAACAGCAATACACCCCACCTTGGGAGCACAAGAAGTAAACATTCCCCCTGGTGTGTCTGGGAGGAAGAAAAGAATTCACACCGGCTTGGGGACACTTGAAGAAAGAAGCACATCCCGCCACGGGGGCACATGAAGAGAACCCCTCCCGCCTCAGGAGTATAAGAAAGAGAAGAATACACCCTGGTCCGGGGGCTTTTGAAGAAACAACACACCCCCTCCATGGGAGACAAAGCTACACCCCGACCCGAGGACACATGCAGAGCATCCACCCCGCTCAGGGGGCACAAAGAGGTACACTCAGCCCTAGGCGCATAAGAAGCAGAAGCATTTACCCCGATCCGAGGGTGTAAAGAAGCAAAGAGACATACATCCCGACCTGGGAGCAAATGAAGAAAGAATATACCCCGACCTAGGGGCATCAGAAGAAGAAACATACGCCCCGATCCAAGGACATAAGAAGCAAGAGAATACGCCCTGCGAAAAGGGTATAAGAAATATGAAGAATGTACCCCAGCCTGGGGACACAGAAATGAAGAGACATACATCCCGATCTGGGAGCATAAGAAGAAAGATATACTCCGCCCAAACGGCATCTGAAGAAACAACATACCCTGCTTCGGGGGCACAGAAGCCGTAAAGAGATACACCCCGACCTCAGAGGGGCATAAGAAACAAGAGATACACCCTCGTGCCGGGGACATATGAAGAGAAGCACTCCTCCGCCTTCAGGGGTAGAAAGAGAGCAGAATTTGCCCCCACCATGGGGGGGTATAAGAAACAAAAGACACACCCGACCTAGGGGTATTTGAAGAAGAAACATACCCCGCCTGGGGGCATATAAGCCATGAAGAGTATACCCCGGCTTGGGGACATTTGAAGAGAGCTACGTCCCGTACCAGGGGCATATGAAGAAGAAACATACCCCGCCTGGGAAGGGGCATAGAAGTCGTGAAGATTATACCCCGGCTTGGGGGCATTTGAAGAGAGCTACACCCCGCCTTGGGGGCATTAAAAAAAACAAACAAAAAACACACCCCGGTCGGGGGACATAGAAGCTAAAAAAAATACACCCCGCCTGGGGGCACAGAAGCGAAGAGACGAAATACACCCCCCCAGGGGGGATGCATACCAAATGTAGCTACACCCCAACCTGGGGGTACATTAAGAGAAATGCACTCCAGCGTGAAAACATTAATGAGAAAAGAAGAGCAGAATAAAGAAAAAGACACGCACGAGACAGACGTGGTCTTCGAGCCCGCCTCATCACACAAAAGAAAAGAAGGAAAGAAAGAATACACATGAGGCAGACATGGTCTTCGAGCCCACCTCATCACACAAAAGAAAAGAAGAAAAGGGAAGAAAAGACACATGAGGCAGACGTGGCCCTCGAGCCCGCCTCATCACACAAAAGAAGAGAAGAAAAGGAAAAGAAGACACATGAGGCAGACGTGGTCTTCGAGCCCGCCTCATCACGCAAAAGAAGAGAAGAAAAGGAAGAAGAGACACATGAGGCAGACGTGGTCCCTGAACCCGCCTCTTCACATAAAAGAAGAAGAGCAGAACCAAAAGAAGACACATCAGGCAGACGTGGTCTTCGAGCCCGCCTCATCCCGCAAAAGAAGAGAAGAAAAGAAAGAAAAGACACATGAGGCAGACGTGGTCCTCGAGCCCGCCTCATCACACAAAAAGGATAGAAGAGAAAAAGAGACAGGAGGCGAACATGGTCTTTGCACCACCTCTTCACACAAAAGAAGAGAAGAAAAGGAAGAAAGGACACACGAGGCAGACACGGTCTTTGCACCCGCCTCTCCACATAAAAGAAGAAGAGAAGAAGAGAAAAAAGAGTCATGAGGTAAACATGGTCTTTGCACCTGCCTCTCCGCAAAAGAAGAGGAGAAAAAAAAAAGAGTCGCGAGGCAGACGCGATCTTTGCACCCGCCTCTCCACATAAAAGAAGAAGAGAAGAAGAGAAAGAAGAGCCATGAGGCAAACATGTTCCTTGAACCCGCCTCCTCACACAAAAGAAGAAGAGAAGAAAAGAAAGAAACAATCATGGGGCGAACACAGTCTCTGCACCCGCCTCTCCATAAAAGAAGAAGAGAAGAAGAGAAAGAGCGATCACGAGGCGAACATGGTCTCTGCACCTGTCTCTCCATAAAAGAAGAAGAGAAGAAGAAAAAGAACAGCCACGAGGCGAACGTGGTCTTCGCACCTGCCTCTCCACACAAAAGAAGAAGAGAAGAAGAGAAAGAAGAGTCGCGAGGCAGACGCGGTCTTTGCACCCGCTTCTCCACATAAAAGAAGAAGAGAAGAAGAGAAAGAAGAGCCATGAGGCAAACGTGGTCTTCGAACCCGCCACTTCACAAACCCTTCTCCTCAGCTCTCGTATCCTGCTACCCGACGCCCTTTGGCCCAGTCATGTCGGCCAAGGCCCACTATCAGGATTAATCCATCCATCCCACCGCGCTCTCCGATATCTTTTCAGCTTTATAGTCTACTTCTAACATCTCTCGGCTTGTCACCCTGCTCCCACTATCCCTTGGCTTTTTAGCCTACTTTTCAGTATCCTTCGGCCCTTGCAGCCCGCTTCCCAATACCCTTGGCTTTTGCAACCTGCTTCCCAGAATTCGGCCTTCACGGCCCGCTTCTCAACTTTGGCTCTCGTAGCCTGCTTACCTTTGGCCCTCGTGGCCTGCTTCCCAACTTTGGCTCTTGCAGCCTGCTTCCCTTTGGCTTTTATAGCCTGCTTCCTAACTTTGGCTCTTATAGCCTGCTTACCTTTGGCCCTCGTGGCCTGCTTCCCAACTTTGGCTCTTGCAGCCTGCTTCCCTTTGGCTTTTATAGCCTGCTTCCCAACTTTGGCTCTTGTAGCCTGCTTACCTTTGGCCTTCATGGCCTACTTCCCCATTCTGGCTCTTGTAGCCTGCTTACCTTTGGCTCCTGCAGCCCGCTTCCCAACTTTGGCTCTTGTAGCCCGCTTCCCCGATTTGGCTTCCGTAACCTACTTCCCATAATTTCAGCTCTTGTAGCCCGCTTCCCAATATCCTTGGCTCTTGTAGCCTGCTTCCCAGAATTCGGCCTTCACGGCCTGCTTCCCAGAATTCGTCCTTCACGGCCCACTTCCCATAACTTCGGCTCCTGCAGCCTGCTTCCCATAATTTGGCTCTCGCAGCCCGCTCTCCTCGATTTTGGCTATTGTGGCCTACTTCCAATATCAACTTCGACTTTTATGGCCCGCTTCCCCAATGTCCTTTCGGCCCTTCGCGGTCTCCTTCCTCAGCACCTTGGCTGCTACTTTGATTCTATATGCACATACAAGATACATATACGTAACGACAGTATGTTCTTACGCAAAAAAAAAGAAGAGAAAAAAAATAAGAATTACTTGGCTACCCTGCTTGCATGTTTGCTTAATATAGAATAAGACACTTCCCTTGAATTTTCTAGGACCATGTTTCCTTACTAAATAATAATGCCTCGATTCCGGATGCAGGCGCGTCACGGCATACGCTCGAAGGGAACCCAATTATGGCGAGTGCACATGTCAAGGGGAAGAGTCATGGCTGAATCGCTAAGCCCAACTCACAAAATAAACCTGAGGCAACGCTCCCACACTTAGCACTTAATGTGTTCAATAGCCTTCAACTATAGGGATTACCCGAATTTCTTCTTAGCACTCTACGGAAACTTGAATTCCTGCACTCGCGTGAAAGGTAATCGTGAGGAAAAAGCTACCTACCCCCACTGTAAAAAAAGAGAGAGAGAGAAAAGAAAGAAAAAAAAAAGAGAAAAGAAGAAGAAGAAGAAGAAGAGAGAGAAATACGGATCCGAGTAGCCGGGAATCCCCACTGAAACAAATGAGGAGACTCGCGCGAAATGGTGAAGTAAATCGCAATAAGGATGGATCTTAGTAGCCAGGAATCCCCATTGAGACACATGAGGAGACTCGTGCCGAACGGTGAAATCCGCTTCCAAAATAAACAGATGGGGGCTGTGTGAAGCTACCGAAAGTCGAAAGCCTGGAACTAATGTTTAGGCGCTAGAGTGATCCTCAAGTGTCACCAGGAAAACCTACATATCTCTATGGTTAGGGCTCTTTGTTCACACATTTGCACTGCCATGCCACAGAGAATTGCCTCGGGTGAAATGCGTGAATTTAGGCAATGCATGCAAGACATGCGATATCCTCTTGACGGGTGCACCACCCCTCAATTGTGCCTCGTGGTCCGCACCGTGTCTACGAATTTTAGGCGATGACCCTATCCTATCCCCTATAGAGGGAGCTGCCTTACTTATATTTATGTTATGTCTGCTAATGAATGCCTGCATGCTTGAATTAAAAAGTAATAACAAAAAAAAAATAAAAAAAATAATGTGTGTATACAGTAAAATCAATTTTGGCTATCGCAGTCTATTTTCCCAGCTCTGGCTCGCAGAGCCCAATCTTGGCCCCCATGGCCTACCTCTTGCCCTCGCGGCTCGTTAATCTCCCAACTCCGGCTTCTGTAATCTGCTTCCCCGATCCGGGCTTTCACATCTTACGTCTTAATTTCGGCTCTTGCAGCCTGCTTCCCAACATCTTTGGCTCTTGCAGCCGCTCTCCTAATTCCAGCTTTCATGGCCTGCTTCCCAGAATTCGGCCTTCACGGCCCACTACCCATAATTTCGGCCTTCACGGCCCGCTTCCCAACTTTGACTCTTGTGGCCTGCTTACCTCGGCCCCCATGGCCCGCTTTCCCAATTCTGGCCTCCACGGCCTGCTTCCCAGAATTCGGCCTTCACTGCCCGCTGCCCATAATTTCGGCTCTTGCAGCCCGCTTCCCAATATCCTTGGCGTTTATAAGCTGCTCCCCCAATTCGGCCTCCGCGGCCCGCTTCCCGACTTTGGCTATTCTGGCCTGCTTCCCTTTGGCTTTTATAGCCTGCTTCCCAACTTTGGCTCTTGTAGCCTGCTTACCTTGGCCCCCATGGCCCGCTTTCTCAATTCTGGCTCTAGCAGCATGCTCCCCAAAATTTGGCTTTCGCAGCCCGCTTTCCAGATTTAAGGACACTAAATAAATTCTCACCCCATGTTTACGTGCAGGGGAATATAGAAGATGAGAAAATAGAAGAGAAGAAAAATAATAGAAGAAAAGAGACAAACAGACCATGCCAGCTCCCGGCACCCTGTCGGCACTGGCGAAGAGAAGAAAAGACCAACACATACCATGTCAACGCCCGACACCCCGTCGGCACTGACGAAGAGAAGAAGAGACCAACATGCCATGTCAACGCCCGACACCCCGTCGGCACTGACGAAGAGACAAATAGACCAACATGCCATGTCAGCTCCCGGCACCCTGTCGGCACCGACGAAGAGACAAAGAGACCAACAAACCAGGTCAGCCCCTGGCACCCTATCGGCACTGACGAAGAGACAAAGAGACCAACAAACCATCTCAGCTCCCGGCGCCCTGTCGGCACTGACGAAGAGACCAAGAGACAACAAACCAAGTCAGCTCCCGGCACCCTGTCGGCACTGACGAAGAGACAAAGAGACCAACATATCATGTCAGTTCCCGGCACCCTATCCGCGCTGACGAAGAGACAAAGAGACCAACAAACCAGGTCAGCTCCCGGCACCCTCTCGGCGCCGATGAGGAGACCAAAAGATAATAAGCTATGTCAGTTCCCGACACCCCGTCAGCACTGACGGAGAGACAAAGAGACCAACAGAGCATGTCAGCTCCCGACTCCCCGTCGACACTGATGAAGAGACAAAGAGACCAACGTGCTACGTCAATTCCCGACACCCCGTCGGCACTGATGAAGAGAAGAAAAGACAAACAAACTACGTCAGTCCCCGGCACCCCGTCGGCACCGACGAAGAGAAAAAAGAGGCCAGTACACCCACGGGCATCGCCTGGCTCATCCTTCGCCTGCGCTACCCGTGGGTGGGGGGCATTTGTGGACACCAAAAATAGCACGCACAGATTTCCTGCTCGGCCCAGCGTTAGCAATGGCACCTAGTGAAGAAACCCCAGAGAGACTAGTCACCCAGACTCCCCAAATATGCACCCTGCCGTGAAGCCGTCTCCGGAGTCACGACAGTGAAGAGAAATCAACCCCTAAGAGCCCCACAATCCATGGGTCTCGAAGAAAATTAAATGGGCCACAACTCGTGCATACAACGGGCTCAAAACTGCCCATTTAGCCCTTCAGCGGCACGCCCCTGGAGCCTTTCAGCGACACGCCCTTCAGCGGCACGCCCTTCGTGTCTTCCAGCGGCACACCCTTTGCCCTCTTCAGCGGCACGCCCTCAGGCTTTCAACGGCACGCCCTTGCTGTGCTTCGCCGGCACGCCCTTGTGGTGCCTCAGTGGCACGCCCCGTGGCCTGCCTCACACTCTCCTGGCCGTTCAACGGCACGCCCTTTGGGCCCTTCAGCGGCACGCCCCTAGTGGTCTTCAACGGCACACCCTCCTGGCCGTTCAACGGCACGCCCTTTGGGCTCTTCAGCGGCACACCTGCCGTGTCTTCCAGCGGCACGCCCTTTTGGCCTTCTCAGCGACACGCCCGTTTGGCCCACCAGTGGCAGGCCATTCAGGCTCTTCAACGGCACGTTTCGGTAGACGAGATCTTGCGCCCATGCCCTATGGATCCTTGGCGCGCAGTGAGCTGTCCGAGGTGTCGCCCGGGGAGAGGGCCACGCTGCCTACTCCTCCTGCCACCCAGGACAAGGGAGTCAACTCCCATTAAATGCCCCCCGGACGCTTCCCGCCTTCGGACGCTCCCACCAACGGGGGTATAAGATCCCTCCTCTTCGCTGCGAACAAAAAAAAAGGATAGGCAGACAGGGACACGCAGACACTAAAGAGAAGAAGAGAAGAAGAAGGAGAAGAGAAGAAGGGGGAAGAGAGGAAGAGAGGGGAGAGGGCTCCCGCTCCACCCGCCGCCACCGTCTGTGCGAAGAGGGAAGAGAAGAGGAGAAAGAAGAAGAGGAGGGGAGGCTCTGCCTCCCCCTCCCGCTGCTCCGTCCGCTGCCGTTTGTGCGAAGGGCAGAAGAAGAAGAAGAAGAAGAGAGGAAGGAGAGGGGAGGCTCCGGCTCCCCCGTTGCTATCCCGTCCACCACCGTCGGTGTGAAGAGAGGAAGAGAAGGAGAGTGAGTGAAGAGAGAGAGTGAGGTCCGGGAGGGGAGGAGTCCATGCCCCCCCATTGTATCTTCTTTCTTTCTTTCTTTGTCCCCCTGTTTTCTTTCCCATCGCCATGTGTTAGCTCCCTTGGGGCACTCATTTTGTGAGAATAAAAGTAGAAGGCTTGCAAGTATTTTTCTTGGACTCTTTCTAAAGCATTTCTTCCCTGTTTGCATCCTTCGGTGTTTCACGCCCCTTTCCCTTTCTCCTTTTGTTAGGGTTTGCTTCCTCCCGGGCATTGTTGCCTTCGCTCACCCTTGGGCGCCCTCAGCGGTACGCCCTCCGTATGCCTTCAACGGCACGCCTCTGGCGGCCTGCAGCGGCACGCCCTAGCCAAGCCCTTCGCCGGCACGGTCCTGATGGCCTTTACCGGCACACCCTTGGTCTCCCTTGCCCGGCGCACCCCTGACCAGTTCTAGAGAGGCTTTCCCCCTTTTTCAACCGTTGCTTCCGAGTTTTCCGAGGTTTATTAAGGTGTTGCCGCCCTCGGGCGCCCACCTCCCGTTGTCGGGTTCCACCACTCCATGTGGGCACGTTCCCTGTATTTCCTTTACGCTCGGGTTAAGGGGAGATGCTGCCGAATTTTTGTTAGAAACAATAACATACTAAAAGGACAAAAGGAAGCAACAAACAAATGGGGCAATAACGAATCAAAAGGCAAAAGAAGGCAACAAACAAACGAAGAGAACAACAGTAGAACGCTTCAACTAAGGCAAGGGAATCGTAATTAACATAAAGAGAGCCAAATCAAACGACAACTAAATAACTTGAACATTCGTCCTCATGGGAGAAAGAATGGAAATCGATCAAGAGAAGAAAAGGAGAAACCCATGCAAACTTAATAAAAATTAGAAAAGAAGAAAAGAAAAGCCTTAAAAGAACTAGAGGGAGAGTGGGCCCTCATCGGTATTTCCAACCTAGCCCTTCAGCGGTACACCCTTTTAGCCCTTCAGCGGCACACTCTTAGCCCTTCAGCGGTACACCCTTTTAGCCCTTCAGCGGCACACTCCCTCAGCCCTTCAGCGGTACACCCTTTTAGCCTTTCAGTGGCACACTCCTAGCCCTTCAGTGGTACACCCTTTTAGCCCTTCAGCGGCACACTCCCTCAGCCCTTCAGCGGTACACCCTTTTAGCCCTTCAACGGCACACTCCTCAGCCCTTCAGCGGTACACCCTTTTAGCCCTTCAGCGGCACACTCCCTCAGCCCTTCAACGGTACACCCTTTTTAGCCCTCTAGCGACCCACTCTCTCTCCAAAAATACATATAATGATAATAATAATGATAATGATAATAATAAATTAATAAAAATTATGATAAATAAATAAATCTGAACATATATATATATATGAAATAAATAAAAAAAATGTGAAATAGTAATAATAATGGTTAAAAAAGGGGGAAAAATATAATAATAATAATAAATAAAATAGAGAAATCATTCAGAATAAATACATAAAAGGGAGATAAGCAATAAATATATATATATATATATAATTTAAAACCCAGATAAAAAATGGTAAAATCTACACCGCAGCCCTGTCTCCCCTGCGACCCGGTGCTGAAGGAACAACAATGCCGCCCTTGCGAGCAGGGCCTGAGTCTTGAGAATTATGCCGAAATGACCATGACCCGACCTCGCCTCGGGCTGACATTCCGATTAAACTGGACTCATTTCTCCTGCCGGATCCCTTCCGAGCCTATACTAAAATTGCCGCACGTTCGACAGACATTTGAACGGGTTCACCTCGATTTCCGCCGCGTTTCTATTACGGACCTGCGTCCGAACGTGAAAAGGCCCGTGAGCGACCAACATGGCCGACGGCTCTCGCCCCGATATGGTCGTGAGCCGGCATTGTTCCGGGCCGATAGCCCGTTAAATCGGATTCATTCTGACGGGATTCGCTCCCGCTCTTTCATTGAAATTGCCGTAAACTCGGCATACATTTGTACGGGGTCGTTTCCACCCACGTCGCACTTTCAATATGGGCCCTTGCCCGAACATGAAAAGGTCCGCAAGTGACCGACAGAATCGGAATAGAACGAGACGGCTCTCGCCACCCCTGGACTCCTTCCATGGGAATATTAATAAGACCTCCATGGGCCACACTTAGACCTCAGGCCTGTCCCGATCATGGTCATCGTCTGGCTCATATCCTCGGTCTACAGCCCGCTCCTTTCGAACACGTTTTCAGTTCTGGAGTCTAGTCCCGGGACTCTCCCCCGTTGCCCTCCGGCACCGGAAATATTAATGATACCCGCGCAAGCCTCGTTCGGACCACGGGAGGCGCCCCCGGTATGGTCCTGACTCGATCTTGCACCGGGCCAATAGATTCACTGGTTTCTGGCTACAATAACCGAGATTCAAATCGAATGTTTTTAGTGTCTCGGAATAATAAACTTGCCGTATCCCGGCATGTATATGTTCCAGGTCCTCCCGCGACGATTACAATATTCTCAAGCCGGACTCCCGTCCGAATATTAAACGGTCTCCCGAATGACCGACATGTTTCGAACACCCGCTTCTCTAGACACAGGGCTTTTCAGCCGATTCAAGGGATATTCCCTCGTCGCCCCTTGGCACCGAAAATATTAATGACGCTCATGCAAGTCTTGTTTCGACCGCGGGGGGGGGGGGGGGGGGCAGCGCTGTATGGTCGCAGCTTGCTCTTACATCGGGCCAACAGATTTATCGGTTTTCGACCGCTCTAACCGAGGTTTAGCCGAACGTTTTCCCGTTCTTCTGAACAATAAATTGCCATATCCTGGCATACATATGCTCCGGTCTTCCCACGACGATCGTGCTTTTCCCGAGACGGACACACTTCCGAACATTAAATGGTCAGCACATGACCGACATGATCTCGAATGGTTTTCTTCCCGCCTTCGCACGAGGATTTCAATACCTCCTAATAGACCTTTTATGCAATTAATTTTCTGGCCATGAGGCCCTGAATCTCGGTGATTAATCAAGTGTGTTCTCTCGTATGGGGGATGTAAATGACGCCGTAACCTTTATGGCGCGGCGGGTTTTGGTCCCGAGACGAACCACACAATCGTCTGACGAAGTCAGATCGAGCGCACCATGGGCTCTTCGGAGCCCGAATAAATTGTCACCTCGGTGACTGGCACGCCCACGCACTCAATAGACGAACCACCTAAATGAGCGAATTTTAAGTGCGTCCACATCTTGTCCCGGGAGCCACCCTGCCAAACCTCCCCCACTATCGCCTCAACCCCACGGAGCATGCTGAATTGAGGAGGCAAGTGGAGGAACTTATTAGGAAAGGCTTTCTCCGCCTTAGCAAAAGTCATTGCGCTGTCCCGGCCCTCCTCACACCCAAGAAGGATGGGACATGGCGAATGTGTGTCGATAGTAGGGCCATCAACAAAATTATCGTCAAATACATGTTCCCCATACCTAGGCTTGACGATATGCTTGACATGCTAGCCGGAGCCACCATTTTTTTTTCCAAAATTGACCTTAAGAGTGGCTACCATCAGGTTAGGATAAGGCCAGGAGATGAATGGAAAACAGCTTTCAAAACCAAAGATGGACTCTATGAGTGGCTCGTGATGCCTTTCGGGCTCTCAAATGCCCCAAGCACCTTTATGCGCCTGATGATGGAGGTCCTTAGACCTTATATTGGAGTCTTCCTAGTGGTCTATTTTGATGATATCCTTATCTACAGCCAGTCCAAGGAAGCCCACCTTAGCCACCTTAAGCAAATCTGCACTACCCTTCAGACGGAGAGTCTCTTTGCCAACTTGGGAAAATGTCACTTCATGACTAAATCCATTACCTTCCTTGGATATGTAGTCGCCACTGAGGGAGTGTCCATGGACTTCGAGAAGGTCCAAGCTATCCTTGAATGGCCAGAACCCCGCTCTCTTCATGAGGTCAGGAGTTTCCATGGATTGGCCACCTTCTATCGGAGATTTATTCGAGGATTTAGCACAGTCATAGCCCCCATCACCGACTGCCTCAAAAAGGGGACTTTTGTTTGGACTAGGTCAGCTTCTAAAGCATTCCAGGAACTCAAGGAAAGAATGACCCAAGCCCCGGTCTTATGCCTCCCCGACTTTTCCAAAGTCTTCGAGGTGACTTGTGATGCCTCTAGGGTGGGTATTGGCGGGATCCTCAGTCAAGAGGGACACCCGGTGGCCTACTTTAGTGAGAAACTGTGTGATGCCAGGATGAAGTATTCCACATATGACAAAGAGTTCTACGCGGTGGTTCAGTCTCTCCGACATTGGAGACACTACCTCTTGCCCAAAGAATTTGTCATCTTCTCTGACCATGAGGCCCTAAAATATCTCAACTCCCAACAGAAACTGAACTCCCGTCATGCCCGCTGGGTCGAATACATCCAATCCTACTCTTTCATGATTAAGCATAAGGCTGGGAGTGAGAATCGTGCCGCGGATGCACTCAGCAGGAGGGTCTCGTTGTTGGCTACCATACGGGTGGAAGTCATAGGATTTGAGAGAGTCAAGGATGAGTACCCTGATTGTCCAGATTTTGGGCATATTCATACCACCCTGACTACCCAATCACCTAGGGAACACCAAGGGTTCATCCTAGAGGACGGATTCCTCTTCAAGGGTCATAAGCTTTGTATACCTCGAACCTCACTGCGGGATTTCTTAGTCTGGGAGTTGCATGCTGGAGGCCTGGCCAGCCATTTTGGGGTGCATAAAACCATTGCCTTGGTTGAGGGTCAGTTATACTGGCCAAGCCTCAAGAGAGATGTGGCTAAAATTGTGGGTCAGTGCCGCATATGTGCATCAGCAAAACAAGTGAAACAGAACACTGACCTATACACCCCACTCCCTGTCCCTGATCGTCCATGGCATGATTTAAGCATGGACTTTATCTTAGGCCTACCTAGAACCCAAAGGAAACATGACTCAATCTTTGTCATAGTGGACATGTTTTCCAAAATGGCTCATTTCATCCCCTGTTCAAAAACCTCCGATGCCTCCCATGTGGCCCGCCTATTCTTCGATGAGGTTGTTCGCCTCCATGGCCTGCCCAAGACCATCATTTCTGACAGGGACGTTAAGTTTACCAGCTATTTTTGGAAGACCCTCTAGCACCTGATGGGGACCCTTCTCAAATTTTCATGGCCTATCACCCTCAAACGGATGGCCAAACGGAGGTCGTCAATCGGAGTCTAGGGAATCTCCTTTGGTGTCTCATCGAGGATCACCCAGGGAATTGGGATCTTATTCTCCCCCAAGCCGAGTTTGCATACAACAACTCTGTGAATATGTCAATAGGGATGAGCCCATTTGAAGCCGTGCATGGGTACGCACCTAGAAAGCCTACAGATCTCATTCCTTTGCCTACACATGCTAGAGTTGTTGTGTCCCCTGTGGTTCTGGAGTTTTGATGATGACAGATATTATGTCTCATTATGTTTACATCCTTGATGATATAATCCTGTTGCATTATGAGAAACTGTCAGAACAGGGTTGAGGATGTCTCACAGGTCATGAAGTTAACCCAAGTCAAAGAGTCAAAGTTAAATCATGACAGGTAAGGTGAATGCTCAGATCAGGTAATGCTTTAATTAGTCCTCCTGCATACATTCAGTTCATGTCTGCTATATGCATTCAATTCATTGGTTCATGTTTATTGTGCATTGCCTCACATCAAGTCTAGACATCCTGGTTGCATTCTAAGTCTACACAACCTGCTAGGTCGGTCTTCAAAGTATGTACATTGATCTTTAAGGCATCGAGCTATACACTGGACTGTGCTTCATGCATTGGCCAAGTCTGTTTAGTTAGTATGGACAGTAGTGGGTCGACCCACCCTACTGATGCGTCGACCCATCAGAACACTGACTGTCTGGATTTCAAAGTCTATACATTGCTGCTTTGGCCAACTCTGTACATCCGTTTGCCTGACTCATGTTTCAAAGTCTACTCATTCATTGTTAAGGCAAGTCTATACATTGGCTCATGGTCTACAAGTCGATACAAAGTCTTCATCTTCTGAAGTTTGTACAGCCAGTCACTTAACAAAGTCTGTACAGTGTCTCATATTGGCAAAGTCTGTACATCGTCTGGTCTGTGGATGCTTTGTCCTTTTGAAGTCTATACACTAGATTGTTAGCCCTTCAACTCTATACATTCGAGTGTTAACCTTTAAGTCCATACATTAGCCTTCAGACTAGCAAGTCTGTACATCGTGCATCTTTAAGTTGAAGTCTGTATAGAGTCAGCGTCCAGTTGACCGTCTCAGGCAGTGTCTCTTTGTGCGTCTCTTGCAAGTCCATACAACGCTTCAGACTAAAGCCTGTACATCGGACAGTGTTCAGGCGAAGTCTATACATCAGTCCTCAAGTGTTACAAGTCTGTACATTGGCCATCAAAGCCTTCAAAGTCTGTACATTCGTCAAGACTCTCAAAGTCTGTACAGCCTGCTTTGTCGATTCAGATTTCAAAGTCTATACAACGTGGGCTTCAGTTCTTCAAGTCTACACATCATCAGTTGAACGTAAAGTGTATACGTTACAGCGTCAACTCATTGGGCTGCAGCGTCAACTCAGCAAGTATGCACATCGCCATTAGACTTTCAAGTATACACACTGGAAGCTCTTCATTTGATTGAGTCTATACATTGTCCTAGGCTAAGTGTGTACAACGTCTCATTCATGCTTTGATTAATGAAGTCTGTACATCAGTCTTCACTTTCTAAGTCTGTACAGCCGTTGGATTTGGACTCAGAGTCTGTACACTCGATTTTCCTTTGAATTGGTTAAGTGTGTACATTGAGCGTCTCACTTAGCGTCTAAGGCAAAGTCTACACGTTGCTACAGTAACGGAAGTCTATACATCCGACTGTGCAGTGTCTTAGCCATCGTCTCACATTCTTCAAGTCTACACATTGGGTTTTCACATGAAGTATGTACAGCCGTTCACTGTTGAAGTCCATACACTGGTCGGTGGAAAGTCTGCTCACTGGTCTTCAAATCCAAGTCTGCACATTGGTCTTCGATTTCAATGTCTATACATTGGGCTCTTACATGAAGTCTATACACTGTTGTTTGCATTGCAAGTCCATACATCCTCAGCTGAACCCCATGTCCATACAACGACACTATAGCTTGCATAGCTCATGTCTGCTCATTGGTCTTCATCTCCTGTAGTCTAGACATTGGAAAGTATATACACTGAGCTCACAAGAAGACTTCCAAGTCTATACACTCTCTCAGTGTACATACTTGCCCATTTGCTGTTTCAGAGTATATACACTCGGTGTTATAAGATTTAAATAACCACTTGTTCTATGTTATGATTATAAGATTTTTGTGTGTATAGGGTTAACGCAGAATGACCATAGCGTCCACGTAGCAAGCAAACAAGCTAAACTATTAGCTGCTGGAACACATCACTGCGTCAACGCCACGGCCTGGTAGCGTCCATGCAGCAAGCAAACAAGCTAAAGTATTAGCTGCTGGAACACCACTGCGTCAACGCTATGGGCTAGCAGCGTCGACGCAGCACGCTTATATACTGAAGACATTGATCACTGGACACCAATGCGTCAACGTCTTGATCAAGTGGCGTGGACGCTGTAGTTCAAACAATCAAGAAAGAAGCTTACTGGATTACTCTGATGCGTCAACGCCACGGGCTGATAGAGTCAACGTAGTAGTCTTGAGTTTTACGGAACGAATGTCCTTGAATTGTAGGGCACGTGATCCAAGGTGCCTGGCTCGTGAACCAGGAAGCTGCCACGTGGTCCGAATTTCTAGGGCTGGAAACGTGGAAGCCACACGCGCCAGTGTGTTGCTGCTGCTACTATATATACTAGTCTTCTTCCACTAAAGAAGACTGATCGAAGCAGAAGCCTGAAGAGCAGAAAGCCCTTCGATCCAGAAAAAGAGAAAAAGAGGAAAAGAGAGGAAGAAGAGATAGAAGAGAGAAGCCGTGAAGAGAGAGCAGTGAGTGAGAGATTTGGAGAGCAGAAAAGAAAGAAAGAGAGAAAGAGAGTGAGCGAGAGAGCTCGTGGAGAAGAAGGAAGAAGCTGCTTGAAGATCTGTCTTCACTGGACCGTGGATCAGATCCAGGCTAGTCAGCTCCGTTGAGAGCCACATTGTGCATTTCATTTTACAGCTTTCTGATTGCTGTGTCATTTCCCTTTATTGTTTTCCTTTGTTTTCTGATCATCTTTGTTCTTCCGATTGCCCTGTTGGGGATCGGGTTCCTCCTGTTGGTTCAGGAGAAGGGAGATCTGATCTCCAGGTTGCAAGTGACATGTTGTCACTTGTGGGTTGCCCTCTGGTTAGAGGAAGGGAGGCTAGTCCTCCGGTTCTGGGCTTGTGGTTGCAAGTCCTGTGGTCCCTCCTGGTCTGGAGGAAGAGAGGTCTTCGACCTCTAGTTTCCGAGTGGCTGGGAGTCACTTGGGTGTCCCTCCGGTTGGGAGGAAGAGGGGAGGCTGTTCCCCTGGTCAAGCTGTGTGGCAGCAACTGTTTGCAGACTGAGTCTGCTTGGTTCTAGCATTTGCTAGTGAAGCCTCACTCCGGTTGGGAGTGAGGGGTGGATGTAGGTCTGTGGACCGAACCACCTAAAAATTATCTTGTGCAGTGGTCTGATTGTTTGCTTAGCTTCTGCTAGATGCTTGAATAGGTGCGCACCAAGTGCTTGTATTTGAGTTGAATTGAATTGGTTCTACTCTGTGGTTTATCTCTTGCATCCTAGTTTTTATTTGGCCATT
The DNA here is from genome assembly GCA_022559845.1 of Amorphophallus konjac. Classification (NCBI taxonomy): domain Eukaryota; kingdom Viridiplantae; phylum Streptophyta; class Magnoliopsida; order Alismatales; family Araceae; genus Amorphophallus; species Amorphophallus konjac. The sequence continues at coordinate 247,818,867 of CM040119.1, forward strand.
ATTCATAAAGGGATACATTCACCCCCCTCTGTATCCGGGCCTAGCACCCTAACAAGAGTGTCTATCAATGCTGAGTCATTTGCCCAACACATGAAAGAGTTACATGAGGAAATCTGCAAACACATCAACAAGCGCAATGAGGGGTACAAAAAATTAGCCGATTCCCACTATCGCCACCAAGAATTCCATACAGGTGATATTGTGATGGTGAGGACCGAGAGGCTATTCCCTGGAAATGTCTCCAAACTGAGGTCGCGTGGATCAGGTCCCTTCCAGGTTCTGAGGCGGATCGGAACCAATGCTTATGTGTTGGACCTCCCCGAGGAATACAGAGTAAGCCCCACATTCAATGTGACTGACCTGGTGCCCTACAGGGGACCCACGGTGACACCTAGTGAGGACATCGAGCCTGTTCCACCCCTTGCGAGAGCCACTACCCGTGAGAGAGCTCCACCAGACCAGAGAGGCCAGCGTGAGCAAGTGGAGCGGATATTGGAAGAACATGTCACTGTCACCCGGAGCAAAGCATACGAGCGATACTTGGTCAGGTGGAAGGGCCGGCCTCCTTCGGATGACTCATGGGTGAGCAAGGAGGATCTTCAGCAGTTAGACCCCGACCTCTTGGAGCGTTACCGCAGCCGAGTGGACCCTTTCTCGACAGAGTCGAGCTCTTCACAGCCCGGGGGAGTTGATGGGCACATCACCCATGATTCCCTCTAGCTCAGCACCTCTCTCCCCCCCGGAGACGGGTAGGATGCAGCTCCACGACTGGACGGGCCCGCTTCGACACTTGGGCTTGCTATTTGGGTCATCTTGGTGTATTTTCTCCTTTTATTTTGATGTAATTTTCCTTTGTTTTGAGTCAAGTCCCTAGGTTATTATGTTATTTACCTAAGTTTGAGTTCATCATGATGGGTTAGAGTGTCTTATGGGCCCATTTAGGTGGGCCTGACCCAGGGGCGCCCTCCCCCTTCCCCATCTCTTTTGGTTATTTGTTATTAGCACTTATCTCAGGGACTTTTTGTAAATGTTGGGATCCCTATAAATAGGACCCCAACCCCACTTGGAGAAGACTAATGAATTATTGAGTGAGAATTATCCACAAGAATTGTGCCTCCTTCTCTCTCTAGCTCTCTCTCTATCTCTATCTCTCTCTCTCTAAAAGGGGTGAACTCCTCTCTCTCTCTCCCCCTCTCTCTCCCAATTTCGACCTTCCCTCTCTCTCCTCTCCTTGCCACCTCATCCTCCACATCAGCCCTCCCCACCCTTTCACCTTCCCAAGACCCATTAACTCTCCTTTACTCCCACCACTTCCCAAGCAACCTTTCCCCTTCCCCATACAACCTTTCATTTTCCCAAGGGAGAATCCCCTCTCCCAAGCACCCCTTCCCCTCCCCAAGGCAACCCCTCCCATTCCCTAGGCCACCATTAACCCCTCCATTAACCCACCATTCAAATCAAAGGGAAACCCTCCCCATTCCCCCAAGCCCATTTGCGCCCCCATCACCCCACCTCCTCAAAGTGAACCCTTCCTCCTCTCCCACCTCCCACTCCATTCCCCCACACCAGGTCCGCCCCCTGCCATCCCCTCCTCTCCCCTCTTAATCCCAGACCTTCCTACGGCTACCACCAGCAACCCCTCTCTCCCCTTGCCATTCCCCCACTCCTTACCACCCCATAACCATCAATAGTCTCCTTTGCACTGCTCAGTTCGCAGGTAGCCGTAGGAGCTCAACTTGCAGAGCCTGCTCCGGAGTTGTTCGGCATCATCTGGAAGCGTACGATACATCGTCGGAAAGATCGTTGAGATAGCTCCACAGCCGAGGTGGTCTTGCCCGCATCCGACATCCCTGCTGCCCGGTGGACCCGTTCTCCCCCGACTGTGCAAGGTGGCCCTGGCTGGAAGGCAGAGCTGCAGTTCAGAAGCTTCCACGGCCTCACCCTTCCCTTCCAAGGCGCGCCACTTGACCAGGTCGAAGTACTACCAGTCCCCCATGCAACCCCACAGGCGGGGCTTCGATTGGAGTCCGGGGCTGCCCGTTCCGAATTTTCTCCCCCAGGGGTGCTGAATAGGCTACTCAGGACCTGACCAGACCCCTCCTCACTCAACGGGCTCTCCCTCTCTGCCCCGACATCGTCTGGTGCTCCCCCTGGCTGCTGCTCGAAGAAGACTCGTCCACGGTCGTACTCGTTTTGGTCCCGCCACGTTTGGACTTCGGGAGCGGACGTGGTGACTACATCCATCTGCTGCTACTCCCGGAAACCAGTCTGAACCAGAGCGCAGAGGACCAGATCCATATCCTGCCCCGATTGGTGTCAACGAGGGGACCACCCCTAAAAATTCACAGGCATTCCTGGGTCCATCAGCGACGTTTCGGTGCCTGTTTTGACGACTTCCGAGTTCGGTGGAGTGCGTGGCATCGTCTACATCGACTCCCTGTCCGGTCATTCCAGAACTGGGCAGATCATTCGGCACTAGTTTAGTTAACCTCACATCCCCGCCTGGCCGGCTTAGCGCCCCTCCCTGTGTGGAGGTAGTGTTTGTTTGTAACTGAAATTTTCCCTTCCCTAGTCCAACCCCCCTGCGTGGGGAGTAGTGCATGTAATATTTGAACAGGGGAAGGTACACCGACGCAGTGTGCGGGGTACCCACACTCCCCCGCTCGCTCTCGTCTCCCAACGGGGTTGGTTTCTTCAAACCAACCAGGGTAAGCTCAAAACCTTGCTCCCATTATCAGTACTTGTTCTTTTAATATCTGCGAAATTGCTCCGTTGGAAGCGAGAGAGAGAGCCCGGCCCTGGAGTACTCCACTTCCGTGTGGTCACCGTGGTTTGTGAAGAGAGAGTGACCCAGTGCCCCACTTGGCACCCGGCCAGCCCCCTTAGTTGTGGGAATCTTACCCTCGGGAGGGCAACCTTAGCCCTGCTGGCCCTCAACCAGCCAGGGTCTTGATCCACCACCTCCACTCGGCATTACCGAGTCACCTCGGGTTCGTGTGTGCAACGGTGATTCGGCGATTTACGCAACCCCGTGCTCAAAAATGATTGTGTTTACGTAATAGGTCCGAGGGCCCTCATCTCTTTACTGCATTCCCCTAGTGGTGTCACATCAGCTATGGTCGGGCCATCTTCTACGCAGAGGAGCAGGCGCTTGGGACAATCAGTTTCCTATCCGGGCATTTTTGGCGTCCTCCGATTCCTCTGGTTCGGCGTCGGGGGAAGAAGGAGACCAGGGGGACTCGTCTTCGTCCGAGGGGTCGCCAACTCCGGATGCCTCGGGAGGGCGCGCAACCGTGACAGTTCCCACGTAGGTGGGGTCAGTGCCAGGGTCGGTCGTCACCGAGGGAGCCGGGGGCAGACTGTCCGAGCCTTCAACTTCCGAGCCACAGGATGGGCCAGAGGCCTGATGTATATGTTTTTCTTTTTCTCCTCATACGTTTTTCCTTTTTGAAGAAAAACTTCTCTTTTTGTGTAAAGGAAAATCAAGAACGTAAGGCAATAGCATTATGATAAAGAGTTGACTATGTTTTACCGCCATTGCCGTGGTTTGACCAGAGTATCCGCAGTAGTTGGAAAGTGCCGATACTTTCTGCGTGGATCTCGCATGATGGTTGGGCTGGCGTCTGACAGGGTGTCTTTCCGTTTTCTCATGCTTTAAATTCCCGGCCACTTCGTGTGTCCCACTAGGATGGAACCGAGGAGTCTGAGGTGACCGTTCGCAGGGAGAGATCCATTTAGTGTGTTTTCAAGGGGAGAATCATTTAAGGCAAGTAACCTCCCTTCGCCTATAAAAGGTCTAAAGGGCGTCTCTTCCTCTTCATCGCTTGGGGTCTTCTCTGACAGTCTTTCCTCCCTCCTTCTTCACGAAGTGTTGTGCTGTCAAATTTGAAGCATGGAAGACGCTCTGGAAGACGAAACTGTAGACGACGGAGGGCTGAGAGTCTTTGCTGCTTCGGGTCTAAAGGGAGTTCGACGGTCGGCGGGTAGGTTAGAAGGGGGTTCGACGTGCGGAAGCACATCGCCTTATTTTTATCAGTTCCGGCGGAGCTTGCGGGGAGGGACGTAACGGCGGGCGGATGGGGGGATCAGGCACCCCCTTCCCTCGTCCCTTCCCGCTCACTCTCTGGAGGGGATTCCTCTCCACTTCCTGCTTCTCCTCCCTTCTCCTCGCAGCCTCTTTCTCTCTCTTCTGCCCTTCTTGTTATTTCTTTCTTTAACTATTCGGAGGATGCCTCTTAGCATTCTCTACTATTAGTTGGCTTCCTCTTCCCCTTCATCTACCCTGTGCCACTTGGAAGGTAGCCTTCCTCTTCCTAATCCCTCTGTCACCTTTGTGCCGAGTTACCCGAGCCAACGGGGTCGACTACCCTTTATCCGAGCCAGTTTCTACATGAGGCAGAGTCAGTGGCTGGACGTAGGAAGGTTAACCGAGTCAGCCGAGCGATGAGCTCGTACGGCGGCGCCAGATAGATTTTTGCTTTTTTGACATGTATTGTATTGGCTTCGGCCTTTCTGGTGTACAAATATTTATCTGAATAAAAGAGGAAGGAAATTTTTGCTTTATCTCGTATTGCTTACACGACTGAAGTGTTCAGAAGTAGAACTTGCGTAGTGTAGTCGCGTTCCACGTCCGAGGGATGGGTTCTCCTTCCATAGTAGATAGCCGGTACGGTCCTTTCCCGAGCGTCTCGACCACTCGGTAGGGGCCTTCCCAATTAGGGGATAGCTTGCCCGCCGCCTCAAGTGGTCGAGAGGCTTCGACTTTTCTGAGGACGAAGTCTCCCGACTGGAAGCGTCTGTCTCAGACTTTGGCATTATAGTATCGAGTGAGGCGACGTTGGTATTCCGTTGCTCGGATGTTGGCAATCTCTCGGACTTCATCTGCTAGGTCGAGGTTTTCGAGCAGTTTCTGGTCGTTTGCCTTGGGCGAGAAGCAGATGACTCGGAGGGAGGGATTGCCAATCTCCAACGGGTTCACGGCCTCGATGCCGTACACCAGCTGAAAGGGACTCTCACCGGTTGTCGTTCTGGGAGTCGTTCTATGCGACCAAAGTACATTCGGGAATTCCTCGAGCCAGTTGCCCTTGGCTTTACTGAGCCTAGTCTTGATGCCTTTTAAGATAGTCTTATTGGCATTTTCGACTAGCCCGTTAGCCTGAGGGTGGGCGACCGAAGTGAAGTGATTGCGAATGTTTAGGTCGGCACATCTGTCTCGAAAATAATGAGAATCAAATTGTCGACCATTATCGCTCACTATCACCCGGGGGATGCCGTAGTGACAGATGATCGACTTCCAGACGAAACTCCACACGACTGTCTCAGTGATCCTAGCTGTAGCTTCGGCCTTAATCCACTTGGTGAAGTAGTCGATAGCAACGATGGCGAACTTCTTCTGGGCCTGAGCAGTAGGGAATGGCCCAAGGATGTCGATCCCCCACCGAGCGAAAGGATAAGGCTCGGCTAGGGTGACGAGCTCCGCTGCCGGCTGATGGACCAAGTGGTCAAATCGCTGGCACCGGTCACACTGTTGCACGTAGGCCAAACAGTCGCGCTGCAGAGTGGGCCACTAGTAACCCTGTCGAAGCAAGATCCTGGCGAGCGACCTTCCCCCTTGATGCGCTCCGCACAGGCCTTCGTGAACCTCTTGAATTGCTCGACTGGCTTTGTCAGTGCTGATGCACTTCAGGAGGGGACCAGAGAGGGATCTACGGTATAAAGTGCCGTCCAGCATGACGAATCGCCGGGCTTGGTACTTCAATCTCCGGGCTTCCCGAGGGTCGGGAGGCTCCTGAGAGTTTTGGAGCCACGACAGATAGGGGGTGCGCCAGTCGTTGGGGGAGCCCGAGTCAATAGCCATGAGCTCCTAATCAATGCTCGGTCGCTCTAACTCTTCGAGAAGGACCGATCGAGTACCCTCGGGGTCAAGAGAGGAGGCCAGCCGAGAGAGGGCGTCCGCTCGGGAGTTCTCCTCCTGAGCTATTCAGACTACCTCAAAACTCTCGAACTGTTGTGCCACAATTCTGACCAGCTGGAGGTATTTGATCATCGGTTCTTCCCAAGCTTTGTAATCACCGTTGACCTGGCTAGCGACCAGTTGGGAGTCAGTGTGAATTCTGACTCGCTCAGCCCCCAATCGTCGGGCCATGCGGGCTCCTGAGATAAGGGCATTGTACTCGGAGGCGTTTGTAGACATGCCAAAATTGACGTTATTGTGAGTACATCTCATATTATCTTGTAATGCCCCAATTTGACCCTCAAATTAGTTCTATTTGAGTGGTTTTCCCCACTTTTTTTGGATTTCTCCCTTTTTCTCTCTTTTCCTATTTTCCCTATTTTTCTGGATTTTTCTGGATTTTCTGGGCATTTTCCCCTATTTTTCTGAAATAATGACTTGACGTGGGGCGTCTTTTAAATAACGACTTACACTTGAGCGTTTCTAAAAAAATTAACGACTACAGTGAAGGGCGTAAATTCTTTGAAATTCCTATTTTTCTGGATTTTTCTGAGAATTTTTCAGAATTTTTTGGGAATTAACGACTTAGAATAAGACGTTACTTTGAATTTGAAAAGAACAAAAAATTAAAAAAATTGAATTCACGCCGTAAGGGCGTGTCTTTCAAATTGATTTTATTATTATTATTATTATTATTTTTCAATCCCTTCCAGAGGCGATTTGGTGGCCTTCCGGGTGTCAGAAAAATTCACAAAAATAGTCGTTGGAATCAGGGCGACGAGATGCACTTTCACCTAAAAAATGGGAAAATAATATTGAGAAATGAAAAATAGCCCTATTTTGAACTTTTGAATTAACGTCATAAGCTAAGTCGTGTTTTAAAAGACGCCTTCGGTTAGGTCGTCAATTCTATAATTGACGCCCTTACTCAGGTCGTGTTTCACTTTCGTTTCTTGCTCGAACGAGGCCTTTCCCCCAAGAGTCCTACTTTGTTTGGGCTCTTGCCCGTTCTTATCATTTCCCCCCTTGGACTCTTGCCCATATTTATCTCTTCCAATTCTATTTAATAGAGCCGATCGCTCTGTTGTTCGGTTGGATGCTCCTCCCTCCGTTTTTGTTTTCCTCCTGCTACCTCCCCCTCGTTCTTCTTCCTTTCTTTTTATTTCTTCTCTTTTCCTTTCTTCTATCGCAGGTGCTGCATGCTGTTGGCTGAAGGAGAAGCCCATGCTCTCTTCCTACGGCAGAGCTTCCTCCCCCTTTAGCATTTAAGCCAAAGCACAGGCCACCTTCTTCCTCTTCTTTTATTTTTCATTCCCTTTGTTTCTATTTTCTTCATATACGCATGCATCATCATCTCTCATTGATTTTCATTATTCTTAACGTGTTGAGAAATCTCCCCCACAGTGCAATCCCTTGCACATCTCCCTATTTCATTTACATTCATTCATATCATCATATATCTCCCACCCTCTTTGCATAGGGGTTTAAGGGCCAACACCCATAAGGTGTGTTCTTATGTCATATTTTCATGCTCATCTATTTACTATGGATTTGATGCTACACACCATGTTCTAATCCATATCTTTTGGTGTTTGTCTTTTCTTGCAAGAGTAATCAAAGGAAGAACTCTCTTCATCGGCCGGCTGATTTAGAAGAGAAAAGGAGTACTCACATCCCCCGCATCTTTTGAGGTATTTTGCGATCATCTCCCCATATCAATCTCCTCTTTGAGACCCTCGTGTCTCTGGCGATCACACACACTCCACATTAGCACCTCGTGCTATTTTATTGCTTATCATTCATTCCCTTTATTCTTTAATATTTTCCTAAAGTGGATTTTTAAATAGATCTACAAATTGGCGATCACGGTGGGACACTTTGTGTTCTTCTTTCATTACCCCTTTCCCCTTAGGCACCCGCGCGTGCCGTCTCCCCTATTGCACCCTCGGTGCGTCTCCTTTTGTGCCACTCGGGCACCCTCCATTGGTTCTGCCCTCTTCCCTAAGTGATTTGTCAGTTTGTTATTTTTTCTTTAAAATTTCCACTTATTTGAAATCTTTGATGAGCATGCTGTTATCATATCCATATTGTTGATTGCCTGCTGTGACTGTGAGTGCTTGATACTGTCGGCCGTGAAGTTTTCCTGGATAAAGTGAATTCACGCCTCTGACAGGGGCGTTTTTTGATTTAACGCCCTGACCAAGGGCATTTTCTGAATATTTTACGCCCTCTGCCAGGGCGTTTTCCAGCATACTTCCGGGGTTTTGCTGCTTTATATCACTGCCTGAGAATTCACGCCCTGCTCCAGGGCGTTCCTTTGTTGGTTAGCGCCCCACATCAGGGCGTGTCGCTTGATTTGACGCCCGCTGGATAGGGCGTCCCTTTATTTATAGCGCCTCAACCTAAGGCACTTTTTTTACCCTGCCCCTGGGCCCTTCACGTTGTTTCACGGCAGTCACACTGTCGTGTCTTTGGTTAGTAGCGCCCCCTGCCAGGGCGTGTTTTCACTGTGTGTTTCCAGATCCCCCCGGTTGTGGTTTTTCATGATATTTCATGCTTATGCTTGTTGATTGATCATATCATTGTGGTTGGCCTGTTTGCCCTGTTGCATTCATATTTGCATTTGGTTTGGGAGCCCCCCCTCCTCTTCATTAGGATCCACACACCTTCTTGGAATTGGGACGACCCTCCATTGAGCATTCCGTCTCTTTGGACTGGAAATCCCTTTTCCAAGCCTCCGTAAGTCCCCGCACCCGTGGATTCCCTCACGGACGCCGGGCAGGTTGTACCTTATTGGAGTCCCGATATAGTTGGCCTAATACGTTGTGAGTGAGAGTTCCTAGTTGGCATTGAAGTGAATCATATTGAAACTAGGACTCTCCTTGTGTGAATCTTTCCAAACTTTATTAAAATTCATTAATTCACCAAGGATTAAACAAATCAAAATCACGGTAACCATTCCAACTTGTGTGCTTATTTGCATAATTATTGAGAATTTTGATTATATAATGGCTTACCATGATAGAAACATGTTCAATTCAATTCATGAGGATGCACAACCTAGCACTTCATATCCTCAATTTCAACATGTTAATCAGCATTCTCACCATTCTTTCAAGGGACCACGCCCTTATTCTCATGGTCATGCCCGACCCATGGGCAATGTCCATCTTCATGGTCCCCCTCCTCAATTTCGAGTCACTATTCCTACGGGACCGTCTCGTCCTAATGACGGGAAAGTCTCTCAAATCTTGCATGCATTAGATCATCTTACCCCTCAACAGATCCAAGCCCTTAAGGCCGCCGTTGAGGGTACATCACATGCATCTCCCTCCAATTCTACACGGGTGGCCCATCACCCACTTCCCTCTTCCGTTCATATTCCTAATCGGGTGGCCCATCACCCACCTCCTTCCAATTCTATTCGGGTGGCCCATCACCCCCCTCCTCCTTCCAATCCTGATCGGGTAGCCCATTACCCATCTCCTCCTGTTCATTCTACTCGGGTGGCCCATCACCCGCCTCCTTCTATTCCTCCTACATCACGGCCCCGAGGCCCTTATATTCCTTACAATCCGGCCCGTCCGGTTTCTTTTACGGGTCATCCCGTCAACTCCCCTCCACGGCCTTTTTATGCGGCCCCTCCTCCTTCAAGGCCTTGCCAACCCCCTGTTGTTCAAGTCACCCCCCTCCAATAATCTCTGCTTGATAAGATTACTTTGATGGAGGAACAAATAAAGAGGGTCACGGCTCCTCCTACTCCAGTCAATCCTCTCCATGCCGCTTTGGACGAAATTACAAAGATGGAGAATGAATGGAAAGACAGGATGGATGATTATGACTTCGGCATTCCAAGCGAGGAAGAGCCGGCAATTGAAGAATCTGAGGCAGTGTACGATGATGATGAAGCTCCGCAGGCACCCCTTCCGAGTTTCCTTAATTTCCCGCTCCCTCCACTTTCATTCGATGAACCTCCTGCTCAGGATGAAACCATCCCCGATCCAATCCCTATTTATGAGACTAATTGGTGTTACGATGATGGGTCGATACTTCAATCACCCACACCGGCACATTGTAAGTCTCCTCCTATCCTTGACACCGCATACATTACACCTCCTCCAGTTACACCATTAACCTCCGCAACACTGGCCTCCCCCGAGCCTTCCACCATTAAACCTCCACCCGTTAAGCCATCTACCTCCACACCATTAGCCTCCATCGAACCCACCATTGAACCTTCCCTCCCATTACCGCCACATTGGCCCTCCATTACCCCTTTAACCTCAAACCCTCCACTATGCCTATAACCCCTACTCCACCACTCAACCCTTCACCCTTTCCCATGGCTAATCCTGAGCAGGATCCATCCCTTTTTGCACCCGAGCCAATCCCAACTGCTTCCGAGCAAAGGGAGAAACTTGATGTGTTTGAACCTCCGCCTCCACTTACGCCAACACCTTCCATTATAACTCCACCATCCACGGAGCTTTCCGCCTCCGCTTCACCTCCCTCTACTACTCGGAATGGGGGGCCTTCTGCAAGCACAGGTGCCGAAGATAATCAAGAGTCGGGCAGCAAGGATTTGGCCGTGCCATTCAAGATGCAAGAATTCATTTGCCGGATGCCAATCCGGGTTATTGTGCCAATCACGGTCGAAGAAGTCAAGTCGCCGCCATGCTGGGCGTTGATGCCGTCTAAGGGCCGGGCAGGGCACCCCTTGTTCCAATTTCCGAGTTCCGAATTCATTACTCCTTACAAGTGGCGAATGCCCATTTTGCTCAACTTTCCATATATACCACATTCAATGGGCAACACGATGCTTCCCGTTCCAACTCTCCAACTCCCTCACATTGTTGATCTTTGTCTTCAAAGGGGGTTGCCATTTATTGAAGCTCCTTTTATTGGGCCATTTGGCTGTATTCTTTCACTGCCGTGGAGGGGCAGTTATCTTGGTGCCGAAAGGCCTTCCGCTATCTCATCCACCTTCTTGTCTATCACATCTTTTCCATGGGCCATTCCCAGGGTTAGGAGGAGGATCTCGTCCTCTCGCCCTTCATATTCTCCATATTCTTTGCATCTCATTGCATTCGCGCATTCATTGCATTCATCGCATCCATCCCATTGCATGCATTTGCACCTCCTGCTTCACGGTTTCCAAACCCGTATCTTCCCCGCCTTCCGGCACCTCCGGATATTCCGCACTTCCCATCTTATTCATCTTCATCTTTTTATCCACTATCCCTGGGGCATCGCGTCCCTTTTCCTGCTATCTCCCTGGAACCTCCAGGAATTTTATCCCTCCTCTTTGGGCATCTCGCCCTTTCTGATTCTATTCCTCCGGAACCTCCGGATTCTTCCCTTGTCCTTTCAGGGCATCGCGCCCCTTTCTATCTTATTCCTCCGGAACCTCCGGATTCTCCATCTTATTCTCTCTATCATCTCCCAGGGCATCGCGACCCTCCTGATTTCATTCCTCCGGAACCTCCGGACCTTTCATATTTCTTTCGATTTATCTTCTTACTCCTCCGGGACTTCATATCTTTTATTCTCTTCTTCCTTTTCCGTCACCTCTTCCATCATCTTTTTCCCTATCTCTCCCCAGGGCATCGCGTCCCTTCTTTCAATGTCTCACCAGAGCCTCCGGATGAGTCCTCCTACCATGATTCTCCTCCACTACCTCCGGAACCTCCGGATCCGCCTCTTTCCATTTACCAATTTCTTCTTCTGATTCCTCCTGATCTTGGGTCCGACCCAACTTCTTCCGCATCCACTGCCTTGGGCATTTGCCCCTTCTCCCATTGTTTCCGAGGCTTTAGTCCTCACTCCACCTCCTAATTTTCCGCTTCTTCTGTAGACTGTTCCATGTGATCAGGGTCTCCGCGCCTTAGCAGGGGAGTTCTAGCCCTCGCCTCTTTTCCCTTTTCTCCTTATTCGTCTGAGTTTGGTCTTGGCACCACTCCTTCTTGTTAAGCCACTTTCAATCCTTTGCTTCCAATCCTTTTTGACTGCCTAAGAGGACTATCCCATGATGATCAACTTCACCTCTAGCAGCAGCTGCTTCTACAACGGTTGCAAGGTAACATTTTGGCGTAAGTATGCATTTTAATGATGCATTTTCTCATTTCTTCACGCATGATTTTCAAAAGAAAGTGCTTCTTAACAAGATTAAGAGTGTTGTTTTAAACATTTATCTTAAGCTTTTGTTTAATTAAATCATTCTCAAAAGAGTCTTTAGGCTTGCTTTGCAGCACTTTGGTTGATAAAAAACCCCGCGCTGGGAATTCAATATTCTCTCCCCGCTTGTTAAGAGCAACCCTTAGCTGGGCATTCCACACACTTCACGGCATCCTTAGCTGGCTCCTTTGGTTAAACACCGTTGCTATCTTGGCCATGCCATGAGAGTTCCTGAAAGTCTTTTTCTCTTCTTTACTCGGCCGAATGCAGGTGCAAGAGGTTGACGGATGAGATGACCAACCTTGGTAATCCCCAATACGAAAGGAGTACTCACATCCCCCGCATCTTTGGAGGTATTTTGCGATCATCTCTCCATATCAATCTCCTCTTTGAGACCCTCGTGTCTCTGGCGATCACACACACTCCACATTAGCACCTCGTGCTATTTTATTGCTTATCATTCATTCCCTTTATTCTTTAATATTTTCCTAAAGTGGATTTTTAAATAGATCTACAGCGTTGTTCGATGCCTTGAAGTTGAACTACAAGGCCTATTGCAGCTCTGCTCCTTCGGGGGACTTCAGGAGGATGCCGGTGCCGCTCCCGACCGAGTTTGAGGATCCGTTGACGAACAATTCCCAGGTTGGCCCGGGCGCGGACGGGGATTTTTCTTCGGTCGGGATGGTGCTCTCAATGATGAAGTCAGCGAGTGCCTGTCCTTTGATAGCCGAGCGAGGCTGGTACGATATATCATAGGCCCCGATCATAATGGCCCACTTGACGAGGCGACCCGAGGCTTCTGGGTGAGCGAGGATCCTCTTCAGTGGTTCGCCGGTCAACACGGTGATGGAGTGCCCTTGGAAGTAGGGTCGAAGGCGCTTGGCCGAGGTAACCAACGCTAGCACGAGTCTCTTGGTTGTGGGGTACCTTCTTTCAGCCTCGTTGAGCACCTTGCTGGTGTAGTAAACCGGTCTCTCAACTCCCGAGTCATTTCTGACCAGGATCGAGCTAACTGTGGATGGAGTTACTGAGAGGTAGAGATGTAAGGCTTCACCTGGAACAGGCTTGGACAGCACTGGGTGCGAAGCCAGGAACTCCTTAAGCTCAGCGAACGCCTTTTGGCATTCCTCATCCCATGCGAACGTAGCAGATGCCATTTTGGGCTCCCTCAATAGTTTGAAGAAGGGTAGGCATCGTTCGACCACACGGGACAGGAATCGGTTGAGCGCAGCAATGCGCCCGGTAAGGCGTTGAACGTCCTTGGTGCAGGTGGGTGGCCGCATGTCCAGGATGGCCTGGACGTTGTTGGGGTTGGCCTCGATCCCACGTTGGGTCACTTGGAAGCCCAGGAATTTCCCGAACCTTACTCCGAAGGCACACTTGGTGGGGTTGAGCTTCATATTGTACCTCAGGAGAGTGTCGAAGGTCTCAGCTAGGTCGGCGAAGTGATCCTCGGCCTTGGGGGTCTTGACGAACATGTCGTCAATGTAGGCTTTGACGTTCCGACCGAGCTGTCCCTCGAACATATGGTTGACCAGCCTCTGGTATGTGGCTCTAGCGTTCTTCAGCCCGAAAGGCATCCGGGTGTAGCAGTGTACGCCAAGGTTGGTGATGAAGGCGGTCTTCTCGATATCTTTTGGATCCATTCTGATCTGGTGGTAACCTGAATAGGCGTCCAGGAAGCTGAGTATCTCGTTGCCCGAGGTTGAGTCAACCAATTGGTCGATGCTCGACAACGGATAGCAGTCTTTTGGTGTGGCTTTGTTCAAGTCGGTGAAGTCCACGCACATTCGCCACTTTCCAGAAGCTTTTGACACCATGACAACGCTAGCCAGCCACGTCGGGTACATGACTGATCTAAAAAGACCAGTCTTCTGCCCCTTGGTGACTTGCTCCTTGATGATCGTCTGCTTCTCTGACGCATGTTTCCTTCTGCGTTGTTGTATGAGCTTTACGGTCGGGTCAAGGTTGAGTTTATGCACTACTGTTTCCCTCGGTATCCCGGGGAGTTGATCATCAGACCATGCAAAGACTCGGATGTACCCGGAAAGAAATTCTTTGTACTGCTGCTGAACCTCGGATGGTAGGTCAGCTCCAATCTTTACTCCTAGGGTCGGGTCATCGTTTAGGAAAACCGTTAGCAACTCGCCTCCAGGCTCGGATGTTGCGAGTTTTTCCTTGATTTCCCGGGGGCCCTTGTTCTTCCCGTCCGGCCTTGTGGCTTCGACCGAGATAATGTAGCACCTTCTGGCCAATGCCTGGTTGCCCCGGACTTCCCCCACCCCATGTTTAGTGGGGAACTTCATCTTTTTGTGATAGGTAGAGGGCACCGCTTTCGTTCGGCTAAGGATCCCCCGGTCGAAGATTGCGTTGTATGCCATCATACCATTGATCACTATGAAGTCCACCATAACCGTAATGATTTTGGGTGGGGTGCCGAGAGTAACCGACAGGCTTAGGGCTCCCTCGGGACAAGTGGCATGGCCATTGAACCCGCAAAGGGGGGTTCGGATCGGGCGGAGTTTAGACAGATTCTCCCCCATCTTAAGAAAACACTCATAAGACAATACATCAGGGGCGCTTCCATTGTCAACTAGAATCCTATCTACGTTACAATGGTTTATTGTAGCCGATATAACTAGGGCGTCGTCATGCGGGGTGGTAAGCCCTTCCAGGTCTTGGTCAGAGAAGACTATGACCTGCGGCTCACTTGGCGGGGCCTTGGGAGGCTCAATGGCTCTGCTTGCCCGCTCAGCATAACGCTTTCTTCCTCGGCTACTATCTCCTCCTGATGCAGCTCCTCCAATGATGACATTGATGTGGACCCTGCGAGGGGCGTTATCGATCTCCTCTGGGGCGCCTCTGTCTTCCTTATGCCCGGCCACGAACCGGGATAGGTGTCCCTGGCGGACGAGGTGCTCGATCTCATCCTTGAGCTGGTGGCAATCGCCAGTATGATGCCCGTGGTCACTGTGGAATAGGTAGTGCTGACTGCGATTGTAGTTCTTCGACCTCATTGGCTCGGGTTGGCGGAGGAAGCCCGAGCCTTTGATGTCTTCGTAGATCTCGTACACCGGAGCGGTTAAGGGAGTGTACCGCTCGTACTTCCAGGACGGTTCTTTGTGCTCCCCGTCTCGGTTTCGCCTTTTTCCTTGGCCGGAGCTTAGCTCGGATGCTCGCTTCTTGTCCCCCTCCCGACCCGAGCCGATTGCGCCTTAGCATGCGCTGAGAACTTTTTCGCACTCAGCATGGGGTAAAGCCAGAGTCACTAGCTCGGCAAGGGTCGAGGGAGGGTGGAGGACAAGTTCGCGGCAGAGGTTCTCGTCACGGGTACCTCCGGTCAGCGCGGTTATGGCCGAGGCAACATCCAGGCGGGGGATTCTCTGGGCTTCCGACTTGAATCGGTTGATATAAGCCCGGAGTTTCTCCCCCTGCGCCTGTTTGAGAGCCAATAGCCCCGCTACCGACCTTGGGGGGCCGCTGCCGACGAAATGCTACTTAAACACTCGCCCAAATTGCTTGAAGTCTCAGATGGATCCGGGGGCAAGGGCCCGGAACCATGCTTGGGTGCCTTGGACCAGGGTGGTCATGAAGGTTCGGCACTTGATGGCGTTGGACGCCCCGTGGAGGGTCATCAAGGCGTCGAAGCTATCGAAGTGGTCGGCTGGGTCACCCTGGCCGTCGTAAGGCTTGAAGGTCAGAATGGAGACTCTGGGAGATATCTCTGCCTTCAAGATGTAGTCGGAGAACAAGGATTTCTCCTCGTCCTCCGCCGGGGAGGTCTTCTGCAAGGCGCGTAAGGCACGCTCCTGCTCTACGAAGCGCCTCTCGAACTCTCGTAGTCAGAGGGATAACTCCGACTGTCGTTGCACCGAGGGGCTAGGGGGGCGTGATGGCGGGACGTCCTGGCGTTCCCCAGGGACTTTAGTCTCTGGGTGCGGACGGCGTGCCCCAGGTTTTTCCCTTTTCGGCTTGAAGGAGGCCTCTTGCTCCGGAGGAGGGGCTTGTGAAGGTCCTCCTGACCTGTTGCGAATAAGCCGCCGTCCTTGGAGGGTGAAGCGGCCTCCAGCAGTGTGTTGGGACGCGTCTCTGCAGGGAGGGCTTCCCGGAGGGATGCGTGCCCTTCCTTCCCTAGCTGCCTGGGTCCTCATGAGTTTCACGAGGACATCCAATTTTTCTATGAGGGCTTGGAAAGCGTCAGCGCCCCCGTCGGGT
This sequence comes from Amorphophallus konjac, assembly GCA_022559845.1. Lineage (NCBI taxonomy): Eukaryota > Viridiplantae > Streptophyta > Magnoliopsida > Alismatales > Araceae > Amorphophallus > Amorphophallus konjac. The sequence goes on from CM040119.1 coordinate 247,835,209, forward strand.
GGTAGCTCCACCGCTGCGGGTGGAGGCGGTTCGTCGACTGGGGTGTTGGCGTTGGAGGGGGGGTTCTGTGCGGCCTGAGAGGGGGCCTCTCCCGCCGCCACCACGGCCTTGCCTCTATCACCGGCGGACCTCCTCCCTGTACTCCTTCGCATCATACTGGCTCTTTGATCGTTTCCCACAGACGGCACCAGATGAAGAGGGGCGATCTCGCGCTGGTCCTGAGTTGGAGGAGATGATCACCGAATAGTGAACTACAAGGAAGGGAAACGGATTAGGGGGCCCAGGGATGGTTCCCTGGGGAAAACCCTCCGATGCCTAAGTCAGTAGAGCAGTGGTGGAAGCTATGAAGGGAGGAGGAAGGAGATGCACGAGATCCCTCTCCACAAAGGTGGTGAAGTGGTTCCTGCTCAGGGAGTTTTAGGCGTGTGTTTGCCTTACCTTTCGCTGGAGGGAGTCCCAGGTTTAAATAGTGCGTCAACTTTATGAGTCCCGTAAGCTGAGGAGTTTCAGGCGGGGGTTACGTCCTCGACGTGGGCTCTTTACGTCCTCGACGTAGGCTCTTTATGTCCTCATCGTGGGCTCTTTATAGCCTTGATGATTTGTGGGCCCCCTTATCCTCGTAGACTCCTGCTCAGAAAGGGTTCTCAATGGTAGCGTGGATAAGCAATCGTCGGTCGACCCAAGCGTGAAGAGTGCCAGCCCTGTCCCGGGCGATAAGCATAGCTCGGGTGAGTCTCGGTCGGAGTGGGCGCTGGGCGCTAGCCCTTATCTCGGCGAGGGGGATGGGTCGAGCGTGGGTCTTCCTCCGACCGGACAGACGCTTGGCCTTCCGAGCCTAATAGCCACCTAGGAAGTGCTTGATCCCGAGTGAACTTATTGGGCTTTTATGCTAAGTGGGCCCTGCGGGGCGGTCACTTAGATGAGCTGGGCCTCGTTTGGTCTCGCTGGACCTAGTTCGGCCGCTCTTAGATGGGCTACAGAAATCTCCCTCTCCACACACGTAGGGTAATGCCTACACAACCACACGGGAGTAAACTCCCAACTTCACACGGGGAACACACCCCAAGATACGCCCAAACACACACGCGGATATACTCCGCACAAGTCGACACACACACGTCAATACAAACACTCGGAGAACCCTTTCTCTGAACACCCACACAAAATATTCTTTCAGATGTATATGAAACGAAGACAAATAGATGCAATGACCCCCTAAACAAATTCTATAGATGGAAACTAGAAAGATGCATCAAGAATAAAGCTCCCCCTTCTTCAACAAAATCTGGTTCTCCTTGGCTCGTTGATGGATGATCACGATTTCGACATCATCTTCTTCCTCTCCTCGAGCCACTCCTCTTTTCCTTCTTCCACGAGCTCCAGATCTTCATTGATGTAGATGATATCCTCCTTGCAAGAGCTCCACCTCGTTTTCCCCCTTTTCTTCACCTATACGAAAGAACAAATGAGCATTAGGGTTATTGTATCACAAAAATCGCAGCTCATATATATATGCAAGAGAGAGTGGACAAAAGACATATAAAACCTTCCTAAAACATGTTAGAAACACCCTAATATGTTTAGGAACCTTTGGGGGGTAGTTTGGTAAAGTTTCATAGGGTTTTCATTGGGTTTTGATGACTTCCGTAAACTCCCGTCGCGGACCTTCCGGAAGGTGTCGACACCAGGTGTCGACACCTACACCCTGCACACACAAAATGCATGAAACCAGAACTCTGGCTAATAGGTGTCAATACCTGGTGTCGACACCTACTGGCTGCCTTGCTACAGCCAGGGCAGATTCAGCAAGGTGTCGACACCTACTGTTTTGGCATGTCAAGCAACCACAAGCAGGGTTTTAAGGCATCGATTCAAAGACTTAAAATATAAATGATATTACCATCAATTTAAGTGATTTAAGGGTGTCATCCAACCCTTTTTCACCTGCAAAAAACACAATGGAATCAAGTTAGTATTGATTTGAAAATCGAACATTTCAAGCCTTTGTCTTTAAGGAAAATGCATGCTTTCACAACCAAGGTTAGAATCAATGGCCATGCATTTTGTTACAGTATGAGCATCATTCAAACCTCATTCCATCAAGTCAAATATGAATTAATTGAGCACATTAGGCGCCCCAAAGTCCATGAGGAACCCATGAATCACAAACAAGGGTATTGCAACCCATACACATTGTACATGAAGATTCATGAATACCAAGATAGTTTCCATCACATGAGCACACTAGCATTCAAATGAGCAATACGTTCAAATGAGCATTAAGCCATTATACCAATACACGATTAGCATGCAATTGAAGCTTGAGCACTATGAACCAAGTTCACATTCCTTTAGCTCAAGGATGCTATTCATGAAAGCCGATTCAAACATGTTTTAGACTTCTCATATGAACCAACAACAACACATTCCACCAAATGACAAGGTTTTGTTATGATGAACTTGAGTCTATCAAAAATCCAAATATAAAGACATGGGAGCTCAACCATTCAATAGCATTCTTGTATCTTCATAGCCTTCAACATCAAGATGCTTCCACACGCACATGTAGACAATCATGCCAATTGCAAAGGCATGTACAATAGCATTGGAACTCATTCATTCAAATGACATTCTTGTTGATAAAAATCACATTCATCGATCATTGAATACATGAGGGGCATTGTTATAAACAAGGGGTCTTCTTGAATCTTCCAAGCAACCAATTAAGGCAAATACAATGGTATTGCATCTCAATCATTCATTTAGCATTAGCTGAAGTACACATGCACAACCATGAGACTCAATACGACATTTATCCAAGCATGTTTTCCACAAAATCTTTCTCATTGAATACAAGGCAATCTCACCAAGTGTATATGCAATGTATATGCAATGTGCTAACATCAAAGCACGTACGAGCCTTATAGAGTCACAAATGCATCCACATGATGATATCCCAATAACAACATTTTGTAATCATCTCCACAACCATTTCAAACTTCATAGCTAGAGGATAAGGAGTTCAAGCACATGAAGGCATGAATAAGCATTCAAGCACAAGGCCAAGCAACAAAGTCATTGTGTAATCATCAAAATCACATACACAACACCTATTTTGGTCATGTCACTCTGAAGAAACATGACACCTTGCCTTCATGGAGCGCCAAGACTTGGATATTCTGTGAGAGTCCTGACACTGTCCAGATGTTGTGAAATTGGCGACTGGGACAATTGATGCAAATTCTTGAATTAGCGTCCATGATAGTGACGCGAATTCTTCGTGCCTACACTGTTAACAAGAATTAGCGACTTGAGCAGAAGATGCGAATTCTTGAATTCATGACGGCCTGAGTGGACGCCAATTTTCCCAGATTCTCACATCTTACGGTTTTAAATGATAGATTTCTCAGGATTCTTCCCTATTGTATGACTCTATCCTTCAACACCATTATCTTCATGGACCTTTCCAAGTATTCCTACAAAAGCTTAATCCTTGGAATTCTATTGGCTATTAAATAAAGTGGATGTCTAGATATTTACAGGGTATCCTTGATCCATAACGTCAATGTCTGGCATTAATGGGGCCCGGTCTGATCCTGAGAAGAGCACCCGAAAGTACTTGTGCCCATGAGAGCTATTATTGCCTATGGTGTGGCATTGCACCTAAGTGCTTGACTTTGTAAATTTATTTAAGGAATTCCACTCTTGACGTGATATTATGTCTTGATGTTCTTGACCCGAAAGGGGTATTTACTTGAGCTTGAATAGCCAATATCTTGTTTATACTATACTGGTGAACTTGCTAATTTCCTTCTATCTATTTCCTGTTTCGCACTTACATCTTATTCTATCTTGAGCTCATTCTTGCATGGTATAATTGCATTCATGTAACATGTTAATTACTTAAAGTAAGCCTGATTAATTGAGATGTAATTCCTACTGGGCTTTCGCTCATCCAGTACTTTTACCATATTTTTTAGGTAATTCAGATGAGGATATCCAAACCGACGGGGATGACCAAGAGTGAAGAGTGTAGAGCTAAACCCGAAGCCTTGTGCTACCATAGAATCGTGTCTTATCATAGTGGGTATTGTAAATTTTCTTTTATTGAGTCTAGTAAACTGGAGTTATTGAAGTTGGATTTGTTAATTGTGAACTTAGGTATTATGGAATAAAGTATGTGGTGATTTATTGTCTCTTTTAGCGTACTCTGTTCTTGTGGTTGTGTGTGAATGGTTTGAGCTCTGATTGACATGATCGATATAACCGTCGCGTTCTGGGTTCCTTCTGCACCTGGGGCATGACAATCATGGGTCAATTTTAGGTTACCCGGAGATTAACTACTCTTTTAACATGACATGATCATTAGAAATAGGTGAGAATATAGAAAAAAGACTAAGAACAAGGCTCATGAACTAAAAGAAATTAGGATTAAAACATATTTCCTAGATTCATTAATTGGTTCAAAAGACGTGCAGACATGAAAACATGCATCTAGACTCACTAACATTCACTTAACATGCTGGACAAGGCACTAGAGTTCTTGGGAACCCGTGCCAGAACGCGGTCATGAGATGGGCTGCTATCAGTACGCGGTCACCAGGAAGGCCGCGTTCTTATAAATATACCTATTTTAAGAAAATTTCCCAGAAAGAGCAACCACGTTTAAATAAAATAACATTCAAGGTCGCGGTCTAGGAGGAAACCGTGTTCATGAAAAGTAACTAATTTTTGTATTAAAAATAGTATAACAAAAAAATCATGTTTAATTTAAAAACTTATGGTTACAGTCTATCGTCCCACCGCGTTCAGAGACGCGGTTCCTGGGTGGGCCATGACTACGAATAGTGAATTGTTTCGACAGAAAAACCCTAAAATGGTGATAACCCATCCATAATTCATGAAATTCATGCAATACAACCGCTAAAAATTGGGGAAAATGATGCAGGAAGATAGGGGACATGCATGTACATATGTTTGACCAATTAATTTGATGTTTAGCCCGAGAGAACACCTACCTTAGAGACGGATTAGGAAGAAAAGAAAGAGAACAACACAACTTTGAAGAAAACCCATGAATGCTTCTCCTAGATCGATCCTCCCATGCCTTGCATCTTGCTCCCATGATCTAAGGTCAACTATGGAGGCTAGGGTGTTGCACCCCTAGTTCGTGTTTGGTTTTGATGATATCAAAACGATTGTGCTTGTGTGTGTATGTGTTTCATTTAGCAATGTTTCATTGAACAACATGTTTCATATCTTGATTTGATGGGTTGAAAGATGGAGTTACACTTGATGTTTAAGGAACTAACGTTATATTTATGCTGATTTGCAGGAATACAACTTCATGGCTCATACTTAGAATCTTAAGGAGTCCATCAATGAAAAAGGGAGTTAACTCTGTTCATGTTTGAAAGTTATATGAATGCTTTGTATTTAATGGTCTCATACTTTGAATATTTTGATTTGTAGGATCAAAATCCATGATTTATGTTTGGAACTCAAAGGAGTGCATCAATGAAGATCTTATTGAAAAAGGGAGTTGACTAACTCACTGCATTATGATGACTCTTCTATATTTCATGCATTCCATCAAATAGCTTTTCACAATCTTGGTTGGGTATTTTCATGCGCTTTCCTCGTAAGATTTTTGGGCTTGAAATAACCTCAACTTTGTAACTTGAAATTTGATGGATGTGATCTTCTAAGTTGCTAATGACATGAATGTGGTTCATGCATTTTCTACTTGAAGCTTTTAAGCTTGTATTGTGCTAGAAATATTCGTACAAGACTTCATGAGATTTGGTTCAACATTGCTCATGCCTTGCATGAATGATTGGTATTTACTGATGTGTGAGATGCATGTGAAGATAATGTTCCTCGTGAAAATAAGGCTTCAAGAATATTAATCTTTGTCAACAAGAATGCCATTTGAATGAATGTGGTTCTATGATATTATGTATGCTTTGCATTTGTCATGATTGTTAACACTTGTGTAATGAAGCATCTTGGTGTTGAAGATTTGATTGATTCAAGAATGTGATTGAATGGTTGAGCTTCCATGTTATTATATTTGATTGAATGATAGATTCATGCTTATTATTTCAAAACCTTGTCATTTGGTCAAATGTATTTTTGCTAAGTGATTTGAGAAGCAAAACGCATGTTTGAATAGGTTCAATGATGTATTTCATTGTGAACATGTTCATAGTGTTAATGCATAACTCATATATTTTGATTCTCAACTAACCTCTTGGTTTATCATATTTTTCAGGATGCAAAATCATTGTTGATCTTCATGGGATTATGGTAACATTTAATCAATTGTTTCCCTTTGGTTTGATGGGGGTTTTAGTTATTTTTCAAACTTAAACTATCTTACAGTCTTCACCATTTTCAATCCGACCGTTGGATCTCCCCTCTAAAAATTTTATGTTGTAGCTCTGGGAGTCCTCTTTCCAACGCCTCCAGTCTCGCCTCGATCGGAGTTCGGAGCTAGGAGAATTAATTCCTGCCGTCGAAGCGCGCAGAGCTATTTTTTCGGTGCCCAGCCACCTGCATGGGTCGACCCTGGGTCGACCCACTGCCAAGGGTCGACCCCTGCAGGTTTCTTCTGATTTTTGGCCCCGGCAGCACCCTGGATGCCGAGGGTCGACCCAGGGGTCGACCCCTTCCGGAACGTGACTTCCGAAAGTGTTTAAAACCCTTTGAAAACCCTTTCAAACATTACCATACTACCCCCTATTAGTTTCTATTGTTATTAAGGTGTTTTTAACATGTATTAGGAGGGTTTTATGAGTCTTTTCCCCACCCCTTAAGTTGCTTATATAAGAGTTACGAATTTGGGATGTGATTAACTCTAATGCTCATTTGCTCTTTCGTATAGGTAAAGAAAAAGAGGAGAACGTGGTGGAGCTCTTCCAAGGAGGATATCATCTACTTCCGTGAAGATCTGGAGATCGTGTAAGAAGAAGAAAAGGTGCGGATCGAAGAGAGGATCAAGAAGACGTAAGAATCGTCTTCATCCGGCTTCCCTCCAACTCGTGGTTCAAGGAACATCATGAACCGGCCTTGAAGATCAAAGGGGGACTTCTTCTATGTCTTCTATCAGTTCTTTGTGATATGTTCTATGATCTATATTTTGGGTTTGAGCATGCTTGAGTATTTGTGTTTATTTTCTGAACAATAGAGATACTCGTGTATGTGACCGTTTGTGTATACGGTCATGTTTGATCGCCTCCGTGCGATCGTGTTTGTGTTATTGTGCTGCGGTTGTTGCAGCGTGTGTGTGTGTGTTGTGATCTGGTCGTCGGATCGTGTGTGTGTTGTGATCCGGTCGTCGGATCGTGTATGTGTTTGTGATCCGGTTGTCGGATCGTGTGGGAGACTTCATCTCCGTCTGTGTGTGTGTTGGGGCGTGTCCCCGTGTGTGTGTGGGGATTCATCCCCGTGTGTGTTTGGAGCGTCGTCTCCGTGTTGGGGATTTATCCCCGAGTGAAGCCTCACCGGGTTTGGTGAGGGGTGGACGTAGGGAGCCCGTCGTGGTCCCGAACCACCTTAAAAATCTCAGTGTCCTATGGTTTGCATTGTGGTTTACCTTGTTATGTTTAACAGCTTAATGTGTTTATCTTAATCGTGTGTGAACGGTGAGATTGAGAGAATTCAATCATCTTGCTTGAGTGAAATCTTCAATCTCATCAAGATTGTTAATTCCGATGTGCGCTTGTCTATGTTTTTAATCGGTCATACTTTTTAGTAGTAGGATCTATTCACCCCCCCTCTAGATCCGTGTTCCTGCACTACGGGACCCAACAATTGGTATCAGAGCGAGGCTCTGCTGTTCTTAGATCTCACGATCTACAGAGTGATCCTAGTGCATTCTACAATCATGAATTTTTCTGTTGAGCACATGTCGATGAATTGCCTTCCTATTCTTAATGGTTCTGATATTACTTCATGGATAGGTAAAATGTGTGGACTGATCAATTCAATTAATCCTAATCTTTGGAAGTTGATTTATGATGGTCCTCACATATTGCTTATAGATGAGACCAAGTGGTCTAGTCAAAATAAATTGAAGAACCATGAAAATGTCATTATCTTAAGTTTATTGAAAAGTGCTATTGATACTCATATGTTTCCATTTGTTTCTTCTTGTAGAATGGCAAAGGAGATTATGGATCAGTTGATCAAAGCTCAAGAGATGGAAGGACAAAATTGTCTCATGGCCGACAATGATGATCAACTCAATAAAGAAAATTATGATGAGGTAAATTCTGAATCCGAAGAACTCTCTATTGAGGAATGACAAATGGCATATGCTACGCTATATGATAAATGCAAGAAACTCAAATCTGAAAATAAAACCTTGAAAAGGAAGATTAATGAGAGTGGGCATGCTAATTCCTCCTGTGAGAACTGTAAAATCTTGGAGTCAAAAATTAAACATCTTCAAGAATAAAATGAATCTCTTGAATCAAAAGTTGAATTATTTTCAGAAGAGATTTTCTGTTTGAATGAAGATGTTGAAATGGCCAGAAAACTTAACACATCTTTTCAAATTGAAAATGAGTGTGATGAGCTACGTGAGCAAAATACATTCCTCATGTCTAAAATCTCCATGCTTGAGAAAAATGAAGAATATCTTAAGAACAAGCTAGCTTCTTTGTCTGATGATGATAAAATGTTTGAAAAGCTACTTGATTCTGAAATCGATAGCAAAAACATCATGAATGAAAATGAAGATCTTAAAAAGAAAAATGGTGCCATGTTAATTCACAATTCCTTACTTGAGGGAAGATTGAAATGCTTTGATAAGCTTGAAAAAGAAAATTCCTTGTTGAAATCTAAGAATGAACAATTGCTTGTTAAGATTTCAAAGTTTGTTGAAATTGAGAAAGTTCTTGAAAACTTAACTGAAAAACTCCATGCCATGAATGATGAAAACAAGGAAATTTTGAAAGAGAATGAAAACTTGGAATCTGTGAATTACTTGCTTAGTGAGAAAATCCTTGCATGTGAAAAAGAGACAAATGATTTGAAAAATGACTTGTCTAGATTTGTCAAAGGGAAGGAGAACTTAGACAAAATATTAGGTGTCAAGGTGAACCTTCAAAAAGAGGGTATTGGATACATCCCGGTCAATAAAAAAATCTTTTGAACATAAAATGACAACCTCTTTTGTTCATACATCCGACATTCCTAGCACCTCCAAAGCTCCTCCTCCCATTTTTCAAAAGAAAACTTCTGAAAATGATTTTACGAAAAAGAAAAATGTCAAACCAACCATGCCAAATAGATTTCAAAAATCAAAGTCTAACGTTGAATGTTTCTATTGTGATATGTTTGGTCATGTGATGGATGATTGTGTTGTCATGAAAGAGGATGATAAACTTGCATGCAAAAAGAAAAATGTCTCATGCTTTTATTGTCACAAACTTGGCCATGTCATGAATGATTACTTTGTGAAGCAAAATGATGATTTTCATGCCATGAATGCAAAATCAAACCTTCAAAGAAAATTCAGAATTGAACATGCCTCCAATGCTCAAGGGTCTTCATCCTATAAGAGAAACGTGTTCACAAACACACATGCAAATAATGAAAAGTCCTTCCGTAGACCCACATCTCCTTGTTGCTTTCATTGTGGGAAGTACGGACATGTAATGAAAGAATGTTAGTTTTTGAAAATAGAAAATTTCTATGCTTCTAGAATGCATGTTAGGTCTAATTTTGTTAAATCTAGACCTTTTGAAAATAGAAGATGGAATGGATTTGAAAATTCCTTTACTCTTAAAAGGAAATCTTTTGGTAAAACTGCTTCTCCTCAATGCCGTTATTGTGGAAACCATGGACATGCTATTGAGAATTGCAGGATTATGAAGAATGATGATGTTGTAGCAATGAAAAGGAAGAAAGTATTTGGTGGCAATGCTACCAACCTCCAGGGACCCAAAAAGACTTGGGTGCCCAAATCTGTTGAATGAATTATTTTGGATGCAAGTGTGCCTTGAGGTAAGTAAAGAATGAAAAGGGTTCCAGTAAAATGGAACAAGGCATACTCATATGGTAAAACTCCAACTTTGCTCCTTCATTGTCAAACTTGGTGGTCTTGATGTTTTGGAATGAGATTTTGGTATGTTCTCATATTATGCTCAAAATTCTTCACAAGCCATACATGTCTACAATGGATGAATATTTGGTATATCAAATGGTGGTTAGAGAAGGTTGGACTACGTTCAACTGGATACTTCCACTAAGCGTGATGGTGGTCTTCGGACCTATGTTCTCCGCCTAGTACCAAAATTCAGAAATTGAATTATTTGGCTTATAAGGAACCATGTGTTTTTAATGAAATCAATTTGCCTTTGATTTGCATGTGCTTTCAAATTGAATTTGAAAAACCTTATTATTTCAAAAGGGCAAAATTTTTAAACTGTGGAATTGCTTGATCATATGCAACAATTGGTATTGAAATGTGGAAACATGTCTTTTGAAGGAAATCAATTTACCTTGAAATTCTGAAATACCATGTGTATTCAAATTGATTCTGAAATTCATTCTTGCTTCTAGAAGGCAAAATTTCTGATATGCAGAATTGTTCCTTTGACAGATATTGTTTCTAAACTTGATCTGTTGTTCTTGTATTCTGCTATGATGAACATGTCTCATTGGTTGAATGAATCTGAAAATTTTGAGGAACAAGCATGATGTCCTTGCCTACTGAATACTTTTCAATATGAAATGCATGAGCATCTGAGTGTAATTGAGTATCTGGTATATCAAATGGTGTGTAGTGAAAAGGTGGATTATGTCCACCTAGAAGCTCTCACTATGTGTGAGTTGGGTTTTAAAACCTTCACCTCCACCTCGTACCAGAACCTATAAAATCTGTTTGGTTTGTGGATGACACTCTAAGCTCTTGAGATGTTATTGAAAATCTATTTTTGAACATTTCTGAAAATAATTTGGGTTCACTACTTGATTTTGATCATTTGTGTACCCTTGTTCAAAAAGGGCAAGTCTTGGAAAATGGTTGCTGATCATCAATTGAATATGTATGTCTCCTTGTGCATTCTGTCATGATGTTCTAAAATAAAAATAAAAATAAAAAAGTTTGCATCCTGCATTGCATTCTCATGCTTTTATAAGTTACATGTATTAGAAACTTCATAAGGTGCATTTAGATCATTCATATGAAAAATTGAAAACTTGCATCTTGCACCCATATTGAATTTTGTAATGCATTTAGAACTTTTAAATAAAAATCTGACATTCTGCATCGCATTGGCATATTTGCATATCATTCATATACTATGCATATAAAATGACAAAAAGATGCATATTGCATATTCGTGCATATAGAGCATATGCATATATTTCATGATAATCGCATATCTTGACTCATGAATGCTTGCATGAATGTTTCATGAATCCTTGCATGCTTGTAAGTATTTACTCTATGAAACCATCTCTTCATCTTTCTAAGGCCTTACCTCCTTGCTAAATAACAATGCGGTGATTTTATTCATATGTGATATATGTCATATATTAAGGGGGAGGATTTGATTCCGACCGTGCATACATTTAGGGGGAGTCATAGCCGTGTCTTGTCAAATTCATTTTATACATGCAAAATAAAAATTTACCCCACACTCTTGCACATAATAAATTTAATGACTTTACTTGATAAGGATTTAAGAAATTCTTTCCAACACTCTAAAGGGAACTTGAATCTCTACATGGACATTAAAGAGTAATCGTGAGGAAAAAGCTGCCTACCCCACAAAAATTCAATAAGTGGAATGTGGATCCGAGTAATCGGGAATCCCCCTTAAAACAAAGGAGGAAACTCGTGTCAAAAGGAGAAATAAAAATCCATATGTGTGATGAATCCAAGTAGCCGAGAATCCCCATTGAGACATATGAGGAAACTCGCGCCGAAAAGTGAAGTCCATTAAAAGAACAAAATCGAGGTTGTGCGAAGCTACCGATAGTCGAGAATCTAAAGTGAAAGTGTAGAGATGAGATTACCTTCTAGTGTTTTTTAGAAAATCTGAAAATCCATATGTTTTGAAGCTCATTAGTCATTACCTCACATTTCACATGGGCATTTTTGTGATGTATGTCTTTTATGAATTTGCCTACACTCATGGTTTATGTATTACTCCTAGTTGTGTATGCACAAATCTCTTAGTTATGCTTCATGCCTTACATTCTTGAATTTGAATCACATGCTCTTTTGTTAACCCGTGCCTCATTTAGGGGGAGTTACTATATGTAATATTTGTGTGCATGACGATTGTGCTTGTGTGATTGCATGTTTAAACATTCCTCTTGAGTCTAATTCAGAGCATAAACCTTACTTTTGAAAGATAGAAGTCGTCATGTGCATAGCTTCATAACTTGCATGATTAACATTCACATAGTGCATATTCAGTGCTAATTTGCATATTTGCATATTTGACATTTTCAGCATGCATATAGGTCATTCATGATATCATCTTGATCAAATCCATACTTTTCACCAATTGGTACAGTTCATTTTGAAATACATATTCTGAACACTTCATGTTGCATAATTGCCAAAATGAGTTCAACTAACAAATGGTATCATGATCAACAAATGCTATCTTTGAGGCTCTCTATCTTGATCAACACTTGGTATCATGTCTTTAAGCCCCTACTTAGCATCCATTGGTCTTTCAATTGGAATCATATCCTTTGGCCCAACCTGTTCATTTCATGTCACATAACCTCCTGTCTTTGTAGATGACAAAAAGGGGGAGAATGTTTGGTGTGTGCTCAATGCTTTATGAATGATGTTGTCTTGAGGAGAATGGAAGAATTGGTGTATGCTCAATATTTACAAATGTTTGCAAAATCTGTATTATCACACACATCGTTTTGTCATCATCAAAAAGGGGGAGATTGTTGCACCCCTAGTTCGTGTTTGGTTTTGATGATATCAAAACGATTGTGCTTGTGTGTGTACGTGTTTCATTTAGCAATGTTTCATTGAACAACATGTTTCATATCTTGATTTGATGGGTTGAAAGATGGAGTTACACTTGATGTTTAAGGAACTAACATTATATTTATGCTGGTTTGCAGGAATACAACTTTATGGCTCATACTTGGAATCTTAAGGAGTCCATCAATGAAAAAGGGAGTTAACTCTGTTCATGTTTGAAAGTTATGTGAATGCTTTGTATTTAATGGTCTCATGCTTTGAATATTTTGATTTGCAGGATCAAAATCCATGATTTATGTTTGGAACTCAAAGGAGTGCATCAATGAAGATCTTATTGAAAAAGGGAGTTGACTAACTCACTGCATTGTGATGACTCTTCTATATTTCATGCATTCTATCAAATAACTTTTCACAATCTTGGTTGGGTATTTTCATGCGCTTTCCTCGTAAGATTTTTGGGCTTGAAATAACCTCAACCTTGTAACTTGAAATTTGATGGATGTGATCTTCTAAGTTGCTAATGACATGAATGTGGTTCATGCATTTTCTACTTGAAGCTTTTAAGCTTGTATTGTGCTAGAAATATTCGTACAAGACTTCATGAGATTTGGTTCAACATTGCTCATGCCTTGCATGAATGATTGGTATTTACTGATGTGTGAGATGCATGTGAAGATAATGTTCCTCATGAAAATAAGGCTTCATGAATATTAATCTTTGTCAACAAGAATGCCATTTGAATGAATGTGGTTCTATGATATTATGTATGCTTTACATTTGTCATGATTGTTAACACTTGTGTAATGAAGCATCTTGATGTTGAAGATTTGGTTGATTCAAGAATGTGATTGAATGGTTGAGCTTCCATGTTATTATATTTGATTGAATGATAGATTCATGCTTATTATTTCAAAACCTTGTTATTTGGTCAAATGTATTTTTGCTAAGTGATTTGAGAAACAAAACGCATGTTTGAATAGGTTCAATGATGTATTTCATTGTGAACATGTTCATAGTGTTAATGCATAACTCATATATTTTGATTCTCAACTAACCTCTTGGTTTATCATGTTTTTCAGGATGCAAAATCATTGTTGATCTTCATGGGATTATGGTAACATTTAATCAATTGTTTCCCTTTGGTTTGATGGAGGTTTTAGTTATTTTTCAAACTCAAACTATCTTACAGTCTTCACCATTTTCAATCCGACCGTTGGATCTCCCCTCTAAAAATTTTATGTTGTAGCTCTGGGAGTCCTCTTTCCAACGCCTCTAGTCTCTCCTCGATCGGAGTTCGGAGCTAGGAGAATTAATTCCTGCCGTCGAAGCGCGCAGAGCTATTTTTTCGGTGCCCAGCCACCTGCATGGGTCGACCCCAAGGGTCGACCCCTGTAGGTTTCTTTTGATTTTTGGCCCCGGCAGCACCCTGGATGCCGAGGGTCGACCCAGGGGTCGACCCCTTCCGGAACGTGACTTCCGAAAGTGTTTAAAACCCTTTGAAAACCCTTTCAAACATTACCATACTACCCCCTATTAGTTTCTATTGTTATTAAGGTGTTTTTAACATGTATTAGGAGGGTTTTATGAGTCTTTTCCCCACCCCTTAAGTTGCTTATATAAGAGTTACGAATTTGGGATGTGATTAACTCTAATGCTCATTTGCTCTTTCGTATAGGTGAAGAAAAAGAGGAGAACGTGGTGGAGCTCTTCCAAGGAGGATATCATCTACTTCCGTGAAGATCTGGAGATCGTGTAAGAAGAAGAAAAGGTGCGGATCGAAGAGAGGATCAAGAAGACGTAAGAATCGTCTTCATCCGGCTTCCCTCCAACTCGTGGTTCAAGGAACATCATGAACCGGCCTTGAAGATCAAAGGGGGACTTCTTCTATGTCTTCTATCAATTCTTTGTGATATGTTCTATGATCTATATTTTGGGTTTGAGCATGCTTGAGTATTTGTGTTTATTTTCTGAACAATAGAGATACTCGTGTATGTGACCGTTTGTGTATACGGTCGTGTTTGATCGCCTTCGTGCGATCGTGTTTGTGTTATTATGCTACGGTTGTTGCAGCGTGTGTGTGTGTGTTGTGATCTGGTTGTCGGATCGTGTGTGTGTTGTGATCAGGTCGTCGGATCGTGTATGTGTTTGTGATCCGGTTGTCGGATCGTGTGGGAGACTTCGTCTCCGTCTATGTGTGTGTTGGGGCGTGTCCCCGTGTGTGTGTGGGGATTCATCCCCGTGTGTGTTTGGAGCGTCATCTCCGTGTTGGGGATTTATCCCCGAGTGAAGCCTCACCGGGTTTGGTGAGGGGTGGACGTAGGGAGCCCGTCGTGGTCCCGAACCACCTTAAAAATCTCAGTGTCCTATGGTTTGCATTGTGGTTTACCTTGTTATGTTTAACAGCTTAATGTGTTTATCTTAATCGTGTGTGAACGGTGAGATTGAGAGAATTCAATCATCTTGATTGAGTGAAATCTTCAATCTCATCAAGATTGTTAATTCCGATGTGCGCTTGTCTATGTTTATAATCGGTCATACTTTTTAGTAGTAGGATCTATTCACCCCCCCTCTAGATCCGTGTTCCTGCACTACGGGACCCAACATAGGGGGTCCTATTTATAGGATTTAAGGCTCCTAAGAGTCCTAATTAGATCAAGGAAACCTAGATAGGGAAGAACTCCAAAAATTACGATTTCTATCTATATCTAGGGCCGCCCTACCATATCTAGATCGAATTAGGGTTAGCGTTTAGGTTAGATTCGACCTCTTTTAGTGGATTAGGGTTTAGTTGAAGTTATTAGCCCATTAGGATTAGATTAAAACCAATTTAGCCTAATTAAAATAAGGGTTTAAGAAATTCTAAATTTTAGGAATTAATTTAGCCTTTTAGACCATTAAGCCTTAATTTATTGGCCCATTATTATATTTCACTTGATTTCCATTATAATTATTCTAGTTCTTTGCCTTCTTAAATTCTTTTACTCTCCTTTAATTTAATCCTAGAAAAACCGGGTTGCTACAAAAGTACTCCGCGCCAACCTCACCTCACCTGAAAAGCAAAGGGGGTGAGCCTTATCTCTTTGGCTTAGTAGGGGTCTCGCAAATCCCTACCTCACAACGAGAAACACAACGACACAATAAACAATAAGTGAGGACAATAAATAAATAATAAGCATATAACAGAAGGAGGTAGTAAATAAAATAAAAGAGAACTACACTAGTGCAAGCCTCACAAATCATGCGTCACGAGGAACTAAAAGTACGGAGCCGCCAGAATGGTCACCTCAAGACGAAAGGAAATAGAGTCGCTACCTCACAGGAGATAGGAGTACTACCGACTAGAAGCAAGGTCAGATGCATCCACTGACGTCTTAGTTCGCGCCCCAAGTGTCTCCCTACTCGCCCCAAGCAGAAACTGAGACACACTACTACATAACCACAGAACAAGGACTAGTTGGGGTCGCGCTCGTCAACACGTGTCCGACGCCGCAAACCACGTGTGCACACACAGACTATGTGCTTTAAAAGGGTCCTCTAGCTGGTTTTCCCCCCAGCCCGGACTCAAGCTGCAAAGATGAGGGACCCTAGGGTAACCAACCTAAAAACTATCACATCGAGACAAGCTCTCCACCACTCCCAAGTGGGTCTGCACATGCGTTCGCAGGAAAGCTATGACTAGCGGGAAAAGGTCACTGGAGGTGTGAACTCGCTAAAAAAGTGGAAACCATCGGAGTACCAATGGTCCGTACTAACCCAATTGTATGCACAGAACACACCACGAGGCAGCTCTTGTCACGAAAACCAAGAACCTCGGACTGGATGGCTAATCCATCAACTGTCGGTGTAAAGGACAAAAGTCAGAATCATGCGGAAGCTCGGAGAGGGGTTGAAAGGAGCCCGGAGGGAGAATGGCATAGGTGGCCAGCCTCCTGGCTACCCAGGGGTCTGGGCGGCCAGAGCAGTGGCCTCCCACCCCCTGGCCTCCCAGCCTGGGCGGCCAACCTCCTGGCCGCCTAGAACAGGGCAGGGCGGCCAGCCCTTTGGCTGCCTAGCCCCTGGGCTGAAGACCCCCAAGTGGCCACCCTTGTGGCCGCCCAGCCTCTGGGCAGAACCCCCTGGACGGCCACCCCTGTGGCCGCCCAGAATGGGGCTTAGGTGGCCGAAGTGCTAGCCATCCAGTGGTCTGGGCGGCTAGGGCAATGGCCGCCCAGAGGAAGAAGCTCCCTAGGCCGACAACCCTATGGCCACCCAGCCCACTCAGCCAGCCGGCCATCTGGCCGCCCTATTGGGCAGAGACGGCAACCCAGCTGGCCGTCTCTGGAGTAGGAACATCCAGAACTCAGCCGGAAGGCCCTCCCAAGTCTATCTCACCCCCATTACGAGTGGGAACTCTGAAAAATCAACGGGAACTCGTCCGCAATGATGATGGCATTCGATAAAGCCGATCTAAACCAGAAATCACGAAGAATGAGGCCGATTTGAACTCACATCCCCGAACATGGCATTTTAACCCAAAAACACAATGCACCCCACTCTCTCACCAACGTGAAAGAAAATATGAGAGGAGAGCTAGGGATCCATCCCCTTACCTTGGTGAAGCTTTAAACCTTAGATGCCGCCTCCGAAACCCCTTCGAACACGCCTGTTCTCGAACCCGCGACCATGCCTGCGCCCGCACGAGCCAGCTCCGCCTCAACCCAAGCTCCGCCCAACCCGCCGTCGTCGTCGATCGATCCTCCCTCGCCCTCATCGTCTATAGCCGGAGAGAAGAGGAGGGGAGCCTCGCGATCGGAGTGGAAGGGGAAGAATGAGGAGAGCGAGGAGCGGGGGGTAGGGTTAACGAGAAAATGAAAAGGTTTTGGGTTTTTTCCAAAACCCCAGAAAAACCAAAATTATAAATATGCCCAAACCTCTTGCATATAAGGCTAACACTTGCAAAAAAATCCCAAAAACTGTGGTTTGAACAGAATCCAAATGCTAACAATTAAAAATTAATTTATCTGCCAAAAATAAATCCGAACTTCAAAAAAAATATATCCAAAAATCCAGGGGCATTACACCCCCACCAACACGTCGTGACATGTGGCCCCCAACAACGAGGCCTGGGATAACCCAGATACGCCTCCCTCCAGCCACCCAGCATTTATGGCCTCGGGGCTAGAGTCAAGCTCCAGCTTCTATATGAATCCTAGGAAAGGGTGGGGAATTTCCCCAAACACCTTAAAGGAACCCAATTTTCGGCCATTATATATCAACCTAGAGTTAACTAGAGGCCCTGGGCCACTTGCTGCACCATGTGGGAACTCAACATAAAGTGGGGACCAACCCTGACCCTCCGATGAGCAGCGTTCGCCCATTTATAATTTAGCCCCATGGGCCAACCTGGGGGCTCCCAGCAACATGCCACATCATGAGGTACAATCCACGAGGCCGAGGATTTCCCTAAAAATGCTTCTGTCCAGCCAGCCAACACTAGTGGACTCAGTCACCCACTCAAATTTGGGCCCCAGGGGTCACTAATCAGCCCATACGGCCCGTGGATGATTGTCGGGAATTGTCCCGAACACCTTACGGGCACTCGCATTTCCAGCCACTTTACCATGAGCCGGGGCCGACCTACGACTCGGGAATGCTCACCGTGCCATGCGGTGACACTACAAAGGAGGGGGACTGCCCCCGACTCCCAGACATGCGGCGTTGGGCCGCTTTCTTTATAGCCGTCAGGCCAACCCGAGGCTACATATCAGCTCGCCGTATAGCATGGCATGTTCTTATTAAGGCCAGACTCCCATGCCCACAATGCCTTCCTCCTACTATTCTAGCTATGCCAAGTGAGAATTTCAAATCCTAGTGGGCCATCTGGGCCTCTACCTAGCCTATACAGTACATCAACAAGGCCGGGGAATTACCCTGAACACCTTGAAGGCAACCCCACATCAACCTTGTCTTGAGGCTTGGGCCAACACACAAGTCACGGATCGAGCCAGCCAGCCCTTTCCCAGTCATCAAAAGAAGAAAAAAGGACAAAGGGGACCACCCTGGGGCCGCCCCTTGACCCCGGCGGCCAGGGGCGTGCTCCACGCCGGGGACGCCCCAGGCCCTGGGACGTGCCCTCTCAGTCCCTGCCAACCACCACTCCAGTCCAATCCCAATCCGAGGAAAGTCAACTCACCACATGGAGCGTACGAGAAGCGTTTGAAGAGCGTCCAGGACGAAGCACACGGTCTAAGGAGCGAGTTCGAACAATCCAAGCACCCGATCTTCCAGGGGTTCAAACCCGTCCAAAATCTAGTCCAAATGCACCAAAACCCAGCCAAAATCTGGACATGTGGGGTTTAGATAAGGGGGCCCAGTTTAAATACTTTCCCTCTGTCCCTCTTTCTTCAAACCAACGCCCAAGCCCCTCTAAAGGGGGGGGGGGGTTTACGCGAGTAGGTCCCCCTGGTCGCCTTGCCCATGTAAACCCACTTGGGGGGGGGGGTTAGGCAGGCCAAACCCTGCCCTGTAAAAAAAAGAAGAAGAAAAAAGAAGAAAAGAAAACATTCACTCTCCTTGCACTTTCCCCCCTAAACCCCCCCTTTAGGGGGGGCAAAACACACCCTGGGCCCACCGCCACCCAGCCTTCTCTTTCTTCACTTTTCTCCCCTAAACCCACCCCCTTTAGGGGGGCAAAACCACCAAAACCCAGCGCCCTCTCTCTCTTCATCCATCCCGCCTAAACCCACCTTTCTCTTTCCTATTTTCCCCCCCTAAACCCCTCCTTTATGGGGGCAAAGACCACCAGCCCACCCAGAGTGCACCCTCTCTCTCTCCTCAATTCACCCCCCTAAATGCCCCCCCGTTACGGGGGCAAAAACAACCAGCCCACCCAGAGAGCGCCCTCTCACTCTCCTCAATTCTTCCCCCTAACCCCCCCTTTATGGGGGAAAAAACCACCAGCCACCATTCCCAGTGCGACCTCTCTCTCTCCTCAATTGCCCCCCCTAAACGTACCCTTTACGCGGCTTACCCCCTTTAGGGGGGAGATTCACACCTAGCCACCCCCTTTGCCTATGAATTCTTCTAGAAGGACAAGGGTCAAGCATCGAGCATTAATTCAATAGATCGATCATACAACCGACCGAGCATTCAACCCATCCGACACTTGGAGCATTGCAAGGAGCGTAACCTGGCAAGTTTTTTCGTGTTCGGCTAAATATACACTAATGCGAGCGGATGCTCATCGTTAAAACACCGCGCACACAATTTTAAAATATTTAACCGCACTCACTCACTAAAAAGATTTTAAATCAAAGTAGAGTGATGAATACGGATCGAT
This sequence comes from Amorphophallus konjac, assembly GCA_022559845.1. NCBI lineage: Eukaryota > Viridiplantae > Streptophyta > Magnoliopsida > Alismatales > Araceae > Amorphophallus > Amorphophallus konjac. The sequence continues at coordinate 247,855,500 of CM040119.1, forward strand.
CCCACGAGGTGGAAGATATTTTATTAGGTTAAAAACTCTTGTGTTTTGAAATCAATATTTGAGTGAGTTGCTGAAAATTAAAATTGAAAGTACATGAAATTAAATTGCATGGAATTAAATCTAGCTAAAGAATGTTGGAGGGTTGAAGAAGAGAAGATTGGAAGAGGTAGAGAGGAAGAAAAGAAAGGCAATTTGCATACATGAAATTCTTATTGCTAGAAATTGAAATTACGTCTATTAAAAGGGAAATTACAACTAATGAAAAATTAAGAACACGAAAGGAAGAACTAGAGCCAAGAGATCATGAAGAACGCTGCCGTCTCCTCCGTGCCGAGCCTTTGAGTGGATCACCCCCCTTTGAAGGAGAACGTCTTGGGAAGGGGTAGAGGAAGAAGCCGTCGTCATCCACGCCTCGCCGAGCCTTTGATCGCCGCCCTGCCTTGGTGTGCACGCCGCCGTGAAAAGGGAAATTGTGGAGAGATCTAAGAGAGAAATAGGGAGAGGGATGTATGGAAATTAATGGTGAAAGCAAGAAACAAGAACAATATGAAAGGGTACCTCTCTATGTGAATGGAGAAGAAGAAGGGAGATGGAGAGAGATGAGGGTTTTAAAATAGTAAAATAGAAATATTAAAAATAGAGCAAGAATAAAATTGAAATAACTTTGAAAGCAAGAAGAATTAGAGGATGCTGAAGAAGAAGTAGTTGAAGAAATTGAAGAGAGGAAGAACTTTGGTGAAGACAGCAGAGGGAGAAAAAGATCAGAAGGGTGAGAAAAAGTGAGAAGAACAGAGGGACGTGGGTACGAGATGAACAGTAAAATGTAAAAAATTGAACTTAAAATTAGATGATAACTTGAGAAGGAAGCCGAATTAACTAAAGATAAAGAAGAAGAAATTGTAGAGCCTTTAAAAATGAAGAACGTTCATGAAAAGAGCAAGATGAAAAGAGGAACAGAAAGGGAAGTAAAAGGGCGGCCTATGCTAGGGGGAGAGAGGAATAAAAAAGGAAAATAATTCTAAGCTAAAGAAAAAGAAGAACTCCCCCTTCTCCACTTGATGTGGGCTATTTATAGGTGAATGGAGGGTGGAGATTGTGTTAGAAGATGGAGGGCTAGGATTGGAGGAGATTAGGGTTGGATGTGGGGATAAGAGAGAGGGTGAGAGGGCCGTTTTCCTAATGGGGAGAGGAATCTCCTATTTTCTCTCCTAGATTTTCTCCACAAGATAATTCTATAAAAATCCTTTCCTTATCTTTTTCTACCATAAAAAAAGATGGTGGCTACCTTGACTTGGTCAAAGGTGGAGGGAAAGGAGGGGCGCCCTAGGGCAACCCCTTGGCTTGGCTCTTTTGACAACTTCGCCCCTGTCCCTTCTAGCAATAGCCTTTGACGTTTTGCACACACACAATTTGGATTAAGCTCATTAAGAAGTATTGTTTTGCGCAAATAAACCCTGAATGCTCTCAATTAGGCAAAGGAAAATTAATTCTGATGTCCCTCAACCTCTTTTCATTGAATAATTAACCATAAATTAAGTTAATTTGCATGAAAGGTCCTATTAATGTGAAGTTGAGATTAACTATAAAGTATGCATAATTGCTGAATAATATGCACTAGAAATGATGTGTCTGACGTGAATTATTATAGAAATATGAGCACACATCAGACCCCCCAACTTACTCATTGCTAGTCCCTTAACAATGTAATTAGATTAAAATTTAGGACCAACAAGAGTTTGCAAAACTCATACCTTCATATCCAGCTCTTTATAGAATCAACCAAAAATTAGGAATCTGGAAGCATTAATATGCATTAGCCTTAGAATGGAAATTAAGGGACATGATTAAGGATGCATCCAAAAGCTCAGTAGCACTTGTGCAAGTGTAATACTAAATGCACAGCATAGACAATTACATCCCTCATTTGCGATTCTAGATAGGTATCCTTAAACTCTGCACCTCCTAGATCCTAGCATTGAGTATAGTAGCTTTTGTGTGCCTTATTTCTCTATCCCTTTTGGGATTTTTTTTCATTCACACATGATGCTGCACAACCCTTCACTTTTTGACGCGAACCTCAACTCATACCTTAGGAGAAGCAGGCCTGGTTACTAGGATCAGGGGCATTTTTCATGGTATTTTTTTTCATTGTGCTTTTGCACTTTATTCAATTGACTTGATAGAACTTGGCAGAAAATTTTTCAAATGATCTCTTTCTTAAGAAATGCAGAGTATCACACACCACTCCAAAATAACAGAATGCTTGTCCCGCTTGTTTCATGAGCATGCAATGTGATTTTTTTTCTTTTTCTAAAGTGCTAATGAGCTTTTAAGAGATTTTTAAATCAATTTTTCATGACTAGATTGAATAAATTTTCCATCATCCTTCTCCCTAGCTTTTCCTATTCCAGAATCACTTTCAATTCAAGCATGAATCAAGAAAACTCAGTCGGGGATTTCATTTTTCCACTTTCATGCAAAAATGCAGGACAATGTGTTGTGCAGGACATCATGCAAGAACTCCTTTCAGGTGGTACTATATGTATCATGAAATGACATTGTCCAATTTTTTCTCTCCCCCCAACTTGAATGACATTGTCCTCAATGGCATATGTAAGCAATAAAAATAATAGAACAATGTAACACTAAATATTACTGAGAAGGAAAGAGACAACTTGATATACGGGGTGAAAACTCCATTATTGATATAGACGGTGACAACTTCATCTCCTTGGCTCTTACCTATTCACTGAAAAATAAATTAAAATAAAACATCAAATAACAAAAATATTGGGTTGCCTCCCAGAAGCACTAAGTTTTTCATCTTCAGCCAGACGCATGTAAGCTCCATAACTAACGATTTGCATTCAAAATAATCCACCACATAATCTTATCCTCTTGTAAGTTCCAATATTTGTGCCACGAGAAGATAAGATCATGAAAGAAGGTTTGTGGACTTGAGGTAGGTTGGTTGTTAGCATGATTGATTTTATTATTAAGTGCATATGTCAACAACCTCTCTTCCGTGGGGGTCATGTAAAAATCAATATTCATTATTTTTGGTTTGGCCAGCAGTTAAAACTATGGTAGATCAAGCAGGCCAAAATGACATCCCCACTTAAAGAATGGAAGAGGAATTTTTATGTCTTTAATTATAAAATTCTCCTCTTCAAACTTAAGGCCTTTGTAACGCACGAGAATTTTCTAGGAATTTTCCAGGATTAAAATATAATTATTAGGCATTTTAAAGGCTTAATTGACAATTAAGGAGAATTAAAGATTTATTTAATCCATTTAAAGGCCCCATATTTACCAAAGGGCTAAGCCCAACTTAAATAGGTCCAAAGACCCAATTTCAAGACTTTAAGACCCAAGCCCATTAATAGAAACATAAATTAAGTAATTTACAGATTTAAAATGGGATATATACATCAATTAGGGGATAAATGGGAAATAATATGAAAATTTAAAAATTTCAGATCTTCTGAAGCCTGGCGGTCAATCGCACGATCGCCAGACCCACCCTAGCGGTCCTCTCATGACCGCTAGGCAACCCCAGTTCTGTGAATCAAAGAAACGTGAAAAAGCTTGGATCTTGGTCGATCAAATCACCTTAGATCGAAGCTACCTGGCATGGAAGACTCTCTAGAACTCTCTAGGGATTAACTCTACTCCAATTTAGGACTCTAGGTTCGATCTAATCCCTTAAACCCTAGGTGAACCCTATAAATAGACCCTAACTTCGACTCATGCGAACCCTAATGTTGGCTCACGTATTTCGAAGGTAAGGAGACATCTTCTCAGGGTATTTCCTTAGAACTTTATGTTCTTCTTAGTTTTATCTAACTACCCTTAAATTTTCGTGCTAAGCCGTTGGAGAGTTAGAGCCTCTGTAAGTCGCTGGATTGCAATAGACTACACAGGAACTACTGCGATGGACTTGTGAAGATCAGGAAAATAGAAGTCCAAAATGAGGTATTTATAAATTAGTCTTTTATAAACTTCTATTCCCCTTTGTATCTTCTATCTACCCTTCAATTTTCATGGATTTAGGTCAAGAGGATCGTGAGATAGAGGGACGGGAAGTTACTATTTTGGCATAGGACGTACAGGATCTAGGGTCCACTTCTAGACAGAAATCTAAAGTCTAGGGAACGAATCAAAGGTAGGTTATCTCATGAAAATGCTAAATTAACGTATTAGGAACAAAAGCCCTATGTTACCTCTTGTTTTCATGGATTGTTCATGACGAATTTGAGGTTTTATTATGACTACGCATATAGGGTTAATATAGCATACATAGTTCCTACCTTTAATAACAAAAATAATAATTCTAGTTTAAATCATAACTACCCATGCATCTCCATGTCTTAATATGATTTTATCAGGCTTTATTTACCTGTTGGCATGTTTTACCCTATATCTATCTACCTTAGATTAGCATATATATCAGATTTTATTGTTGTTTTCGGTAGACATGAAGAAACGGTCTTCCTGAGACCGCTAGGCCCTGTTAAGCGGTCCTACGATAGGCCGCAAGCGCCCATAAAATGGTCCTCCCGAGACCGTTTTTGTATTCTGAGTTCTGTATTATTGTTAACCCGAAACATAATACAGAACAACCCTATTTGTCATATGATAAGCCTAGCTAATTAGGTCTTACCCCTATTTTAAGTACTGTATTCATACACTTGGTTACATTAATTGATCATCCTAGTAGATTTCATGTTCTTTATGCACTTTGGACTTATTTTAAACTTATTTTAAATTTAGGCCAAAACCATATACTCTTGTATTAATCTTAAAATCCATATGGATTATGGACTTGTCTAGTTTTGATTTGATCGCTGTTTTATCACGATCTCACTCTCATCTAGAGTTTTTTCTTAAGTAGATGACACGTATTCCGATACGATGTCATTAGATATACTTTGCACATTAAGCACACAATCTTGGACTTGTGATCCTCTCCGTTAGATATTCCTTCCACCGGACTAGGTGATCTTGTTTCAAAGCCTCCATTAGACTCCGCGAGCCTGGGATTTTCACTAGGACACCGAGCTAGTTGTACACTCAAAACCCAATTGTCTAGAAAGCACTTTACCGGTGTTTTATGTGTTCTGGACCTTAACGGCCCTATGGACGACTGCTAGAGGAACCTAGCGGCCATTTACCTGACCGCCAAGGAATGCCTAGCGGCCCTGCCGTGACCGCATGGTTCCAGTTCATTCGTTTCATTGATTCTGTTGCTAAACGGTCCAATCATGACCACATAGATCCACATACGGTCCAGTAAACGACCACTATTTATAGAAAACGGCCCTGATATGACCATTTTATGCCTAAGTGATTAACCCAAGGTTTGACCCAAGGGTTGATTTTCCTATGATCCTACATGATCTATGATTATCTAGGACTTAACACTTTGTTTCCAAAGCTACCTAATGAATTATGGAAATTAAAGAATATGTCGTTATGCTGTTGAATTTTTCTTCATGGCATAACCTTGTTCTAAATCAAATCTTTGAACTCCCATATTCTTAATTGAAGCATTCTTACCTTGATATTTGTTATCATAGAACTATAGTTTGAACTTGTTATATTATTGGCCATATTTATATTTCTCATGAAAGTCACTTGATTTATAACTTGAAGATGCAAGAGCGGGCATAGACAGTGTCTAAGGGCTCCACTCTAGTTCCCTCGGCAGATAGCCAGAAACATACTATAAACGATGGGGGTATGATGAACACTGGCGTCGCATTGCGCTGGGAGTACTTTTTTTATAAACGAGTGAAGATCCATGAGACAATCTTGTAAAATTACATGCTTGCTAGTACATTCTCGTTACATGACTTTGTAGTGCATAGACTTTATGGTTATGAAAAAGTACGTTCTTGTTCATGAAAGACCAAACTTACATTCTTGTTATATACTTGTTCAATCATGCTCTCATATCTCAATCTTGATCATATCATGTGATGTGACACCACCTTGGGGTGATAGCCACAAGGCCAATGCACCTTGGACCTATGACTCGCAAGCAAGCAACTTTGACGACGAAATTACTCAGGCGAGCTCACTCGCGTAGCGGTCACTATTGCCCGTGGGCAAATTGGCAATTATGGGGAGGGTCCAAAGTGGGACCTTAACATTCCGAGGATTGGCTTCGCTATGACTGACCCCCTAAGGGGCTGGGATACCCAATTTTGTTGGCGGCTAGCACACCGAAGGCGTGGGTTGTAGGGTCGTTCTCGCCTCACTGCTCGGTGGCCACTCAATTAGTGGGAAATTTGGATCAGGCGCTCACTTACCGTCCGACGGAGCTAAAAGGTAATACTAAATAAGCAATAGTAAACCAGCGAGGGATGTGTCCTGGAGCTCACCTGATCGGTGTGAGAACACCGATCCAGGCCGAAGACGAGGGCGAGCGGGGAGGCGTGGGTACGCAACCGCACGCCGCGTCGATGCCGCTTGACCTGAACATTTATGAAGTACACCATTACTCCTCACGCAAGAGGGTTGGACAAGGGGTTGGGAATAATGTGATACAGTCAAACACTACCTCCACGCAGGGAGGGGCTGTAAGCTGGCCAGGCGGGGGAGGGAAGAGCTGAACTAGAAACTAAACGGACGGCAGATGTTGGTTCTGCCTGCTCTCTGGAATAGGGGACAGACGGGTGATGTTGTTGTCGCTGCGGCCGCTCCCGAGTGCCGTTGTCGACAAGACTAATGGCAAAACCTCCTGGGTTGGCCGAGGAGGTTGTCTGAATTTTGGTAGGAATTCTGGTGGCCGGCATTGGTCGGGGTGGGGCCGTGAGCAGAGACTCTATTCCCTGGTTTCGACTGTCTCAGCACCAATGCAGCAGGAAGAAGTGGTCACCACGGGCACTCTTGAACTCTGATTCAAGCGTGGCTGGTGTCAATGGATTCGTTGTCGAGTCCTCTTCGTAATGATTTTCACGGGGATGCCGAAAGAGGTCTGAGTAGACAAGGATAGCCCGAACAGTGATCTGGTGTCTATTCAGTCCCAGAGTGGACAGAACAATGCACTAGAGGGAGAAAAATGATAACTCTTAGCTCTGGATGCCGAACGGGGTTCCGCTTCTTGTTCCCAGAAGTAGACTCGTCGTAGAAGTACTCAGCCAAGCCCTGCCTCCAGATCCTCAAGAGGATGGACGTGGCAGTCTCTGCAAGTTTCTTCAGGTTGACTGTCAGGAGGAAGAAGCATAGTCCGGCGAAGATGGTTGTTCCAGGAAGCTACGAACTCAGATCGGGACGAGACCACCACCTTTGCGAAGAGGACTGGGAGGCGCTTCCAACGGTGCCTTTTGTGCTTCAAGGAGCTCCAAGATGAAGACGTGGCAGGCTCTGCAACTGGGCACTCCTCTGCTGCCTGCGGACCGAGGTAGGGTCTGCAACTGGCTGATGGGAGATGGAGTCGGAGGGGGCGAAATGGGGGTGGATGAGTGTGGGGGCGACCCCTGGCTGTGAGGGGGTCAATGGGGGGTCGAACCAAGGTGTGAGAGGGGGAGAATAGGGGCTAGAAGGGGGTCTAGCAGGTGGAGGGAGAGGGAGCTGCGAATTTGGTGTTGGGAGGGAGATAGGGAATTGAGGAGTATTTGAAAATGGGTTTAAGGGTGGGATTAATTTCTGGACTTAGGGATGGGAAGAGGTGTGTGGGGAAGGGAAAGGGTGCTTGGGGAGTGGGAAATTCTCCCTTGGGAGATGAGAGAGGTGCTTGGGGAAGGGGAGTGGGTGGTTGGTGGTTGGAGGGTGGAGCAAGGATTGGTGGAAGAGTCCTTGGGGTTGGGAAGGAGTGAAGAGGGGTCGTGGGGAGCCTCTTGAATGAGGGGAGAAGAGAGAGAAAATAGGTGGGTGGGGGAGGAGAGAGAAAAGGGGCACACCCCTCTAGAGATAAAGAGGAGAGAGAGAGAGAGGGAGGGGGGATGTGGAGAGTCTTACTCCAGGGGAAGAAAATTCTCACAAGGGGCTTCTTTCTATTCAAATATTCATCAAAGGTTGTTACATATGAGCGGAGTGGGGGCCTATTTATAGGCTTACATAATTCCATATGACCAAACTAACCCTGACCAAATGCATTAATGACAAGACAAGTCTAAGGGAGGGGCGTCCCTGGGCCTAGCCCACTAGTTGGGTCCAATTGACTATCAAACTGACCCATTAACCTATTAACTGACTCAAATACAGAAAGATTACACATCTATGACTCAAATAAAATGAAAATTACATGCTACCGCTCAAAATTAAGTGATGGAGATGATGATGCGCCGATGGCGAGCAACCGAAGTCTCAAAAAAGATGGAGTGGCTGGGGATGTCCCCTTCATACTCCCGTGGTGGGGAGAAGTCGACCTCGTCATGTATGGGTCCACCGGGGTAGTAGTACACCAAAGCGGATCCGGGTGAAGAACGTCTTCCCAGCTCAACCCTGCGTCCGTAGTCGAGGGATGGCTCTTCCACTTCTTAGGATAGCGCAGGTACACCCTCTTCCTGGTGATGATACCTTGCTTATCTTGTATCCCCTCCCTGAGCTCACGTCGGGCCCTCGGGCTGATATGTGGAGGCTCTCCGGTGGTGTCACTCACAAAGGTAAGTGTAGGCTCGAGATGCTTACTAGGTTCCACTGCGGGGCCCTCATAGGGTGCTAGATCCGCCACACGAAAAGTTGGGTGTATCCCAAAATCCTTTGGTAAGTTCAGACCAAAAGCATGTTCGCCAATGCCACTCAGAACTCAGGAAGGTCCAAGTCCTTGTGCCCTCGGTTTGGAGATAGCCCTAGGGTAGAGCCACTCCAATGTCACCATTACCAAGTTGCCTACTTGGAATCCCAAGTGGCGCTTACGAGCTGTTACCTGCTCTTTGTGATCCTCACCGCTCGTTGCTACATGCTTGCGTGAATGAGTATGCCATGCACTACGATGCGGTGTTGGTGTGAAAAGTATGGCGTGCAAAGGTGGACCGGGGCAGCCAAATGTAGACCGATCATACTTTGATGCCATAAAGATTTTGACAGACTTAGGAGGGCCGGGGCATCCATAGATGAACCTATCATGCATGGGTGTGACAAATGTCGGGGGACCCAGACATTTTTGTATGCTCCTTTCATGCTTAAGACTCATGATGAATGAAGGTGGACCATTACATTTGAATATGGACCACTAATGCTTCCTACTTGACATGTGGGTGATATGAATGAATGGACCTGACTTATGAATCATGCCAAGTGGTGCTGTAGTACCCCGATTTATTAAAGAATAAAAATTTTGAGAAAATTAATAAGAAATTCCTTAAGAAATAGGATGAGTAAAATTTTGACTATTTTGTAAAAATCTGGAAAAATTAGAATATGGTAGAGGATGAAATGTTAAGAAAAATTCTCTTCTACAACTAGCCCAAATAAAATTCGTAAACAAGCTGAATTATCAGATTAAGGCCCAAAACCACACTTAGTCAAATTGGACCTTAAAACGTGAAATTCGAGCCCAATACCCGATCATTTAAGCAGAAACTAGATTCAAAAGAATGGCTAGGATCGACTCATCATTTCCCCTCTGGTTGATCTCTGAAACCCTAACCCTAGGAGGTGTATTTGGCAGCGGAGTGGCGGATTGACTTGGTCTCGCATGAATCTCGCACGTCCGCAGTGCAAGGACTCTATCTTCGCGATTAGGACTCTCCAGACCCAATTGAACCTATAAAAATGATCCTAAGCCACCCTAGAATCGTTTAGAAGCTGTGGAGGCTGGAGAGGAGCTCGATCAAGGGAGGATTTTGACGATTATCGGTGGTGTGTACCTAGCACGATAGGCTTCCCTCTTCTTCCTTCATCCTCCAATTTAGGTAGGTGATAGCAAGCCAAACCCTAACTATTATATATCAATAGAAGCGTTGTCCTGTCCTCTTTCCATTGATCTAAAAAGCCCTAATTTTATTGTAATATCCTTAGAGAATTTCTTGTTTTAGTGCAAGCATGTCGTAATTAGGGTTAACTATGTTCCATCTCAATTTAGGTAGGGATTTCAGGCACTAAACATTAATTGATCATGCTATCTTGTATAACTTTTCATGCACGTTCTATTGATAGTAAAAGCCCTAAATTCCATGCTCTATGCTTTACGTATTTCACTGTTTTAGCAAACCCTAGCCGGTCTCGCCAGAGGCTGGCAAGGCGAAGGTAGCAGAAACCCCTGACTTGCGCGGCCTCGCGATAGACCGCCCAACCTAGATAAGCGGCCTGTTATTGACCGTTCATGTGCTTTTACCTCCGATATGTTTTGTAGAATGCACGGCATAACCCTAACCGCTATGTTATTAAGTGGCCAGTTCAAAACCGTTCATTGTCCCAAGCGGCATATTACCGACCGCTCAACCCTAGCAGGCCTTCGGACCTGAGAGGGTGTGAACAGCCTGTCGTGCGACCGCCTAGGCATGTGAGCGGCTCTTTACGAACTGCCCAACTATACAGAACTGCTTATTTTTTTTTGAGCAAGATTTATCTTAGTAAATTTACGGTTAATGATAAGTTAGCAATCCACATGATAACTGGAACTTATGAAAGTAAACAATTAGGAATTTTGCTAATTATCTTCACTTGATCTTGATTCAGCATGGCATTGACTTATTTCAATATGTTAAATTCAAACATGATTTCATAAACTGTGCTATTAGGATTGTTTGACAGTCGTTCTACTCCGATAGGATTGACTGACCGCTATACTTGGTTTTTGATGGTTTGACAGCCTCATTTCCTTATAATGGTTGGGACTCTCCGCCGGATATTCCTTCCGTCGGACTAGGACCTTCATTACGGGACCTCCGTAAGCCCTCGCGAGCCTGGGATTCCTACTAGGACGCCGGACAGGTTGTACCACCAAGACCTGAACCTGTTTACATGATCAAACCGCTTGAGCTACTGTGCTGTGAGTCACGGCTCAATTTTGGACTTACTGAGTTTTGAACGGTTAGAATCGAACCGTTTAACTCAATAGGAGGCCCATAATGAACCGTGCATTCTGGCCAAGTGACACTTACATTTGTCGATTAACCTTGTTCTATCTTCGACCAAATCATGATTTGATCAATCCAATAAAGCCCTAGGCTGACCAGTGGAGAGTGGGCTGGACCCTAGTTCAGTTCTGCCCCACTTATGGCGGCCCGGAGCCCATTTTAGGTGGATTTATAGTCTTCTAGTTAGGCCCAGTTGAGCGGCCCGATTTGAACCGTCCATATGCTAGAGCGGATCTTACTAGACCGTCCATCCATTGAGCGGCCCTGTAAGGACCGTTTACCTTGTTCTTGGGCTTCCAGTCCTTCTGGCCTTGAGCGGCCCAGTATTGACCGTCCTTTTCTCTGAGCGGCCCATCATGGACCGTGTATCTTCCAGAAAAATGATTTTTTTTCCACAGTTATTGTGATTGAACCCAAGGACCTGTCGGTTCTTGATAACTTGAACTCTCTGGTCAAAGTATCTCTTCGCTTACCCTTGGAATTCTCCGAGGTAAGTTATACCTTGACATTATTGGCCATTTAACTTGATTAATGTCTAGACATAACTTGGATCTCGGATCCATTAAATCAATGCCAACGCATCATAAGGGCCCGGTCTGGTCCTGGGAGGAGCGCCCGAAAAGTACTTGTGCCCCGGGGAGTTTGAATGACATGGTGAGGCATTGCACCGAGTGCATGACTAGCGTGATGTCTATGACAATAATCTATTACTTGAATATTTTCTTGACTCAGTAAATTCTTGCTTGTTGGCCAATTTCCAGTTATATCATGATCTTGCCTTATCTTTATATTGTTGTTTCATCATATCGTCATTTAATTTCATTCCTTATTTTTCTCGCATATAAATTACAATTAATTGGTTAATCACTTAAACTTGCATGTTATTACCTACTGAGCATTCACTCACCCAGTTGTTCCCCCTTTTTCAGGTAGCTCAGGTGAGGATTCACAGACCGATGGGGACGGGCAAGAGTGATGGCCATGGAGTGAACCTGTTAGAAGCATGTGGAGCCAGTCGTAGTTTGCGTCCATTTATGTTTTAGAGTGTGTGGTGGAAGAATTGTAATTCGAAGTCAGAAATGTAATAGTGTCAAGTGGATGTTATGTTGAAAGTTGTTTCAGTGGGTTTATGTGATTGGAATATGGATTAATTAAGTGTTATTTAGTGAATGGAGTTATTTTCTGTTCATGGTGTTTGTGTTGACTCTTAGTGTTAGCATATCATGTCTGTAAATCAACATATTATTATTAATTGTTTCTACTGCCGGTCCCGATATTTTGCGTCGGGACGTGACAATTTGGTGGTATCAGAGCCTAGGTTTCTAATATTCTTAGGTTTTCTAAGTTCTAGGATCTTAAGTGATATCGTAGAGCCTATAACCTTGTTATACGTCTAAGAATCCAACCCAGCGAGATTTGGGTAGAGACTTGGGTTGAGTTAATAACCTAATTCAAAAAAAAACTATTCCTTCTAAGTGATCCGAAAATAATTTATTCTACGTGTAGGACGTTCTAATAGTAGCCGAACGTGCACAATGGCGAGATATGTAGCAAACGGTTCAAGGACTTACTCGAGCCTTGCAGCAAGTGGCCCAAGGAGGAGCAGCGAACCACGGAGCTGGCGATCTTCACCAGAATTTTCGTGGGGGTGAATCACCCGCATTTTGGAGGCTCGACCGATCCCAATGAAGCCGAGCATTGGCTAAAGGAGATGGAGAGGATCTTCGAATTGATACAGTGCAGTGACCAGGAGCGTGATCTTTTAACGACCTTCCAGCTAGAACGTGATACGAGAACATGGTGGGATGCAGTGAAGGCTACCCTTGCCGACAGACAAGTTTCATGGAAAGAATTTGAGGAGCATGCTGAACATCTGAGGATGGCGTTACAAATATTGAAAGACCATCAATTATACGCCAAGTTTAGTAAGTGTGAATTCTGGTTGTAAGAGGTGTCCTTTCTCGGGCAAATGATTACAAAGGAAGGTATTTCTGTTGACCCCTCAAAGGTAGAGGCAGTGAAGAATTGGGATAGGCCTACTAATGTAACTGAAGTTAGAAGTTTCTTAGGCCTAGCAGGTTATTACCGGAGGTTTATTAAGGATTTCTCCAAGATTGCGGTGCCTTTGACAAGATTAACCCGCAAGGAGAACAAATTTGATTGGTCAGAGGATTACGAGCGAAGCTTTTAGACCTTGAAGGAGTGTTTAACTACTGCCCCTGTGTTAGCTTTACCATCTGGGGAAGGAGGTTTTGTGGTGTACACTGATGCTTCAGGCATTGGTCTAGGCTATATGCTCATGCAGCATGGGAAAGTGATAGCTTATTCTTATAGACAGTTGAGGAAGCATGAAGAGAACTATCCTGTTCATGATTTGGAACTGGCAGCGGTGGTGTTTGCCTTAAAGATATGGATGCATTACTTATATGGAGAGTCATTTATGGTGTTCTCAGATCATAAGAGTCTGAAGTATTTATTTTCTCAGAAGGAACTCAATATGAGGCAGAGAAGATGGCTTGAGTATTTAACGGACTTTGACTTCTCCATAGAATATCATCCTGGAAAGGGAAATGTAGTAGCAGATGCTTTGAGTCGCAAGATAATAGCTAAGTTGTCGCATCTCATGTTACAAGAATGGAGACTGTTGGAACAGTTAGCTAGTTTGGATCTTAATATTGACAAGGATCGGGTTACGATCGCTCAGATTCAACTCAGACCAAAATTATTAATGGAAATCAAGTCCTTGCAAGACAATGACCCAGAGTTGGTAGAGATCAGGGAGAGTTTGAGTAATAGACCTGATTTCATGGTAGCCAATGATGGCAGATTATTATTTCAAGGGAGGACCTGTGTACCTGATGTAGCTGAAGTAAAGGACAAGATTCTCGAAGAAGCTCATAGATCTAGATACACCATTCATCCGGGAGGTACTAAGATGTTTAAGGATTTGAAAAGATCCTTTTGGTGGCTGAATATGAAGAAGGAAATTGCAGAATTTGTGAGTAGATGCTTGGTGTGCCAGCAAGTTAAGGCTGAGCATTTCAAACTTGCAGGGAAATTGAAATCACTTGATATACCCCAATGGAAGTGGAAAAGTATTGGCATGGATTTTATTATGGGTCTCCTTAGGACTCGTAGCGGATTTGATGCAATTTGGGTTATTGTTGATAGATTGACGAAGTCTGCTCATTTCTTGTCCATTAAGTCTAAGTGGACAGTTGACGTCTTAGCTGCTCTATATATGAAGGAAGTGGTAAGACTCCATGGTATTCCAGTCAGCATTGTGTCTGATAGAGACCCTAGATTCACCTCACATTTTTGGAAAGGATTGCAAGAATCTTTGGGAACCCGTCTGAATTTCAGTACTGCTTTTCATCCACAAACAGATGGACAGACTGAAAGAACCAACCAGATAGTAGAAGATATGCTTAGAGCCTGCATGGTTGATTTTGGAGGTGGTTAGAATGACCACTTGGCCTTAATTGAATTCGCCTACAATAATATTTATTAGTCCAGCATTCAGATGGCTCCGTTTGAAGCATTGTATGGAAGAAGCTGTCGATCCCCATTATGTTGGGATGAGGTAGGAGAGAAGCAATGGCTGGGACCAGATCTCATTTCTGAATCATCCAAGAATATCCGTATTATTAGAGATCGATTGCAAGTAGCACAATCAAGACAGAAGAGCTATGCTGACAACAGAAGAAGAACCTTAGAATTTCAGGTTGGTAAGCATGTGTTTTTGAAGGTTTCTCCCATGAGAGGGATTCGAAGGTTTGGCATTCAAGGCAAGCTGAGTCCAAGATATGTTGGTCCATTCGAGATTCTGAAAAGAGTGGGGGAGGTTGCTTACCGTTTAGCATTATCGCCTCAATTATCAGGAGTACACAATGTCTTCCATGTGTCAATGTTGCGGAAATATGTGTATGACCCCACTCATGTCCTTCAACATGCGGGTTTGGAACTGAAGAAAGACTTGACTTATGAAGAAAGACCTATCAAGATTCTGGATCGTAAGCAGCAGCAACTCAGAAATCGTTCCATACCCATGGTTAAAGTGCAATAGAGTCGGCGTGGAACCGAAGAGGCTACTTGGGAGTCAGAAGATACCATGCGGAAGTAGTATCCCAACTTATTCTAGGTGAGTTATCTCGTTCCTCATTTCCTGTAACTGCAGTGAATTTGGAGGACCAAATTCTTTTAAGTGGGGGAGGGTGTAGTACCCCGATTTATTAAAGAATAAAAATTTTGAGAAAATTAATAAGAAATTCCTTAAGAAATAGGATGAGTAAAATTTTGAATATTTTGTAAAAATCTGAAAAAATTAGAATATGCTAGAAGATGAAATGTTAAGAAAAATTGTCTTCTACAACCAGCCCAAATAAAATTCGTAAATAAGCCGAATTATCAGATTAAGGCCCAAAACCACACTTAGTCTAATTGGACCTTAAAATGCGAAATTCGAGCCTAATACCTAATCATTTAAGCTGAAACTAGATTCAAAAGAACGGCTAGGATCGACTCATCATTTCCCCTCTAGTTGATCTCTGAAATCCTAACCCTAGGAGGTGTATTTGGCGGCAGAGTGGCGGATTGACTTGGTCTCGCACGAATCTCGCACGTCCGCGGTGCAAGGACTCTATCTTCACGATTAGGACTCCCCAGACCCAATTGAACCTATAAAAATGATCCTAAGCCACCCTAGAATCGGTTAGAAGCTGTGGCGGCCGGAGAGGAGCTCGATCGAGGGAGGATTTTGACGATCATCGGCGGTGTGTACCTAGTGCGATCGGCTTCCCTCTTCTTCCTTCATCCTCCGATTTAGGTAGGTGATAGCAAGCCAAACCCTAACTATTATATATCAATAGAAGCGTTGTCCTGTCCTCTTTCCATTGATTTAAAAAGCCCTAATTTTATTGTAATATCCTGAGAGAATTTCTAGTTTTAGTGCAAGCATGTCGTAATTAGGGTTAACTATGTTCCATCTCGATTTAGGTAGGGATTTCAGGCACTAAACATTAATTGATCATGCTATCTTGTATAACTTTTCATGCTCGTTCTATTGATAGTAAAAGCCCTAAATTCCATGCTCTATGCTTTGCGTATTTCACTATTTTAGCAAACCCTAGCCGGTCTCGCCGGAGGCGGGCAAGGCGAAGGTAGTAGAAACCCCTGACTTGCGCGGCCTCGCGATAGACCGCCCAACCTAGATAAGCGGTCGGTTATTAGCCGTTCATGTGCTTTTACCTCCGATATGTTTTGTAGAATGCGCAGCATAACCGCAGTGTTATTAAGTGGCCAGTTCAAAACCGTTCATTGTCCCAGGCGGCATATTACAGACCGCTCAACCCTAGCAGGCCTTCGAACCTGAGAGGGTGTGAACGACCTGTCGTGCGACCGCCTAGGCATGTGAGTGGCTCTTTACGAACCGCCCAACTATACAGAACTGCTTATTTTCTTTTGAGCATGATTTATCTTAGTAAATTTACGGTTAATGATAAGTTAGCAATCCATATGATAACTGGAACTTATGAAAGTAAACAATTAGGAATTTTGCTAATTGTCTTCACTTCATCTTGATTCAGCATGGCATTGACTTATTTCAATATGTTAAATTCAAACATGATTTCATAAACTATGCTATTAGTATTGTTCGACAGTCATTCTACTCCGGTAGGATTGACTAACCGCTATACTTAGTTTTTGATGGTTTGACAGCCTCATTTCCTTATAAAGGTTGGGACTCTCCGTAAGATATTCCTTCCGTCGGACTAGGACCTTCATTACGGGACCTCCGTAAGCCCCCACAAGCTTGGGATTCCCACTAGGACGCCGGGTAGGTTGTACCAACAAGACCTGAGCCTGTTTACATGATCGAACCGCTTGAGCTACTGTGCTGTGAGTCACGGCTCAATTTTGGACTGACTGAGTTTTGAACGGTTAGAATCGAACCGTTTAACTCAATAGGCGGCCCATAATGAACCGTGCATTCTGTCCAAGTGCCACTTACATTGGTCAATTAACCTTGTTCTATCTTCGACCAAATCATGATTTGATCAATCCAATAAAGCCCTAGGCTGACCAGTGGAGAGTGGGCTGGACCCTGGTTCAGTTCTGCCCCACTTATGGCGGCCCGGAGCCCATTTTGGGTGGATTTATAGTCTTCTAGTTAGGCCCAGTTGAGCGGCCCGATTTGAACTGTCCATATGCTAGAGCGGATCTTACTGGACCGTTTATCCATTGAGCGGCCCTGTAAGGACCGTTTACCTTGTTCTTGGGCTTCCAGTCCTTCTAGCCTTGAGCGGCCCAGTATTGACCGTCCTTTTCTCTGAGCGGCCCATCATGGACCGTGTATCTTCCAGAAAAATGATTTTTTTCCGTGGTTATTGTGTTTGAACCCAAGGACCTGTCGGTTCTTGATAACTTGAACTCTCTGGTCAAAGTATCTCTTCGCTTACCCTTGGAATTCTCCGAGGTAAGTTATACCTTGACATTATTGGCCATTTAACTTGATTAATGTCTAGATATAACTTGGATCTCGGATCCATTAAATTAATGCCAACGCATCATAAGGGCTCGGTCTGGTCCTGGGAGGAGCACCCGAAAAGTAATTGTGCCCCGGGGAGTTTGAATGACATGGTGAGGCATTGCACCGAGTGCATGACTAGCGTGATGTCTATGACAATAATCTATTACTTGAATATTTTCTTGACTTAGTAAATTCTTGCTTGTTGGCCAATTTCCAGTTATATCATGATCTTGCCTTCTCTTTATATTGTTGTTTCATCATATCGTCATTTAATTTCGTTCCTTATTTTTCTCGCTTATAAATTGCAATTAATTAGTTAATCACTTAAACTTGCCTGTTATTACCTACTGAGCGTTCACTCACCCAGTTGTTCCCCCTTTTTCAGGTAGCTCAGGTGAGGATTCACAGACCGATGGGGACGGGCAAGAGTGATGGCCATGGAGCGAACCTATTAGAAGCGTATGGAGCCAGTCGTAGTTTGCATCCATTTATGTTTTAGAGTGTGTGGCGGAAGAATTGTAATTCGAAGTCAGAAATGTAATAGTGTCAAGTGGATGTTATGTTGAAAGTTGTTTTAGTGGGTTTATGTGATTGGAATATGGATTAATTAAGTGTTATTTAGTGAATGGAGTTATTTTCTATTTATGGTGTTTGTGTTGACTCTTAGTGTTAGCATATCATGTCTGTAAATCAACATATTATTATTAAATATTTCTACTGCCGGTCCCGATATTCCGCGTCGGGGCGTGACATGTGCGGTACGCCTAGGCACATGCATTCCTATCCCAAAGATGACTTTCATGTGCATGGGTGTGGGGTGGCCTTTGGAGTTCCACTCGAAAGGGTCGAAGGGATCATGGAAGGTGGATAGCATGGAGTGGGACACTTCCTCAATCCCTAAGTGTATATTGCCCAAAGTCATGACTCCCATGGTGTAACCCGAGTCTTGGGAGAGATGGACTTGGTCCAGCATGGTGGGTGAGGGTAGGAAAAGGTGGGTGGTGAGTGAGGTGGGTGGGTCGCAAGGGTATCTAGGCTTCCATAGGTTGGGATCAAAGGGGTCATCATAAGTGTACCCATGGAAAAGTAGCTCTAAATCCATATTATCAACCTCAAGGTCCTTATAATATGGTGGTGGGTCTTCCTCCTCTAATGACATAATTGGGCCGAAGTTATTGGTAGGTCGGTCGTCCATGAGAGGATGGCTTGGCTTTCTACCCGATATTAGGAACTCCAATTCGAGGATACGGTCGGGTTCATCGGGTGTGGGGAGGAATAGAAGAAGGTCGATAGTGTAGCAACCTATGGTGCACATTGAGGTGATAGACCCGACACATAAGTGTAGTAGGTCAAGGCTCCTTGGTCGGTCGGTCACTGTGGTCAACATGCCAGTCAACTCCATTTGCCAAGCTAGACCCTTGAGGAGGTCCCCTAAAGTTTCCACTTGGTAAGATGATTGGATGGTGGTGCGATAGGTGGAGAAGGGTACTATGGGGAGGTTTAGCTCCATGGGAGGGTAGACATAGGACGTGATGGGGTGAGTTGGTCTCTCCCTTAGCCATCTAGCCAAGGGCCCATCTATGACTATGGTGCCATGTGTGATGGGTTGTGGCTCTGGAAGGTCCGAGATATGTGGGGTGGGGGAGACGGTCTCCTCTACCAAGGGGATGGGAAGGACTTTTGTGGGAGGGGTGATGATGGTCAGCGCATGGTGCACCCGGGGTGGTGGGTAAAGGGAGGTTTGAGTTAGGATAGGGAGGGGAAGTAGTGGAGGCCAAGGACATGGTAGAGTTGGGGTAGGGAGTGGGAGATGGGTTGGGTGAGGAGGGTTGGTTTGGTTGGTCTTAGGGGGCGTGTTCCTTTTAGGGGACGATGAAGGGCTAGTGGTGGAGACCAAGGGGGCTTGTGGGGTATGGGTTTGGTGGGAGATTTTGGGTTGGGGGGTTGTGGCCCTCATGGGGGGAACCGGGTTGGTTGGGGGTCTCTTGCCCTTGGGATCGGCCAGTTGTGGAGGGGAAGTGGGAGTGCTCCGCGGGTGGTGATTCTCCGAGTTGGAAGGAGAGGGTCGAGAAGTGTAGGTTTTCCTAAGCTCGGTTTTCATCTCTTCCCAAGTGCAAATCGGGGCCTCCCCGCGGATCCTCCTTAAACCCTCCACAACTAACCAATGACTTCTAGCTCGTTTGGAGAGGTGCGCCTTGGCTAGCCTCATTCTCCTTCCTTCGTTCAAGGGACACCTTTTAAAGAATTGGTCCATGGAAACCTCCCAATCTAGATAGAGGCTTGGGCTGTAGGATCCATCAAAGGCGGGGGTTTTGGCTTTCAAGTGTTCCAAAAAGAGGGTTTCTAGATTTTCCCAAAGGTCACTCTCATTCACTCTCGGTGCACAACCATTTCCCTTAAGTCGGTTGAGTCGGAACGTGATGTCTTCAAGCCGATCAAGGACATTAGGCAGGGCTTCTAAGATGCCGCCCACTTTTTTGGCAGCTGTAGCAACCCTGGTACATTAAAAGACTAGAAAGTCCAAAAAAAATTAAAAAAATATATATAAACGAGGCTTGGACCTTTTACATAACCCCCTTACATTCTGAAAAGTCTTACAAAATGGACTCATAGACCTTACCATTATATTATAAAACATTTAAGAATAACATGTTATTTAAAGTAGCCATTAGATGCACAAAATAATTATAATTGAATTAAGAATCATTAAATCTTGAAGAAAATGTCAATTTATATTTTATTCCTAATTTAGAAAATTTAATATTCCACATTTACTATATTATAACTTTATTAGAAGGGAGAAAGATATATATATAAGATTTAAATACATTAGAGATATATAAAGGATAAAAGAATGGATATATATACAATTTCGATCTTTTCAAGGGCAATGAGAAATGACCAAAACTTAAATGATTCCTCTTAGTATAGGCGTATATAACGTGAAAAATGACTTAATATAAGTCGTTAATTCTAAATGAGTAAAGGTCAAATAAAGTATATAGTTAAGGATATTATAAAAGAATAAGGATATATATACGATATCGGTCTTTTGGAGGCTAACAAAAAAAGTAAAAATTTAATTGACGCCAACATCCATTCTATAAGAAATGACTTTGAGCAAGTCGTTATTTCAAAAATAATGAATAGTGCCACTTTTTGATTTAAAGGAATTTTTAAAAACTAATTATATGAAAAAATCAAGAAAAATGGAAAAATGTTACCCCTAAAATTTCAAATAAACACCCCACCAAATAAAAAAGATAAAAATCTCCAAAAATTTGTAACCGTTAGTTATCAACGTGAAATCGTGAATAGCGCCTGAGTGAAGGGCGTTATTCCTTTAAAATGACCTTTACATGGACGTTATTTAGTAAAAAAGTGACTTATACCTGGACGCGTCTTTCTTAAACCCAAAATAAGGAAACACCTGGTGCGAACTAGGAAATAATAGTTGTTTGGGGAAGTAATAATTTAGGGAATAGATGAAATGTGGGAAACTTTAATGCTAATAGAACTCTTAATGAGAGTTCTAGTCCCACACAAACTCTAACTCTGCCATCCCTATAAATAACCCCTCCCATCGAAGCCAATCTGTTGCTTTTCTTTAACAATTTTTCTTCTTCTTCTGCAGTCGAAACAGAGGAACATGCCGTAGAACGTGGGGAGGCTAAAACTCCTCTCTGCTGATTTGCTTCTTCCATAATACTAGAAGAACCTAGAGCAGTTCTTGGTCATCTTCTTCCTCTGATCGAAGAAGGTCATCTACTTCTTCTTCAGAAGAAGTTCAGTTGCTGTTATTATACTGATACTCTGTTTAAAACAGAGTATCGTATCCTTCTTCACAGTTCTTCACAACCAAATCACCAGGTAGGTTATCTCAAGACCCGTAGCCCAAACCATCATAAATCATGTTATGCATATATGATAGTTCATGCACGAAGTTTTTGCTGAGTTTGGAAAAGTTCTGGAAAATTTTGTAAATGGCGACCTGTATAAGGGCGTCCATTTTTATTTTGACGACCGGGAGAATAGGCGTCAATTTCGAATGAATTAATAAATACGCATGTTAAAAAAATCTAATATCTATCTAACCAGTAAGCTGATCTAATGCATGATCATATGTCTAGAATCCTGCTATTTTTCTTGACCTGTCCATATACTTGTTTCCTAAAATTATTTATCATGGAAAACCGGTACTGTTTATAACTAATCTGTAAGAAAAGGGAAAAAGACGACCCTCAATATGTCGTCCATATTATATATAACGTCCCAGGTCAGGGCGCTATCTACGAAATTAAAGACTTAACCTAAGTCGCCAATTCCTTGAATACTGGAATTTACTTATTTTCAGCAAACGGAAATATGAATTGGACGACTGTTCTAGAAGTCGTCAAATATTGAAATGACGACCCAGTCAAGGGCGTCAATTCTTTAAATGAAGACTTTGGCTAGGGCGTCAATTTCCTATCTTGTTATTTTCCTATGTTTTTCCTGTGAACCGTGGATTTATATACTTATATATATATATATCTGGCACTATATTCCAATCCGTGAGTATATACCCACGTTCTTCGACGTTTTATCGACTGCCCCTTATTTCTCGGTGATAGATGAACTCTCCGCGGGACATTCCATTCCTTCGGACCGGTGACTTTATCACTGAGGCCTCCGTAAGACTCCGCACGCTTTGGATTCCCTCAAAGCAGCCGAGCTGGTTGTACCATAAAAACCCATGATACTACTTGATTGCCATGTCACTCTAAAGAAGCATGGAAAAATCGGCCCTTATGACATTCATGATGATGATGTCATGAGAATATCCATGAATTAATGGAATGGGAAACCATGCCATTAGTGTTCTTATGAATTAGGTGCCATACTTGTGGACACCAATTCTATCTAGCTTATCATGTCCAAGAACGAGCGACCATCGCTATATGAGCGCTTACTCTTATTGTCATGGCACCCAAGTTAGGGAGCCAATTCCACCTAGTTTTATCGTTGCTCGTGATTATACCGTTACTATCGTCGTTATACCACATGTTCAAATCCTTGAAATGATATTCCACAAAGATCTACCTTAAAGGTTCATACAAGTTTATTCCTTGAAATTCCATATTGGCTATAACTATAGTGGATGTCGAAAAATACACGATCAATGCCTGCGCATATAGGGCCCGATCAGGTCTTGGGAGGAGCACCCAAAAGTACTAGTACCCATGGGAGTTGTAATGATTACGGTATGGCATTGTACCGAAGTGCATGACTAGCTTGATTAGACATTCCACAAATCTCGTACTTAACTCGACTTGACATGACATGAATTGCGTGACCCGGAAAGGGTATATACTTGCTTGCTTGAAACGTGATAGCCAATTCCCGACATGACATGATGAATGTACTTGCCTGAATATCTTGATATTTACTGATATAAGTTCTTGAAAGACATGCCCGTTCACTCAATTATCTCTTGTTATACTCTCTCTTTCTCTTGTCATTTTACGCAAACATGCATAACCTTATTGCATTCATGAAACATGTAATTACTTAAACCAATTGCTAGTTCTTGAGATATAATTCCTACTGAGCGTTCGCTCACCTAGTGTTTTTCCTTATTTTTCAGGTAAGTCCGATGATGAGACTCAATCGGATGGGGAAGGTCAAGAGTGAAGAGATTAGAGCTCTCCGTCTATCCAAGCGTCTACTAGTCCTATCTTTCAAATTTCTTAAGTCAACCATTATACTTTTCCTTTTATTGGGTCTTAGCACTTTCCTTAAGTGAATTGTAATAGAAGTACTTTTGAGGTTGAATAAAGGATTGGGTTATCTTTACTTTTGCGCACTCTGTCTATGTGTTGAATACACTAACGCTCTGATTGACATGATCGATATAAACTCGTCACGCATCTCCGGGTTCCTTCCGCGCTCGGGGCGTGACAGTTTTTGTGATATCAGAGCCTAGGATATTCAATTCCTAGGAAACCCAAGTCCAATGATAGGTATAAATCTTTAACCAGTGAGATTGGGTAGAACCAAGGGTTAAGTTAACTTAGAATCAAAAACCTTTGAACATTATCACATATTAATATAGTTATTGTAATTGTAGGACAATGGCTGCCGAACGTGCCCAGTGTCGCAACATGCAACGCACTCTGCAAGGCATGACCCAGGCACTTCAACAAGTGGCACAAGGAGGTGCACATCGTGGAGCAGGAAATCTCCACCAAAGCTTCAAGAACATGAACCCTCCTAAGTTCATGGGATCCACTGATCCGGATGACGCCGAGCACTGGATCCGGGAGACCGAACGTATCTTTTGAGTTATGCAATGCACGGACCAAGAGAAGGTGTTGTTAGCAACGTTTCAATGGGAAAGGGACGCCCGCTATTGGTGGGAGTCGGTAGAAGCCACATTAGATCAAGGACAAGTTACTTGGGAGGAGTTTGTTGAACATTTCAACAATAAGTATTTCTCAGATCGAGTTCAAGAGAAGAAAGCCGCTGAATTCGCCGCACTTAAGCAACGATCATTATCGGTGGCTGAGTATGAGGCATAATTTTCCAGGTTGTCTCGATATGCTAAACATCTAGTTAGTACCGAGAAGATGAAAACTAGGAGATTCCTAAATGGGCTCAGACCCCAATATATCACACAGTTGGCACCGATGGACATACAGGTCTATTCGGAGATGGTACGCCGAGCTCAGTTACTAGAAGATGCCACGGAGCTATCTGATAGGATCCGTGGGAGAGATAAGAAGGAACAAGTCACTAGTTCGGGTTCCTTCAAACCTAATTTCAAGAAGAGGCCAAGTAATGGAGGAGAGTCTTCTCAACGAGAAGAAAATCAAAAAGATTAACAAGCCATTCTCCATCACCACCACACCTTCTAAAGTGGTGTGTAGACACTGTGACAAGGCCGGACGTAAGGCCGAAGAATGTTGGAGGAAACTTGGAGCATGTCTCCGTTGTGGGAGCCTTGATCATCGGATCCCCGACTGCCCCCTACTCAATGATCAAGCCGGTGACGGAAAGCGCCCGGTGACAAAGAATGCGCGTCTCCAAGCTATTAAGGTGGCGGAACAAGACGAAGGCGGACTGGTAGAAGGTACACTGAAAGTTGGTTCCAAGTCTGCACATGTCTTATTTGATACGGGTGCCTCACATTCTTTTATTTCCAAGAGGTTTGATGATCCATTACCTATGGAACCAGAATGGATAAAAATAGTTTTATCTACTCCTCTCGAAAATGAAACCGATATTACTCATCATTATCAGAACTGTGAAGTCTTAGTAAAGGGTAGAAATTTTCCTATCAACCTAATATGCCTAGATTTAAAGGAATATGATGTCATATTAGGAGCAGATTGGTTATCCATGTATCAGGCAACTGTGGATTGCCGTAATAGCAAGGTTACCTTCAAGGAATTCCCGGAATTAGCATATACTTGTCCAAAGAGTCGGAGCAAGTCGCCTCTTATTTCAGCTCTTCGAGCTAGCAAGCTAATAAGGAAAGGATGTGTATCTTTCCTTGCGTTGGTCACTATTAAGGAGACTAAGCTAGAAGACATCCCAGTTGTGCAAGAATTTTCGGACTTGTTTCCGGAAGATTTGCCTAGATTACCCCCACAAAGAGAAGTGGCCTTAACCATCGACTTGATCCCTGGTGCTGGTCCAGTTTCTAAGGCACCATATAGGATGTCCCCTGCCAAACTCAAGGAGCTGAAGGAGCAATTGATGGAACTTCTCAAGAAAGGATTTATCAGACCAAGTACTTCCCCGTGGGGAGCACCTGTGCTATTTGTAAAGAAGAAAGATGGATCCATGAGGTTATGCATCGACTATCGATAGTTGAATCACCTCACTATCAAGAACAAGTATCCACTGCCAAGAATCGATGAGTTATTTGACCAAATATCTGGATCCAAGTATTTTTCGAAGATTGATCTCAGGTCGGGATATCACCAACTAAGGATCAAGGATGAGGACATTTATAAGACCGCATTCAGAAGCAGGTATGGGCACTATGAATTTGTTGTTATGCCTTTTGGATTGACAAATGCCCCTGCTGCCATTATGCAGTTGATGAATAGTATATTCAGGACTCATCTAGATCAATTCATAGTGGTTTTCATTGATGATATACTGATCTATTCAAAGACCAAGGAAGAGCACGAGGAGCATTTGAGGATTGCATTACAGATATTGAGGATGAATCAGTTATATGCAAAGCTCAGTAAATGCGAATTCTGGCTAGACGAAGTATCTTTCCTAGGACATGTTATATCGAAGGACGGTTTATCCATAGATCCATCGAAGGTTGAAGCTGTAAAGGATTGGGAAAGACCGACCAATGCTAGCGAGATCCGTAGTTTCTTGGGTCTTGCGGGCTACTATCAGCGATTCATCAAGGATTTCTCTAAGATCGCCGTACCACTCACTAGGCTAACTCGCAAGGAGATACGTTATGAATGGAGTGAGGAATGTGAATGAAGCTTCCAAGCTCTCAAGGATCACCTAACTACAGCCTCGGTCTTAGCTCTACCAATCGAAGGAGAAAAATTTGAAGTATACACCGATGCATCTGGCATTGGCCTCGGATGTGTTTTAATGCAACAAGGGAAAGTCATAGCCTACTCTTCTCGCCAATTGAAGAAGCACGAGGAGAACTACCCAGTCCATGACTTAGAATTGGCTGCGATAGTATTTGCACTGAAGATATGGAGACATTATCTATACGGAGTGCAGTTTATTGTATACTCTGACCATAAAAGTCTTAAGTATCTCTTCTCTCAGAAGGAATTGAATATGAGGCAAAGACGTTGGCTAGAATATCTCAAGGACTTCGACTTCACTATACAATATCATCCTGGAAAGGGTAATCCTATAGCCGATGCCCTCAGTCGAAAGCCGAGAGCACTATTAGCCAATTGTATGATTCAGGAGTGGAAGTTGCTAGAACAATTCTCTAAACTTGATATAAGCATAGACAAGGATAGTAGGTGTGTCACATTATCCCATATGAGCATACGGCCAGACTTGCTATCCGAAATACAAGGACTTCAAGATAGTGACCGAGCACTAGTGGAAATCAAAGACAAAATAGAAGAACAAACTGATTTCAAGATAGCCTCGGATGGAAGATTGATGTTCAGGAATAGAACATGTATACAGGATTGTCCAGAGCTAAAGAAGAAAATCTTAGATGAAGCTCACAGATCAAGGTACACGATTCATCCAGGGTCTACCAAAATATACCAAGATTTAAAAAAGACTTTCTGGTGGCCCAATATGAAAAGAGAAGTAGCAGACTTTGTGTCTCGCTGTCTCACGTGTCAATAAGTCAAGGTAGAACACCAAAAGCCTGCAGGAAAGCTACGTCCTCTTGATATTCCCAAATGGAAGTGGGAGGATATCGGTATGGACTTCATTATGGGTCTGTCTAAATCAAAAGGAGGACATGATGGAATATGGGTTATCATCGACCGATTGACCAAATCGACACACTTCTTGCCAATCAAGAGTCGATGGTCAGTTGATGTTCTTGCTGCATTATACATAAAGGAGATAGTCAGGTTACATGGAGTACCTGTCTCAATCGTGTCTGACAGAGACCCCCGTTTTACTTCTCACTTTTGGAAGGATCTACAACATTCGCTAGGGATGAGACTTAACTTTAGTATAGCTTTTCATCCTCAAATGGATGGTCAGACCGAGAGAACCAATCAGGTGGTTGAAGATATGCTCAGAGCTTGCATCATTGATTTTGGTGGAGGCTGACATGATCACTTGCCTTTGGTTGAATTTGCATACAATAACAGCTACCAGGCAAGTATACAAATGGCACCTTTCGAAGCTTTATACGGAAGGAGTTACCGATCGCCTTTATGCTGAGACGAAGTTGGCGAAAAACAACTATTAGGTCTAGACATGGTAAGGGATACCACTGAAAAGATTCAGTTGATTAGAGAAAGACTTCAAGTTGGTCAATCTAGACAGAAGGCTTATGCTGACACAAGAAGAAGAGATCTCGAATTCCAAGTCAGAGATCACGTATTTCTCAAGATATCACCTGGACGTGGAATAAGGAGATTTGGTGTCAAAGGCAAGCTTACACCAAGGTTTATCGGACCTTTTGAAATACTGGAAAGAGTTGGCGAGGTTGCTTACCATGTCGCCTTACCTCCTCAATTGTCTGAAGTTCATAACGTCTTTCACATATCTACGTTGAAGAAGTATGTGCACGATCCGTCACATATCATTGATCATGGAGACCTGGTGATTCAAAAGGATCTTACTTATGAACAAAAGCCCATGAAGATCCTCGATCGCGAGGTGCGAACATTAAGGAATAAAGTTATTCCCATGGTTAAGGTGCAATGGAGTAAATGTTCAGAACACGAAGTCACATGGGAGACCGAGGAGTCTCTGAGGAAACGATTCCCCGAATTATTCTAAAAAGGTATGTACTCTACACTCTCCACGTTTATATGCGATTGAATTTTGGGACCAAATTCTTTTAAGTGGGGGAGGGTGTAGCAACCCTGGTAAATTAAAGGACTAGAAAGTCCAAATAAAATTAAAAAAAATATATAAACGAGGCCTGGACCTTTTACATAACCCCCTTACATTCTGAAAAGTCTTACAAAATGGACTCATAGACCTTACCATTATATTATAAAACATTTAAGAATAACATGTTATTTTAAGTAGCCATTAGATGCACAAAATAATTATAATTGAATTAAGAATCATTAAATCTTGAAGAAAATGTCAATTTATATTTTATTCCTAATTTAAAAAATTTAATATTCCATATTTACTATATTATAATTTTATTAGAAGGGAGAAGGATATATATATAAGATTTAAATACATTAGAGATATATAAAGGATAAAAGAATGGACATATATACAATTTCGATCTTTTCAAGGGCAATGAGAAATGACCAAAACTTAAATGACGCCTCTTAGTATAGACGTATATAACGTGAAAAATGACTTAATATAAGTCGTTAATTATAAATGAGTAAAGGTCAAATAAAGTATATAGTTAAGGATATTATAAAAGAATAGGGATATATATACGATATCGGTCTTTTGGAGGCTAACAAAAAAAGCAAAAATTTAATTGACGCCAA
Source organism: Amorphophallus konjac (assembly GCA_022559845.1). Taxonomy (NCBI): domain Eukaryota; kingdom Viridiplantae; phylum Streptophyta; class Magnoliopsida; order Alismatales; family Araceae; genus Amorphophallus; species Amorphophallus konjac. The sequence continues at coordinate 247,884,203 of CM040119.1, forward strand.
TGTCCATTCTATAAGAAATGACTTTGAGCAAGTCGTTATTTCAAAAATAATGAATAGTGCCACTTTTTGATTTAAAGGAATTTTTAAAAACTAATTATATGAAAAAATCAAGAAAAATGGAAAAATGTTACCCCTGAAATTTCAAGTCAACACCCCACCAAATAAAAAAGATAAAAATCCCCAAAAATTTGTAACCGTTAGATATCAACGTGAAATCGTGAATAGCGCCTGAGTGAAGGGCGTTATTCCTTTAAAAATGACCTTTACATGGACATTATTTAGTAAAAAAGTGACTTATACCTGGACGCGTCTTTCTTAAACCCAAAATAAGGAAACACCTGGTGCAAACTAGGAAATAATAGTTGTTTGGGGAAGTAATAATTTAGGGAATAGATGAAATGTGGGAAACTTTAATGCTAATAGAACTCTTAATGAGAGTTCTAGTCCCACACAAACTCTAACTCTGCCATCCCTATAAATACCCCCTCCCATCGAAGCCAATATGTTACTTTTCGTTAACAATTTTTCTTCTTCTTCTGTAGTCGAAACAGAGGAACAAGCCGTAGAACGTGGGGAGGCTAAAACTCCTCTCTGCTGATTTGCTTCTTCCATAATACTAGAAGAACCTAGAGCAGTTCTTGGTCATCTTCTTCCTCTGATCGAAGAAGGTCATCTACTTCTTCTTCAGAAGAAGTTCAGTTGCTGTTATTATACCGACACTCTGTTTAAAACAGAGTATCGTATCCTTCTTCACAGTTCTTCACAACCAAATCACCAGGTAGGTTATCTCAAGACCCGTAGCCCAAACCATCATAAATCATGTTATGCATATATGATAGTTCATGCACGAAGTTTTTGCTGAGTTTGGAAAAGTTCTGGAAAATTTTGTAAATGGCGACCTGTATAAGGGCGTCCATTTTTATTTTGACGACCGGGAGAACAGGTGTCAATTTCGAATGAATTAATAAATACGCATGTTAAAAAAATCTAATATCTATCTAACCAGTAAGCTAATATAATGCATGATCATATGTCTAGAATCCTGCTATTTTTCTTGACATGTCCATATACTTGTTCCCTGAAATTATTTATCATGGAAAACTGGTACTATTTATAACTAATCTGGAAGAAAAGGGAAAAAGATGACCCTCAATATGTCGTCTATATTATATATAACGTCCCAGGTCAGGGCGCTATCTACGAAATTAAAGACTTAACCTAAGTCGCCAATTCCTTGAATACTGGAATTTACTTATTTTCAGCAAACGGAAATATGAATTGGACGACTGTTCTAGAAGTCGTCAAATATTGAAATGACGACCCAGTCAAGGGCGTCAATTCTTTAAATGAAGACTTTGGCTAGGGCGTCAATTTCCTATCTTGTTATTTTCCTATGTTTTTCCTGTGAACCGTGGATTTATATACTTATATATATATTTATCTGGCACTATATTCCAATCCGTGAGTATAGACCCACGTTCTTCGAAATTTTATCGACTGCCCCTTATTTCTCGGTGATAGATGAACTCTCCGCGGGACATTCCGTTCCTTCGGACCGGTGACTTTATCACTGAGGCCTTCGTAAGACTCCGCACGCTTTGGATTCCCTCAAAGCAGCCGAGCTGGTTGTACCATAAAAACCCATGATACTACTTGATTGCCATGTCACTCTAAAGAAACATGGAAAAATCGGCCCTTATGACATTCATGATGATGATGTCATGAGAATATCCATGAATTAATGGAATGGGAAACCATGCCATTAGTGTTCTTATGAATTAGGTGCCATACTTGTGGACACCAATTCTATCTAGCTTATCATGTCCAAAAACGAGCGACCATCGCTATATGAGCGCTTACTCTTATTATCATGGCACCCAAGTTAGGGAGCCAATTCCACCTAATTTTATCGTTGCTCGTGATTATACCGTTACTATCATCGTTATACCACATGTTCAAATCCTTGAAATGATATTCCACAAAGATCTACCTTAAAGGTTCATACAAGTTTATTCCTTGAAATTCCATATTGGCTATAACTATAGTGGATGTCGAAAAATACACGATCAATGCCTGCGCATATAGGGCCCTATCAGGTCCTGGGAGGAGCACCCAAAAGTACTAGTGCCCATGGGAGTTGTAATGATTACGGTATGGTATTGTACCGAAGTGCATGACTAGCTTGATTAGACATTCCACAAATCTCGTATTTAACTCGACTTGATATGACATGAATTGCGTGACCCGGAAATGGTATATACTTGCTTGCTTGAAACGTGATAGCCAATTCCCGACATGACATGATGAATGTACTTGCCTGAATATCTTGATATTTACTTATATAAGTTCTTGAAAGACATGCCAGTTCACTCAATTATCTCTTATTATACTCTCTCTTTCTCTTGTCGTTTTACGCAAACGTGCATAACCTTATTGCATTCATGAAACATGTAATTACTTAAACCAATTGCTAGTTCTTGAGATATAATTCATACTGAGCGTTCACTCACCTAGTGTTTTTCCTTATTTTTCAGGTAAGTCCGATGATGAGACTCAATCGGACGGGGAAGGTCAAGAGTGAAGAGATTAGAGCTCTCCATCTATCCAAGCGTCTATTAGTCCTATCTTTCAAATTTCTTAAGTCAACCATTGTACTTTTCCTTTTATTGGGTCTTAGCACTTTCCTTAAGTGAATTGTAATAGAAGTACTTTTGAGGTTGAATAAAGGATTGGGTTATCTTTACTTTTGCGCACTCTGTCTATGTGTTGAATACACTAACGCTCTGATTGACATGATCGATATAAACTCGTCACGCATCTCCGGGTTCCTTCCGCGCTCGGGGCGTGACAGTAGCGGAGCTTCCATGAGGATTAGTGCCTCTTGGGAAAGGTGATGGGGCTGGGTTTGACGGGTATGAAGTGGCCATTCTAGTGGGCAAGGGAGAGGTACCGGGTGACTTGAAATGCACTAGGATTAGACTTTTAGAGACAAGTCTAAAACTTGCTCTGATACCACTTGATGTGACACCACCTTGGGGTGATAGCCACAAGGCCAACGCAACTTTGACGACGAAATTACTTGGGCGAGCTCACTCGCGTAGCGGTCACTATTGCCCGTGGGCACATTGGCAATGGTGGGGAGGGTCCACAGTAGGACCTTGACATTCCAAGGCTTGGCTTCGCTATGACTGACCCCCTAAGGGGCTGGGATATCCAATTTTGTGGGCGGCCAGCATGCCAAAGGCGTGGGTTATAGGGTCGTTCTCGCCTCACTCCGCGGTGGCCACTTAGTTGGTGGGTAATTTGGATCGGGCGCTCACTTACCATCCGACGGAGCTAAAAGACAACACTAAATAAGCAATAGTAAACCAGTGAGGGATGTGTCCCGGAGCTCACCTGATCGGTGTGAGAACACCGATCCCGGCCGAAGACGAGGGCGAGCGGGGAGGCGTGGGTACGCACCCGCACGCTGCGTCGATGCCGCTTGACCTGAAAATTTATAAAGTACACCACTACTCCTCGCGCAGGAGGGTTGGACAAGGGGTGGGGAATAATGTGATACAGTCAAACACTCCCTCCACGCAGGGAGGGGCTGTAAGCCGGCCAGGCGGGGGAGGGAAGAGCTGAACTAGAAACTAAACGGAGGGCGGATGTTGGTTCTGCCCGCTCTCTGGAATAGGGGACAGATGGGTGATGTTGTTGTCGCTACGGCCTCTCCTGAGCTCCTTTGTTGACAAGACCAGTGGCAAAACCTCCTGGGTTGGCGCAGGAGGACGTCTGAATTTTGGTAGGAATTCTGGTAGCCGGTGTTGGTAGGGGCGGGGCCGTGAGTAGAGACTCTGTTCCCTGGTTTCGACTGTCTCAGCACCAATGCAACAGGAAGAAGTGGTCACCATGGGCGCTCCAGAACTCTGATTCAAGCGTGGCTGGTGTCGTTGGATTTGTTGTCGAGTCCTCTTCGTAATGATTCTCACGGGGATGCCGGAAGAGGTCGGAGTAGACAAGGACAGCCCGAACAGTGATCTGGTATCTATTCAGTCCCAGAGTGGATAGAACAATGCACCAGAGGGAGAAAAATGATAACTCTTAGCTCTGGATGCCGAACGAGGTTCCACTTCTTGTTCCCGGAAGTAGACTCGTCGTAGAAGTACTCAGCCAAGCCCTGCCTCCAGATCCTCAAGAGGATGGCCGTGGCAGTCTCTGCAAGTGGCTTCAGGTTGACTGTCAGGAGGAAGAAGCACAGTCCGGCGAAGATGGCTCTTCCAGGCAGCTACGGACTCAGATCGGGACAAGACCACCACCGTTGCGAAGAGGACTGGGAGACGCTTCCAATGGTGCCTTTTGTGCTTCAAGGAGCTCTAGGATGAAAATGTGGCAGGCTCTGCAACTGGGCACTCCTCTGCTACCTGCGGACCGAGGTAGGGTCTGTAACTGGCCGATGGGAGATGGAGTCGGAGGGGGCGAAATGGGGGTGGATGAGTGTGGGGGCGACCCCTGGCTATGAGGGGGTCAATGGGGGGTCGAACCAAGGTGTGAGAGGGGGAGAATAGGGGCTGGAAGGGGGTCTAGTAGGTGGAGGGAGAGGGAGCTGCGAATTTGGTATTGAGAGGGAGATAGGGAATTGAGGAGTATTTGAAAATGGGTTTAAGGGTGGGATTAATTTCTGGACTTAGGGATGGGAAGAGGTGTGTGGGGAAGGAAAAGGGTGCTTGGGGAGTGGGAAATTCTCCCTTGGGAGATGAGAGAGGTGCTTGGGGAAGGGGAGTGGGTGGTTGGTGGTTGGAGGGTGGAGCAAGGATTGGTGGAAGAGTCCTTGGGGTTGGGAAGGAGTGAAGAGGGGTCGTGGGGAGCCTCTTGAATGAGGGGAGAAGAGAGAGAAAATAGGTGGGTGGGGGAGGAGAGAGAAAAGGGGCCCACCCCTCTAGAGATAGAGAGGAGAGAGAGAGAGGGAGGGGGGATGTGGAGAGTCTCACTCCAGGGGAAGAAAATTCTCACAAGGGGTTTCTTTCTATTCAAATATTCATCAAAGGTTGTTACATATGAGGGGAGTGGGGGCCTATTTATAGGCTTACATAATTCCATATGACCAAACTAACCCTGACCAAATGCACTAATGACAAGACAAGTCCAAGGGAGGGGCGCCCCTGGGCCTAGCCCACTAGTTGGGTCCAATTGACTATCAAACTGACCCATTAACCTATTAACTGACTCAAATACAGAAAGATTACACATCTATGACTCAAATAAAATAAAAATTACATGCTACCGCTCAAAATTAAGTGATGGAGATGATGATGCGCCGATGGCGAGCAACCGGAGTCTCAAAAAAGATGGAGTGGCTGGGGATGTCCCCATCATCATGTTACTTATGTTACTTTGGTTTTACACCGCATGTTTTACCATATTTCATGTATCTTTACTCTAGAGCTAAAATGCTGATTAGTTAAACATTGCCTTCATGTTGATACGAAGATACCTACTGGGTATGTGTGCTCATTCCCTACCTTTCTCATCTTTTTCAGGAAATTCTAGCTGGTCGGATTCAGACTATTCAAGTGATAGATCAGAGAGTGATTAAAGAAGGAGTGAAGCCTTAGATTATCATTAGTTGATAATCAAGAGTCACTATGTAAATTTCTATTTTATTGAGTCTAGTTAGTCAAAGAGTCAAGAGTCAACCTTATGTACTTTTGGTTATTATTTAAATGAAGCAAGGATTTTGTCCAAATAATTGTGCATTCATTTCTTATGTGTGAATGTGTTAGCGCTCTGATTATGTTGCTCGCTTGAGGCGTACTAGCCGACTGTTCACATTCTCGATTGTTTCCGCTGCATAATCTCTAGGCGTGACATTTAAAGTGGTATCAGAGCGTAGGTCTAAGGGCTTACTTATTCCCAGGAAAATGACATGTCATAGGCTAAGTCCAAGGCTTAAGGACCCATATCTATGAAACAAGGAAAGAAATTCCCCACCCATGAGAGAGATTTGGGTAGAACCCGGGTTGAGATAGTTAATTAGAACCTATCTCTAAGTTAACTACCTTTAATTCCGTAGGAATTAACAAATCATTCCTTTTTCTCAAGTACCTTATTCTTATAATGGCTCACCGTGTTGATTGGGGTGGAATGCAACAAACTGTTACGGGTCTCACCCAAGCCTTGCAAAATATGGCCCAAGCCGGCTCGAGGGCTGGTGCTGGTGATTTGCACCGCAACTTCCGGAGTCTAAACCCTCCGCAATTTTCTAGTTCATCCAACCCAGACGAAGCTGAAAATTGGATAGATGAAATGAACCGTATATTCGAGGTCATGCAATGTGCCGACCAAGAGAAGGTTTGTCTCACCACGTTCCAACTCAACAAGGATGCGCGTACTTGGTGGAAGTCTATTCCGGCACCGCCTAAAAACGCACCACACACTTGGGAGGGATATCTCAATCTCTTCCGAGCAAAATACTTCTCCAAACATGTCAAGGAGAAAAAGGCGGTAGAGTTCACTTCGCTACGTCAAGGCATGATGACGGTGGCAGAGTATGAGTTACAATTCTTTCGCTTAGCACCCTATGCTCAACATTTAGTGAGCACTGATCTTCTGAAAGCAAATCGTTTCATGGATGGGCTACGACCTATCTTCATTTAACAACTTGGCCCACAAAATATTCGGACCTATGTAGAGATGGTCCAACGGGCACACTTATGTGAACGGACCTTGGAGAAGGTCGATAAACTCAAAAGCAAAGGGGAGGAGTCGAGCCGAAAGTCTGATCGGCGAGGAAGAAGAGAAGAAAAGTTCAGCATCATGGAACCTTACAAATCTCGTGATAGTAAGAAGAGGTCCCAGAATGGGAACGACAAGGATGATCGTAGGAACAAGAAGGCCAAAGAAGAAGACAAGCAAGTCATGGCGGCTTGCTCTTTCTGCGAGAAGTTCAGCCACTCAGCCGAAGAATACTGGAAACGCCTAGGGGCGTGTTTGCAATGTGGCAGTCGGGAGCACCGTATGCCGGATTGCCACCTCATGAAGGATCAATCCTCCAGCGGTGGACGCAAGCAACAGGCGTGTCTTAACGCTGTTATGGATGATGATGAAGCGCCCAAGGATGATGGGCTAATAGAAGGTACCGTTCAAATCTATTCTTATCCTGCATTCGTGTTATTTGATACTGGTGCTTCTCATTCCTTTATATCTACTGTTTTTGCAAAAACCTTGTCAGTTTCATCAGTTCCTCTACCCTCGGACCTAGCTATCACTACACCCTTAGGTCCTGGAACTAAACTTACAACCCACTACCCCGATAGTGAGGTAATGGTAGAAGGTCATAATCTTCCTGCAAACCTTGTATGCCTTGACATGGAAGGCTACGATGCTATCCCAGGAGTAGATTGGCTTGTTGACTATGATGCCTATATAAATTATTGCAATAGGAGAATCTCTTTTTGGAAACTAGGTCTCCCACGATTTTCCTTCCTTGGTATCAAGTACAGGAAGCATCCTACCATTATTTCATCTCTTCATGCTTGTAAACTTATTTCACAAGGGTGTGAAGCTTTTCTTGCTTCGGTAATCATCACTGAGTCCAAGGAAATCATCTTAGAGGATATTCCCATTGTGAGTGAGTTTCCCGATGTGTTCCCATCGGACTTACCCGGTTTACCACCCGAAAGGGAAGTAAACTTCTCCATTGAACTCGTTCCTGGAGCAGCACCTGTTTCAATAGCTCCCTACAGGATATCCCCTACAGAACTCAAGGAATTGAAGAAACAACTTCAAGAGTTATTAGACAAGGGCTTCATTCGACCTAGCACATCCCCTTGGGGTGCACCAGTTTTATTTGTCAAGAAGAAAGATGAATCTCTCAGGCTGTGTATCGACTACCGACGACTAAATCAACTCACTATAAAGAACAAATACACGTTGCCACGTATCGATGAGCTCTTTGATCAAATTTTGGGAGCAGAATATTTCTCCAAGATAGACCTCTAGTCGGGTTATCACCAGCTCAAGATCAAAGATGAAGACATATACAAGACTGCTTTCGGAGCAGATATGGGCACTATGAATTTGTGGTAATGCCGTTCGGGTTAACTAATGCCCCAGCAGCATTTATGCAACTTATGAATAATATCTTCAGGCCTTATCTCGACCGATTTGTGGTCGTCTTCATAGATGATATTCTTATATACTCCAAGACTAAAGAGGAACATGAAGAACACTTAAGAATAGCCTTGCATGTTGAGTAGTGGATAGCGGATCTAAAGGGGAGGGGTGAATAGATTTGTCCATTTTTTTCACAGAACACTCCACTTTAAAGCTAGATAAAAAGAATTGCAGCGGAATATAACTAGCTTAGCGTAGCACACAACGATTTTCTTAGCAAGATGAATAAGTAATATATCGATTCGAATCTAAGCATGCATCTAGCACAAAGCAATCGCATAAGTAAATCATAACACAAAGGATTTTAAGGTGGTTCGGACTGAATCCCCAGTCCTACGTCCACCCCTCACCAAATCCGGTGAGGCTCCACTAGTGCAGCACACCAAACTGCAAATCGAAGAACCACCGACTGCCTTCCTACTAACCACCGGTAGGGACGTCAACACCGTAGATCGGACAACTTCCGATTGCCTTCCTATTAACCACCGGTAGGGACGATCTTCAGTTTCAAATGTTTGAATGAAATGGAAACAGAACAAGATATGAAAACACTCAAACAAGATATAAAATATGCTCAAAGAGAAAAGATCTTGTCTGAGATTGCTGGAGCTTGAATCTGATTCTTCAATGGTATCTTCTTCCTTGTGAAATGATCATCCTTGGATCACCTTGAGTTGATGAAGAAGATAAAGGATGCAGATTCGATCTCCCTTGAGAATGAGCTTCCTTGGATCACCTTCTTTGAATCCCCTTTGAGTTGATGAAGAAGATGATGGTTACAACTTTTTCTTCACTTGGCTTGGGGTTGATCTCCTCTTGAAGTAGCTTGAATCACATGAGGATTTAATGAAGAACTTCTTTCTGGAGTACTGTTCACAGCTACAGTACTCGAACTCCTCTCCCTTGAACACACCCTTGTAGCCTCCTTTGATCTCCCCTCTTAGCCTTAGGATTTCCAACCCTTCTTGTGTGTGTTTTATAACCTTTGAATGGTCCTTAGACATCCCCCAGACCAGATCCACAATCCATGGGAGATTGGGTGACTTTGGGGTTAAACAAATACAAGGAAAGGGGCTCTTCTCGAAGTGAAAAATAAAGTCAACATTTGTTGGCTCGGGGCTGGCGGTCGACCGCTACTGAGAAAACCTGTAGCAATTTTGGTTCTGGAATTTTTGGTCGACCGCCCTGGGCTGGCGGTGGACCGCCACTGAGAATCCTGCAGATAGTGAGCTGCTGGAAATTTCGGTCGACCGCCACTGGGCCAGTGGTCGACCGTTGGCTAGGGAAATCCCGGGTTTCCCCGGTTCAGTCCGTTAACCCCTTTAGCACAATCGCTTAACTCCTTTACCAGTCCGTTCTCATCTGTGGCATCAACCTTGATAGTCTTGAAGGTGTCAACTGAGTCTTTGACCTTGGGTTCTCTTGAAGTTAACAGATTAAAGGTATATCGCTCCTATAATCAAAATTTTGTTTCGGGGGCTTCGCCCCCGGAAACCCCCGCAAGGGGCGCTGCCTCGCGACTTGACCACGCAGGTCGATCCGCGTGCGAGGGCGCAATCATTGAGCTTTCACTTTTGCCATCTCCACTCCATTCCTTGGCTTATCTGTCATGAAAGAACATCAAGTATTTCAGTCATATGAGAGTGGAAAGCATCAATGACTTATAGTGTTCAGCCATTATCAAAACTATGAATATCAAATGACTCAAATGACCACAGGGGCACAACATTGCAAACCCTAAGAGAGCATCAACTCTACGTAAAGCTTAGCAAGTGTGAGTTTTGGTTAAAGGAGGTCTCTTTCTTTGGCCATATTATTTCAAAGGAAGGCATCGCTGTCGATCCTTCTAAGGTAGAAGCTATTAAGAATTGGAGCCGGCCGACGACCGTGTCCAAAGTTAGAAGTTTTCTGGGTTTGGCTAGTTATTATAGGTGATTCATTAAGGATTTCTCAAAAATCGCCATCCCCTTGACTAGACTCACAAGAAAGGAGAACCCTTTTATATGGTCAAAGGATTACGAAGAAAGTTTCCTAACTCTTAAAGATCATCTCACTATGGCCCCTATATTGGCACTACCTATTGAGGGTGGTGGATTTGAAGTCTATACCGATGCATCTGGCATTGGCCTGGGATGCGTGCTTATGCAAAATGGAAATGTGATTTGCTATTCGTCAAATCAGTTAAAGCGTCATGAAGAAAACTGCCATGTACATGATCTGGAACTAGCTGCAGTTATATTCGCCTTGAAAATTTGGCGACATTATCTCTATGGGGAGAAGGTCACTATATTTTCAGATCACAAAAGTTTGAAATACCTCTTCACCCAAAAGGAATTGAACATGAGGCAACATAGATGGTTGGAGTATCTCAAAGACTTCGACTTTACTATCCAATATCATCCAGGTAAAGCAAATGCTGTAGCTGACACTCTTAGCAGAAGACCAATGGCAACTCTAGCAAGCCTTAGGAAAGGTACGACTTATCTTATCGAGGATTTTGCTCGTTTGAACCTAGATGTTGATAAAGAAGAGGAAGGATGTATGATTGTAAACATAAGGTCACAACCTACATTGATTGAAGATCTAGTCAAATTACAAGAAAATGACCCCACATTGATGGAGATCAAGGCTAAAATTGATTAAAAGTCAGAATTCTCCATTTCAACTAATGGAAGGCTGTTGTTCAAAGATCGAATCTGTGTGCCGGATCATGCCGACACTAAGAAATTGATTATGGAAGAAGCTCATAAATCAAGGTATGCTATTCACCCTGGAGCTATCAAGATGTACCAAGACTTAAAGAGAAATTTCTGGTGGCCCAATATGAAAAAAGAAGTATTGGACTTTGTATCTCGCTACCTCACTTGTCAGCAAGTAAAGGCCGAACATTTAAAGCCCGCCGGGAAACTACATCCCTTAGATATTCCCGAGTGGAAATGGAAAAGTATAGGGATGAATTTCATCATGGGTTTATCAAAGACAAGAGGTGGACACGATGGTATATGGGTGATTATAGACCGATTGACTAAATCTGCACATTTTCTACCAATTAAAAGTCGATGGTCTGTGGGTGTATTAGCAGCACTATACATGAAAGAAATCGTCAAACTACATGGTATCCCTGTCACCATTATATCTGACCGAGACTCCCGATTCACATCATAATTCTGGAAGGGTCTACAATATTCATTAGGGACCCGACTCAACTTTAGCACTGCGTTCCATCCACAAACCGATGGTCAAACTGAAAGGACAAATCAGGTGGTGGAGGATATGCTCAGGACATGTGCTATTGATTTTGGAGGGAGTTGGCATGACCACTTGCCTCTAGTGGAATTCACCTACAATAATAGCTACCAAGCTAGTATACAAATGGCACCATTCGAGGCACTGTATGGAAGAAGCTGTCGCTCACCTATATGTTGGAATGAAGTAGGAGAAAGGAAATTTCTAGACCCCGACATCATCAAGGATACTACTGAGAAGATAAAGCTTATTCGGGAGAGACTCCAGATGGCTCAAGATAGGCAAAAATTATATGCTGATAACAGAAGGCACGACCTGGAATTCCAAGTAGGAGACCACGTTTTCCTTAAGGTTTCTCTGGGTCAAGGTATTCGAAGATTCGGCATCAAAGGCCAGCTCACTCCGAGATTCATTGGCCCCTTTAAAATTTTTGAAAGAGTTGGAGAAGTTGCATATCGAATAGCTTTGCCCCCTCAATTAGCTGGAGTCCATGATGTATTTCACGTCTCAATGCTCAAAAGGTACGCCCCCGATCCATTCCATGTCATAACTTATGACAACCTGGAGATTAAAAAGGATTTGACATATGAGCAAAAGCCAATCAAAATAATTGAACGGGAAGTACATCAACGTTGGAATAAAACTATTCCCATGGTTAAAATCCAATGGAGCAAATCTTGGCCACATGAAGTGACATGGGAAACCAAAGAAGTCATGCACAAAAGATTTCCGGAGATATTTGAATGTAAGTACACTCTCCTAAGTAAATCTTATTACGATAAATTTGGAGATCAAATTCTTTTTAAGTGGGGGAGGGTGTAACGCTCGAGAATTTTTTAGAAATTTTTTGGGATTAAAATATAATTATTAGTTATTTTAAAGCCTTAATGGATAATTAAGGAGAATTAAGGACTTATTTAATCCATTTAAAGGCCCCATATTCACCAAAAGGCTAAGCCCAACTTAGATAGGCCCAAAGACTGAATTTCAAGACTTTAAGACCCAAGCCCATTAATAGAAACATAAATTAAGTAATTTACGGATTTAAAATGGGATATATACATCAATTAGGGGATAAATAGGAGATAATGTGAAAATTTGAAAATTTTGCATCTTTTGAAGCCTGGCGGTCTATCGCGCGCCCTCCAGACCCACCCTAGCGGTCCTCTCATGACTGCTAGGCAAACCCCAGTTCGGTGAATCAAAGAAACATGAAAAAGCTTGGATCTTGGTCGATCAAATCACCTTAGAGCGAAGCTGCCTGGCATGGAAGACTCTCTAGAACTCTCTAGGTATTAACTATACTCCAATTTATGACTCCAGGTTCGATATAATCCCTTAAACCCTAGGTGAACCCTATAAATAGACCCTAACTTCGACTCATGCGAACCCTAATGTTGGCTTGTGTATTTCGAAGGTAAGGAGACATCTTCTCAGGATATTTCTTTAGAACTTTATGTTCTTCTTAGTTTTATCTAACTACCCTTAAATTTTCGTGCTAGAAGACCCAACTGTTGGAGAGTTAGAGCCTCTGCAAGTCGCTAGATCGCAACAGACTGCACAACAACTAGTGCGACAAACTTGTGAAGATCAGGAAAATAGAAGTCCAAAATGAGGTATTTAAAATTAGTCCTTTAGAAACTTATGTTCCCCTTCGTATCTATAGATTTGTTTTTTTAATTAGATTCCTATCCCGCCCCCTTTTAAATACATACATGCATAAGCATGTGAATCAAAGACAAGGGAGATGAAAGGATGAGAAATACTAACCGTGATCGCCACCAAGGATTAACAACGCCGCAAGGATGAAGAAAGGAGAGGAACGTCACCGTGTACCTTGGAACTTAAAGACTTGATCGCGCTTGAAACGGGGTGCGGGGAATGGTGTGGGATCGACCTCCTCTCCTTCCAGCCGGCTAGAGGAAGAGGGCCTCACGTTGTATTCAAGCTCTCCGGGGGGAGGTTTTTAACCCCTGTGGAAGGGTGGAAAAGATAGGTGGGTGTGTTGTTCATGTATGAGATTTGAAATCATGAGATTTGATTGAGAGAATAGAGAGAAAACGATGATGCAAAATAAAGAAAAATGCATGTGTAGCAGAAAGTGCAGAAAACTGTGATGATTTGTGATTTTGAGGAGAGGAGAACTAAGAGTGTAGACCATGAAATCAAGCCCAGAAGGATGGAATAGAAAGCTAATACTTCCCTCTTCAAGCCAGGGTCGAAGGATTGAGTTGACGTTGTAGCATGGCTTCGCCCCACGTCTGGAAAGAGCCCCCCGTCGCGACTGCGAACTGGGTAGTTTTATAGAGTTTTGTAAGAAAGCCTCATCTTCTTATCATGATTCCCGGAGATAGAGTCCAAGATAAATCGAGTTCTCTAGATCAAACTCGAGATAATACTAAGGACAAGAGATAGGAACAAATGGGGATCAATTCGGAGGAGGATTCTAGAAGATATGGCTCTTGGAAGGTAGCCCCGGAGCCTTATCTGCAGAGTTTGAGTTGAACCAGGACACCTAAATCCTGATCTTGCGACACAGATCTTGAGAGATATAGCCAATGAAATTCGGAGTTCTTTGGACTGAATTCAAGATAATACCAAGGAGAAACCATAGGATCAAACGTCGCTCAATTCGGAGTAGAATTCAAGAAGTTATGGACTCTACAAGAGGGCCACGACGCACAGAAACGGAGCAGAGTCCAGCACGAATTGGACTCTCAGGTGTGTGTAACGGTCTATCGTAGGACCGTCAGAGTTATGTAACGGACTAGGGTGGGTCCGTCACACTCTGGAGGTCGAACGGGATGATTTCGGGCAAGTTTGGATGTCACAGTCTACTGTAGGACCGTCACATGGACTCTGACGGTCTTACGATAGACCGTTACACTGATGTAACGCACCTACACTAGACCTTCACATCGATGAAGGAAAATTCTGGGCAGACTGCGCGCGACTTTGGAAATTGAAGCGTAGCTCTCAAATGGGGCAGAACTAGCGAAAGTGGTAGAAGAAGAAATTGTAGATAACTGAGAGAGGAACAACTTTTATGAAGAAAGAAATTTGGGAAAAGGATTGGAAGAGGGAGAAAATGGGGCTGGAAGAGATAGAAAAATTCTGGGATGTTGGTGAACAGCACAACCTGCTGGAAAAATGCGAATAACTCACAAACGGGGCAGAACTGGCCAACGATGTAGAAGAAGAAATTGTAGATCTTTGAAAGATGAACAACGTTGATGAAGACAACTTTTTGAAAAGAGGAACTAAAGGAGATGAAAAAGGACCACTTTCAAGACTGCGCAGTGAGAGAGAGCCGATTACTTGAGGGAAGCCATCCTAAATGGGCCGTAAGTTTGACTTGGAAGCTGGAATTTGATAAGATAAGCTCCAGAGCTCTAAGAAATCATGATCTCCAAGACTCAAAGGATATGAAATGGTAAAAATGGGCTTGAAATCTATCCGAGAAAACTCCAAAACAATGGCTAATTCAGGGCATCAAAAATGATGAATAAGAGAAATGACACAACTTGTGGGCTAAAATGGGTGTCAACAGATGCCCCTCCTTGATGTCTGCTTTGCAAGGGAACGAGCGAAAGCGGCACGAAGGTGAAATGGAAAGGAGATGGAGTGAAAGCGACAGCGACGTGAAATGGAGATGAAGCGGAGATGAAGCGGAGAGAACTAAAAAGCGGGCATCAAGGCAAAAAGACACCCGTCACAACCAACAAGCGACATGAATTCTCCCGAAAACGCCGAACTAATCACCTGAAATGGATGACAAGGATGAGACATGTATGGAGAACTAACTAAGGGAGGAAAGGAAACACGACCAACCTCATTGGGGACACAATCCACGGACAATGAGAGGGTCGGAAGGAACACAACATAAGAGCTGGAAAAGGAGAGAATAAGACTGAGATAAAATCCAGACAGGAATCACACTGGCCAACCAGACCAAGCAGCAAGATCAGAGAAATCGTTTGAATTCAGAGTGGAATGAAGAATCTCTTACCCAAGAGAACTGAAGTGTAATTAACCATTGCTGTGGAGAAATCCTTGAATGGATCACGAGGCATGAATGCTCAAAAATGACATGATGCATGCTGGGCTAAAATAAAGAAATCATTAAAACGAATGCAAAGAAAGTATAAAATAGAAAGTACTCAAGGATAATATTGCTAGACTGAGCAAAATGGGGTCAAGAGTCTTCTTGCAACCACGGCGTGCGAGACAGAGTCCATCGTCCCCCACCCGACTCAACCGAGCGGCCTATCCAACGATTAACCATATGCTCCTAGATCATCATCGTTTTTGTTAAAGGGGAACATCAGATCTGGAACACACGGGCAACCAGCCGGTCCTTGAGAGGTTATAATAATGTATATATCATATAGTAATGCAACAATGAGCAGGGATAGAGAGCCATACCTGACTTACCTGCCAAGCGAAACATCATCTTTTTTAGAATTTTTAATTTCTACTTTTATGGATTTTCATCATAAGACACAACCACATGACATGACATGATGTGAACATGAACGAATATGAACGAGCACGACATGAACACAACATAATAAGAGAAATATGAACGAAACATGACACAACATAACATAACAAAGATGGATGAAACATAACACACAAACAAATGGCAAGCATACATGCGACTAAAGGCACGGTGGGACAAGAAAATACGCACACGGCGGGACAGCACACGCAGTGGTATAAGGACATGGTGGGACAAAGACACGTGGGATGACAATACCATGGAGGACAAAGACACGTGCGATGAATGATATGGCAGGATGGGGACACGTGTGACGAATGACACGGCGGGACAAAAGATACGACCAACATGAGAGGACATAGACACATATGACAAGGACACAGTGGGACAAAAGACATGGAGGACCATAGACATGATAAAGACAACAAACACATTCTTCAATCAAAGCCCAAGATCAGATGAAGCGGAACCGCCAGGTTCAAAATCGTGAGATATTGCCCACTCATGGAGACATGATTAAGTAGATAAGCGAAAGCTGAGAAGGCCATGAGCTTCAGAATAGATATTTAAGAGATGAGAACAGATCGAAGAATATGAGCAGGAGGCAGAGCGAAAAGATAGAGCAAGGAAAGCTTGAACCTGCAACCTGTAGCCTGCACACTTAGCAAACAGATTACGTATCTGTCCTCAAGATAAAAATAAAAGGAACAAAAGAGAAGTATTTTTAGATTTTTATTTTTCTGATTTTTTTTTGCCATATTCAAATTTTTGGGATTTTTGACATATTTGATTTTTTTTGAAATTTTGACATATTTGATTTTTTTGGAATTTTGACATATTTGATTTTTTTGGATTTTTGATAATATTTCATTTTTTGGATTTTTGACAAAGTAATTTGCAGCACCCAAGGACGGGCTCGAACTACTGGCCAGGGATCGTCGCTCCTACCCCTCTCATTAAAGGCTTCCCTTAAGCAGGGCGTGCACGTGAGGGTGGTTACCATAACCAACCGCTTCTAACGAACGGTTCCCCTACTAAGGCCATACCCGGGATACAGCCCAGTCTAAGAGGGAGGAGCAGAAGAAAAATTGGAGACAAGATTTATGCAGGATGGGAGATATCAGGATTTGAATTCCTTCCAGGGCACAACCCCTCAAAGAGTA
This sequence comes from Amorphophallus konjac, assembly GCA_022559845.1. NCBI lineage: Eukaryota > Viridiplantae > Streptophyta > Magnoliopsida > Alismatales > Araceae > Amorphophallus > Amorphophallus konjac. The sequence continues at coordinate 247,901,270 of CM040119.1, forward strand.
GGTTTGTTGCGTCGGGACTTTGTGTCTTTGATTTTGAGACCCATATTTATCAGGCGCGCATGCGACCGGGCTCATGACGTCCCGCGGGGAACTGTACTGCCACTCTTGCCATGCCTTTGATTCATAATATTTCATGGATTCATTTTCTCATTTTGGTAGCCCTTATTGGCTAGATATTGCATGAAAGCTCACTTTCGAGGGTCAAGACTGCCCCTATTTGAGACCTCTCTCGTATTAGGGAGCGCCTAGGTTGGTCATCTTATCCATCAATCTCTTGCCCCTGTACTTGGCCGAGCAGAGAAGAGAAAAGACCTTCGTGCATACCCAAAGTATGGCCAAAGCAGCAACGGTGTTGCTCAGAGGAATCGACTATGGCTTGCTGTGAAGTGTGTGAAAAACCCATGCTCAAAGGCCACCCTCAACGATCGGGGAAAGAACTGGACTCCCAGCGCGGAGCTATCACTAGCCTAAGGATGCTGCAAAAGCAAACTCATTTGACTAAGCTTAACTAAGCAAATTTCTAAAAGCCACTTAACCATGTTGAGGAATAGCATTATAACCATGTGTAAAAACAATAGAAATAATGAAAATGAAAGCATGTTTCTTTGCTCAAAATAAAAATACCTTTGCAAATCCATGGCGTGAAAACATGCATCCTGAAGCGATCTCGATCATTGAGCTTTGAGGAGCGCGAGTAGTTTTGTATTCCTTGCTTGACAGGATGAAAGGGAGAGGATAGCAAAGGATCAAAGATTCTTCTACACGGAGGAGCGGCATACATTAAACTAGACGAATAAGGATAAAAAGGAAGAGAGACGAGGGCTAGAACTCCCTCGTTAAGGCGTAGAGACCTTGATAACAAGGAACCAATTACAGAAGAAACCAGATTAGCCAAGATCAAGGCGGACTAAAGCCTCGAAAACAGCAAGAGAAAGGGCGAAGACCCCGTAAGGGTGAAGAAGAATGAGTAGAAAGATGATAAGAAGAATCATCTGATATGATCAGAAAAAGAGAATGGTAGACATCCGACAAGGTCAGAGAAGAAGAATGAGGACCACCCGATAGAGTCGGGGAAGGAGAATCATAGACACCCGACAAGGTCGGGGAATAAGAAGGAGAACTCGGGGATACCGGAGGAGAAGAATCAGAGGAGGACATAGGCTGAGGTCGAGCATGGTGAGGAGATGGAAAGTTCAGAGGTTCCGGATGGGAAAAGGAAGAACGGGGATTCGCGAACCCGAGATGGGAGGAGAGAATCATGAAGGGAGAATTAGGAGAGGGCAGATACACCACCCAGGGGTGGGAACTGAGTAGAAGAAATGATGAGTGAAATGAAGAAGAAGGAAGAGAAGTGGACCCCTGAGTGCATAATTGACGGCCCTTAAACTTACACCGCCACCTCTTCTTAGCTGATACTTCTTGAACATGGACTCGCCTGGCGCGAACTCGGACCTTCGGCCTTCTCAATCTGTAATACTTTCTCAAATAACGGGTCCACCTGACAGATGGCCTGGCCCGGTCATGAATATGCAGCTTCATCAGGGCAGTTGCCCCTAGACACCCAGTGCTAACAACAGTAGATTGACATTCTTGAACAACTAACTCCTCATAATGTTGAATATCATAAAACCATGGAGCCGTGTTACTTGGCACAAGTAGCATTAGATTTGGCAGCTCCACTCGGCAATCAGACTTGAAGCGTAACTCCCTTGCTAGAAGAGACGGGTGAAGCTGAGGGAGAGTAATACACAGTGTTGACATGGCCGGCTTGCTAATAAACCGAGGAAGATTGCATAACAAGTGCAGAATATCCCCGAAAAGTGTAGAAGATACGACCAATTGCCCCTTGAACATAGAACCCATAATCTGCTTGGTGGCCGTATGCGTTAGCACAACACGGGTAGAGAACCCTTCTTGTCCTGTCATCTGAATGGCAATAGAGCGAGGAGAAATAATAGCATCAACGGTGAACTCTCCGATGAGCAAAGAGATTGTCACCGGCCTTGCTCGGGAAGAAACTGGCATCAACTCAAGGGAACTCTTCTTAGCAACTCTCATCTTTGAAAGTAGAGGCGCATCATCCCCAAAATAACCAGGGACGAGGACACGAACCGGCATCCGACAGATAAAATCTTGAATCTTGAAATGCATTATCGGCACTGGATCATCCTGACTTGGCTTATTGTCTCCCTGGGGATTAGACCCGAGGGGCACCAAAGGAAGCGCACACCCGCTCCGTGGGGTGGAAGTGGTTGGAGAAGTAAAGGGAATATGCTTGGGTGGAACACGTGAAGGTTTGTAAGGCATGGAGGCTCCAACGGGAGTGGTGATGGAAAGTGAAGGCGCAGGCAATGTGGCGATGATAGGCTCGGGTGGCGACAAAGGTGAAGGTGAAGGCGTGGATGAGGGTAAAGGTAAAGGCAAAGGTGTAGCTTGCTCAGGCTTGGGCAAAGGTGATGGCAGAGATGGAGGCGGGGGTGGAGATGGAGGTGGTGATGGAAGCACTGGTGGTGGAGAGGGAGGTGATGGTGATGTCAATGGAGATGGTGAGGATAGTGATGAAGGCGATGGGGGTAGTGGACATGGAGGTGGAGAGGGTGAAGAGGGAGGTTGTGGTGTCCACCGTCGACGTGTCGACACAATGCGTCGAGCGGTGTTAGGGATAGAAGTAGTGGTAGTGGCGGTGGGAGAAGAAGGGGAGGCACTAGCATGAGCAAAGGCTTGGGTTTGTGGCGGCGATGGAGCCAGGGTAAGAGATGGCGGAGGTAATGGAGTAGGTGATGGAGCGAGTGCAGCACTAGACGAGGAATCACAGGGGTGCCCCTGGCCTTGAAGTAACGGAGACGGCTGATCCGGCGGCACTTCTTGCTGCTGTTGTTGGCTGCGAAGATGTAAAATGACTTTGTGCATGGCGGCCCAATCAATCCTCTTATTATCTTCTAGGCCATAAACACACTCTTGGAACTCGGGACAATCCTCAACCAAATGTCCCTGCTGGCGGTGGAAATAACAGAATTGGAGCATATCCCCGACCGCGGGTCGGTAAGGCACAACCGGAGGGAGCGACAATGCGTGAGTGGCCATCAAAGCCTGAAAGATATCGGTGAAACACTCCGGCAATGGAAGACGAGGAGCCAGCTTCGGGCAAGGTGGATGCCGAGGGATATGTGATGGAGATGGTTGTGGAGAGGGAAGCGGAGGTTGCATAGGTAATGGAGTGTGGCTAGTGGCGAAGGGATTTGGGGAAGGCATATGTGGAATGGGAAGGGAGATAGGAGGTATGTAGACAGCATCCACCTGCTCGGGGTGTGATGTTTCCTTGACCGGGGGTGGAGACATAGGTGGAGACACATGTGGGTATGTGGAGGCGGAGGGCTGACTCGTGGAGGGTTGATATGTGGGGGGTTGTCTTACGGAAGGATATGTAGAGGGTAAGGTGTGAGTGGAAGGCTGATATGCGGCGGAAGGTTGACTCATGGCCGGATGACTCATGGGAGCATTGGGTTGGCACGTGGTGGGTGAAGGTTGATATATGGAGGTGGATGGTGGAGACTCGTGGTCAAAGGAATTTTGGATTTGTTGGCGAATGAAGCGGGCTCGGTTGTATAATTGTTTCCAGGAGGTGATGTCGTTGAGGGCTAAGATAAATCGATACTCAGGCGCGGCATTGGATATCAGCATCTTGGTTTGCTCTCCCTCCGGAATGTGTCCTGGGACTTGTGCGGCAAGGCGACGCCAACGGTCAGCAAAGGTGTAGAACTTCTCGTCGGGCTTCATCAACTAATGGGCCAGATCAACAATAGAGTACTTGGGCCCAACCTGGTCTTGAAACTACTGAATAAATCCCTCTTGTACAGCTTGAAAATTCACAACTTGCTCTTGCGGAAGAGAGAAGAACCAATCCCAAGCCGGGCCTTCCAATGACAGACCAAACAGATAAGCCATCAAGTGTTGGTCATGTCGAAATTAGGCCGACTCATAAACGAACTCCTTCAAGTGCACATATGGGTCACCGACTCCACTATAACGGCAATATGCAGGAATTTGTGAAGATGGCGGAAGCCGAAGACCTTGAAATGCGAATGGAACACTTAAAGAGGATTTAGGATCGATCTGACATTGAAGCTCATCAAGCTGGCGTTGGGTTTGAGCAATCTTCTCCTGGGTAGGGAGAGATCGAGAAGAATATGGGCCAGCTTGAGCAAGAGGGTGTGAATTCGGACCAGGAGCATGGTATTGGGCCGGATAAGAGAATCCGGGCTGAGAAGAAGAAGGGCCCATTCTAGGAATGGAAGGATATGTGGGCCTGGAAGAAGCATGAGCATAAGGACCCATTGGGCTGGCAGCAACATGGGCAGAAGGATGAGGCCCATTAAGAGAATAAGTCTCATTAGAAATCGGGCCAGTAGCATATGAAGGAGAAGAAAGAGGCCCATGAACAGAAGATGGCCCATTATGAGAAGAAGGCCCATTAAGATGAGACGTAATGATGCGTTGGGCCTGGGCCGGGTCCATTTGGTGAACAAGACTTGAAAGATGGGCCATGAGATTAGCCTGTTCCTTGGATGGATCAGAAGGACCACGGGAAGATGAGCCTGCGTGGGAAGAGGATTCCACGCGGGAATAAGAAGCAGATTGGGAAAAAGAATGATACAAGGCGTTAGAATGCTGCTCTATGCGGGTAAATGAAGACTTAATACAAGGATGTCAAGGAGAATACAAGTGGGTAAGTAATGGCTTAATGGGCTTGAGAATAAGAGGGGACTGACCCACTAATGCAAAGACCGATGGACAACGGACCACAGGACAATGGACTGGACAATGAACATACAAAATGGGGTAACCTAAAGTGGGCCTAACAAAAATAAAACATGTGGATGATGAAAGAATGCAACACAAAAATCACTAATGGGCTTGGACAAGCCCAATCAACACGAACAATGCAATGTGAGAGTTTTCACCCAAGTCAAATAAGTTGATATGATGGGAAATATTTTAGAGGTTTTGATAGACCTTTTAATGATTTGAATTAATAATAATTCCCTCAAGATTGGAATCCTATGGGAATAAGGTCCAAACTTTGGGTTGACTAAGGCTAACTCCCTCACACGTATGCAAATGCAAGCCTAAGGGGTGGGAAGGTATAACCGGCCCGGCGTCCGTGTGAGAATCCACGGCTCGTGGGGACTTATGGAGGTAACGGATAAGATCACCTAGTCGAGCCCAAGGAATATGGGAGCAAGAGGATCACTTACCAAGGTTGGAAATGCAACTATGATATGCAATGTATGACCCTATGTGCACCGGAGTGCATGCAATTTCTAACTTAAAACTAGAAAATCAAGACTAGATTTAACTATGCAAACATGATCCAACTAAAACAAATAGTATATGGATGGAAAGACAATACAAAGGTCTGCACAACGGGCCCAAGAACAGATCAATCTGACCCCGGGAGGTCAATCAAATCACTGAGCAAAGTTGCCCCCGTGAACCTGTGCGCAGACCACATGCAGATTTTATGGACAAAATGCTAAAATGATGATAATTTTTAACTAAGCAAATGAGATCCAAATGATGCAAATAAGCTATGGATGGAAAGACAATACAAATGACTATCCAATGGAACAAAAATCAGTGCAATCAGACACCGGGAAGGTAGTCAAATCACTGAGTAAAGATGTACCTGTGAACCTGTCCCTGAGACTGCCTGCAGAACTTATGCAGAAAACTCAAAAAGTTGGATAATATTAGAATATACAAATGTTAACCAAATGATGTAAATGATATATGGATGGAAAGACAATACAAAGGGCTATCCAACGCAACGAGAATCAGCTCAATCGGACTCCGGGATCAAAAGTTATGCCCCGATGAATATGGCCCTGTGAGCATGCGCGCAAGACAGCCAGAAGCTGTAACGGTCTACCAAATGACCGTTATATGAGCGTGACGGTCTACCATAAGACCGTCACATTACCAGAGCCCGTAAAACACCAAAAATAGTGGGAGGATGGAGGAAATATCACCTAAATATGAACATGCACCCACCCAACTAACAAAACAGCATGAAAACAAGCGTGATGGGCATTGGTGTCCCACCGTGATCGCCAAAAAAGTGTTGATTTGTTTTTTTAATTAGATTCCTATCCCGCCCCCTTTTAAATACATACATGCATAAGCATGTGAATCAAAGACAAGGGGGATGAAAGGATGAGAAATACTAACCGTGATCGCCACCAAGGATTAACAACGCCGCAAGGATGAAGAAAGGAGAGGAACGGCGCCGTGTACCTTGGAACTTAAAGACTTGATCGCGCTTGAAACGGGGTGCGGGGAATGGTGTGGGATCGACCTCCTCTCCTTCTAGCCGGCTAGAGGAAGAGGGCCTCACGTTGTATTCAAGCTCTCCGGGGAGAGGTTTTTAACCCCTGTGGAAGGGTGGAAAAGATAGGTGGGTGTGTTGTGCATGCATGAGATTTGAAATCACGAGATTTGATTGAGAGAATAGAGAGAAAACGATGATGCAAAACGGAGAAAAACGCATGTGTAGCAGAAAGTGCAGAAAACTGTGATGATTTGTGATTTTGAGGAGAGGAGAACTAAGAGTGTAGACCATGAAATCAAGCCCAGAAGGATGGAATAGAAAGCTAATACTTCCCTCTTCAAGCCAGGGTCGAAGGATTGAGTTGACGTTGTAGCATGGCTTCGCCCCACGTCTGGAAAGAGCCCCCCGTCGCGACTGCGAACTGGGCAGTTTTTATAGAGTTTTGTAAGAAAGCCTCATCTTCTTATCATGATTCCCGGAGATAGAGTCCAAGATAAATCGAGTTCTCTAGATCAAACTCGAGATAATACTAATGACAAGAGATAGGAACAGACGGGGATCAATTCGGAGGAGGATTCTAGAAGATATGGCTCTTGGAAGGTAGCCCCGGAGCCTTATCTGCAGAGTTTGAGTTGAACCAGGACACCTAAATCCTGATCTTGCAACCCAGATCTTGAGAGATATAGCCAATGAAATTCAGAGTTCTTTGGACTGAATTCAAGATAATACCAAGGAGAAACCATAGGAACAAACGGCGCTCAATTCGGAGTAGAATTCAAGAAGTTATGGACTCTACAAGAGGGCCACGACGCACAGAAACGGAGCAGAGTCTAGCACGAATTGGACTCTCAGGTGTGTGTAACGGTCTATCGTAGGACCGTCAGAGTTATGTAACGGACTAGGGTGGGTCCGTCACACTCTGGAGGTCGAACGGGATGATTTCGGGTAAGTTTGGATGTAACGGTCTACTGTAGGACCGTCACATGGACTCTGACGGTCTTACGATAGACCGTTACACTGATGTAACGCACCTACACTAGACTTTCACATCGATGAAGGAAAATTCTGGGCAGACTGCGCACGACTTTGGAAATTGAAACGTAGCTCTCAAATGGGGCAGAACTAGCGAAAGTGGTAGAAGAAGAAATTGTAGATAACTGAGAGAGGAACAACTTTCATGAAGAAAGAAATTTGAGAAAATGATTGAAAGAGGGAGAAAATGGGGCTGGAAGAGAGAGGAAAATTCTGGGATGTTGGTGAACAGCATAGCCTGCTGGAAAAATGCGAATAACTCACAAACGGGGCAGAACTGGCCAACGGCGTAGAAGAAGAAATTGTAGATCTTTGAAAGATGAACAACGTTGATGAAGATAACTTTTTGAAAAGAGGAACTAAAGAAGATGAAAAAGGATCACTTTCAAGACTGCGCAGTGAGAGAGAGCCGATTACTTGAGGGAAGCCGGCCTAAATGGGCCGTAAGTTTGACTTGGAAGCTGGAATTTGATAAGATAAGCTCCAGTGCTCTAAGAAATCATGATCTCCAAGACTCAAAGGATATGAAATGGTAAAAATGGGCTTGAAATCTATCCGAGAAAACTCCAAAACAATGGCTAATTCGGGGCATCAAAAATGATGAATAAGAGAAATGACACAACTTGTGGGCTAAAACGGGTGTCAACAGTATCTTCTATTTACCCTCCAATTTTCATGGATTTAGGTCAAGAGGATCGTGAGATAGAGATACGGGAAGTTGCTGTTTTGGCACAGTACATGTAGGAACTAGGGTCTACTTCTAGACAGAAATCCAAAGTCTAGGGAAGGAATCAAATGTAGGTTATCTAATGAAAATGCTAAATTAACGTATTAGGAACAAAAACCCTCTATTACCTCCTATTTTCATGGATTGTTCATGACGAATTTGAGGTTTTATTATGACTATGCATATAGGGTTAACAAAGCATGCATAGTTCCTACCTTTAATAACGAAAATAATAATTCTAGTTTAAATCATAACTACCCATGCATCTCCATGTCTTAATATGGTTTTATCAGGCTTTATTTACCTGTTGGCATGCTTTACCCTATATCTATCTACCTTAGATTAGCATATATATCGGATTTTATTGTTGTTTTCAGTAGACAGGAAGAAACAGTCTTCTTGAGACCGCTAGGCCCTGTTAAGCGGTCCCATGATAGACCGCTAGCGCCTATAAAATGGTCCTCTTGAGATCGTTTTCGTATTTTGAGTTCTGTATTATTGTTAACCCAAAACATAATGCAGAACAACCCTATTTATCATATGATAAGCCTAGCTAATTAGGTCTTACCCCTATTTTAAGTACTGTATTCATACACTTGGTTACATTAATTGATCATCCTAGTAGATTTCATGTTCTTTATGCACTTTGGACTTATTTTAAACTTATTTTAAATTTAGGCCAAAACCATATACTCTTATATTAATCTTAAAATTCATATGGATTATGGACTTGTCTAGCTTTGATTTGATCGCTATTTTATCACGATCTCACTCTCATCTAGAGTCTTTTCTTAAGTATATGGCACGTATTCCGGTACGATGTCATTAGATACACTTTGCACATTAAGCACATAATCTTAGACTTGTGATCCTCTCCGTTAGATATTCATTCCACTGGACTAGGTGATCTTGTTTCAAGGCTTCCATAAGACTCCGCGAGTCTGGGATTTCCACTAGGACGCCGAGCTAGTTGTACCCTCAAAACCCAATTGTCTAGAAAGTACTTTACCGGTGTTTTATGTGTTCTGGACCTTAGCGGCCATATGGACAATCGCCAGAGGAATCTAGCGGCCATTTACCTGACTGCCAAGGAACGCCTAGCGGCCCTGCCGTGACCGCATGGTTCCAGTTCATTCATTTCATTGATTCTGTTGCTAAACGGTCCAGTCATGACCGCATAGATCCACATACGGTCCAGTAAACGATCGCTATTTTCAGAAAATGGCCCTGATATGACTATTTTATGCCTAAGTATTGATTAACCCAAGGTTTGACCCAAGGGTTGATTTTCCTATGATCCTAGATGGTCTATGATTATCTAGAACTTAACACTTTGTTTCCAAAGCTACCTAATAAATTATGGAAATTAAAGAATATGCCGTTATGCTGTCGAATTTTTCTTCATGGCATAACCTATATCTAAATCAAATATTTGAACTCCCATATTCTTAATTGAAGCATTCTTACCTTAATATTTGTTATCATGGAACTATAGTTTGAACTTGTTACATTATTGGCCATATTTATATTTCTTGTGGAAGTAGCTTGATTTATAACTTGAAGATGCAAGAGCGGGCACGGACAATGTCCAAGGGCTCCACTCTAGTCCCCTCGATAGATAGTCGGAAACATACTATAAATCATGGGATATGATGAACACTGGCGTCACATTGCGCTGGGAGTACTTTTTTTATAAACGAGTGAAGATCCACGAGGTAATCTTGTTAAATTATATGCTTGCTAGTACATTCTCGTTACAAGACTTTCTAGTGCATAGCCTTTATAGTTATGAAAAAGTACATTCTTATTCACGAAAGGCCAAACTTACATTCTTGTTATATACTTGTTTAATCATGCTCTCATATCTCAATCTTGATTATATCATGTTACTTGTGTTACTTTTATTTTACACCGCATGTTTTACCATATTTCATGTATCTTTACTCTAGAGCTAAAATGTTGATTACTTAAACATTGCCTTCATGTTGATACGATGATACCTACTAGGCATGTGTGCTCATTCCCTACTTTTCCCATCTTTTTCAAGAAATTATAGCGGGTCGGATTCAGACTATTCAAGTGATGGATCCGAGAGTGATTAAAGAAGGAGCGAAGCCTTAGATTATCATTAGTTTATAGTCAAGAGTCACTATGTAATTTTCTATTTTATTGAGTCTAGTTAGTCAAAAAGTCAAGAGTCAACCTTATGTACTTTTGGTTATTGTTTAGATGAAGCAAGGATTTTGTCCAAATAATTGTGCATTCATTTCTTATGTGTGAATGTGTTAGCGCTTTGATTATATTGTTCGCTTGAGACGTACTAGCTGACTATTCACATTCTCGATTGTTTCCGCTGCATAATCTTGGGACGTGACAGCCTTTATAAGTGTTGAAAACATGAATGTCGACCTTATTATATTCTAAATTTTTTTACATAACCTCAATTTTAGGAATTACATGAATATTTGTAAGGTGAGAATAGATCGAACAGAGAGGAGTTTTAATCAAAGGGTCAGTGTCAAGGAGATAAGAAAAATTAAAAGTGAAAGAAGCATACTCCTCAACATCATACAGCTTGGAAGGCTCAATCGAATCAGACAAATCGGCCAACATGAAAGTATCCACCACAAAGTGAGAGTTGCCGATGTCAGGAATACATAGAAAATAAATATCCTCCCCTTGATCAGAAGATGCCCAATCGAGATAAAAGTCAAGCAGGGTACCCGTCTTCTCCTTCACCCAAAAGAGATCATTTATGGCCTCACTCAATTCATCCTCCACTCGCACATCCTCTTCATCCTTCCCTTGGAACAAGGTCTCCTCAAATCCAAGAGGGGAAGTGAATGGGATTTGATCATGGACTATCACATTACTTTTCTCTTCTTCACCTCCCAACTTGAGATCATCAACTTCTTTAGAACTCTCCTCGTAAGGGCAACTAAACTCAAGCTCCTCAAACTCATCCTTTTGGTCATCATCATAACTATAGCTAGCTCCCTTTAAAACTTCATGATAAGAATCCTCCATATTTTCCACATGATCTAAATCGAGAGTGATTTGCGTATTGTGTTCATGGGAAACCATGGGTTGATCATAAAAGCTTTCATTATTTTCAAATGTCGAAAGTTGGTGATTAGAATTTGTATTGTAGTAGCTAGGTAATTGATCCACTTCCATGCCCTTGATGGTTTCAGCAAGTTGATCTAGATGGGCTTGATTGAATTGATTTTGAGTCATGATGAATTGATGAAATTGATTAAGTCTCTCCTCCCGATTGATAGTTGGGCAAGGAGGAGATAGATATGTAGACTGAGAAGCAGAGTTTGAAGGATAAGAAGTTGAATAATGATCTGCTTGATAGTGAGATATTGGAGAGGATGTGGGTTGTCCGCCATAGTGGGCTTGATCATGAAAGTTATTTGAAGATGGAACCTAATTGTAAAAGAGTTGATCCGGAGGACTTTGGGCCGGGCCTTGATAAGAATCCCAAGAAATATTAAATTATCCTCCCCAACAAGAATCATAAGAAGGGGTGGAGAGTCCTTGAGCAATATGAGCTTGTTCTTTGGTGCGAGATGAATCATAGGGCCTATGAAAGAATTGAGTGGATTGGATATGATCTTGATTAAAGGAATGAAGCTGGGTCCCCATAAGTGATGGACTTTCATTGAAGGCCGACCAAGAGTATGGGCTTTCATAGTGGGTCAAGCCATGTTGGGTGAAAGGTGGATCTTGAGTTGGACTATTATTAACATAATGGGCTGGCTTGGCCCATATGTGAGAAAAAGGTGACATGAAAGAATTTAGATTCATAGCCCAAGGAATGGATCAAGACAATGGGCCAAAAGGTATGCCTTATTGAATATACAAGCCCAACTAAAAAATAGGAATTTCTTACCCAATTTTTTTAATTTTTTGAGTTTTTTTCAAAGCAATGCAATCAACAACTATATGAATAATGCATGCAACATGATGGTTTTTTTATTTTTTATTTTTGTTTTAGACTTCTAAGGGCAAACTAACTTCGGGATACTTCAAGGTACAATCGGCCTACCTTCTGTGAGGGAATCCATGGGTGCGAGGACTTACGGAGGTCTTGGAAAAGGAGATTCTGGTCCAATGAGATTGAGTGCTCAATTGGAGGGTCCTTCCAATTCTAAGAGGGGTGTGTCTAAATTACCCTTAAGAAGGGGAAAGAGAGAAGAAGAGAAGCAATTTTTTTTTCAAATGATGCAAGTAAATGAACAAAGAATTAACTAAATGTAACAATGCATGTAAAAGATGCAACTAACATGAAAGCGTGATATCATGATGATGTTTGTCTTCTTTTTTTTTAATACAAGGGATAATAGAAATGGATGCTCTTTATCAAAGCAACTAGCAGCACATGTACCTAATTAGCATGCTAGACTACTTGGAAAACAAAGCCTAATACTATTTTTTCTGAGATTTTTTATTTTCTGATTTTTTTTGAATTTTTTCACAATTTTTTCTGATTTTTTTGGTAATTTTTAAAATAGAACATTTACCTTCAGATCTGGAACTATAGCGAGACTTCTTTTTTTTCTGATTTTCAGATTTCTACACCTATGCACCTACGTTTCTGTCTTCCGTGATAGATTTTCTAACACATCTTTTCCTGGATTTTTTAATTTCTGCTTCTTTTGGTTATAGATTGTAGCCCTTTTAGCGATGCTTCCTGCAACACTTGAATTTTTTGAATTTTCAGGTCCGAATTTTTACTCTTTTTCTACAAAATAAAAGGAAAATGAGTTAATATTCACATATACACATAAAACACAAGAAATTCTAATAAAAAAAGAGAAATCTATCCTCCCCGGTAACGACGCCAAAAATTGATGCAAGCGGATGCTCGCTGTTAAAACTCTGCGCACACAATTTCAAAATATTTAACCGCACTTACTCAATAAAAAAATTTTAAATCAAAGTCGAGTGATGAATATGGGTCGATCCCATGAGGAGGAAGATCTTTTATTAGGTCAAAAACTCTTGTGTTTTGAAATCAATGTTTGAGTGAGTTGTTGAAAATTAAAATTAAAAGTGCATGAAATTAAATTGCATGGAATTAAATCTAACTAAAGAATGTTGGAGGGTTGAAGAAGAGAAGATTGGAAGAGGTGGAGAGGAAGAAAAGAAAGGCAATTTGCATAAATGAAATTCTTATTGCTAGGAATTGAAATTACAATGTCTATGAAAAGGGAAATTACAACTAATGAAAAATTAAGAACAAGAAAGGAAGAACTAGAGCTAAGGAATGAGAACGTTGTGGGAAGAGGTAAAGGAAGAAGCCGTTGTCATCCACGCCTCGCCGAGCCTTTGATCACCACCCCACCTTGGTGTGCACGCCGCCATGAAAAGGGAAATTGTGGAGAGATCTAAGAGAGAAATAGGGAGAGGGATGTGTGGAAATTAATGGTGAAAGCAAGAAACAAGAACAATAAGAAAGGCTACCTATCTATGTGAATTGAGAAGAAGAAGGGAGATGGAGAGAGATGAGGGTTTTAAAATAGTAAAATAGAAATACTAAAAATAGAGCAAGAATAAAATTAAAATAATTTTAAAATAAAGAATAATTAGAGGATGACAAAGAAGAAGAAGTTGAAAAACTTGAAGAGAGGAAGAACTTTGTGAAGAGAGTAGAGAGAGAAAAAGATCAGAAGGGTGAGAAAAAGTGAGAAGAACAGAGGGATGCGGGTACGAGATGAACAGTAAAATGTAAAAAATTGAACTTTGCAAACTAGAAGATAAGTTGAAAACTAAGTAGAATTAACTAAAGATGAAGAAGAAGAAATTGTAGAGATTTTCAAAATGAAGAACTTTCATGAAAATAGAAAGACAAAAAGATGAACACAAAGGGAAGAAAAAGGGGGCCTATACTAGGGGGAGAGAGGAAGAAAGAAGGAAAATAATTCTAAGTTAAAGAAAAAGAAGAACTCCCCCTTCTCCAATTGATGTGGGCTATTTTTAGGAGAATGGAGGGTGGAGATTGTGTTAGAAGATGGAGGGCTAGGATTGGAGGAGATTAGGGTTGGACGTGGGGATAGGAGAGAGGGTGAGGGGGCCGTTTTCCAAATGGGGAGAGGAATCTCCTATTTTCTCTCCTAGATTTTCTCCACAAGATAATTCTATAAAAATACTTTCCTTATCTTTTTCTCCCATAAAAAAAAGATGGTGGCTTCCTGGACTTGGTCAAAGGTGGAGGGAAAGGAGGGGCGCCCTAGGGCAACCCCTTGGCTTGGCTCTTTTGATAGCTTCACCCCTGTCCCTTCTAGTAATAGCCTTTGATGTCCTGCACACACACAATTTGGATTAAGCCCATTAAGAAGTATTATTTTGCGCAAATAAACCATGAATGCTCTCAATTAGGCAATGAAAAATTAATTCTCATGTCTCTCAACCTCTTTTCATTTAATAATTAACCACAAAATAAGTTAATTTACATGAAAGGTCCCATTAATGTGAAGTTGAGATTAACTATAAAGTTTGCATAATTGTTGAATAATATGAACTAGAAATGATGTGTGTGACATAAATTATTATACAAATATGCGCACTCATCATACGCCTGAGGGTATGTCACATCAACACCTCTCATATGGCGTCTATCCAATACACACGAACATTCTCCTCCACATATGGGGCACCATGGTAACGGCGGTAACACCCGTTCACTAGGTTCGCTTACGTATGGCCCGTCATGGTAACGACATCGACACCCTCATGCCGGGACCTCCAGTATTTCGGGGCCGGTCTCTGACTTCTCTCTCTGAGCTGGGGATCGACTGTCTTACCTACCGACCTGAGTTAGCTTGACCCTAGCTCAGAAGTATCATTCCTGAGGCTCGGTCCTAACTCCCGGACACACTGACACTCGGCTCATATGCCCTCCAGTCAGCGTCAGTGTCCCAGTATCTAGTTTAATCATGACTTCTTTGTAGCACCTATAGTCCCTTGAGGACCCTCTATAAAATAGCAAAAAACCCGCTTTATTGTGCAATGACCTGGGAACAGATCTTAGAGACAGAATTGTCCCGCGGCTTGCTCCAATGTATTAAGGCCTTTGAGCACCTCTCTATAATACATGTTATGGCTCATTATAGTGAAGTGTACTTAGAAAACCCATTTCTTCACCTCACCTGGCACACTTTAATGTCTCTGCCCGCCAGCCCCCAGTGTCATCCGTCTCTCGGGCTAGTACCTGCTTGCTCCTTGTTGAGCCAGTGTCCGTAGTGTTGTGTCCCTGTGATTTTGATGATGTCAATTATTATGACTCATTATAGACATAACCTTGATGCATACTTGATGCTATAATCTTTGATGCATTTATTAATGATCTCATCATAGAGGTATGCAGCCTGCCAGAACAGATTCTGACGATGACCTAAAAATTCATGAAAAGAAAGTCAATGCAGGTCAATGCTACTATTCAACAGGTAAAAGCTACTGTTCATAATGTGACATCAGGTGAGTGAAGAACAAAGGTCAATGCATATGCTCATCTCTGCATTGAGGTCGATGCTCATTTGATCTTTAGTCATACTAAGGTCGATGCACATCTGCCTTAGTCATTCACACAAGTCTGTGCACATTACTGTTCAGTCAATAAAGGTTGATGCTAGTTTAGCCTTCAAGCATCTAAGGTCTTTGCATGTTTACTGTAATGTACTTAAAGGTCGATACACATGCTTTCTCATGCATATCAAGGTCTACCTGTGTTACTGTTACAAGTCGGTGCACATTCATGTCCTATGAATGAAGGTCAGTGCACATCCTGTAGGCACAGTAACTAAGGTCGATGCACATCTTACTTTAGTCATACTAAGGTCGATGCACATCTTGTCTTAGTCATATTAAAGTCTGTGCACATTTGCTATCATGCATGTAAGGTCGATGCATATCTTGTTCACACCTTCACACAAGTCGGTGCACATTTTGCTGGTCTGTGTATAAAGTCGGTGCACATTTCTGTACATGCATAATAAGGTCGATGCACATATTGCATCTTGCATTCTGAGGTCTGTGCAACTTTTCTAATCTGCATAGAAGGTCGATGCACTTTTGCTAGTAAGGTCTGTGCAACTTTTCTAATATGCTAGCAAGGTCGATGCACCTTAGCCATTTCAGAGTAAAGGTCTGTGCAATGTTTTCCAATATGTTATCTAAGGTCGATGCATATTATTTAGGTTGATGCTAGTGACCTAGTTAAGGTCGGTGCATATTTTTCATTCTGTCTAGAAGATCTGTGCATATTCATGAACAGTGATAGGAAGGTCTGTGCATTCACATTATTGCATATCATGGGTCGATGCACTTTTCACTTTGCATGTAGAATGCATAATCTGGTCGATGCATATCTAAGGTCTGTGCATGTATATAGTTCTGTGAACGTTTAAAAGTCTGTGCATGTTTGCATATCACTTTGTAAGGTCTGTGCATGTTTACATACAGCAATACAAGGTCTGTGCATGTTTTGCCTATAACACACTATCAGGTCCGAGCTTATGCATAGTCAGGTCTGAGTACATGCATTCAAGTCAGCACACATGCATCTTATAAGTCAGAGCACATTGATTATGACTCATGCTGATGAAGTGTTTGACGAAATGCCTTATATTTTACAGGGGTTTAAGCATGAAGAGTCTTAAGTCATCAAAAGCAATCAGATCAAACACTTTAAGTGCAAGATATAGTCTCGTGACTCGAGGCTCAAATAAAGAGGCACGTGATCCAAGGAGAAATCTCAACTGAAGATTCAGCCACGTGGACATCACACCTTTAGCGTCTGACACGTGGATTCCCAGCTGCACACTCCAGTTGGAATCTTTGGGCGAGAAATGTTTTTCCCACGTGCCGTAAACGTGAGTCTTGGGACCCAAGCTTGAGGCTCTATAGAAGCTTCTCCCATGATCGAATTCAAAGAAATAGACAGACGAGAGAAGAATTCAGAGAGTAGCAGAGAAGAAAAGAGAGCTCGAGAGACAGAGATAGGGAATTAGGAGAATTATAAAGAAGAGCGAGGAGGCTCAAAGAGAGAGATATAAGAAGCAGTCTGGGAGAGTAAGGGAAGAAGAGAGAAGAAGAGAAGCCAAGGAAGAGAAAGAGTTCGTGAGAGGGCTTTGGGAAGAGAAAAATAGAGTGTCATAATTTTGAGAGAGAAAAGTGAGATAGTGAGAGAGAGAAGAAGAAGAAGATCGTGAGTTTGTAGTAATCTCGAGGAGAGGAAATAGAAGCTTCCTGAAGATCGGTTCGATTGGCCTTTGCATCAGATCCAAGCCAGATTTGCTCCTGCGAGAGCTACATTTCTGTGATTCATTTCTAGCTGTTATTTGTTTCATCTTTATTTTTCTCTTTATTCAAACATCAAGCTGTGTGTTAGCAGAAGCAAACTGTAATGCTCAGCGGGCGAGGTGTGTACCTCAGATAGCAAGCTATGATGCTCAACTGTCAGCAAGTTGTGATGCTCAGCTGTAATCAAGCTCTGATGCTCAGCGGTTCAAGCTGTTAGGCAGCAAGAAGCCTCACTCAGGTTTGAGTGGGGGATGGACGTAGGTCTGTAGGTAGCAGACTGAACCATCTAAAATCCCTTATCTTCATGGTTTGATTGCTTGCTTCTTGATTCACGATAGATGTATGATTAGGATCGTTACATCTGGTTAGTTTAGATTACGCTGAATTCACTGTGTGTTTCAGTCATCTATGCTTTGATCCCTATTGAGTGCTTCGGTGAGCTTGCTGGATGTGAATGTTAAGTGTTCAAGTGAGATTCACATAAGAACAATTGTCTAAGTGTTTGAGTGTGGGTCTCAATAGAATATCAGTTTAATTGAGCATATATGTTTTTAATTCTGCAAGATTTTATATCAAATTTTTAATTGGGCAAAATTTTAATGGGGAGATTCATTCACCCCCCTCTGAATCTGTGTCTGCACCATCTAATAGACTCAACAATTGGCATCAGAGAGGGTCTTTGATTGATCAGATCCAACGATCTGCAGAGGATCTTGCTGGTTTTAGGTGCATCTTTGATTGTGCTGAGCTTATTGTATGAACTGTGCTTGAATTGCATCCATGGCTCGTCCACCGATTTTCAATGGTTCTATTTTTGATTCCTGGCTTAGTAGTATCCGTAGGTATGTTAGATCTATTGATCCTGATCTATTGAAATTACTTTCACATGGTCCATATAGATTACCTAAGGATAAGTCTAAATGGACTGATAATCATAGATCTAAACATGTTGATAATTTTAGAGCTTTAATCATGGTAAGAACTACAATTGATACTAATGTTCTTTCATCTATTTCAAACTGCAGTACAGCCAAAAGCATTCTGGATGAACTGACTCGTATCTACAAAGAGTAGGAAGAACAATGCTTGACGACAAATACCAGCGAATCAAGTAGCAATCAAAATGAAGAAGATGACGATGAACATGTAAATCCATTCGACAACTTCTCTTTAGATGATTGGCAGGAAGCATATGCTGATTTGTTAGAAGCACATGAAAAATTAAGAAAACAACATAAAAAATTAAAAAAGAAAATTGATCAAAATAGTTCAGATTTTCCTTGTGAAAACTATCTCAAAACAAAACAATCTCATGATGGCTACTTGTCCGATATCCATATGTATAAGAAGTAGATTGGTTTGCTGAAAAATGAAAATCAAGGATTTGTAGATCAAATTTCTGAACTAGAAGAAAAATTGAGCTCATTTAATGATAATCAGATTTGTATCAAAAATTCAGTTTAAGATGAAAAACTGATGAAAGATCTTGATCATGCTAACTTGAAATTGAATTTGCTGAAGTCTAAAAATGAAACTCACAGAAAGTAGATTGAAGATAATAAAGAAAAATTCAAAAGACTTCAGGAAGAAAACAGTTTAATGTCTAAAAAATTGGAGGCCATTAAAGTTGTTAATGTGGAACTGCATAAAAATCTTGAAAAGGCTGAAACTCAACAGAAACAAGAAGTTATTTCTGCTGATCAGACATTAATTTATGAGTTAGTTCAAAATGACAAACTCAATGAGGAAATTGGAAGATTAAAACTTAAAAATGAAAAACTACAAAATCTGGATATAACTATTTCAGAGAGATTGCTTGTTTTAGAAAAAGGAAAGGTAGTTGATACTAGTGAAAATGAGAAGCAACAAAATCTGGAAAAAGAAATTAAAAATCTGAAAACTGTTAATAAAATGCTGAATGAGAAAGTGGTTCGCTGTGTGGAGGAAATGGCTAGCTATGAACTTTGCATTTCAACCCTTCTGACGGGATCGTCGGTTCGAGATTCAAGATTCGTGGTTGAGCCTGACGGGATTGGCAAGCGGCTTCAACAAAATTCTCAAATAGATATTTATGTTGTCTTATGTTAATTGGGCCACATGTATGGGCCTAATGGGTCATGTTTTATGTTTATAGTAATTATGTCCACAATAATCATGTAAGAGTCCTTTTTTATTTTATGTCTTTTAGTATTCCCAAGAGAGTTATGATGAGTAGAAAGTAGGTGTTAGGTGTTAATGAGTTGTCTTTTAGTTTTCTTTGTAGAGTCTATAAAAAGGGTCATGTAGTCTTTTTTTAATGGCAATGAAGTTGCATAGAAATTTTTGGAAACCATATCCTGAGTGAGGTGAGAAGCCTTGCGTGCTCTTCTCCAAGAAAGAAATGGGGTGAGAAGCCCCCCCAGGTGAGATGCCCGATTATCCACCATCCACCTCCTTTCCACCGTCTTCCCTCTCACCACTTTCCCTTTCCCTGCCATTACCTGCCCCTTCCCCTTTCTCTTTCCCACAGCCACTTCCACAACGACCTTAGGTGAGAAGCCCATGGTTGCATCGTCTCTGTGAGAGAGACGGGTGAGAAGCCCCAACCACGACCTCCCACACCTCTGCCGCTCCCCACCACCTCTATTGTTCGCTTCTAGCCATTACGCTCTACCAACTCTAGCACCTCCATGCAGACACGCCCCCTCCCTCCTTCCCTTTCTTCTTGATATCCTTGGCCTGATATTTCCCCTCGCTAGTCGATGGAGCCGTGCACCCCTCCCTCCTCTCCACCGAGCCCAGCTCCAACTCGGCCTGCTACTCGACCTCCCCCTCTGTCTCTCATCCCATCTCTCTTTTTTGCCCCATGGTTGCCACAATCAGAAAACCCAAACTCAGAAAATCTGAAAATAGAGCATCACTGTTCTTCCCCACCGTACACCCACATCCCTCCACTATCCTGTCATTTGAGACCTCAATCTATTCCTAAATCCTTCCCACTCTTCCACACATTTTTCCCACCCATTGGAACCCCTAAACCACCTCCCTCTTTGAAGCCCCTCGGACGTCCACGGAGTAGCAACCAAAATAGAGTACCGTTTCACCATTCTATCCCGTCATAGTGGGAGGGATCAGTCGATCGCCACCATCGCTGCAGCTGATTCTAGGCAGCCCACGCTCCCCCTCCCACATGCCAGTCAACAGCCCCATGCATTCAACCCCATCCCCACGTAACCTGCACTCCTCTCCCTGCTAACACCTCCTTGCCACA
Organism: Amorphophallus konjac; assembly: GCA_022559845.1. Lineage (NCBI taxonomy): Eukaryota > Viridiplantae > Streptophyta > Magnoliopsida > Alismatales > Araceae > Amorphophallus > Amorphophallus konjac. Next base: position 247,921,916 of record CM040119.1, read on the forward strand.
AAGCTTCCACCCTCCCCATCTCTTGCTGCGGCCAAATGTTCAACATCGTCGGTGCCCACTCTGGTCCTCGCCATGCAAAACCGCCACCCACAGACGCTGTCCGCCTGCTCGCCATTGCATCTTTCCCTTCACGGTGCCCCCCCTTCCGGTCACCACTTGCAGCGCCGTTACCGCCGAGAGGTCCCCTGCCGATTGCCGTTCCAAGCACGCCCCCCCAAGCCTAGCGAGTAACTCCGCATCCGAGCATGGCGAGCATGGCAGTCGGTCATGCACCCCACGTCCAGGCGTGGCATCCGGCCATGCATTGGTGTCCGAGCTTAGCGTCCCCTCTGAGCACGGTGCTCGCCCTCACCTGAACACGCCGCGACCATCTTCCGAGCATGGCGATATCCACAACGCGGCGAGCACTCGGGTCACACGGCGAGTATGGCACCCCGCCATACTCACGTTTAGTGCTCATCCCGCCAACGTCGCCAACGGTCTCGTCGAGCACACCAACGGCCCGAGCACACCGCGTCCCACCGGTGGATCTGAGCACGGAGATTACTCTCCACCACGCCACGGCCTCGTCGGCCGCCAACGTGTGCATGGCCGGCTAACTATCTGTCCTCACCCCCTCATTCTCTCACGTTGCCTCTCTCCCTCTTATCTCTCATCATTACGTTCTCTCTCTCGTTCCCATGCTTAGCTACAGTAGTTAAAAAAAAAGGGAATAACAGCCAGGACCCCCCACCGTGGATCTCTCCCTCTCCTTCTCTCTTTCTCTTTCTCATTTTCTATTAACCATCGTAGCAGAACCACAAAGCAAAAGAAAAAAAAATGTAAAGAGAGGAGCACGAGCAGCTACGTGAGGTGCCTTGGTTTGCCATGTGAGTTGCATGTGCATGGAAAAAAAGTGTAAAGAACACGTGAGTTACATGAAAAAAATGGTAGAAAAAGGTGGCAGAGATGGTTAGAAAAAAAATGAAGTGATGAATTTTTCTAAAAACATGATGAGAGGTTTGAAAAAGAAAAAAAGAAATAAAAAATGGGAGAAAAATGAAAGAAAAAGAAAGTCTCAGACTCAGAGGTTCGTTTCACATCACCTTCAGTGTAAGAATAATGAGTTGAATGGTTCCTTGTTTAAGTCTGTTGAAGGGATAGGTTGCAATTCTGGAATTAAGGAGATTATCAGGAATCAGCTATACACAACTTTTGTGCATAGTTCAAATATTGCTAGCACATCATCTACCTTAGTAAAATAACATGTTAATCAAAAAATTCAAAAATAGAATAAAAATGTGAAAAATCAGAAAACATTGAAAAAGATTGACAAATTACATGCAAACAATTCTCCGGCTAAGAAATTCCCTACTGTTAAAAGAAATAATATTGAATGTTTTTACTGTGGAAAATCTGGCCATATGATGATTGACTGTTTTATAAAGAAGAAGGATGATGTGTATTTTAGTAGAATTCATACTAGGAAATCTCATACTAAGAAACCTTCTTCTATTCAAAAGAAAAGAATTCAATGTTTTTACTGTCATAAGATAGGTCATCTCATGCATGAGTTTAGACTAAATGAACAAGATGGCCTGAATGCAAGTGCTACGCATGATAGAAAATTTTATGCTCAGAAAAGGTCTAATCTTCAGAAGAAAGATATTAAATGTTTTCAGTGTGGTGGATCTGGACACATTGATGCACACTGTTGGCAGGCTCAGGGAAAGAAATTCAATTCCAAATCTATTGAATTCCCTACAAACAGAAATGATTTTGGCAGAACTAAATTTATCTTTAACAGAAAATCTCTTGTGTGCTTTGAATGTGGGAAACCTGGCCACAAAGCCTCTGACTGTTGGCTGGCCAATAGTAAGAAAAATGCTAGAGTAGACAACAAGAAATTCCATGTTCTAGCTCATAGCAAAAATGTGAAATTTGATGTGCATTGCCATCACTATGGCAAGATTGGACATGCCATGAAAGAATGTTGGCATGTTAATGAAAACAAGAATTTCATTGTCTATAAATAGAAAATGAAAATTTTCATGGATAAGAAAAATCTTCAGTTTTCCATCTCATGTCATTATTGTGGACAATATGGGCATTCTATGCATAATTGTTCTGTTATGAAATCTGATGATCTTCTAGCTCAGAAGATGTGGAAAGCACACTCTAGAGGTGCCACTGACAGTTTAGGACCCAAGAATTCTTGGGTACCTAAATTTACAAAATGAGAATCTATTTTTCAGGTGTGCCTTGGAGCTGAGAAATAAAAGGGGTAAATAAACCAAGGCACCTGAATATGGTAAACCCCATTCCTGCACCGTTTCAGGTTAGTTATTTGAATTCTCTTTAATTCTGTCCTTATAGTTGCATGTTTTGATTGATCTGTCAGTTGCATTTTATGTCTCTTAATGCATATGTTGAGTAATTTGTGCATATGTCAGTTTAAGATTGAATTAAATGTCATATTCTGAAAATCTGAATTGCATATGTCGGATGTCTGCATATATCATTTGCATGATTTTTGAGAAAATTCTCGATGCATATGTCTGTTAAATCGTGCATACATTTTCACATATGCATATCCAATTGCAGTGTCTTGCATACTTTGAAATTTGACACTGCATATAGGACTACTTTTACATTGCATTGTTTTACATGACCATTATGGTATATCAAATGGTAAGTTACTAAAGGACAGATGCAATATGTTTGAAAGTTCTTACTATGTGTGAGGTGGTCGTTAGACCAAGTCCTCTGCCTAGTACCATAGGTCATATTGCACATAGGGCAGTCTAAGACATAATTCATTGAACTCCCTAGCATAATATCTCTTGCATATGTTACACTTAGAATTTAGTCATATAGTGCATAAAGTCAGGGGGAATTTGTCAAAGAAAATATTGCAATTCATGTTTATCAGATTAAGTCCCCTGCATGGTCTTCATGTCACACATGATTGGTTAATGCATTTAGTTAAGGGAAGCTAATGCATTTGCATACATGAAGTTAACTGCATATCATTCATATTGAAAATTCCAAAAAGATTGCTTGAGTGCATGCATTCAGGGGGTGCATAAGAAAAATTCTTGACCTGCATTACTATCTTTGCTCATACTGATTATCTTTGCTATTCCAGCATTTTATCTCAAGCATTGGTTTCAGTCAGTCTCACTTGCCTTCATATGTTCTGAAATCATTTGAACTTATATCCTATTGTGTTTGAAAATTTATTGATCACTACTCTTGCATTTGCTGAGGGGGAGCTTCACTTGAAATAATCCTGTGCTATCTTGTATGTTTGTTATGCTCTTAGCTCATTGATTTCAAATGATTCTCAAACTCTCTGATTGTTCCTGGTTACCATACCCTTGAAATTCTATGTCAAACTTGAAATGATTCTCTGTCAACCTTGAAATTCTCTGTCAAACTTGAAATGACACTCTGTCAAACTTGAAATTCTCTGTCAAACTTGAAATGATTCTCTGTCAAACTTGAAATAATTCTCTATCAAACTTGAAATTCATCTTGCTGTTCTCTACACAAAAATTTCTTGAAATCTCATTGCCATGTGTCTGATGCATTCTTGATCATATCTACTACAAGCATGAAACTCTAATGCTTTCAATTACAATGCATGCTTCTTAATGTTTCTATTAATTGGCTACTGCTGAAATTGTTGACCTGAAGCTTGGAAAGATTTCAATTTATGTACCCTTATCAAAAATCTGAAATCATCTGAAAAGAAGAATCTTCTATTATACAGGTTTAAGAATGTCTGATGAATCAAATTGGTTTAAGTCTAATGTATTCATTAAGTTTAAATTTGAAAGACTTGAAAATATCTGAATCACTCTTTTAATAAATCTTAACCGACTGTCTTATGTTTTTTTTTTCATGCAAAACCTTCTGAAATATGAAAACTTAGAAAATCATGACTATCTTTAGTTGATATACATGAAGTGAGTATTGTCTTTAAACATCTGAATTTTCTGAAATGTCTAAGGGTCTAAAGCTATCAGAGCAATGACTTTGGTCACTGAGAAACCATGTCCAAAAGACTGTGTCATGAAGTGCCATAGTTAACTCTGCTGAAAAAATAATTGAAAATTAGGCAGAGCAATGGCCTGCACACTGAGAAATACATCTCACTCATCAAAGAAATGAGTTGAGATATGTCATGAGCTGTCAAGTTAACTCTGTTCATTATAAAGCATGACTGTTAGTCACACTAAGTGCTTATGAATATTAGCGTCTAATCAACGTATATCCTCTAGTTACAAGGTGTGTACTGAACTAGATTGCTCTTAAGATTTGAAAGCATAAAACTTTATGCTTGAACAAATGAAATATCTAAAAATTGTTGCAGAGGATAAATTGCTATAACCCTAGACAAAATCAAATAGTTTCATGATTGTTTAACCTCAATACTACTTCTTGTAACTCCTAAAGGAGTCATTAAAATTGAATGAGTAAGATTGAAGGAGGTTAAACAAGAATGTCATATGAGTGATTGGTTCATTTTTATTAAAACTTGATTTCAGATATGAGTATTGAATTTTATTGACAAACTTTGAATATATCATGCTTAAACCTTGCTGGTAAATTAAGACTCATTCATAAGCTCTTATAATAGAAGAGTCTGAAATTATAACTTAGATTTTTTAAATTGGTATCTTATTGAAAATTTTCTACTACTTGGAAATTCAGTCAAAATTTCTATGCTCATATCCTACTCACTGCCCTTGATCATACATTGTTCCTTCTTATTGATTCTTGATAAAAACTGTCATGAATTGAATTCATCTTTGATTGTCCTTGTGATTTTGTTGGCACTATCATTTAACTCTGTATATCTGATGACTCACTTTCTCTCCAACCCCTCTGTCCTTTCCAAGGGGGAGAATTTGCTTCATTAGCACCTCATTTGGAAGCTTGATCTGCTAAACCTTGATTGTCCCTGTGGTTTGTTGTTAACATTTTCTTTGTGGATAAAATTTTCATTTCACTCCTTCTGCCTTGTCAAAGGGGGAATTATCTGTTCAGGGGGAGTATTGTTCAGGGGTACTTATCTTTCTGTCACAAGGGGGAGCGTCATTGTGAGTGCATCTCATATGTCCTTGTGTGGCTTTAGCTCTGTTACTTCCTTTTTGATGTTGTCGAAGAGGGAGAATATGCATGTGCATGTGAGTCATTAATGAATATGTTAGAGATTTTATTGTGCTGCATGACTGACATATATTGATCATCATGATGAAATCATTACAATGACTCATAATATTGCCATCATCAAAAAGGGGGAGATTGTTGTGTCCCTGTGATTTTGATGATGTCAATTATTATGACTCATTATAGACATAACCTTGATGCATGCTTGATGCTATAATCTTTGATGTATTTATTAATGATCTCATCATAGAGGTATGCAGCCTGCCAGAACAGATTCTGACGATGACCTAAAAATTCAAGAAAGGAAAGTCAATGCAGGTCAACGCTACTATTCAACAGGTAAAACCTACTGTTCATAATGTGACATCAGGTGAGTGCAGAATAAAGGTCAATGCATATGCTCATCTCTGCATTAAGGTCGATGCTCATTTGATCTTTAGTCATACTTAGGTCGATGCACATTTGCCCTAGTCATTCACACAAGTCTGTGCACATTACTATTCAGTCAATAAAGGTTGATGCTAATTTAGCCTTCAAGCATCTAAGGTCGATGCATGTTTACTGTAATGTACTTAAAGGTCGATAAACATGCTTTCTCGTGCATATCAAGGTCTACCTGTGTTACTATTACAAGTCGGTGCACATTCGTGTCCTATGCATGAAGGTCAGTGCACATCCTGTAGGCACAATAATTACTAAGGTCGATGAACATCTTACTTTAGTCATACTAAGGTCGATGCACATCTTGTCTTAGTCATACTAAAGTCTGCACACATTTTTCATCATGCATGTAAGGTCGATGCATATCCTGTTCACACCTTCACACAGGTCGGTGCACATTTTGCTAGTCTATGTATAAAGTCGGTTCACATTTCTATACATACATAATAAGGTCGATACACATATTGCATCTTGCATTCTGAGGTCTGTACAACTTTTCTAATCTGCATAGAAGGTCGATGCACTTTTGCTAGTAAGGTCTGTGCAACTTTTCTAATATGCTAGCAAGGTCGATGCACCTTATCCATTTCAGAGTAAAGGTCTGTGCAACGTTTTTCAATATGCTATCTAAGGTCGATGCATATTATTTAGGTTGATGCTAGTGACCTAGTTAAGGTCGGTGCATATTTTTCATTCTGTCTAGAAGATCTGTGCATATTCATGAACAGTGATAGGAAGGTCTGTGCATTCACATTATTGCATATCATGGGTCGATGCACTTTTCACTTTGCATGTTGAATGCATAATCAGGTCGATGCATATCTAAGGTCTGTGCATGTATATAGGTCTGTGAACGTTTAAAAGTCTGTGCATGTTTGCATATCACTTTGTAAGATCTGTGCATGTTTACATACAGCAATACAAGGTCTGTGCATGTTTTGCCTATAACACACTATCAGGTCCGAGCTTATGCATAGTCAGGTCTGAGTACATGCATTCAAGTCAGCACACATGCATCTTATAAGTCAGAGCACATTGATTATGACTCATGCTGATGAAGTGTTTGACGAAATGCCTTATATTTTACAGGGGTTTAATCATGAAGAGTCTTAAGTCATCAAAAGCCATTAGATCAAACACTTTAAGTGCAAGATACGGTCTCGTGACTCGAGGCTCAAATAAAGAGGCACGTGATTCAAGGAGGAATCTCGACTAAAGATTCAGCCACGTGGACAACACACCTTCAACGTCTGACACATGGATTCCCAGCAGCGCACTCCAATTGGAATCTTTGGGTGGGAAATGTTTTTCCCACGTGCCGTAAACATGAGTATTGGGACCCAAGCTTGAGGCTCTATAAAAACTTCTCCTGCGATCGAATTGAAGGAAATAGACAGACGAGAGAAGAATTTAGAGAGTAGCAGAGAATAAAAGAGAGCTCGAGAGATAGAGATAGGGAATTAGGAGAATCATAAAGAAGAGTAAGGAAGCTCTAAGAGAGAGATATAAGAAGCAGTCTGGGAGAGTAAGGGAAGAAGAGAGAAGAAGAGAAGCCAAGGAAGAGAAAGAGTTCGTGAGAGGGCTTTGGGAAGAGAAAAATAGAGTGTCGTAATTCTGAGAGAGAAAAGTGAGATAGTGAGAGAGAGAAAAAGAAGAAGATGATGAGTTCATAGCAATCTCGAGGAGAGGAAATAGAAGCTTCCTGAAGATCGGTTCGACTGGCCTTTGGATCAGATCCAAGCCAGATTTGCTCCTGCGAGAGCTACATTTCTGTGATTCATTTCTAGCTGTTCTTTGTTTCATCTTTATTTTTCTCTTTATTCAAACAGCAAGCTGTGTGTCAGCGGAAGCAAGCTGTAATGCTCAGCGGGCGAGGTGTGTACCTCGGACAGCAAGCTGTGATGCTCAGCGGATTAGCAAGCTGTGATGCTCAGCGGTCAGCAAGCTGTAATGCTCAACTGTAAGCAAGCTATGATGCTCAACGGTTCAAGCTGTTAGGCAGCAGGAAGCCTCACTCAGTTTGAGTGGGGGATGGACGTAGGTCTGCGGGTAGCAGACTGAACCATCTAAAATCCCATGTCTTTATGGTTTTATTGCTTGCTTCTTGATTCACGATAGATGTATGATTAGGATCGTTACATCTAGTTAGTTTAGATTACGCTGAATTCACTGTGTGTTTCAGTCATCTATGCTTTGATCCCTGCTGAGTGCTTTAGTGAGCTTGCTGGATGTGAATGTTAAGTGTTCAAGTGAGATTCACATAAGAACAATTGTTTAAGTGTTTGAGTGTGGGTCTCAATAGAATATCAGTTTAATTAAGCATATCTATTTTTAATTCCGTAAGATTTTATATCGAATTTTTAATTGGGCAAAATTGAAAAGGGGAGATTCATTCACCCCCCTCTGAATTTGTGTCTGCACCATCTAATAGACTCAACACGCACCCCACGCCAATTTGTGTCTCACCCAATCAATCTAGAACCTAGTGCCTCCAACCTGGTTTGCTGGACCCAACGGTCGAATTCTAGCTACATGGCAAACCATGTCCCCTTTAACGTCACGGCTTCCAAGGTACCCCAGTCCTCCTTCAAAAGAAGAAACAAAGGTGTTCAGATTCAATCCGATGTAAAATAAACATCGATCGCTTGCAGTCGGTGGGGAAGATGTCTTGTACATGAGTCTCCACAATCGCCTTCACTCATACCAGTGGAACCTCCTTCTCTCCACGTGTCACCTAACATTCCATGCCCACGTATTGTGCCCTGGTGGCACTTCCCCGGTCAAAATTTGGTTCCGTAGGTGATCGTCGAGAAATCGACTTGCACACCCACATTCCGTCTGACTATCCCTAACCCAGTCATATTTTTTATTTGCACTTTCCTGTCAACGCCCCATAATCCCCGCGTGCCAAGTTGACCTATCTTGACTTTATGAAAGAAGAGTGTGTGTCACACCGTGGAAATTAGAAATTTTCCCGAGCGTGAACAGTCAGTCTAGAAAAATTAACTGTTAATATGACTGAAAGCTAATATTTGGTGGAACATTTAATTGTTATGTGGTGGTCTCTTAATATGAGGGCTGACGATAATATGTTGTGGTAACTTAGCTCTTCGTAAAGAGCCCAAGATCATATTTTTTGGATGAGCATGTTGGAATATATGGCTACTCAAAATTGGCGTCGACACATATTTGTCAGATTTCCTACAAATAGAACTCTTGCAAAAAGGTTCAGCTAAGGTGTCGACACCCTGCACAACGGAAACGATTCTAGGTGAATCTGAGTGATATCTTTGTAATTTTTGCTAGGTTTTCTTGGTGAATCTTGGTCGTTCCTTGGCTTGTGGACTTCTCAAGCCTCTTTAAGAGAACCATAAAGTGTCCAAACACTATATATATATATATCATATTGAGAGGATTAAAGTGACAAAGGGGCTGGAAATTTGTAGGAAGGTGGTTGCACTGGTTTTGTGCCCTATTTCATCCAGTTCTTCAATCTTTGAAATTTCCTCTAGTGCAAGAACGTGAAGGATGAGTTGGGAGGCTCTCCATCAGCTAGCGAACCTTGATCAGATTTGATTTCTTATCTTGATTTAAATCTAAGTTTTGTGGTGTGTGGGGGGGAGTGTGTGGATATTCTTGAGCGCCCTACTCTAAGGGTGTGTGCGCTGAGGTGTGTGTGTGTGTGGAAGGTGAATCGGCACCTTGATGTTTGGCGTGTGTGTGGTTTACTTGAGTTTCTAGTAGTGGATATTTAAGAGATCTTGGGGAGAGGACAGAGGTCAGCACCTATTTGTACCGAACCTTTATAAAAATCACATTGTCTCATTGTGTGATTGGCTCTAGCTCTCCTACCTCCCTTCTTTGTGATTGTCATTTATGTGATTTACATTAAATCTTTACAAAGTTGTCAACACTCCATTCACCCGCCCTCTGGGGTGTGTTCCATAGCTCCGAATTTTCTCCCTGTCTCTCTAACCTTTCCCCATCCATTACCACTTAAACCACTCCTTAAATCAACCCCCAACCCTACAGATGTACAGGAGCCACAAGTCATGGTGCTCCAGAGTGGAAGAATCTTCCACCGGGTATTCCCCCAGAATAGTCAAATCCAAGAATAGTTACAAGCACAAGGATAGAGTAAAGAACAAGCAGAAGTGTCCATCCCCGAGACTCGATATGATTTGCTGAAGCACCAGGATGAGACACCAACCAAGATTTCAATTCTTGAATTGATTAAAAGATCCATAACACACCAAGAACCCTTGATGTGATACTTTTAGAAAGTTATGGTGAATGAAGACTTCCCTGTAGAAAAGATCATAGTGGTGTTAAAACCAATGAGCGAACACCTGCTCATCATGCTTCATGACAATGATTTTGCCCCCAAGGAATCTCAAAAATATGCTTTATGTATTACAGTGAATATCAATAAAGTGGGTGTAGATTCATGCTTAGTTGACACTAGAGCATCCATAAATGTGCTCCCTCTCAGCACTCTGAAATTATGTGGGATCTCTGCGAAAGAAATGTAGCCTTTACCAATCTCAGTCACAGCTTATGACAACATAAAGAAGCCCTGAAAGGGGATGATTACTTTGAAGGTACAGTTGGGACCTATGATAGTCACAACAAAATTCCTTGATATGGACTCAACCTTAAAGGGCATCCTAGGCCGTCCTTACATAGAAGCATTACACGTTGTCCCTTCTACCAACCATCAATGCCTAACATTTCCTTACAAGGGGTGGAGTATCAACGTTATCAACATACCCATACTCCCCACTATAGACACCCTTTCTGCCACTTCATTGTCTTTAGTTTGGCCTACCCACAAGCCCATTCTCTCAATTCTTGACATATATGACCCTCGGCACGATCTTGTAATGCCCAAAATGCCAATTTCCCCGCCTATACCATATTCCCTTCCAATGCCCAAGATAAGACAGCCAATGAAAACTAAAGGGTGAAGGATCATGTTGAACATAGGCTATCAGTCGGGCAAAGGCCTGGGAGCACAACTACAAGGGAGACTAAGACCAGTCAGGAATACAAAGCTAATCCCCAGAGGTAGCCTAGGCTACACAGGGCCAGTTGTAAAGAAGACCGAGAAAGAAGAGCCAGAAGAACCAAAGCCATGGGCCACCATGACTTCCACCATGAAGATTAACAGGGATCCCCTCAAATAGTTCTTTTATTGTCCCTTTATAAATGAGCCTGTTGCACAGATAGGGGACCAAACCATAGTGATTACATCAAGACTAGATGCTCAGGGTGTACGTGCTCATCAGTTCACTCGTCATGGGGGACCGTTGACCACATATCAAGCTTTGGAGTCTTTGGGGCCATTGAAGTGGAGATAGATGGACAATCTAGAGCACGAGTGTAGATTGTTTAATGGTATTACCCCGCCCCTTTTAACTAATATGTATGCATAAACATGTGAATCAAAGAAAAGAGGAATGAAAGGATGAGAAAAACATACCGTGATCACCACCAAGGTTCCAACAACGCCGAAAGGATGAAGAGATCAATGGGATGGCACCGTCTACCTTGGAAATTGAAGACTTGATCGTGCTTGACAACGGGGCGTGGGAGCGATGTAGATTCAAACCTCCTCATCCTCTAGTCGGCTAGAAGAAGAGGGCCTCACGTTCATATCATGCTCTCCTGCAAAACAAAGATCAAACCACAAAGGCAAAAACCCCTTAGAAACTATAAGTGTAGTATCAATCCCACAGTGATAAAATAGGGGTAGAAATTGAGGACAAACTCATCGGGGGGAGGTTTTTAACCCATGTGGAAGGGTGGAAAAGATAGGTGTGTGTGTTGTGATGAGAATGAAGCAAAGATATGAGAAAATCACACGACACAACTGCAGGAAACGTGCATGCAAAATGGAGAAAAATGCTGACAAAGTGCAGAAAAAAATGTTTTATGATGATTTATGAAATTGAGGAGAGGAGAACTAAGAGTATAGACCACGAAATCAAGCCTTAAAGGATGGAATGGAAAGGTAATACTTCTCTCTTCAAGATGGGGTCGAAGAGACGGGATGACGTTGCAGCATGGCTTCGCCCTAAATCGAGAAAGAGCCCCCTGTCGCGACTGCGAACTGGGTGCTATTTATAGGAGCAGGAAACTTCTAGAGATAGATCCGAGATAAACACCCAATTTCGGGGATATAGATGCATAAACCTTAAGATAATAGTGGTGGAAAGAGTCCCAGATCAATGGAAATTGATGTGGAGGCTTATCTCTCGCGAAAGTGGTGTCAACAAGGGTTCCAAAGAGTCCCACGACGAAGAAATCAGAGTTTAGAAAGTTTAGGACTCTCTGTCTGGAAAACGGTCTATCGTAGGGCCGTTTCTTGATGAAGATGGTCTAGGAAAGGACCGCATGGGGATGGCAAACGGTCTAGGGGGTGACCGCAAGGCTCCAGAGATGAAACGGGATGATTTCAGACAAATTTGGGGAAAACGGTCTAGTGAATGACCATTTTTTGTTCCCTAGCGGTCTATGAAATGACCACTAGCTGTTGAAGGAAAATTTCTAGACAGACTTTACGCGATTTTGGAAATCAGATCGTATCTCGAAAATGGTGCAGAATTAGTGAAAGTGATAGATGAAGAAATTGTAGATAACTGAAAGATGAACAACTTTCATGAAAAGGGCAAGATGAGAAAAAGAGTGGAAGAGGGAGAAAAAGGGGGCGAGAACAGAGAGAAAGAATTCTGGGACGCAGGTGAACATCACAGCATGCCAGAAAAATGTGAATAACTTAAAATTGGTGGAGAACTGACCAATGGCGTAGAATAAGAAATTGTAGAGAGTTAAAAGATGAACAACATTGGTGAAGGGCACTTAATGAATAGAGGAACATAAGGGGATGAAAAAGGACCATTTTCAAGACTACGCATCGAAAAGGGCCAAATGCTTGATGGAAAGTTGATCAAAATGGGCCGCAAGTCAACTTGGAAGGCTGGAAGTTGATAAGATAAGCTCCAAGGCTCTCTGAAACCATGATCTCCAAAGTCCAAAGGCTAGGGAATAATGAAAATGGGCTTGAAATCCATCCAAGGAAGGCTCCAAAACAATGGTTAATTCGGGACATAAAAAATGATGAATAAGAGAAATGACGTAACTTGCGGGCTGAAAATGGGTGTCAACATATGTCCCTCCTTGATGTCCGCTTTGTAAGGGAACGAGCGAAAGTGACGCGGAGGTGAAATCAAAAGGAGATGGAGCGAAAGCGAAAGTAACGTGGAATGGAGATGAAGCATAGAAGAAGCGGAGAGAACTGAAAAGCGGGCATCAAGGCAAAAGATACCCGTCACAACCAACAAGCGATAGGAATTCTCCCGAAAATGCCGAACTAACCACAAGGAATGGATGACGCGGATGAGACATGTATGGATAACTAAACTAAGGAAGGAAACATGACCAACCTCATCGGGGACACAATCCACGGACAATGAGGGGATCGGAAGGAGCACAGCTGAAAAGTTGGAAACGGAAAGATAAAACTGAGATAAACTCTAGACAGGAATTACGCTAGCCAACTAGACCAAGCGGGCAGATCAGAGAGATCGTTCAAATTCAGAGTGGAATGATAATCTCTTATCAAAGGGAACTGAAATGCAACTAACCATCGCTGAGGAGAAATCTTGAGAGGATCACGAGACGTGAATGCTCAAAATGATATAATGCATGTTGGGCTAAAATAAAAAAAGCATCAAAACGAATGCAAAGAAAGAATAAAATAGAAAGTACTTAATGATAATATTGCTAGACCAAGCCAAGACGGGGTCAAGAGTCTTCTTGCAACCACGACGTGCGAGACAGAGTCCATCGTCCCCCACCCGACTCAACCTAATGGCTTATCCAACGATTAACCGTATGCTACTAGATCATCATCATTTTTGTTAAAGGGGAACATCAAATCCCAGAATACACGGCAAACCAGCCGGTCCTTGAGAGGCTATAATAATGTAGATACCATATAGTAATGTAATAGAGAAGGGATAGAGAGCCATACCTGACTTACCTGCCAAGCAAAGCGGCATTTTTTTAGATTTTTGAACCTTTTTGATTTTTCAAAATTTCCAATAAGACAACATGACCAATAAGCATGAACATAATGAAGATAACATAACGATCAACTGAACGACAGACAACACAACATAACATAACGATCAAACAAATGGAGAATAATACAACAAGACAATCAAGTACATATGCAATGGCATGAACAAACCACATGTATGCACGATGAATAAGGTGGGACAAGATAACAATGCGGTGGGACAACACATGGTTGGAACAAGAATATGAGAGATGGCCACACGGTTGAGACAACACACGGGACATAGAGGGATGACTAACAACATATGCAAGACAACTAATAACATGCGGTGAGGGATAAAACAACATGCGTGGGATGACACGGAGGGACATAAACACGTGACAAGGATAAGGTGGGATAAAAGAAATGACAAATACGCTCTTCAATCAATGCCCAAGATCAGATGAAGTAAAACCGCCAGGTTCACAATCATGAGGCAAAGCCCTCTCATGGAGATATGATCATGTTTAATAAGTTGAGAGCTGAGAAGGACGTGAGCTTCAGAACAGATCGAGAGACAAGATTGAAGAAACGAGAATAGATCCGAAAGATGTGAATATGAACCAGATAGAAGAGCAAGGAAACTTACACACCTGCAACTTGCAACCTGCACACTGAGCAAACAGATCATACCTATCCTCAAAACAAATAGATAGAAAGGAACAAAAAGATAAATATTTTTTAATTTTATTGATTTTTTGGATTTTTAACAATATTTGATTTTTTGGTTTTTTGAACAATATCTCATTTTTTAGAATTTTCATATTATTTGATTTTTTTAGATTTTTTGATAATATCTCATTTTTTGAATTTTGAAGTATCTGATTTGTTTTTTGGAATTTTTTTTGTTTTTTTTGAAATAGCAATCTGTAGGACCCAAGGCGGGCTCAAACTACTGACTAGGGATCATCGTTCCTCCCCCTTTCGTTAAAGATTTCTCTTGAGCAAGGCGTGCATTTGAGAGTGGCTCACCACAACCAACCGTCTCTAAAGAATGGTGCCCCTACTAAGGCCATACCCGGGATACAACCCAGCCTAAGAGGGAGAAGCAGAAGAAAAATGGGGATAAGCGTTATGCAGGATGGGAGACATCAAGACTTGAATTCATTCCAGGGCACTACCCCTCAAAGATACAGTCTGTTGCACCTGGGCTTTGTGTCTTTGATTTTGAGACCCATATTTATCGGGCACGCATGCGACTGGGCTCATGACGTCCCGCGGGGAACTGTACTGCCACTCTTGCCATGCCTCTGATTTCCATAATTTTGCATTGATTCATTTCCTTTGATTTTCTTTTGACGGCCCTTAATGGCTAGATATTGCATGAAAGCTCATTTTTGAGGGTCAAGACTGCCCCTATTTGAGACCTCTCTCGTATTAGGGAGTGCCTAGGTTGGTCATCTCATCCATCAATCTCTTGCCCCTGCACTTGGCCGAGTAGAGAAAAGAAAAGACCTTTATGCATACCCAAAGTATGGCCAAAGCAGCAACGATGTGCCTCAAAGGAATCAGCTATGGCTCGCCGTGTAGTGTGTGAAAAATCCATGCTCAATGGTCACCCTCAACGATCGGGGAAAGAAACTAGACTCCCAACACAGAGCTATCACCAGCCTAAGAATGCTGCAGAAGCGAACTCGACTTAAACTAAATAAACTTATTGAACTAAAGCCGCTCAAAACGTGTTGAGGAAATCACATTATAACCATACGTAGGAATAACAATAAGTAATGACAATAATAACATATTCTTGCATAAAACAAAGATACCTTGCAAATCCATAGCGTGGAAGTAGCATCCTGAAGCGATCTTGACTTTTGAGCAGCACGAGCTTTGTATTCCTTGCTTGTCAGGACAAAAGGGAGAAGATAACAAGGGGTTGTAGATTCCTCTACACGGAGGAGCGACAGACACCAAACTGGACAAAGAAGGATAAAAAGGAAGAGAGACGAGGGCTAGAACTCCCTCGTTAAGGCATAGAGACCCTGATAACAAGGAATCAGATACAGAAGAAATAGAGATCCGTCGGGATCAAGGTGGACTAAAGTCTCGAAAATAGCAAGAAAAAGGGCAACGCCCCCGAAAGGGTGAGGAAGAATGAGTAGAAAGATGAGAAGAAGAATCATCCGACGCAGTTGGAGAAGGGGAATGGGAATCACCCGACACGGTTGGGGAAGGAAAATTAGAACCCGGAGATACCAGAGGAGAGGAATCAGAAGATGTCCTAGGATCGGGTTGATGAGAGGGCATAGGCTGAGGCCTAGAATTGTGAGAGGAGGGAAAATCCGGAGACTCTGGATGTGAAGAAGAGGAATGGGGGTTTGTGGACTGGGAAAGAGAGGAGAAGATGATTGAAACAGGATATGAAGTGTGAAGATACACCACCCAAGGGTGAGAACTGAGCAATAGAAAGGATGAATGAAAAGAAGGGGAGGAAGAGGTGGACCCCTGAATGCACAACTGGCAGCTCTTGAACTTGCGCCGCCGCCTCTTCTTAGTCAAAACTAGTTTGTAATGGACCCGCCTGGCGCGGGCTCGAATCCTTGGGCACCTTGCCTTTCAATATCTTCTTAGATAGCGAGCCCATCTGGCAGACGGCCTGGCCCGACTATGAACATGCTGCCTTACCGGGCGGTTTCCCCTAGACATCCGGTGCTAACAACAGTAGGTGGACATTCTTGAACAAGTAACTCCTTAGAATGATGAACATCATAAACTCATGGGGTTTTGTCTCTCGGCACTAGAAGGATTTGATTCGACAACTCCACTCGGAACTCAGCCTTGAAGCACAACTCCCTTGATAGAAGGACAGGATGAAACCAAGGGAGGGTAATACATGGTGTTGACATGGCCGGCTTGCTAATAAACCGAGGGAGATTGCATAGAATGTGCAGAATGTCCTTGGAGAATGCTGAAGATACGACAAACTGCCCCTTGAACATAGAGTGCATAATCTGCTTGGCGGTCATATGAGTTAACACAATTCGGGTAGAGAGTCCTTCTTGGCCTGTCACCTGAATGGCAACAGAGCGAGGAGAAATAATAGCATCAACGGTGAACTCTCTGGCAAGCAAAGAGATTGCCACCGGCCTCGCTCAGGAAGAAACTGGCAACAATGCGGAGGGGCTCTTCTTGACAACTGCTCCTTGAAACATAGGTTCATTGGCCCCAAAGTAGCCAGAGACCGGGACTCAGATTGGCATGCGGCAGATGAAATCTTGAACCTTGAAATGAACAACCGGCAATGAATCATACTGACTCAGCTCATCGTCTCCCTGGGTACCAAACCCAAAGGGCACCAATGGCAATGCACACACGCTCCGTGGGGTAGAAGTAGAAGTGGAGGGAATAGGTTCAAATGGCGTGGAGGGATGAGGGTTAGAGGTGATGACAGGCTCGGGTGGTGGCGAAGGCAAAGGTAACGGCGTGGCTTGCTCAGGCTCAGGCAACGATGGGGAAGGGGACGACAAAGGCAGTGGAGACGGTGGAGGTGATGGAGGCACTGGTGGTAATGGATTAGGCGATGCGGGCAATGGGGGTAGTGGAGATGGAGATGGAGAGGGTGAGAAGGGAGGTCGTGGTGCCCACCTTTGACGTATCGGCACCACGCGATGAGTGGCATTGGGGGTAGGAGTAATGCTGGGGGAAGTGGCGAAAGTGGTGGTACCGGCCTAAGCAAGAGCTTGGGTTGGTGGAGGTTGTGAAGATGTGGTGGGAGACGGTGAAGGTAACGAGATAGGTGAGGGAATAGGTGGAGACGATAGGGTAGGTGATGGCCTAGGTGAGGGAACGGGTGATGGAATAGATGACGGAGCGGGAATAGCGCTAGATGAAGAATCACAGGGGTGCCCCTGGCCTTGTAATGATGGAGACGGCTACCTGGGTGGCACCTGCTGCTACTGTTGCTTGCTACGAAGATGTATAACAACCTTACGAATGGCGACTCAATCAATCCTTTTCTTGGCTTCCAAGTCATAAACAAACTCCCAGAACTCAGGGCAATCCTCGACCAAATGCCCCTGCTGGCGGTGGAAATCACAGAACTGAAGCATATCCCCGACCTCAGGTCGGCAAGGCACAACTGGAGAGAGCGGCAATGCATGAGTGGCCATCAAAGCCCGGAAAATATCAGTAAAACACTCCGGCAACGGAGGAGGTGGAGGAGCCCGCTTCGGGCAAGGTGAATGCCGAGGGATATGGGAAGCTAATGAAGATGGTTGTGGAGGTTGCATAGGCAATGATGAGTGGTAACTGGAAGGACTAGGGAATCGCATAGGAGTAGGAATGTAGTGGATGACATCCACCTGCTCGGGGTGGGGTGTTTCCTTGACCGGCGGCAGAGACGGATGTGCGGAAGCGGAAGGCTGACTCATGAAAGGTTGACATGCGGGAGGGTACGGGTATGTAGAAATAGAAGGTTGACTTGTGGAAGGATATGTAGCGGAAGGGTGACTCACGGGAGCGTAGAGTTGGCTCGTGGAGGGTGAAGGTTAATATGTGGAGGTAGATGTCGGTGGCGGTGTGTGTGGAGACGTAGAAGGCAGGGAAGACTCGTGGTCAAGGGAATCTTAGAGTTGTTGGCGGATGAAGCAGGCTCAGCTATAAAGTTGTTGCCAGGAGGTGATGTCGTTGAGGGCCAAGATGAAGCGATACTCGGGCGTTACATTGGAAATGAGCATCTTGATCTGCTCCTGCTCCGGAATGTGTCCCAGGACTTGCGCGGCAAGGCGACGCCAGCGGTCAGCAAAGGTGCAGAATTCCTCATTGGGCTTCATCTTCTCATAGGCGAAATCCACAACAGAGAACTTGGGCCCAACCTGGTCCTGATACTGCTGAATGAACTTGTCTTGAACCATCTGAAAATTCACAACATGGTCCTGCGGAAGAGAGAAGAACCAATCCTGAGCCGGGCCTTCCAATGACAGACCAAATAGATAAGTCATCAAGCATTGGTCGTGTCGAAACTTGGCCGACTCATAAAGAAACTCCTTCAAGTACATGTAAGGATCACCAACTCCACCATAATGGCGATATGCGGGAATTTGTGAAGGTGGCGAAAGCCGAAGACCTTGAAATGCGAATGGAATACTTATGGAAGATTTGGGATCGATTTTATGTTGGAGTTCATCAAGCTAGCGTTGGGTTTGAGCAATCATCTCCTGGGTAGGGAGAGATTGAGAAGAATGTGGGCCAGCTTGAGCAAAAAGTTATGAATTTGAACCAGGATGATAATGGGCCGGATAAGAAGATCCAGACTGAGAAGAGGAGAAGCCCATTCCAAGAGTGGAAGGGTGAGCGGGCCTGGAAGAAGTATGAGCATAAGGACCCATTGGGCCGGCAGTATAAGCAGAAAAAGAATGAGGCCCATTAAGATAGAATCGTGTATTGGAAATCGGGCCAACCGCATGGGAAGAAGAAGGAGGCCTATGAAGATAGGAAGGCCCATTATGAGAAGAAGGCCCATTAAGATGATTTGAAATGAGACGTTGGGCCTAGGCCCGGTCCATTTGGTGAACTAGGCATGATGGATGGGCCATGAGATTAGCCTGTTCCTCAGACGGGTCAGAGGGACCACGGGAAGATGGGCCCACGTGGGAAGAGGATTCCACGTGGGAATAGGATGAAGATTGGGAAAAAGAATGATACAAGGGGTTGGAATGATGCTCCATGAGGGCAAATGGAGACTTAATACAAGGAGGGAAGCAAGGGCTTAATCGACTTGAGAATAAGGGGGGACTGACCCACTAATGCAAAGACGAATGGACAATCAGACCAAGGGACAATGGGACTGGACAATGGACTAGACAATGGACACACAAAATGAGCTAAACTGAATGGGCCAATCAACAGCAAAACATGTGGATGATGATGGAAATGCAACACAAACACCGCTAATGGGCCAGGACAAGCCCAATATGCAATGTGAGAGTTTTCACCCAAGTCAAACAAGTTGATATGATGGGAAGTATTTTAGAAGTTTTAATAGACCTTTTAATGATTTGAGTTTAAGAGTAATTCCCTCAAGATAGGAATCCTATGTGAATAAGGTCCAAACTTTGGGTTGACTAAAGTTAATTCTCTCACACGTATGCAAATGCAAGCCTATAGGGTGGAAAGGTACAACCGGCCCAGCGTCCGTGTAGGAATCCACGGCTCACGGGGACTTACGGAGGTCCCGGATAAGATCACCTAGTCGACCCCAAGGAATATGGGGGTGATAGGATCACTTACCAAGGTAGGAATGCGACAATGATATGCAATGCATGTCCCTATGTGCATCGGGGTGCATGCAAAAATCTAGCATAAAAGTGAAAAATGAAGACAAGGTTTAATTATGCAAACACAATGATATGAGTGCAAGCAATATATGAAAACGAAGATAATACAAAGGATAACAAGGCAGGACCAGGAAACAACACAATTGGAACCTAGAAGGCAAAGAAATCATCAATGCAAAACGTACCTGTGAGTCTGCCCTTGAACCTGCATGCAGATTTTATGCACAAATTGTAAAAATGGAGACAAGATTTGACTATGCAAACGTGACCCAAATAATGCAAATAGTATATGGATGGAAATAAAATATAAAGGGCTATAGAATAGGTCCAAGAAAAAGGCAATCAGACCTCGAGAGGTCAATTAAATCATCCAAGAAAGTTACCCCCGTGAGCCTGTGCGCAGACCACATGCAGATTTTATGCACAAAATGCTAAAATGATGACAATATTTAACTAAGCAAATATGACCCAAATGATGCAAATAAACTATAGATGGAAAGATAATACAAAGGACTACCAAATGGAATAAAAATCAACGCAATCAGACGTCGGGAAGGCAATCAAATCATCAATCAAAGGCGTACCTGTGAACCTGTCCCTGAGCCTGCCTGCAGACTTTATGTAGGAAACTCAAAAAGCATGACAATATTAGACTATGCAAATGTGACCCAAATAATACAAATAAGATATGGATAGAAAGACAATACAAAGGGCTATCCAATGGAACAAAAATTAGCGCAATCGGACCCCGGGATCAAAAGTTATGCCTCAACGAATAGGGCCCTATGAGCACGCGTGCAGAACTGCCAGAATCCGTAAATGGTCTACCAAATGACCATTTTTTGCCCCGTTTGCGGTCTACTAGAAGACTGCCAGGCTACCAGAGCCCTTAAAATGCCCAAATCAGTGAGAAAATGGAGAAAATATTACCTAAACATGAACATGCACACACCCAACTTACAAAAGAGCATGAAAATAAACGTGATGGGCATTGGTGTCCCACCGTGATTGCCAAAAAATTGTAGATTGTTTAATAGTTCTACCCCGCCCCTTTTAACTAATATGTATGCATAAACATGTGAATCAAAGAAAAAGGGAATGAAAGGATGAGAAAAATATACCGTGATCGCCACCAAGGTTCCAACAACGCCGAAAGGATGAAGAGATCAAGGGATGGCACCGTGTACCTTGGAACTTGAATACTTGATCACGCTTGACAACGGGGTGTGGGAGTGATGTAGATTCAAACCTTCTCGTCCTCCAGCCGGCTAGAAGAAGAGGGCCTCACGTTCATATCATGCTCTCCTGCAAAACAAAGATCAAACCACAAAGGCAAAAACCCATTA
Source organism: Amorphophallus konjac (assembly GCA_022559845.1). Lineage (NCBI taxonomy): Eukaryota > Viridiplantae > Streptophyta > Magnoliopsida > Alismatales > Araceae > Amorphophallus > Amorphophallus konjac. The sequence continues at coordinate 247,943,257 of CM040119.1, forward strand.
GAAACTATAAGTGTAGTATCAATCCCGCAGTGATAAAATAGGGATAGAAATTGAGGGCAAACTCACTGGGGGGAGGTTTTTAACCCCTGTGGAAGGGTGAAAAAGATAGGTGTGTGTGTTCTGATGAGAATGAAGTAAAGATATGAGAAAATCATGCAGCACAACTGCGGGGAACGTGCATGCAAAATAGAGAAAAATGTAGACAAAGTGCAGAAAATAGTGTTCGTGATGATTTGTGAAATTGAGGAGAGGAGAACTAAGAATATAGACCACGAAATCAAGCCCAAAAGGATGGAATGGAAAGGTAATACTTCCCTCTTCAAGATAGGGTCGAAGAGACGGGATGACGTTGTAGCATGGCTTCACCCTGAACCGAGAAAGAGCCCCCCGTCGCGATTGCGAACTGGGTGCTATTCATAGGAGCAGGAAACTTCTAGAGATAGATCCGAGATAAACACCCAATTTCGGGGATATAGATGCATAAACATCAAGATAATAGTGATGGGAAGAGTCCCAGATTAATGGAAATCGAGGTGGAGGCTTATCTCTCTCGGAAGTGGTGTCAATAAGGGTTCCAAAGAGTCCCACGATGAAGAAATCAGAGTTCAGGAAGTTTAGGACTCTCTGTTTGGAAAACGGTCTATCGTACGGCCGTTTCTTGATGAAACTGTCTAGGAAAGGACCACATGGGGATGGAAAACGGTCTAGGGAGTGACCGCAAGGCTCCAGGGGTGAAACGGGATGATTTCTGATAAGTTTGGGGAAAACGGTCTAGTGAATGACCATTTTTTGTTCCCTAGTGGTCTAGCAAATGATTGCTAGGCTGCTGGAGGAAAATTTCTGGGTAGACTTTGCGTGATTTTGAAAATCAGATCATATCTAGAAAACGATGCAGAATTAATGAAAGTGGTAGAAGAAAAATTGTAGATAACGAAAAGATGAACAACTTTCATGAAGAGAGCATGATGAGAAAACGAGTGGAAGAGGGAGAAAATGGGGTGAGAACAGAGAGAAAGAATTCTGGGACGCAGGTGAACAGCACAGCATGCCAGAAAAATGTGAATAACTTGAAATCGGTGGAGAACTGGCCAATGGCATAGAAGAAGAAATTGTAGAGAGTTAAAAGGTGAATAACTTTGGTGAAGGGCACTTAATGAATAGAGGAACATAAGGGGATGAAAAAGGACCATTTTCAAGACTGCGCAGCAAAAAGGGCCAAATGCTTGATGGAAAGTTGATCAAAATGGGCCGCAAGTCAACTTGGAAGGTCGGAAGTTGATAAGATAAGCTCCAGGGCTCTCTGAAATCATGATCTCCGAAGTCCAAAGGCTAGGGAATATTGAAAATGGGCTCGAAATCCATCCAAGGAAGGCTCCAAAATAATGGTTAATTTGGGACATCAAAAATGATGAATAAGAGAAATGACGCAACTTGCGAGCTAAAAACGGGTGTCAACAGCGAGTACTACAAATGGTTTGACATGTAAGATATCGCCATCACACTGAGCAGGTTATTCATGTCGACTCACCCGGAGTGGCCACCACTGATCCATGACATACTAGAGAAACCAACATCTATTATGGACAAAAGATAGTTGTTGAATGATATCACAAATACAGGAGAGCCAAACAAGCCCTATGATTAGGGCTTTACAATTGATAAAGTATGGTCTGGCACATTCTTCATTCACACCACTTGGCCCCTATTGCTGGCCCCCACCTTGTCCAGACTGTTGACTGATGACATTCCCAGATCACCCTCATTATTAATCACTCCAACTCTAGAGTTTTCCAAACCCATCAAGATTTCCAACCCTGATCAATTTCTAGAACAATATATGGAGTTTCTGCTCTATGATCCCCTCAATCCATTAGCTTTAATTCCCATTTCACCTCCTCCTTTTCATTGTTTTGTCATATCTGAAAACTAAAAAAAAGCCCTTTTCCAAACTCCTCAATCATATTTTTTTTTGAAGATACATTCTACTATTCTCACGAGTGCACCCCAACATACGGGCCACTCATTCAGGGTCCGATGATTAACCTCCTCTACCCCTCCTCTAAGGGGTCTTCCCTTGTCCTCTCCTATGTACTCCCTGATTTCTCATTCCACTCTCTAGAATAGGATAGTCATGATAGGTAGGTTAGTTAGGTAATAGTGGAATAGGGGTAGTCCCTAAGAAAAAACCCAAGGGTAGGCAAATTCTCCACAGGTTCCTTGTAGATTTAGCCAATTGGTGTTGGGCATGTTTAGAGATCCCCCAGTTGCTAAAGAATCCTACCGAGTTACCGAAGAGAGAATGTGAGGAAGATTGCATGGTAGATGAAGGGTACGGGGTTTACGAAATCATGGATGATGAATACCCTATTGAAAAGGGGGATGAAGAATATGAAGACACGGCTGACACATATGCTAGTGGGATGAGAAGATTTGATGAACCATCAGCCTCCGTAGTAGAATCCGCTAAAGAAATAAATTTGGAACCGAGGAAAACCCTAAAATTGTCCTCTTGACCAACAACTTACCACCACCAGAAGAAGAGGCATTAATTAAGATTCTTAGATAATATAAGGACACAATGAGGATATGTCGTGTCTGGATTCCACCTTAGTGGAACATCAGTTGACTTTGAAGCCCGGGTCTAGTCTGATAAAGCAAAGGTTAAGGCATTTTCACCCCCAGGTGGCTTTCAAAATGAAAGAAGAGGTCGACAAGCTCCGCAAAGCCAAGTTTATTAGAGTCGTTCTTTATCCCGAGTTGATGGCAAATATTGTTTCGGTCATGAAGAATGATGGAAGAGTCAAAATCTACATAGACTTCCTAGGCCTTAATCACGTGTGTCCTAAAGATGATTTTTCCTTGCCCCACATCAATGTTCTAATTGATAACATATCTGGATATAAAACACTCTCTTTTATGGATGACTTCTTAGGGTACAACCATATTCGCTTGGCTGAAGAGCACCAGGAGAAAACCTCCTTCACTACCCCTTAGGGCACATATTGCTATGTGGTCATGGCATTCGGATTGAAAAATGTTGGAGCCACATACCAAAGGGCCATGATGACAATATTTCATGACATGATGCACATTTACTTAAAGGTGTATGTTGATGATCTATTGGTTATGTCGAGAACTAGGGTTGGAGATGCAGAAGTTCTTGCAAAAGGTACTATAGTGATCAAGGGAGAAAATGATTCTTAAGAAGTGTGTGTTTGGTGTTTCATCTGGCAAGTTATTTGGTTTTATTGTGAGTAAGAGGGGTATTGAGATAGATTCTAACAATGCAAAGGCAATCGGAGACATGCCACCTCCGAAGAATTTGAAAGAAGTTAGAGGATTGATCAGAAAGTTACAATTCATTCACCGGTTTGTCTTCTAGCACTCATAAAGATGCAAACATTTTTACGGATTGACCAAGTTGGGAGTCAAATTTGATTGAGATTCTTAGTGTCAGGATGCCTTTGAAGGATTGAAGAAGTATTTGACTAACCCTCATGTCCTAAGACTACCTACTCTAGAAAAACCTCTGATTCTTTATATCTCAATCCTGGATGACTCTGTAGGGGATGTCCTTATACAAGTGGATGAAGAAGATAAGGAGAGGGCAGCCTACTACTTATCGAAGCTTCTCAACCTGTCTGAGCAGAAGTATACAGCTATGCAGAAGACTTACATCGCTTTGCTCTGGGTGGTGCAGAAATTAAAACACTACTTCTTAGCTCACGAAGTTCAACTGATTACCCAGATGAATCTTATCAAGTATCTTCTAGAAATATCCATTCTCACTGATAGGCTAACATAAGGGCAAAGCTTTTTATCTCAGTTCAACATCAACTACATTCAGCAGAAAGTGATTAAGGGCTATGTCATAGCAGAACATCTTGCCCATCACCCTCTTCCCAAGATTGATCCCGTCCAATTAAGGTTTCCAGATGAGGAACTGATGCCCATTAACCAATCATCTGACCATATGTGGACGTTACATTTTTATGGAGCACTGAATTCTCATGGTAGAGGTATTAGCATTGTTCTCATATCATCTGAACGTATCACCATTCCATAAGCCTTTCAGCTTGCATTCCCTATTATCAACAGCATAACTGAATATGAGGCTCTTCTGGTTGGACTGGAGGCTGTCCATCTGTATGGTGTCACCGAGCTACGAATTGTGAGTGATAGTAAGCTTATTCTTCACCAAGTGCTCACCAAATATCGCACCCTCGATCCCAAGCTCAAATCTTGCTAAGAACTCACTTCGATCTATGCTAATATATTCACCAAACTAATCTTCATCTATGTCCCTCACAATTAGAATATTCTAGCCGATGCTCTTGCGTATGTGGCATCATCCTTGACCTTCCATCTCAGTAGACATTTGAGTCCATCATTATCCATAGGCATCTTACTCTTGCTGTCCAAGACGCTGCCTTTCTGAGAATCAAAGAGGAACTGCTGAAGAAGGTTCAAGAGGGAGAAATCATTGAGAAGAGGCAAGTCATGTTGGTAGAATGGAAAGAATAATTGGTAGATGAGGAGAAACCATGATTTTATGAGATTACCAGATACTACAAAGATCAGTCATATCCTGAAGAAGCCACAATGGAAGACAAGAGAGACACATGGAGAGTTACGCAGAGATATACCTTGGTTGGAGGTGTGTTATATAGGTGAGGCCTTACTGGTGTACTAACATGTCTTAATAACGATGAAGTCTGGAAGTTTGTTGAGGAGGCACACTCGGGGGTATGTGGTGGTCACATGAATAGTCAGATGCTTGCGAAGAAGATCCTTAGATAAAGTTTTTACTGGCCTACCATGGAGGAAGATTGTGCTATCTATGTATTTAAGTATGTTAAATGCCAACTTCAAAATCCATTCACCATCTTCCCCATTCCATCCTTTGTCCTCCCCATGGCCCTTCTCCATTTGGGCTTTTGACATCATTGGTCCTCTTGGCGATTCCAACTCCCTTACCAAATAAAAATCTTTCATCCTCACTACAATGGAGTACTTCATCAAATGTGCTGAGGTGGAAGTATACGTAGAGATAAAAGTGTCAACAGTCTACAAGTTCATCATGAAGAACATCATTGCCAGGTTCGGCATTCCAAGCACCATCGTCACCGACAATGGACTGCAGTTCATTTCTTATGATCTTCAGGACCTCTACAAAAGGTATAATATTGCATTGCATCATTCATCACCTTACTATCTACAAGGCAATGGCCATGTAGAGGCCACCAATAAAACATTGATCAAAATCATCAAGAAGATCTGTGAGACAAACAAATTCTTAGATTAGCTAGAGAAAGTTGTTGAAGCTCTATGGGCCTATCACACTTCAATCCATACTCCTATTGGGCAAACCCCTTTCGCCCTCACTTATGGGATGGTGGCAGTAGTCCCATACGAGATTCCCATTCCTTCCCCTAGGGGATAAGGACTTTCCATTGATGAACGTCATGATTCACTCATTGCCCAATTGAAACTCTTAGACGAGAAGTGCATATCCGCTGCTGAGCATGCACTCATTTACTGAAATAGACTCGTACAGTCTCGTACAGTTTTTGTCAAAAGAAGGTCATTGAGAGAAAATTTAAAATTATTGATATGGTAGTAAAAAGATTTTTTGTAAAATCTAGTGGGCCATTGTTATACCCGGACGATTTCCCAGCAAAATAACAAGAAATAAGGGTTCGAAAATTTTCCCGAGCACCGTTAAGACATGAGCTACCCGACTATCCCTACAACTCCCAGGACCCCACCAGGGGCCCGGACCAGTTTGCCGTGACATGCAGCTACACGGACGACTAACCGGGACCAATTCCGGCTACTCAACTACGGGCTTTGTCCGTACTCCACATGGCCACTCGGGCCAACCCGGGGGCGCTCCGACTTCGAGCCATGCCACGTGGCGCCCACTGAAAGGGCCGAGCACCCACCTCGAGACACTTACTTCCAACCCTTCAAGGTCAAAGGGAGACCTAATTAGGCCAACCACAGGCTTTGAAGGCCCGCCGCATGCATATACGGCTCACACGTGTGTGTTCGGTATTTCTCCGAACACCTTGTGGGCACGTATATTCCAGCCCTTCTACACCAAACCACGGGCAACCCCGTGGTTCCAGCACACTAATTGGGTTATACAATGACCCCCCAACAAGTCGGGGCCACCCCCGACCCTCAGACACGTGGCGATGAGCCACTTAACTTTAGCTCTCGGGCCAACCCGAGGCTACCCCGCAAACCCACCGTGCAATGTGGCACGTAGCCCGAGGCACAACCCATGAGCCCAAAGTGCCTCTCCTTAGCTGCCACGAGCTCTCATCCTCAGCCCAAGGCCTGTCCTGAGGCCTCTCAACCAGTTACCCAAGCCATTCGACAACCCGGGGTGTGTCGGGCATTCACCCGAACACCTTGCGAGCGGCTACTATGACTCGAAGAGCAACGGCCCCCGCGGGCCATCCCTATATCCCGAAGCCCAGTGTCCTTCAAAGGACATTCCCAGACGACAAAAGAAGACCCCCGGGGGCCATCCCTAGGGGTCGCAGCCTGCTTGGGGCCCATTCACCCCAGGGCGCGGCCGCGCCCCCAAGGGAGGGTGAACTCCCCGGGGGGCCGCGCCCTCTCTCCAGCCCGGTGGCCACACTGTCCCGCTCAGTCCCAGTTCATCTGATTCTCAGTCTCCATTTGTCCGACTCCCTAATCTGGGGGGAAGGGCTCGCATCGTTCATCTGTACCAGTTCGTGGGAGCAACACGCGGAAGCACGAAGCAGCAGCACGGGGGAGCGATCCTCAATAGTCAACACGCTCACAAGGCTCCACATATCCTCCCGGCACCTGTCTTTTTCTTCTTAGTTTAATTTAGGAAGAAAAACACACAAAAGTGGGATTTTATAGGGTGGGGACCGCCCTCTCTCTCTCCCATTACCTAGTCTGCCTAAACCCCCTGGGGAGGGGTTTAGGCGGACCAGCCTTACCCCCTGAGGCTGGTCCACCTAAACTCCCTCGTAAAACAAAAAAAAGTTTTTTTAATTAATTAAAAAAGCCACCTAGGCTTGACGATATGCTTGACATGCTGGCCGGAGCCACCATTTTCTCCCAAATCGACCTTAAAAGTGGCTATCACCAAGTTAGGATAAGGCCGGGACATGAGTGGAAAACGGCTTTCAAAACCAAAGATGGGCTCTATGAGTGGCTAGTGATGCCTTTCGGGCTTTCAAATGCCCCAAGTACTTTTATGCGCCTTATGACGGAGGTCCTTAGACCCTATATTGGGGTCTTCCTGGTAGTCAACTTTGATGATATTCTCATCTACAGTCAATCCAAAGAAGCCCACCTAGGCCACCTTAGGCAAGTGTGCACTACCCTTCGGAGTGAGAGTCTCTTTGCCAACCTGGGAAAATGTCACTTCATGACTAAAACCATTACCTTCCTAGGATTTTTGGTCTCCACTAAGGGCGTGTCCATGGACCACGAGAAGGTCCAAGCTATCCTTGACTGGCTAGAACCCCGCACTCTTCATGAGGTCCGGAGTTTTCATGGGTTGGCCACATTCTATCGGAGATTCATTCAGGGATTTAGCACCATCACGGCCCCCATCACTGATTGTCTCAAAAAGGGGACTTTTGTGTGGACCAAATCAGCTTCTAAGGCCTTCCAAGAGCTCAAGGAAAGGATGACCCAAGCCCCGGTCTTATGCCTCCCTGACTTTTCCAAAGTCTTCGAGGTTACTTGTGATGCCTCCGGGGTAGGTATTGGTGGGATCCTTAGTCAAGAGGGACACCAGGTGACGTACTTTAGTGAGAAGCTATGTGACGCTAGGATGAAATATTCCACATACGATAAAGAATTTTATGCTGTGGTTCAGTCTCTCCAGCATTGGAGGCACTACCTCTTGCCCAAGGAATTTGTCATCTTTTCTGATCATGAGACCCTTAAATGCCTCAACTCTCAGCAAAAATTGAATGCCCGTCATGCCCGCTGGGTCGAGTACATCTAATCCTACACCTTTGTGATCTAGCATAAGGCTGGGAGTGAGAACCGTGCTGCGGATGCACTCAGTAGGAGGATCTCGCTACTGACTACCATACGAGTGGAAGTCATAGGATTCGAGAGAGTCAAGGATGAATACCCTGATTGCCCAGATTTTGGGCATATCCATACCACCTTGACCACCCAATCCCAAAGGGAACACCATGGTTTCATCCTAGAGGATGGGTTCCTCTTCAAAGGTCATAAGCTTTGCATACCACGAACCTCACTTTGTGATTTCTTGGTCTCGGAGTTACATGCGGGCGGCCTAGCTGGCCATTTTGGGGTGCATAAAACCATTGCTTTGGTTGAGGGTCAATTCCATTGGCCAAGTCTCAAGAGGGACGTGGCCAAGATTGTGGGCCAGTGTCATACCTGTGCTACGGCAAAACAAGTGAAGCAAAACACCGGCCTATACACTCCTCTCCCCGTCCCCGATCGTCCATGGCAGGATTTAAGCATGGACTTTATCTTGAGCTTACCCAGAACCCGAAGGAAGCATGATTCAATCTTTGTTGTGGTGGACAGATTTTCCAAAATGGCCCATTTCATCCCCTGTTCTAAAACCTCTGATGCTTCCCATGTGGCCCGCCTATTCTTCGATGAGGTAGTCCGCCTCCATGGACTACCCAAGACCATAATTTCTGACCGGGACATTAAGTTCACTAGTTATTTCTGTAAAACCCTTTGGCACTTGATGGGGACCCTTCTCAAATTTTTCATAGCCTATCGCCCCCAAACCGATGGCCAAACGGAGGTCAATAATCGGAGTGTAGGGAATCTCCTTCGTTGTCTTGTCGAGGATCGCCCAGAGAATTGGGATCTTATTCAACCCTAGGCCGAGTTTGCATACAACAATTCAGCAAATAAGTCTATAGGGATGAGCCCACTCGAAGCCGTGCACGGGTACAAACCTAGAAAGCCTTCAGATCTCATTCCTCTACCCCCACATGCTAGGGTGTCTATCACTGCTGAGTCATTTGCCTAACACCTTAGAGAGTTGCATGAGGAAATTTGCAAACACATCCACAAGAGCAATGAGATGTACAAGAAATTAGCCGACTCCCACCGCTGCCACCAAGAATTCCGTACAGGTGATTTTGTGATGGTGAGGACTGAGAGACTATTCCCTGGAAATGTCTCAAAACTGAGGTCTTGTGGAACAGGTCCCTTCTAGGTTCTGAGGCGCATTAGCACCAATGCTTATGTGTTAGACCTCCCTGAGGAATACGGAGTAAGCCCCACTTTCAACGTGGCTGACCTGGTGCCATACAGGGGTCCCACGGTGACACCCAGTGAGGACATCGAGCTTGTTCCATCCCTCGAGAGAGCCCCTACCCATGAGAGAGCTCCACCAGTCCATAAAAACCAGCGTGAGCAAGTGGAACAGATATTGGATGAACAAGTCACTGGTACCCGAAGCAAGGCATATGAGCGCTATCTGGTTAGGTGGAAGGGTCGGCCTCCTTCAGATGATTCATGGGTGAGTCGGGAGGATTTCCAACGGCTGGACCCCGATCTATTGGAGCAGTATCGCAGCAGGATGGGCCTCTACTCAACAGAGTCGAGCTCTTCGCAGCCCGGGGGAGCTGATGGTGACATCACCCATGATTCCTTCTTGCTCGGGACTTCACTTCCTCCTAGAGAGGGGTAGGATAGAGCTCCATGTCGAGCGGGTCCCCCACGACACTTATATTATCTATCTGGATCATTTTGATGTATTTCTCTCTTTTGTTTTAGTCATTTTGATGTAATTTTCCCTTTATTTGAGTCATCTTCCTAGGTCCTTAAGTCATTTCCCTATGTTTAAGTCATCAACTACCCCTTGGTTTGCTTTTTGGACAGCTTGGTCATTCTATGTAAAGCCAGGGGTAGTCCTGTCATGTAAAAAGGTTGGGTCCCTATAAATAGGACCCCAACCCCTCCTTGGAGAACTAATGAGCATTTGAATTTGAGTTTCCACAAAATTTGTGTGATTTCTTCTAGGGTGAGACACCCTTTCTCTCTCCCCTGTCCTTCTCTCTCTAGGGGGTGACCCCCTTTCTCTCTCCTCCCCCTCCTCTATCTAGTGCGCACCTCCCTCTCTCTCCTACCTCTTGCCACCTCAGCTCCACCTCAACCAATCCCCACTAGTCATATCACCACAACCCTTCACCTCCCAAGAAGCATTAGCTCCTCCCATCAATTCCCTCCCCCTTCCTAGGTGACCCTGACACGCCCCATACACCCTTTCCCTCTCCCAAGGGAGAATCCCATCTCTCAAGCACCCCTTCACATTCCCAAGACAACCCTTCCCATCCCCAAGACCAAAATTAACCCCTCCATTAACCCCATTTCAAATCAAGGGAGAGAACCCTCCACCCCCTCCAAAGCCATTTGCGCCCCCCTCTCCCTCTCCACCAAGACAACCTGCGCACCCCACCTCTCACCACACACCCTGCTCCGCCCCTCCCTGGCCCTCCACCAACCACCATCGACCCTCCCCCACTCCCTCCATTCCCCTTCCACAACATCCATTAGCCACCCCTTGCAAGCTTCTTCCCCTTTCCCACCGCCACATACACTCTACTCCCTCATTCAGTTTTCAGGTTGCTGGGAGCTGAGGACCCGCTGATTTCAGAGTCTTCTCCATCACCACCTCGAAGTTACAAGAATCCCACCATATATTTCTGGAAAGCCCTTTAAGTCAGCTTCGTAAGCGAGGTGATCCCGCTTGAATCCGAGTTCGGAGCTGTCCAGGAGGATCGTTCTCGTCAGACCGCACGTTTGGCATCTGGGTGGAGATCAGAGCCATAGTGCCGAAGCTACAGCGGTCACCTCCATATTCCTCTTGGTGCGCCATTTGGCTGCAGCAAAGTACTACTAGTCCTCTGTCCAACACAGCAAGCGGAGCATCGTTCGGAGTTCGGAGCTCCCCGTTCCGAATTATCCCCCAGGGTGCGCCAGGTCAGCTCTCTAGAGTCCTATCAGACACCTTCCCACTGTTCCCATTCTTACGGTCGGCCCTAGACTCCATTTTTGACCCCGTTCATTGCCGCTGGAAGAGGACCCGACCACGATCGTAGCCGTTCTGGTCCCGCCTCCTTCGGACACTAGGAGCATTTGAGGTGACCCTGTCTTCCTGCAATAGCGCTCTGGATCAGTCAGAGCCAGAACGATTTGGTCCAGTTCCAGATCCTGCCCCAGCCGTCAACGACGTCTGGAAATTCAAAAAAAATTCAGGAGCCCTCCCGGGTCAGTCAGAGAAGATTTGGCACTGGTTTGGGCGACTTCCAAGTCCGACAGAGCCCGTGGCAGTATCAACAGCGATTACCTATCAAGCAGTTACAGAAGCGGGCAGAACCGGCGGAGGGGTCAATCGGCTTCCTCTTTAGCTACCCTCCCTACCCCGCCTGGCCGGCTTAGCGCCCCTCCCTGCGTGGTGGTAGTGTTTGATTGTAACCTTAACCTCCTCACCCCTTGTCCATCCCTCCTGCGTGAGTAGTAGTTCGTGTAATCTTTTAAACAGGGAGAAGCTTCACCGACACAGTGTGCGGAGAACCCACACTTCCCCGCTCGCCCACGTCTCCGACCGGGGTTGGTTTCCTCAAACCGGCCTCGTAAGCACTCAGCCCTTGCTCATATTTTAGTGCTTGTTCATTTAATATCCGTCAAACGCTCTACTGGAGTGTAAGAGAGCGCTCGACCCCGGAGCACCCTGCTTACGAGTGGTCACCGTGGAAGAGTGAGAGAGTGACCCAGTGCCCCTTTGGCACCGAGCCAACCCCATTGAGTGTGGGCACCATACCCTTGGGAGGGCAACCCTAGCCCTGATGGCCCTCTACCAGCAAGGGTTTTGATCCACTACCTCTACTCGGCATCGTCGAGTCACCCCGGGAATCGAGTGCGCAACGGTGGTTTGGCAATTTACGTGATTCTCCGCTCTTGTGCGTTGTGTTTGCATGGTAAGTCCAAGGACCCTCGGTCTAGTTGCTGCATTATCTTAAGTGGTGTCAGATCAGTTAGTATCAGAGCAAATTATTGACTTGTCTCTACAAGTCTAAGTCCTAGGGCCATTGCATTGTCACCATCCGTGTGTCGGTTATTTCTCGTTTTGGCATGTCCACCTGTAGAGGAACTTTGTACCGGACTGACCCTTCAACCTCGGTGCCCCCCATGGATTCCAATTCCCAAGGCGACCAAGATACTCCTAGGGAGACACCCCAAGGAGTCATGGACCGATTTGACGCTGCCGTCAACACCATCCTTGATCGGCTAGAGGCCCTTTCCACCCGAGTTGCTAGGCTTGGAGAACATGAGCCCCCACCTAGAAACAATGTCCAAAGAGCTCCCCCTCCGCGAGCTGAATTTGATAGGGAGGGCTTGGAAAATGACCATTACCATGAGTATGAAAGGCCCCGTCAACCTCGGCATAATGAGAGGCGACCACGGGAGGACTCGGACGATTATCTTTTAAAGATGATTAAAGTTGAAGCCCCAAACATTGATGGGTCCCATAACCTAAATACCTACTTAGCATGGGAGAGTGCCATGGACTAATACTTTGAATGGTACCCTATGTCGGAAGAAAGGAGAGTTAGGTTGGCTAAGATGCACCTCACCAAAGTAGCCAAGACTTACTGGTTGAATGTAGAGAGTCAAAGGAGGATTAGGCGGGAAGAGCCCATTCGCAACTGGGTAGATATGAAGACCCAACTTAGGAACAAGTACCTCCCCACTTCCTACCACCAAATTCTCCTAGATGAATGGAAAAGCCTCACGCAAGAGGGCAAAACCGTGGTCGAATACATCGAAAAGTTTGACTCCTACCTCCTAAAGTGTGGAGTCCATGAGGAACCGGCCGTCACCCTATCCCGATTCAAAAATGGCCTCCAACCCCACATCAAGAGAGAACTCTTTATGAGAGATGTGGACAACCTTGAGCTAGCTTACCAAATAGCGCGTGATGCTGAAAGATTCTTTGGAAATCCCAAGTTTGCATCCCCCCGACCGGTTGATCCCAAGGCTATGGGTCCCCGACCCAACCTTCCTCCCCTCATGAAGACTACTACCCCTAGTGGGAGTATCCCAGCTCGGCCCTACAATCACCCGCCCACCATCACTCCCACAAGAGTAGCCCCAAACAACCCTCTTCCCCAAAGAGAGGAAGGCCCCAAGTGTAGTGCCCCAGAATTTACATAAATTATTTTTAAAAGTATAAAATGATTTTCTAGAACTTATAAAGGCCTAAATAAATTTATAGAATTATAAGTCATTAACCTAGCCTATCTAATTATTATCCAAAAGGTTTAAAGACCAGGCCCATTTAGTTTGGCCCATGTTCTAGAAGGTTATTAAGCCTATTCTCAGATTTTTAAGGATAAACACCACTTAATAAGATAATTTAGCGGATAATGGATAAAAGAGTTTTACTTATTTAAAACTCTAGATACGATGACTGTAACGGTCTATGGTAAGATCGCCACAGCCTTGTAATGCGGCAAGGGTCGACCGTCACAGCCTGCGAATTCCGTAAGTGAAAGAACTTGCAAAAAGATTAGAACTTGATGATCCTATCCACAAGAGACCTAATTGGAACAATGTATAAAGACCCTAAGGACTCTTAGAGATTAGGTTTTGATAGATTAAGGACTCTAAACTCGATCTAATCTTCAAACCTTAGCTAGAACCCTATAAATAGGACCTAGTTCTAAACTACGCGACCCCTACTTTTGCTCGCGTGGAATCAAGATAAGGAGTCATAATCTCGGGTAAGTTCTTTAGAATAATTTGTTCACAATACTATAGACTAACTCCTCTCAAAATTTCACATCTTTAGGTCAAGAGGTCGTGGAGTTAGAGCCCAAGGAAGTTGCTAGAAAGTCACAGGAAGAAGGGAACTAGGGTTCGGTTTTCAAGCCCAAATTGGAAGTTTAAAGCCTAGACAAGAGGTAGGTTGTCTCATGAACGGCAAAAATAGCTTGATAGGACTAAAAGCCCTCTGGTTTGATTGAATTTCATGCATAGTAGAGCATCAATTTCATGTTTTACTAGTTCTATGCATGACATGCATCTCTTAGCCCTAAATTGAGAACTTAAAACATGTTATTCATCTATTCATGATCACCTATGCATGTAGATAGCCTATCCTTCTTTATCATGCCTAGAAACTCATGGTGTTTTGATTATAGACATGATGTGAGTTAATCTCTTGTGTTTCATATTACTTTCTGTTAGCAGACACTCTGACGCGTCACAGTAGGACCGTCACATTCATGTAACGGCCTTACTATGAGCCGTCACAATCTCTGTGGTATATGAGTTACTCTGTTAACTCTCACGCACTAATACAGACGCGTTACATAAGTGTAACGTCTGTTCTTTGACCGTCACAATAACTGTGATGCCCCACTTCTAGACCGTCAGAGGCCATGTTCTGTCAACCCTAGATAGAATATGATTTGTCAATATTACTTATTATTAAGCCTAGTTATCTAAGTTTTAAACCTAATTACGTGACTTCGAGATTATTTAAGCGTTCATGATAGGAAATGCATGTTTTGATATCTCACTATTACTTTGAGTTATATTAATTTCATGAACCCAAAACTCTATAGTTTTGTAATTTGAAACATGATTTTGAATGATGTATCAATAGAGTTTTTATCATGGTTTCGCATCAATATATGTCTATATATATATTCTTTTCCTATCTATAGAGTCGTTTCTATAAGTACATGGCACATACTCCGGTGTGTTGACCATTAGTTCACTTTTGCACTATAGGAAAACAATCTTGGACATGAGGACCTCTCTATTAGATATTCCTTCCAATGGACTAGGAAATCTTGTTTCAAGGCCTCCGTAATTCTCCGCGAGCCTGGGATTCCCACTAGGACGTCGAGTTGGTTGTATCATTAAAGCCCAATAACTAGAATACACTATCATTGTTTTCTGGATCTAGTAATGTAACGGCCTTACATTGGACCGTCAGAAGCACGTAACGGCCCATTGCACGACCGTCACCTTCCTCTGAGTCTATTTTTGTCTTTCTGGACTCGGATCATTGTAACGGCCCACTACTGGCGCGTTACAGTATGTAACAGCCCAGTAGATGACCGTCACACAGCTTGTATATGTTAACCCCAGGTTTGACCAAAGAGTTGATTTTCTAAGGTTCTAGCTGAACTAATGATAATCTAGAACTTATCATGTTGATCAAGGAATGTAATATAATGAATGAAAAATAAAGAATGTACTATTATGCTGCCAATTTATTTTCATAAGCATAGCATAGTCTAAGTCATTCTTGATCTCATATATTCGAATTGAAGCGTTCATTCATTGATTTTTATTATTTAGAATTGCTATCTTTTTGGCCATACTTTACTGTTATATTGCGTGGAAGTAGCTTAATTTATACCTGAAGATGCGATCGAGCACTGATTGTGTTCAAGGGCTCTATGCTAGTCCCCTCGGCTGATTACCGGAAATATACTATTTTATAAACCATGGGATATGATGCTACTGGCGTCGCATTGCGCTGGGAGTACTATTTCTATAAATAAGTGAAGATCCACGACACGACATGACATTCTTGTACATGACTTTCTTGCTTAATACTCCACAGAAATTCATGAACTATGTACTCAAAAGAGACTAGTGTGATGAATATGTGGCTTGCTCGTTACATGCTTGCTCGTGAAAGGCCAAATATCATGTTCACGTTACATCCTTGCTAGTTCATTCTTGATCATTCTATCTTACGTGATTATCTTGTTACTTTGGTTTAATCGCATGATTGATTCACATTTACATGATTTTACCTTATTCTTTAGAGCTAAATTGTTAATTACTTTCATAGTGCCTTCATGTTGATGCGAAGATACCTACTGGGCAAGTGTGCTCATTACCTTTTTCTAATCTTTTTCAGGAAATGAAAGTGAGTCGGGTTCAGATTCGGATTATTCAAGTAGCGGATTTGAGAGGGATTAAAGATGAGCGAAGACTTAGGAAGTCTATAATGTCTAGATTGAGTCAATGTAATTTTCCTATTTCTTGAGTCTAGTAGAATGAAAGATGATGAAAAGTGGTTGTATTTTAAATATTGATCATTTATGAAATAAAGTTGGATTTTGTTTCAAATCTGTGCAATTACATTTATGTGTGTGATTATCTCGCGCTCTGGTCGTTCTTGCTTGCAAGAGGCTTACCATGCCGGCTGTTCGCGCTACACGAGTCTTCCGTTGTAATAAACGCTCGGGGCGTGACAGTTAAGTTGGTGTCAGAGCCTAAGTCTCAAGACTTAGGGAAAAGAGTCATGTCATAGGATAAGTCCAAGGTTTAAGGACCCCTACCTATGAACTAAGGAAGAAATTTTCATATCCATGAGAGAAGTGGGTAGAGCCCGGGATGAGATAGTTATTAGCTTTAAGATTGATTTTCTTTCAGTCTCACGAGAAATAACAAGTTGTTATATTTCTCTCAGGTAACTTATTATTCTTATCATGGCTCATCGCATAGACTAGAATGGCATGCAACAAACCGTTGTCGGCCTTACGCAGGCATTGCAAACTGTGGCCTAGGTAGGGGCAGGAACATGGGCTGGCGACCTTCATCGTAATTTCCGGAGTCTAAATCCTCCGCGTTTCTATGGATCTTCCAATCCAGATGAAGTAGAAAATTGGATCGATGAAATGAATCGTATATTTGACGTTATTCAATGCACTGATCAGGAGAAGGTTCGTCTAGAAACATTCCAATTAAATAAAGATGCCCGTACTTGGTGGAAATCAGTTCCGGCACCTCTGGCCGATGCACCTCACACGTGGGATGGTTTTCTCACTTTATTTCATGCCAAGTATTTCTCCGAACATGTGAAGGAAAGGAATGTTATGGAGTTTGCCTCCCTTCGTCAAGGGATGATGTCAGTAGCAGAGTATGAGCTACAGTTTTCAAGACTAGCAGCATATGCACCACACCTTATTAGCGCGGAATTATTAAAGGCAAATCGATTTATGGACGGGTTACGGCCCGGATTCATTCAGCAACTTGGGACACAGAATATCCGCACTTATGCGGAGATGGTTCAGAGGGCATATCTATGTGAGAGGACCTTAAAGAAGGTCGAAAAGTTGAAAGGAAAAGAAGAAGAATCTAGTCGGCGCTCAGATCGGCATTATAAGAAGGAGAAGTTTAGCATCATGGAACCCTACAAAAGCCGTGATAACCAGAAAAGATCAAGGAGCGAGAACGGTGGAAGTTCCCAAAGGAATAATAAAAAGGTTAAGGAAGAGAAGGAGCAAGTCGCTGCGGTGTGCACTTTTTACGAGAAATTCGGCCACTCGGCTGAAGAATGCTGGAAGCGCCTCGGTGCTTGTTTGCGTTGTGGAAGTAGGGAGCATCGTGTGCCAGATTGCCCCCTTATGAAAGATCAATCAGCTAGTGGAGGACGTAGGAGACAGGCTCGCCTCAATGCGGTTATAGATGAGGAAGAAGCACCCAGGGATCCAAAGGATGGGCTCATGGAAGGTACTCTTCAAATCTGTTCTCGCCCTGCATTCGTGCTATTCGATACTGGTGCTTCTCATTCTTTTATCTCCATCACGTTTACAAAAATCTTACCAATTGCATCAGTTCCCCTACCTTCAGATCTTGCTATTACTACACCTTTAGGACCTAGAACTAAGCTTACCAAGTATTGTCCTGATTGTGAGGTAGTGGTAGAAGGACACAATCTCCCCGCAAACTTAGTATGCCTTGATATGAAAGGTTATGATGCCATTTTAGGGGTAGATTGGCTTATAGACCATGATGCTTATATCAACTGCCGAAATAGAATTATATCTTTTCGAAAGCCCGATCTTCTAAGATTTTCTTTTCTTGGCATCAAATACAAGAAACATCCTACTATTATATCTTCTCTTCACGCTTGCAAACTTATCTCGCAAGGATGTGAAACTTTTCTTGCTTCAGTCATTATTACCGAATCTAAGGAAATTGTCCTAGCAAACATTCCTATTGCAAATGAGTTCCCAGACGTATTCCCATCGGAACTACCGAATTTACCACCTGAGAGGGAAGTAAACTTTGCCATTGAACTCATTCCTGGTGCGGCACCTGCTTCTATAGCCCCTTACAGGATGTCCCCCACTGAACTTAAAGAACTTAAGAAGTAGTTACAGGAGCTTCTAGACAAGGGTTTCATTAGACCCAGCACGTCTCCTTGGGGTGCGCCTGTTCTATTTGTTAAGAAGAAAGATGGTTCTCTCAGGCTATGTATCGATTACCGGCGACTGAATCAGCTTACAATCAAAAATAAGTATCCGTTGCCGCGTATTGATGAGCTCTTCGATCAGCTTTCGGGAGCTGAGTATTTTTCTAAGATTGACCTCAGATCTGGTTATCATCAACTTAAAATTAAAGAAGAGGATATTTTTAAATCGGCTTTTTGAAGTCGTTATGGCCACTATGAATTTGTGGTAATGCCATTTGGATTAACTAATGCTCCAGCAGCATTCATGCAACTTATGAACAATGTCTTCCAGCCATATTTGGACCAGTTCATCGTCGTCTTTATTGATGATATCTTAATATATTCTAAGACAAAAGAGGAGCATGAAGAACATCTATGGATAGCCTTTCAAACACTTAGAGACCACAAGCTATATGCTAAACTCAATAAGTGTGAATTCTGGCTCAAGGAAGTCTCATTCCTAGGCC
This sequence comes from Amorphophallus konjac, assembly GCA_022559845.1. Lineage (NCBI taxonomy): Eukaryota > Viridiplantae > Streptophyta > Magnoliopsida > Alismatales > Araceae > Amorphophallus > Amorphophallus konjac. Next base: position 247,961,995 of record CM040119.1, read on the forward strand.
ACATTATTTCAAAAGAAGGTATTGTTGTGGATCCTTCTAAGGTAGAAGCCGTCAGAGATTGGAGTCGGCCAACGAATGTATCTGAAGTAAGAAGCTTTCTGGGTTTAGCAGGTTATTATAGGAGATTCATTAAGGACTTCTCGAAAATTACGATTCCTTTAACTAGACTTACAAAAAAAGAGAATCCTTTTGTCTGGTCGAAGGACTGTGAAAAGAGTTTTCAAAGTCTTAAAAATCATCTTACCACATCCCCTATTTTATCACTACCAATGGAGGGTGGTGGATTTAAAGTGTATACAGATGCATCTGGAATTGGCTTAGGATGTGTCCTTATGCAGAAAGGAAAAGTGATTTGCTATTCTTCAAGACAATTGAAGCGTCACGAAGAAAATTATCCTACACATGATTTAGAATTGGCGGCAGTTATCTTCGCCTTAAAAATTTGGCGTCATTATCTTTATGGAGAAAAGTTCACGATCTACTCAGACCACAAGAGCTTGAAATATCTATTTTCTCAAAAGGAGCTTAATATGAGGCAAAGGAGGTGGTTAGAACATCTCAAGGACTTTGATTTTACTATTCAATATCATCATGACAAGGCAAATGTTGTAGCAGATGCACTCAGCAGAAAACCAATGGGTATGTTATCAAGTCTCATGATTAGTGTAACTAACCTTATTCCCCAATTTGCTCAGTTGAATTTAGATGTTGACATTAAGGAAGAAGATTTCTTCATAGTTAATATCCGAGCTCAACCTACATTGATAGAGGATTTGACCAAGTTATAAAAGGATGATCCACTTTTACTGGAAATTAAGGCCAATATGGATCAAAGGCCGGATTTTTCTATTTCTAATGATAGAAGATTACTATTCAAGGGCCGAATGTGTATATCGGATCATGAGGATACAAAGAAATTGATCTTAGAAGAAGCACACAAATCAAAATACACCATTCATCCAGGAGGTACGAAGATGTATCAAGATCTCAAAAGAAACTTTTGGTGGCCCAATATGAAGAGGGAAATAGTAGATTTCGTGTCCCGCTGTCTCACGTGCCAACAAGTTAAGGCAGAACATTTCAGACCTGCAGGAAAATTACATCCCTTAAATATTCTCGAATGGAAATGGGAAAGCATAGGGATAGACTTCATCATAGGTTTACCCAAGACCAGAGGAGGACACAATAGCATATGGGTAATCATAGATCGATTGACTAAATCTGCACATTTCATACCAATAAAGAGTCGACGGTCTGTGGATATCTTGGCAGCATTATACATAAAAGAAATTGTCAAACTACATGGAGTCCCAGTCACTATCGTATCAGATATAGATCCTTGATTCACATCACAGTTCTGGAAAGGTCTACAACATTCACTAGGGACCAGATTAAATTTTAGTACAGCCTTTCATCCACAAACTGATGGTCAGACGGAAAGAACAAATCAGGTGGTAGAAGATATGCTCAGGGCTTGTGTCATTGATTTTGAAGGAAGTTGGTATGATCACTTACCTCTGGTGGAATTTACATATAATAACAGCTATCAAGCAAGCATACAAATGACACCTTTTGAAGCTCTATATGGGAAAAGTTGTCGATCACCAATATGTTGGAATGAAATAGGGGAAAAATAATTTCTAGGCCCCGACCTTATCAGGGATTCTACGGAGAAAATAAAGCTCATCCAAGAAAGAATGAAGATGGCGCAAGATAGGCAAAAGTCTTATGCTGACAATCGAAGGCGTGACTTGAAGTTTCAGGCATGAGATCATGTATATTTGAAAGTTTCTCCAGGTCGTGGTATTCGAAGATTTGACATTAAAGGAAAGCTAACTCCAAGGTTCATTAGCCCAGTTGAAATTCTTGAAAGGGTCGGTGAAGTGGCTTATAGATTGACTTCACCTCCATAGTTAGCAGGAGTTCATGACGTATTTCACGTCTCCATGCTGAAGAAGTATGTATACGATTCTGACCATATTATCACTTATGACAATCTGGAGATTCAGAAGGACTTGACATACGAATAAACACCAATAAAGATTCTGGATCGGGAAGTACGTCAATTAAGGAATAAAGTTATTCCTATGGTCAAGATCCAATGAAAGAAAACCTGGCCATATGAAGCAACATGGGAAATAGAGGAATTTATGCGTAGAAGATTTCCAGAATTATTCAACTGTAAGTACACTCCCCATAATCCATGTATTGAATTTGGGGACCAAATTCTTCTAAGTGGGGGAGGGTGTAGTGCCCTAGAATTTACATAAATTATTTTTAAAAGTATAAAATGATTTTCTAGAATTTATAAAAGCCTAAATAAATTTATAGAATTATAAGTCATTAACCTAGCCTATCTAATTATTATCCAAAAGGTTTAAAGACCAGACCCATTTAGTTTGGCCCATGTTCTAGAAGGTTATTAAGCCAATTCTCAGATTTTTAAGGATAAACACCACTTAATAAGATAATTTAGTGGATAATGGATAAAAGAGTTTTACTTATTTAAAACTCTAGATACGATGACTGTAACGGTCTATCGTAAGACCGCCACAGCCTTGTAACGCGGCAAGGGTCGACCGTTACAGCCTGCGAATTCCGTAAGTGAAAGAACTTGCAAAAAGATTAGAACTTGATGTTCCTATCCACAAGAGACCTAATTGGAAAAATGAATAAAGACCCTAAGGACTCTTAGAGATTAGGTTTTGATAGATTAAGGACTCTAAACTCGATTTAATCTTCAAACCTTAGCTAGAACCCTATAAATAGGACCTAGTTCTGAACTGTGCGACCCCTACTTTTGCTCACATGGAATCAAGGTAAGGAGTCATAATCTCGAGTAAGTTCTTTAGAATAATTTGTTCACAATACTATAGACTAACTCCTCTCAAAATTTCACATCTTTAGGTCAAGAGGTCGTGGAGTTAGAGCCCAAGGAAGTTGCTGGAAAGTCACAGGAAGAAGGGAACTAGGGTTCGGTTTTCAAGCCCAAATTGGAAGTTTAAAGCATAGACAAGAGGTAGGTTGTCTCATGAACGGAAAAAATAGCTTGATAGGACTAAAAGCCCTCTGGTTTGATTGAATTTCATACATAGTAGAGCATCAATTTCATGTTTTACTAGTTCTATGCATGACATGCATCTCTTAGCCCTAAATTGAGAACTTAAAACATGTTATTCATCTATTCATGATCACCTATGCATGTAGATAGCCTATCCTTCTTTATCATGCCTAGAAACTCATGGTGTTTTGATTATAGACATGATGTGAGTTAATCTCTTGTGTTTCATATTATTTTCTGTTAGCAGACACTCAGACGCGTCACAGTAGGACCGTCACATTCATGTAACGGCCTTACTATGAGCTGTCACAGTCTCTGTGGTATATGAGTTACTCTGTTAACTCTGACGCACCAATATAGACGCATTACATAAGTGTAACGGCTGTTCTCTGACCGTCACAATCACTGTGACGCCCCACTTCTAGACCGTCAAAGGCTATGTTCTGTCAACCCTAGACAGAATATGATTTGTCAATATTACTTATTATTAAGCCTAGTTACCTAAGTTTTAAACCTAATTACGTGACTTTGAGATTATTTAAGCGTTCATGATAGGAAATGTATGTTTTGATATCTCACTATTACTTTGAGTTATATTAATTTCATGAACCCAAAACTCTATAGTTTTGTAATTTGAAACATGATTTTGAATGATGTATCAATAGAGTTTTTATCATGGTTTCGCATCGATATATGTCTATATATATATTTTCTTTTCCTATCTATAGAGTCGTTTCTATAAGTACATGGCACATACTCCGGTGTGTTGACCATTAGTTCACTTTTGCACTATAGGAACACATTCTTGGACATGAGGACCTCTCTATTGGATATTCCTTCCAATGGACTAGGAAATCTTGTTTCAAGGCCTCCGTAATTCTCCGCGAGCCTGGGATTCCCACTAGGACGCCGAGTTAGTTGTATCATTAAATCCCAATAACTATCATTGTTTTCTGGATCTAGTAATGTAACGGCCTTACATTGGACCGTCAGAAGCACGTAACTGCCCATTGCACGACCGTCGCCTTCCTCTGAGTCTATTTTTGTCTTTCTGGACTAGGATCACTGTAACGGCCCACTACTGGCGCGTTACAGTATGTAACGGCCCAGTAGATGACCGTCACACAGCTTGTATATGTTAACCCCAGGTTTGACCAAAGAGTTGATTTTCTAAGGTTCTAGCTGAACTAATGATAATCTAGAACTTATCATGTTGATCAAGGAATGTAATATAATGAATGAAAAATAAAGAATGTACTGTTATGCTGCCGATTTATTTTCATAAGCATAGCATAGTCTAAGTCATTCTTGATCTCATATATTCGAATTGAAGCGTTCATTCATTGATTTTTATTATTTGGAATTGCTATCTTTTTGGCCATACTTTACTGTTATATTGCGTGGAAGTAGCTTAATTTATACCTGAAGATGCGATCGAGCACTGATTGTGTTCAAGGGCTCTATGCTAGTCCCCTCGACTGATTGCCGGAAACATACTATTTTATAAACCATGGGGTATGATGCTACTGACGTCGCATTGCGCTGGGAGTACTATTTCTATAAATTAGTGAAGATCCACGACACGACATGACATTCTTGTACATGACTTTCTTGCTTGATACTCCACAGAAATTCACGAACTATGTACTCAAAAGAGACTAGTGTGATGAATATGTGGCTTGCTCGTTACATGCTTGCTCGTGAAAGGTCAAATATCATGTTCACGTTACATCCTTGCTAGTTCATTCTTGATCATTCTATCTTACGTGATTATCTTGTTACTTTGGTTTAATCGCATGATTGATTCACATTTGTATGATTTTACCTTATTCTTTAGAGCTAAATTGTTAATTACTTTCATAGTGCCTTCATGTTGATGCGAAGATACCTACTGGGTAAGTGTGCTCATTACCTATTTCCAATCTTTTTCAAGAAATGAAAGTGAGTCGGGTTCGGATTATTCAAGTAGCGGATCCGAGAGGGATTAAAGATGAGCGAAGACTTAGGAAGTCTATAATGTCTAGATTGAATCAATGTAATTTTCCTATTTCTTGAGTCTAGTAGAATGAAAGATGATGAAAAGTGGTTGTATTTTGAATATTGATCATTTATGAAATAAAGTTGGATTTTTTTTTTCAAATCTGTGCAATTACATTTATATGTGTGATTGTCTCGCGCTCTGGTCGTTCTTGCTTGCAAGAGGCTTACCATGCTAGCTGTTCGCGCTCCCAGAGCGAGTCTTCCGCTGTAATAAAGGCTCGGGGCGTGACACCAAGGGTCCTAGTGCGGGAGGGATAACCCCGAGTAGTATCCAGCAAAATTGTTTTCGGTGCAAAGGATATGGTCACTTCGCGGGCCAATGCCCGTCAATAGGATTGCCTAGTTTACTCGTCGGGGAAGAGAAGACCCCTTCACAAGGGGAACTAGAGGAAACAGTTGAGGTTCATGAGGCCGCTCTAGACTGGGAAGAAGAGTATGAGGTTCAAACCAATGAGTCGGGCTTAGATTACACCGATACCCATCTAGGAGTGATTAGATGCACCCTCACCAAACCTTAAGAAGAAGACTGGCGTCGAACAACCATCTTTCACACCTACATCAAGATAGGGAACCATGTGAGGAAAGTGATCCTAGACAATGGGAGTTGTGTCAATCCTGTGTCTCCCGACACCGTCAAGCTCCTTGGCCTCACTATCGCTCCCCACCCAAACCCATACCCGGTCTATTGGATCAATGACAACTCCATCCCAGTCAGCACTCACTGCATTGTACCCCTCACCTTCTCGTCCTACCATGGACATGTCTGGTGCGACATTATCCCTATGGAGGTAGGTAGTATCCTTCTAGGGAGGCCATGGATTTATGACGTTGATGCCACCATCTTAGGGAGACCAAACACTTTTACTATTGAGCATGAGGGAGAGACTATCCATCTCAACCCCTCCCCAGCCCGCTTCATGCCTAAAAAAGACCCACTCCCTCATGAGCATCACTTCACTCCACCTCAAAACCCAGGGATCCCTACCCCACCAACCCAACCAATTCCCCAAGAGCCCACCCTAGAAAAGCCAACAAGAGTGATCAAGAGCCTTCACCTCATCACAAGAAGAGAGCTTGAAGAAGAAGTAGCTCAAGGAGCACCCTTGTGTGCGGTGGTCATATGCTTAGGAGAGTCCAACCCTTCTAACCCCCACCCTGTGGAGATCCACCCACTCCTAAAAGAATTTAAGGATGTGTTCCCTAATGAGCTCCCAGATCAACTCCCACCCATGAGGGACGTGCAACATGCAATTGATCTTGTCCTGGGAGCCACCCTCCCAAACCTCCCTCACTACCGCCTCAATCCCGCGAAACATGCTGAATTATGGAGGCAAGTTGAGGAGCTTATCAGGAAGGGCTTTCTCCGCCTTAGTAAGAGCCCTTGTGCTGTCCCGACCCTTCTCACACCTAAGAAGGATGTGACATGGTGGATGTGTGTCGATAGTAGGGCCATCAACAAGATTACAGTCAAATACATGTTCCCCATACCTAGGCTTGACGATATGCTTGACATGCTGGCCGGAGCCACCATTTTCTCCAAAATTGACCTTAAAAGTGGCTATCACCAAGTTAGGATAAGGCCGGGAGATGAGTGGAAAACGGCTTTCAAAATCAAAGATGGGCTCTATGAGTGGCTAGTGATGCCTTTCAGGCTTTCAAATGCCCCAAGTACTTTTATGCGCTTTATGACGGAGGTCCTTAGACCCTCCATGTCTTCCTGGTAGTCTACTTTGATGATATTCTCATCTACAGTCAATCCAAAGAAGCCCACCTAGGCCACCTTAGGCAAGTGTGCACTACCCTTCGGAGTGAGAGTATCTTTGCCAACCTGGGAAAATGTCACTTCATGACTAAAACCATTACCTTCCTAGGATTTGTGGTCTCCACTGAGGGCGTGTCCATGGACCACGAGAAGGTCCAAGCTATCCTTGACTGGCCAGAACCCCGCACTCTTCATGAGGTCCGGAGTTTTCATGGGTTGGCCACATTCTATCGGAGATTCATTCGGGGATTTAGCACCATCACGGCCCCCATCACTGATTGTCTCAAAAATGGGACTTTTGTGTGGACCAAATCAGCTTCTAAGGCCTTCCAAGAGCTCAAGGAAAGGATGACCCAAGCCCCGGTCTTATGCCTCCCCGACTTTTCCAAAGTCTTCGAGGTTACTTTTGATGCCTCTGGGGTAGGTATTGGTGGGATCCTTAGTCAAGAGGGACACCCGGTGGCGTACTTTAGTGAGAAGCTATGTGACGCTAGGATGAAATATTCCACATACGATAAATAATTTTATGCTGTGGTTCAGTCTCTCCGGCATTGGAGGCACTACCTCTTGCCCAAGGAATTTGTCATCTTTTCTGATCATGAGGCCCTAAAATACCTCTACTCTCAGTAAAAACTGAATGCCCGTCATGCCCGCTGGGTCGAGTACATCCAGTCCTACACCTTTGTGATCAAGCATAAGGCTGGGAGTGAGAACCGCACTGCGGATGCGCTCAGTAGGAGGATCTCGCTACTGACTACCATACGAGTGGAAGTCATAGGATTCGAGAGAGTCAAGGATGAATACCCTGATTGCCCAGATTTTGGGCATATCCATACCACCTTGACCACCCAATCCCAAAGGGAACACCATGGTTTCATCCTAGAGGACGGGTTCCTCTTCAAAGGTCATAAGCTTTGCATACCACGAACCTCACTTCGTGATTTCTTGGTCTGGGAGTTACATGCGGTCGGCCTAGCTGGCCATTTTGGGGTGCATAAAACCATTGCTTTGGTTGAGGGTCAATTCTATTGGCCAAGTCTCAAGAGGGACGTAGCCAAGATTGTGGGCTAGTGTCGTACCTGCGCTACGGCCAAACAAGTGAAGTAAAACACCGGCCTATACACCCCTCTCCCCGTCCCCGATTGTCCATGGCAGGATTTAAGCATGGACTTTATCTTGGGCTTACCCAGAACCCAAAGGAAGCTTGATTCAATCTTTGTTGTGGTGGACAGATTTTCCAAAATGGCCCATTTCATCCCCTATTCTAAAACCTCCGATGCTTCCCATGTGGCCCGCCTATTCTTCGATGAGGTAGTCAGCCTCCATGGACTACCCAAGACCATAATTTCTGACAGGGACATTAAGTTCACCAGTTATTTCTGGAAAACCCTTTGGCACTTGATGGTGACCCTTCTAAAATTTTTCACAGCCTATCACCCCCAAACTGATGTCCAAACGGAGGTCATCAATCGGAGTCTAGGGAATCTCCTTCATTGTCTTGTTGAGGATCGCCCAGGGAATTGGGATCTTATTCTACCCCAGGCTGAGTTTGCATACAACAATTCAGTAAATAAGTCTATAGGGATGAGCCCATTCGAAGCCGTGCATGGGTACAAACCTATAAAGCCTCAGATCTCATTCCTCTACCCCCACATGCTAGGGTGTCTATCACTGCTGAGTCATTTGCCCAACACCTTAGAGTGTTGCATGAGGAAATTCGCAAACACATCAACAAGAGCAATGAGATGTACAAGAAATTAGCTGACTCCCACTGCCGCCACCAAGAATTCCGTACATGTGATTTTGTGATGGTGAGGACTGAGAGACTATTCCCTGGAAAAGTCTCAAAACTGAGGTCTTGTGGAACATGTCCCTTCCAGGTTCTAAGGTGCATTGGCACCAATGCTTATGTGGTAGACCTCCCTGAGGAATACGGAGTAAGCCCCACTTTCAACGTGGCTGACCTGGTGCCATATAAGGGTCCCACGGTGACACCCAGTGAGGACATCGAGCTTGTTCCATCCCTCGAGAGAGCCCCTACCAATGAGAGAGCTCCACCAGTCCAGAGAAACCGGCGTGAGCAAGTGGAACAGATATTGGATGAACAGGTCACTGCTACCCGAAGCAAGGCATATGAGCGCTATCTGGTTAGGTGGAAGGGTCGTCCTCCTTCGGATGATTCATGGGTGAGTCGGGAGGATCTCCAGTGGCTGGACCCCGACCTACTGGAGCAGTATCACAGCAGGATGGGCCCTTACTCGACAGAGTCGAGCTCTTTGCAGCCCGGGGGAGCTGATGGGGACATCACCCATGATTTTCTCTGGCTCGGGACTTCACTTCCTCCTGGTGAGGGGTAGGATAGAGCTCCATGTCGAGCGGGTCTCCCACGGCACTTATATTATCTATCTGGATCATTTTGATGTATTTCTCTCTTTTGTTTGAGTCATTTTGATGTAATTTTCCGTTTATTTGAGTCATCTTTGATGCGGGACGGACACGCGACTCGACTCCAAATGGATATGCGATCCTTGGACTCTAAGCAAGCTCATGATTGCCCCTAATAAGGGAAGCGTACGGACGTGCAAGGTTGAGAAACCAGCAGTGAGCTAGGGTGGTCAACTCTCAAATTCATGCCCGGATCGGGTCACGGGACTGTCTCGCTCTCTCTCACAGCAGCGGTGATATAAAAATATAGCGAGCTACCATCGTAGCATGCTCTCTAGCTGCGGCATAAAGAAATATATACGAAATAAAGCAAATGCCGAGATGGGAGCAAATACGATGCCTCCACGCTACCGGGCGTGGGGAAGACTTCCCGGCCGAACTCTTACTCCCAGAACAATTATTACACAAATATTACAGCAATGAATATGAATGCCCACTCCACGCAGGGTGGTAAATGGCGACACAATGGGACTCGGGAGTAGCCGTTTCGGGTTGACGGGCGGCTTCTGGGGTTACTTCGGCGGCACACGTACTCACGACCGGGGGACCCACGTGCTGGTCAGTGGGGCCGTGTGGACCCGGAGTGGCACCGCTGTGATGGGGACGTCCGGAGGGGCGCTCCCTGGGATGGCGGCGCACTGGTTCGCCGGTCGGAGGCCGGGCGGCTCCGATCTTCACTCGTCGGAGTTGCTGCCCACGGATCTGAACTGCTGTTTCAGACCCACGCGTCCCAACAAAATCTGCTGCTACGGTCACTCCCGGTGTCGGATTGACACACAAGAGGTACCGTTGGAAAGCTGACTTAAAATCCTTCGATCTATGGCCAGAGAAAGAAACTTGAATTTCTCGTTGATGGCCTTTGTCGAATTTTCAAGCTGCTGGCTCACAGGATCTGAAAACTCAGGGCAAATTTAAGTTTTCTTGAGAGTTGGCATTGACCGCAATGTATACCTTCGATTCAGCTTTTGAGCCCTTCATGAAAGTTGTATAGGCCGAAGACAGAAAAACGGGGATATATCGTATGCAAGATTTGGTGGAAGTTTCAATTTTTGGGGGATTTTATACTGACCCGGGGTCGGATCTGGACAGCAGAAACAGAACTAAAGGTGGGGGAAAGACACAATTTCTAAAAATAGGTAGAGGGATTTAAAATTCTAAGAAAATTTGTGGTGGATGGGAATGGTGGGAAGAACCTCCAATAAATTTGGGGATTCCAACAAAAATCAAAAAGGGGGTCAAAAGGGGGAAGAACTAAGCTTCTTCTACACAGATCTGAAAAGGGACAGATCAGGAAGACAGAAAGACACGAAAATGGAAAAATATAAAAATAAGTCTAAATGACGTGATTTTTTTACTGGAGGTTGGGAATCAAGAGATGAACCAACCCTAAAAATCTCCGCTCCAAATGATGTCAGAGTTGGGAGCTAAAATTCCCGGAGTGAACCCCTATCTAGCAGAACAGAATCTTGGACAGAACTTCGGAAGCGGCTTCGCGGCGACTCGATGGCGACACGAACGGCGGCGGCGGCACCAGAGATGAATCTAGAGATAGAGGGGCTAAGATAGAAGGGGTCTACACCCTGAAATGCAGAGGAGGAAGGAGGGAACCAGAGGGAGAGAGTAGGGGCGCCCCAAGCTCTTGGGCATTCAACAATTTTTCTTCTCATTAATTCACACAAATGGAAATTACATGCCTTATATAATAAATGGAAAATGACCACTTTTGCCCTCAGATCTAGGGTTGGGAGGGGTATACAAGGTATAGAACTAATTAGTTCTAATAGCATTTTTTAAAAAATTAAATTTGGACCAAAAATGGGGGGGCGCCCCCTTGACTAGGTAGGTGTAAGGTAGGTGGCATCTTTGAATTTTTTAACCATTTGTCTCGCATATGTCCAATTGACCTTCTAGATGCCACCTAGGAGTTTGACCAGCCCCACATAGACCCAAATGGTGCCACTTGGACTAATGAGGAAGGAGTGAGGGCCCCCTTGCTGGTCCTACTGACATTTTGCACAAAAATCCACTAAGATTTACAATTGTGAACCCATATAACACAAGGGTATACATACAAATATAAAAGGACATAAATGCAAATAAAATGTGAGCGGTCTTGCTTCGATGTCCCCATCAATCTTCCTAGGTCCTTAAGTCATTTCCCTATGTTTGAATCATCAACAACCCCTTGGTTTACTTTTTGGATAGCTTGGTCATTCTATGTAAAGCCAGGGGTAGTCCTATCATGTAAAAAGGTTGGGTCCCTATAAATAGGACCCCCCAACCCCTCCTTGGAGAACTAATGAGCATTTGAATTTGAGTTTCCACAAAATTTGTGTGATTTCGTCTAGGGTGAGACACCCTTTCTCTCTCCCCTCTCCTTCTCTCTCTAGGGGGTGACCCCCTTTCTCTCTCCTCCCCCTCCTCTATCTAGTGCGCACCTCCCTCTCTCTCCTACCCCTTGCCACCTCAGCTCCACCTCAACCAATCCCCACTAGCCATATCACCACAACCCTTCACCTCCCAAGAAGCATTAACTCCTCCCATCAATTCCCTCCCCCTTCCTAGGTGACCCTTGACACTCCCTATACACCCTTTCCCTCTCCCAAGGGAGAATCCCATCTCCCAAGCACCCCTTCACATTCCCAAGACAACCTTCCCATCCCCAAGACCAAAATTAACCCCTCCATTAACCCATTTCAAATCAAGGGAGAGAACCCTCCACCCCCTCCAAAGCCATTTACGCCCCCCTCTCCCTCTCCACCAAGACCACCTGCGCACCCCACCTCTCACCCCACAACCTACTCCGCCCCTCCCTAGCCCTCCACCAACCACCATCGACCCTCCCCCACTCCCTCCATTCCCCTTCCACAACATCCATTAGCCACCCCTTACAAGCTTCTTCCCCTTTCCCACCGCCACATACACTATACTCCCTCATTCAGTTTTCAGGTTGCTGGGAGTTGAGGACCCGCTGGTTTCAGAGTCTTCTCCGTCGCCACCTCCAAGTTCCAGGAATCCCACCATATATTGCTGGAAAGCCCTTCAAGTCAGCTTCGTAAGCGAGGTGATCCCGCTTCAATCCGAGTTTGGAGCTGTCCTGGAGGATCGTTCTTGTCAGACCGCGCGTCTGGCATCCAGGTGGAGATCAGAGGCATAGTGCAGAAGCTACCGCGGTCACCTCCCTGTTCCTCTTGGTGCGCTATTTGGCTGCAACAAAGTACTACCACTCCTCTGTCCAACGCAGCAAGCGGAGTATCGTTCGTAGTTCGGAGCTCCCCGTTCCTAATTATCTCCCCAGGGTGCGCCAGGTCAGCTCTCCAGAGTCCTGTCAGACACCTTCCCACTGTTCCCAATCTTGCAGTCTGCCCCGAACTCCATTTTTGACCCCGTTCATTTCCGCTCGAAGAGGACCCGACCACGATCGCAGCCGTTCTAGTCCTGCCTCATTCGGACACTGGGAGCATTCGTGGTGACCCTATCTTCTTGCAACAGCGCTCTAGGATCGGTCAGAGCCAGAACGATTTGGTCCAGTTCCAGATCCTGCCCCAGCCGTCAACGACGTCTGGAAATTCAAAAAAATTCAGGAGCCCTCCCGGGTCAGTCAGAGAAGATTTGGCACTGGTTTGGGCGACTTCCAAGTCCGACAGAGCCCGTGGCAGTATCAACAGCGATTACCTATCAAGCAGTTACAGAAGCAGGCAGAACCGGCGGAGGGGTCAACCGGCTTCCTCTTTAGCTACCCTCCCTACCCCGCCTGATCGGCTTAGTGCCCCTCCCTGTGTGGAGGTAGTGTTTAATTGTAACCTTAACCTCCCCGCCCCTAGTCCAACCCTCCTACGTGAGGCGTAGTTCGTGTAATCTTTTAAACAAGGAGAAGCTTCACCGACGCAGTGTGCGGAGAACCCACACTTCCCCGCTCGCCCACGTCTCCGACCGGGGTCGGCTTCCTCAAACCGGCCTGGTAAGCACTCAGCCCTTGCTCATATTTTAGTGCTTGTTCATTTAATATCCGTCAAATGCTTCGCTGGAGTGTAAGAGAGCGCTCGACCCCGGAGCTCCCTGCTTACGAGTGGTCACCATGGAAGAGTGAGAGAGTGACCCAATGCCCCTTTGGCACCGAGCCAACCCAATTGAGTGTGGGCGCCGTACCCTTGGGAGGGCAATCCTAGCCATGCTGGCCCTCTACCAACAAGGGTCTTTATCCACTACCTCTACTTGGCATCGCCGAGTCACCCCGGGAATCGAGTGCGCAACGGTGGTTTGGCAATTTACGTGATTCTCTACTCTTATGCATTGTGTTTGCGTGGTAGGTCCAAGGACCCTCGGTCTAGTTGCTACATTCTCTTAATTGGTGTCACATCAAGTATGCCCACAACGCCTCATACATCTTATCTTCCCAGTCCTTCTTACTAGAGCTGACCGTCTTAGCAAGAAGTGTCCAAAGGGTTTTGTTGAAAGCTTCAGCCAACCCGTTTGCTTGTGGGTTGTACAGAGTGGATGTCCTCCAGTCAATCTTGAATTTATTGGCCAACTTGTAGACCTTCTGGTTCCAGAAATGACTTCTGTTGTCGGAGATGATTCGATCGGGCACGCCGAATCGAAATATAATATTTCGACGGATAAATCTGACCACGATTTCGCCCGTCACTTATTTTAGAGCTATAGCCTCCGCCTAGTAGGAGAAGTAATCTGTTACTGCTAGAATATATCTCCATCCTGATGAGGATGTGGGTAGCGGGCCCACAACATCGATGCTCCATTGAGCAAATGGCCAGCTAGGTGTTGTTGGATGTATGTGTATCGGGGGTCTTCTTGGGACTATAGCATATTCCTGGCATTTATAACATGACTTGACATACTTGCAGCAGCCATCGAACATAGTTGGCCAATAATATCCCAATTTCTTGATTTCGATCTTCATCTTCGGCCTGGTTTGATGGGCACCAGCTGATCTGGCAGGAAATTCTTTCATGACCGTCCAAGCCTCCTCCATTGATAGACATCGGAGGAGTACTTTTCTTTTGGCATCCGCCATGATCCAGAACAAAGTCCCGTTCCTGAATTCATAAGAATCTTTTGTTTTGATCAATTTGATCTTCTCTTCCCTTTGCTTGGGCTGTTGCTGGTATTTAAACTATTGTATCAGTGATCCTCTCCGATCTAGTGAGCCGACTGCTTCTGCTGTTGCAGCTTCACATTCTTCTTCACCTGGCTCCTCTATCATGCTGGGAACCTGACTTCTATTTATCACAGTTATATTGAGAGATCCATCTGGCGGGACTACTAGTGAGCTTGCTAGCGCATCTGCCTGAGCATTTTGATTTCGGCCGACATGGCCAATTTCAATGAAGTAGAATCACTACATGAGCTTCTTCGCTTTGGCACAATAAGGAAGTAATTCGGGCTTTCGGACATCAAACTGTCCTTATACCTACTTGACAATCATCATTGAATTGCCGAATGCTTGCAGCATCTGTGTCACGCCCCGAATCGATAGCAGCGGAACGCATTGCTCAGAACGTGGCAGCGATACAGTCGTGAATAATCAAAGCAACCACGAGACACAAATACAAGGCTGGACACTGTTGACAAATGTGATTCTTATTAATAATCAAATGTCTAAATTACATATCTCAACTCATCTTACATAAATAAAAGAAAATACTCAATATTACACTTAATAAAAGGAGATAGACTCAAAGACATGACAAGACTCAAGAAAATAAAAGACACCGACTCGATTCTCCAGAGCACTCATCACTCTTGCCCTTCCCCGTCTGATTGATTGTCTTCAGCATTATTATCTAAAAAATGTTAAAATAGGTTGGATGAGTGAAAAGCTCAGTAGGAACTACATCTCTCATCAAGCAGGATATAAGTGATTAGCCCATTAATCATGTTTTTGAGCATGTAATGCATGAATGTTATAACATGACACTAGATCTAGCAGAAAGGATGATCATTAACGAACATCAAACCAAGGGCAGATATAAGCTCAAGAGAAATCGAAATAAATTTCCATGCAGAACCAAGGACATGATATCAGTATGAACCAAGGTCGGATGCTCTAGATGAACATAACTTTAGAATTTGGCCAGAATGTATCAGAATTTCAATAATAATAAGTAGAAATAATCAGTCTAGCAGAATATCTAAATTATCAGAATGAACAGAATAATAGAATAACCAAATAACAGAAGTTGCAGATAACATATATAACAAAATTTTGACAGATTTACAGACTTTGGTGCAATGCCACACCCATAATTCTCATGGTTTACAGAATGGACTTCCGTCCTACCTGGCATTGGTTGTCACGGACCCACAGCCCTTAATATTTCAGAATCATATATGGCCAATATAGAGTCAAGGGGTTATGTTCTCGAAATATTGACAATGAATTTGTCGAAAGGAATGGCATGTCATAACTAAGGCGGAAGATAATCAGGAAGATCCATGATATAACAGCGTTCAGGGACTAAATAACGTGTAGGGACAACATATCGGTAAATCTCTCATGAAATCTGAATATTTTGAAAACTAAGTTAATTGGCATCCAATCAGGATGCCGTGAATTTAGGAATATGCGTCCCCTGTAGTGGTTGCTAATTCGATAGAACGGGTAAGCATGAACGAATTAGCATCACCTAGTCTGGACGCTTATTCATAAAATGGCGATGTCTGATCCAGACGCCAGTTCCATGCAGAATCAGGACTCTCAAAGAACACCCGATCGCAGCGCTCTATGATGGCTGGATGTCATGTTTCTTTAGAGTGACATGACAATCATGGGTTCCCAGGTTTTTAGGGTACAACCCGCTTGGCGGCCTTGAGGGAATCCAAGGCTCGCGAAGACTTACGGAGGTCTTAATGAAGAAAGCACCGGTCCGATGGAAGGAGTATCCGACGGAGGGTCCTAACCTCACCTAGAGTTGAGTGTAAACAGTAGAACACGAAACAAGGACCATGCCTCGGCCATGAGACAATGGTGCCACGATCCAGTGGTCTTGAAATAGTCGAGAAACAGCGTCTGAGCAGTGGACACTAATTAAAATTGACGTCTACCACTTAGACGTCAATTACTTACATTTCTAAAATTAATTATTTTTCAAGAATATGCGTCTCTTTGGAGAGGCGCAAATTATTAAAATAGCATCAATTCATAAGGATGCTAATTCTTTATTTTATTTAACATGATGAATTTTCATTAATACGCGTCTCTTGGAAAAGACGCCAATTCATATTTTATTTTTATTTAATTTAATATTCCAAAAAACAATGTCTTTTTGAAAGGATGTAAATTATCATATATCTATATTATATATATGTATATTTTTTGAAAGAGAAAGAGATAAGGTTTTTTTTAAGAATAAAGATAAAAAGGGGAACAATAAATAGGGCATAAGGGATATTAGTGGGTTTGACAGGGTTTAAATTTTCTTATTTTAAAAGAATTAGTGTTGACCGTGTAAAATTGATGAATAGTGCAGAGCCCCTTTAAACCACAAGTTCTTGACGTATACACGTCAGAATCGCGTAATCTATATACTAAATCGAAGAGCCCGAAAAACTCTACCTAACATGATGTTTTTAAAAAAAATTGCTTAAGAGGAGGCCTATCTTAGGATGGGAAAAAGGAGATACTATCCTCACGACCTCGCTTAGGCCAAAGCCCACTCTGGCACCCACCAACAAGCTGTTAAAGCCAAGAACTCTAACTACCCGCTATAGTGTTCGTCGTGATACGCCATGTAACATTAATAAATCATCTATTTAGTTAATTAAATTGCTAACTAGTTAATGTTACCATATAAGGACATAGAAATTTAGAAAAAATATGGGGATTCCAGTAATATGCACTTTATGATTTGTAGATACGTGGTTACATGGATATGTAATTTTTTAGCATGCGGTACTTATTAGTTAACTAAGATAATTGGCCATGAACCGACGTGAAATGGGAAAACTTCAGGGAATTAACAGAATCACGATGCATAGTTATGGAGATTAGGGTGCACGTGTTTTATAGAGTTTGGTCTGGGTTAGAAGAAAACCTACGTAACTAAACAGAAAACATGCTATGCAGAGATCATCCAAGATTTGCTTTGAGAGAGAACACCTACTTCTTGTGAGGGATAAGATCAGAGGAAGAGAGACGAAGCAGAGGACGTCGTGATAGCAACACCCTTTCCTTCCTACGCACAGCAGAAACAGCAGCACGTCGCGACCTCCTGCGAGCTTGGCACAGTAGCAGCAGCAACCTTTCGTTGCACTGCCTGTGGGGGGTCATATTTATAAGGTTTATTGGTGTTCCGAGTTCTACCGAGGAATCCTTTGTGACTAAGAATCCTAGTAGGTTTCAATCTTCCTAAGATTAATCCAATCCTACCAAAACCTTCGACGCTTTCCTGTTACCTCTTAGAAACCCTAATGCCCATGCAAGTCTTTTCGAACGTGAAAAGGGTTCACGTAACAGCCCATATGTCATGTATATGTTACATATAATTGTTTTAATGTAAAGGCCCACTACCCGACCAATTGCTTGGGTAAATTGGAGAAGCCCACTAAAAGAGAACCCTTTTTCCTACATGAAAGCCTAATGTACAAAAGCCCTCAAGGCCCATTGATTTAATTAGTTGTTAAGGCTTTTAAGGTTAAATGCATTTGGGTTGGGTCTTTTTGTTTAAAGATTACTTGTGGTAGTTTCCTATTAGAATTTTATTATTATTATTTTAAATAAAAAAATTTCTATAATTTTAGCAGGGTGCTACAATCTGGATCGCCATATGAAGAGCAATCTGAAGGCCGATAATCAGGACTTCATATTCTGCCTCATTGTTTGTTCAAGGATTGTTGATTGCACATGATGTATGTAGCATTTCTCCTTCTGGGGACTTGAGGACGATGCCTGCTCCGACCCTTATCCTTGTCTACCCTATTTAGGATGTTTCTGTTCTGGACGCCCCATCAAAGTAAAGCTACCATATAGCTTGACGGACTTGATCCACTTCAAGTGTTTCATCATCTGGAAGTTCTGTGCTCAATGGGGAACCTTCAGGCACCAGATGTGCTGCAAAGAAATCAGCTATGGCCTGACCTTTGATGGCCTTTTGTGGCACATACGTGATATCAAATTCCATCAAGATGATGGCCCATTTGCCCATTTGCCCATTTGTCCTTTCAAGGCCGGTTGGGACAATATATATTTGATTAATTGGATCAGCCCTTGATATCAGCTGTACTTCATGGGATAGCATGTAATGGCTCATCTTCTCGACCGCAAAGATCAATGCGAGGCAAATCTTCTCGATCGGGGTGTAATTTCCTTCTGCCCCAACTAATCTTCGACTAAGGTAGTAAAGGCCCTACTCTTTCCCTTCGCCGTTATTCTAGGCCATCATTGCCCCTAGTGAGTATTCTATGGCGGCTATATAAAGAATCAACGGCTGCCGTTTGACAGGTGCCCCCAGCATTGGTGGGGTCTTCAGATATTCCTTCAGCTGGTCGAAGGCCTTTTGGCACTCTTGGCTCCAGCAGAATGGCGTATCTTTCATCATTAGGTTGTGGAATGACTGGCATCGTCTGGATAGATTGGAAATAAATCTGCGGATGTAAGCTAATCAGCCTTGTAATGACCGCAGTTTTATCAAATTCTTCGGAGAGGGCAGCTCCTAGATAGCTTTTATCTTGGAGGGGTCTATTTCAATTCCCGGATATCTGATGACGAAGCTGAGGAATTTCCCACTTGAGATGCCAAAGGCGCATTTCATTGAGTTCATCTTCAGCTCGAACTGTCGCAGCCTTTAGAATATGATCCGGAGATCATTCATGTGGTCTTCTCTTCTCTTGGTCTTGACGACCAAATCATCAATGTAGCATTTGACTTTGTCGTAGAGCAGCTCGTTGAATATCTTCGTCATTGCCCTTTGGTAAGTGGCGCCAGCATTTTTAAGGCCGAAAGGCATTCTCTTGTAGTGAAATATCCCCTTGGGTGATTGGAAGGCTGTGTGAACTCTTTCATGCTCGGTGATCCATATCTGGTTGTATCCGAACGAACCATCCATAAATGACAGTGCCTCGTGGCCAGTTGTAGCATTGATCATAACTTCAGTGATCGACACTGGGAAATCATCTTTCAAGCATGCTTTGTTCAGGTCCCCAAAGCCTACACATATCCGGACCTTGCCGTACTTCTTCTTGAAAGGCACAATGTTGGCCAACCATGTGGTATATTTATTTTCTGTAACAAAGTTGACATCTATGATCTTGTGGACTTCTTTGTAAACCTGGTTTATCAGGTCCGGCCTCATTCGCCGAGGTGGCTGCTTCACCGGCTCGGCTTTTGGGTCGATAGCCAGTATGTGTTGAGCAACTTCAAGGCTGAGGCCTGGCATCTCTTTGTAGTTCCAAGCAAAGCAGTCCCGGAACTCTTGAAGCAGTTGTATGTATCGCTCTCTCTCTTCTGGGAGAAGGAGAGCGCTGAGGAAGGTTGGCCTAGGCTCATTTTCCGTGCCAAGGTTCACCTTGACCAGCTCGTCAACGATGGCCTGGCTGCCATGTTCTATCTCCAGGGGAGACGGCTGCAAGTCGATGAAGCCTTTGTCATCTTCTTCAGCTTCGAGGACATCATAGATGCTTCCTTGCCTCATTTCGCCTGGTGGTAGGACATCACCAACTTCTTCCTCTGGCTTTTGAGTTTGTTTGGGAATCAGTGCTGACGTTGGCAATGCAACTTCTGGGCATTTCAGATTTTGGCCCGTTGGTGAATCACCCTTGAGGATAGCAAGGAGCTTCTTAACTTCTTGTCCTTGCGGAGCATCATCGGAGGTTGTAGCAGCCTCTACAACAACAGATTCCCAGCATTTACAGGGGACATCAGCTTCTTGCCTTTCATGTATCATTGTTTGAGGTTTCGGGGTATCTCCTGGCCTTGAGAGTTGCAGGATTTCTTCATGATCATCTAGGTAGTCGTCATAGACTACTTCTAGGGGACCCCCACTTACCAGAGTGGAGAGGGGAATCATATCTGCTCCACAACATTCCTCATTGGCTCGGCCGGCGATCTCCACGGTTAGAGAAGTGGAGTTGTATGCTCTTGCCGTGGGACAAGGGTGACTTTTCTCCTTTTCCTTCATGGGTGACGTTGGCCACCTGGATAGCTCCTTTTGAATTTAAGGCCTGCCTTGCTCTGCCTCTGATGTCTGTTCGGGGGTCCGGTAGTGGATGGAGACCATATGAACTCCCCTTCTGTAAGCACCTGTTTCATGCAGGAGAGGTGGGTCTACTGTGTATTCCCCCATTTGAAGTTCGCCCTTCTTGATCAGACTTTGGGCAATATCTTTGAATACGTAATAGTCCTCGATAGAATGCCCCAACATTCGATGATAAGGGCAGAATCGAGGGTTGTTACTTCTTCTGACATCCTCTGGCTTATTGAGCTCTGGCAGAGTAATCTTGTCATAGTGACAAGCCCATTCAAGAATCACCTGTGTCTTTTCTCTCAGGAAGGAGTAAGGCTTCTTCATTTTCTCTTGCAACGAGGGACTTTGCTTTGCAGGCATGCTGGTCAGAGAGCCGGCCACCTCTTGCCCCTTTATCCTCATTTGCTTGAAAGCATCGAGGTTAGCGCCTTCATATCTATTTTCTCGCTTCGCCATAGCTGTGATATCCCGGACCTTTCGGATCCTTTCTTCGTGGGTCCCGGATCTGGTTTTCGGAGTGTCCGGCTCCATTGTGTCCGAAATTTCATTTCGGACATCTTTCGTGTTCGGATCGGCGCGATCCGGAGTTGTTTCGGAGGCCCGGAGACGTTCCGCGGTTTTTTCGCGTGTGTTTTCCGATTCCCGGTGTGTGTTTCGGCTTTTTCTTCGGAAGCTCACTGCGGGCGAACCGGGCAGTTCCCCCAGGCACGAGTGGTACCGTTGCGATCGGTGCGTTCCGAGGATTCCGAAAATATATATTTCTAATTTTCGGTATTTTTCCGAAAAATCGGATTTTCTATATAATCCCATTTCTTTTCTTTTTTCTTTTCTTCCTTCTCTTTCTTCTTCTTCTTCCTCCTTCCTTCCCCAACCATGGCCACCCTCCTCTCTCTCCCTCTCTCCCGTTCGAGCACGGCGACCACCGTTTCGGCTGCAGACGGCGGCGGTGCGATGCGGCGAGGATGTGGGTGACGTCGAGACGATCGTGTGGGCGTGCGGCAAGCGTGGGAAGCGTGGGGAGTTCGTGAAGCTTCAAGCGTTCTTCGTGATTCGCGGGTGATTCGGCGGGGCATTCGCTCCATTAAGGTAGGGTGACGTTCCTTAGCCTCTTGCCAATCTTTTCCGTGATTTATAGGCCGAGGGGAGGCCGAGAGGGGCTTGTTTGAGCATGCTTGGGGTTTTTCCATATTTTGGGGAGAGTCGCCCGATCTATGGATTTGATGCATGAATTCGCGTTTTGATGGCCTAGAATCATGCTAGGGGTCCCCGGGGGCCTTCCCTTTGATTTCCCCCTCTCCGGTGGAGGCATGGGGGCGTGGATGGTGTTTTTGGCCGTTTCTCGCCGTTCTTGGTTTTCCGAGATGATAGCAGTCTACCAGTGGCCGCGTTCACTGGTAGCGGTCGGGTGGGGACCGCCTTCACCAGGGTTTTTGACCGTTGGGGCTTGTTCTGTCGGCAGGCGGTCGCGGTCTTGCGACTGACCGTGACTGCTGGTGGCGGTCAGGGGGCGACCGTTTTCACCATGGGGTCCAGCACGGTCTTCGAGATGGTTTTTTGACCGTTGGACTCTGGTCGTGGTCTCCTGGAGATCGCTATCAGGTGAAGACGGTCATCAGGCGACCGCGTTCAGCTTTCACGCACCAGGGTGGTCGCGGTCCCAGGAGGACCGCGACTAGGTGGTAGCTGTCCTGGGCCGACCGCGACCACTGGAGGCGGTCCTCCGGTGACCGTGACTCCTTTTCCTTGCCAATTCCAGTCCCGGACGAGCTAGTCTCGATCCCTGTGCTGACCCGTAGTCTGACTGATGTGGGGCATCATGTGGGGGCTACACGTGGGGGTGCCGTGGGGTCCCGGAGTTGGTGACTCCGGTTTGCGTCACCGTGCGTTAGTGTGGGTACAAGGAGCGTCCTTCGTACCTGTGGTTGCGACGTTGTTTTCCGTGACTTGAGAGTCTACTCCTTCAGTGACCCTCCACTAGTCGTAGCCTACCAGTACGCGTGTGCTGGTCGCACCAGGGAGTGGTGTACGGGCCGACCTTTAGAGACGGTTTGTGGACCGGTTACCGTTGGGCCCCACGTCTTGCAGCCAGAGTCCGGCTGAGGGGAAAACCGGTCAGAGGGCCAGACCAGGGACGCGCGGTCTGTGTGTGCACACGTGGTTGAGGGCGGTTGGACCCACGTCGACGGGCGTGACCCCAGCTAGTCACTTGTTTGTGGTTACTTGTTCGGTGTCTACGCCTCGGGTAGGACCTACCACGTCAGGCGGTTCACCTGCGGTGCGGTGTAAGAGGTTAGGGGACGCTACCGACTGTGCTTCTAGTGGGTGGTACTCCTGTCGAGTACGGAGTGACAGACTGTCGGTCGTGTGTTTCCGACCTTCGGGTTTTGTCGGGTTGGCCGTTGAGCTTCGGTCTTCTCTCCGTGGCACGTGTGTCGGTTTGCGTGCCGTAGGGCTTGGTTCTGTAGAGTATAGGGCTTTCCTTTCCGAGGTACTCTTCTACCGCTAGTGTAGTGATTTCTCGTTTTACGAGGTAGGGTTCGAGTGATCCCTACTGAGTCTTGTTCCGAGACTCATTCCCTGCGTGTTTTCACCGTGTTTCAGGTGAGGCCCGCCCCAGGGGAGCGCGTCTGGGGTGCAGCGTGGTGCGGGTGCCTAGAGGTAGTGCCAGAGGTCAGAGCCGGGGTATGCCCCGTGTAACTGTACTTTTCTTCCTTGTCTCTGTACTAGTCGTGGACTATTGTTATTGTTGTTATTTTCTATTGTGGACCATGTAAAATGTTAATTTATTTCCTGCTTAATATTATAACTGTTTAATTTCTGCAATTATTTATGATACTTGTGTAGTTTCCACACCATCCTTCTAACCCTTCTGAGTCTTCGGACTCGTGGGTGGCGGTACGAGTCTCGGGTTATCGGGCCTTCCCGGTAATCAGATTCTCGGGTCGTTACAGCTGGTATCAGAGCGCGGTTGTGGAATTGCATGAGAATCATAGGTAATTGTAGTGGTCCACTAGTCCACAGCGATGATGTACAGGTGACGCAGGCATTGGGCATTGTGTGTTTTTCTTGACCTTGCCGTTTTCGTGTTTCCTGTCTTTTTGCTTCAGGAGCGAGTATGGCGCCGAGGAGGAGCTCTCGCTCTCAGCAGGGGCAGTCGGCTGGAGGTCAGGAGATCCAGCAGGGGGTCCAGAGGGACCAGGAGGAGCTTAGTAGAGCGCCACTGGGGGCTACCGAGGCCGCGGATACTGCGAGAGTCCGGGGGCCGAGGATTTCTTCCGTGGCATGTACCAGCTTATGTCTCAGCAATTCGGCGGAGAGGCTGGTGAGGGCTCGTCTGTCAGGGGTGGGCCAGGCCGAGCAGTGAGGGACTTCATGCAGTTCCATCCGCCTTACTTTAGCGGCCAGGCAGACCCTGATGCGGCTCGTGATTGGCTTGATGAGATGGAGCGGGTGTTAAGTTCTGCGAAGAGTGCTGCCAAGGACAGAGTGGTGTTGGCCTACAACCAGTTGCAGGGTACGGCTCGGAGGTGGTGGTCTTCCGAGTGGAAGACATCCTTTCAGCTTCGTCCACTTGAGCAGATCGAGTGGGATGACTTTGTCAGTGCTTTCGAGCGTACGTACTGTCCAGATATTGTTGCCACGCAGTGGATGCGGGAGTTTCTGTTGCTGGTGAAGGGTGACATGTCCGTGTTGCAGTACAGGGCCCGATTTGTCGAGCTGGGTCGGTACGCACCTCACATCATGGAGCATGAGAGGGTGAGGACCACGCAGTTTGTGCAGGGCTTGAGGCTAGAGCTGAGGCACCATTTGATCGCGAATGGGGCCACTGATCTAGAGACAGCATCTCGTGTTGCGGTTTCTTTGGAGATGGATATGCAGAGGACTCGAGGACCGATCAGCCAGGGGCAGTCCTTGTCAGGTCACAGCCAGTAGTCGGCTACCCAGTAGCAGGGTTTCTTCCAGCATGCGTCGGGTGGTTCAGGAGTACCAGCATCGGAAGCTTCGGTGACAGGATCTGCGTCCTTCGGCTCGAAGGTCAAGAAGTTCTTCAAGAAAGGGTTCGGCAAGAAGAAGTCCAGGGACCAGGGGCAGGCTTCATCGGGCAGTGTACAACAGCCGGTTCCTTTGTAGCGTTAGGGATCAGGGGGTGGATCGCGAGGACTTTGTCCACGGTGTGGTGGGACCCACCCAGGCAGGCAGTGAACGACGCCGATCGTCTATTTTTGGTGTGACCAGCCAGGGCATATGGCGCGTGACTGTCCCCAGAGGCCGCCACAGCAGCAGGTTCCCCAGCAGCAGAGGCAGCAGCAGCAGCAGGGACAGTATCCGCCGCTACCCAGGTCAGCTAGTGTGGGAGGCAGGCAGAGGGCTCGGGGCCAGATCACGCACATGACCAGGGCAGAGGCAGTGGCGTCGCAGCTCGTGGAAGGTACCGTTCAGATTTTGGGTTGTGCGGCTCGGGTTTTATTTGATTTGGGCGCGTCTCATTCGTTTATTTCAGAGGATTTCGCGTCGAGCGTCGAGGAGCCGGTGACCCAGTTGTCCTGTGATTTGACAGTGGAGTTGCCTTCGGGTGATTTTATGATCACTCCGTATTGCTTCGATCAGGTTCCGGTTTGGATCGATGGGCAGAGTATGCCAGGCAGGTTGTATGCATTGCAGCTTCGGGATTACGATGTGATTCTAGGCATGGATTGGCTACCCATGGAGCGGTGGTGGATTGTGGAATGAAGAGGGTCTACTTCCAGCATCCGAGCAAGAGGACCTTCTATTTCCAAGGTATCCGTTCCACCTCTTCTCGATTCCTTATCTCTGTTATTCGAGCCCGTCAGTTGCTTGATTCTGGTTGTCAGGGTTTTCTCGCGTCCGTGGTTGTGTCTGACCGGATGGAGCCGGATGTCGAGGACATTGTGATGGTGTGTGAGTTTCCCGATATTTTTCCCGAGGAGTTGCCTGGATTACCTCCCCAGCGGGAGATCGATTTCGTGATCGAGGTTGTGCCTGGTACGGGACCTTTGGCGAAGGCTCCCTACCGTATGGCCCCCGCTGAGTTGAGGGAGTTGAGGGCGCAGTTACAGGAACTGTTGGCCAAGGGATACATCCGTCCTAGTTTTTCCCCTTGGGGTGCGCCCGTGTTGTTTGTAAAGAAGAAGGACGGTAGTCTGCGGTTGTGCATTGACTATCGGCAGCTGAATGAAGTGACCATTAAGAACAAGTGTCTGTTGCCGTGGATTGATAATTTGTTCGACCAGTTGCAGTCTGCGCGAGTGTTCTCGCGGATTGATTTGCGGTCCGGTTATTATCAGCTGAGAATTCGCGAGTCCAATGTGGAGAAGACTGCATTCAGTACGAGGTACGGGCATTATGAGTTTCTGGTGATGCCGTTTGGGCTCACCAATGCCCCTGCAGCCTTCATGGACTTGATGCAGAGGGTGTTTCATCCGTATTTGGACCAGTTCGTGGTCATCTTCGTGGATGACATCCTTGTTTATTCGCAGTCTGCTGAGGAGCATGCGTACCATTTGGGTGTGGTGCTGCAGACGTTGCGAGATCACCAGTTGTATGCGAAGCTCAGCAAGTGCGAGTTTTGGCTCAGCGAGGTGCACTTTCTGGGGCACGTGATTTCTGGTGATGGCATTTTTGTGGACCCCACCAAGGTCGAGGCAGTAATGCAGTGGCCGAGGCCGAGGTCGGTGACGGAGATCCGGAGTTTCTTGGGGCTTGCGGGTTATTATCGCCGGTTTATCCAGGATTTTTCTCGCATTGCGACCCCAATGACTAGACTCACGCGGAAGGATGTGCCTTTCGTCTGGTCTGAGGAGTGTGAGCAGAGCTTCAGGGAACTGAAGAGATTGTTCACCTTGGCTCCGGTGTTGGTTTTACCTTCTGGATCGGGAGGTTTTGTGGTGTGTACAGATGCTTCCGGCGTCGAATTGGGTGCTGTTCTGATGCAGCATGGTAGAGTGGTGGCTTATGCATCTCGACAGCTAAAGCCCCATGAAGAGAACTACCCTACCCATGACCTTGAGTTGGCGGCGGTGATCTTCGCGCTGAAGATCTGGAGGCATTATCTGTACGGCGAGAAGTTCGAGGTGTTTACTGACCATCAGAGTTTGAGGTATGTGTTCTCGCAGAGAGATCTGAACCTCAGACAAAGGCGTTGGATGGAGTTCATGAAGGACTATGACTTCACCCTGTCTTATCAGCCGGGCAGGATGAATGTCGTCGCCGATGCCTTGAGTCGGAAGGTTGCGGTCAGTGCCTTGATGTTGAGGAAGTGGAGGCTCTGGGAATAAGTGCCCGAAGTATCCTTCAGGCTCAAGATTCCCTAGGAGCCAGGGTTGGCAGTACTTGCGAGCCTGACTGTCACTCCTGCTATCCGTCGTCAGGTGACAGAGGCTCAACATGCGGACCCTGAGTTGCCCTGTAAGACCCCGAGTTTCTGTACAAATATTAAATTTCGTAAATAGTAAATGTTGAATAGTGACTGAGGTAAATAGTAAATAGTAAATGTTTTTGACTATCGTGTAAATATTCTGAAAAATGATAGTTAATTAGTAAACACCATGATAAACACTTTGGTCTCTTGTACCTGACCCTAATAAAATCATTTACATGGCTTAATCAGTGATTTAAGCCTGACTTAAAAACGCGGAAAACACTATTCACCCGAAAATATAACTACCTTGGAAAAATCTGCAAAAATCACATCTGATAGAGAGTATTTTTCTTAGCAACTTTGTCTTCTGGAGTTTCATCGGTAAAAATCAAAAACTCTCTCTATCGACTAAACCGTTGAACATTGGGTTAAATTATTATTTTAATCTTAAGATTGGGAGATTTACATTAAACCTCGTGATAAAATTCCATAAAAATCATAATCTGAAAGATCACGTCTTGATTAGCAATTTTGTCTTCTGGGTCAATTTCATTAAAAATCGTTTAGTGACATTAAATGAAGGTTTTAGTTAACAATGACTTAATCTATGGGATTAGGCTTAGATTAAGGGTAACCTTACCTTGTGAAACACGTGAAACCGTGTTTGGGTTGGCATAAACACGTCTTCAACACTGCCAAGGGAATTGCGGCTCTGACCAGCCCGCGTGAGAAGTTTAAACACTTCTCTACAAACCTATAAATAGAGGAAGCATTCCTAAGCATTCCTCTTAAGCAACTTAAGGATTTCTTGCTGCTGTCTTGCTGCTGTGAAGCTTTGCAAGACCACTATTCATCTTCTTCCCCAAGCTTTCTCTTATTTTCATCGGTTAAGGTAGGTAACCATGGCACAAACTTGAATTCAATAAAAGGAATGATAGGGCATCATGTTAGCTTGCATATTTCATGATTTTCCATGCTTAAACCCATGAATTGAAGCCCTCATTGCCGGATTATACTTCTGTTTTCGCTGTTCCTGTGTTACAAAGAAAGACGGTTCCAACCGGACCGCTTATCTCTTAGACGGCTTAGAACTGACCGCCTTAATTGCTTTAAGCGGCCCAATTTTAACCATTTCACATGAATAACGGTCAACCAGAGACCGCTTTAGAATGAAATTAGTAGTATTATCATTTTATCGTATTTTATATACACGGTTAGAAAACGACCGCTTTACATGATACACGGCCCCACTATAACCGTAGTATCCTTTTACCCTTAAAACGGCCCATAGATAACCGTTTTACAGCCAGTAGGTTTAACGGCCCACTGTCATCCGTTTAACTTCCAGAAAACCTGATTTTTACTATTTTGACCTATTAAAAATGTTAATTAGTAAAATTTGACAATCCATATAAATAACAGATAATGACATGAGTAAATTTCTGTTATTTGCAATATCTATTTTGATAAATTGTTTAACGTGGAAACTATTGTAATTCACTTGTAACTTTGGATAAATTGGTTAATTACCATAGGTAATTTCTGTAAATTACTGTAAATCAAAATATTACTCGCCGACTTATGGCAAGTCTTTGGCCAATTAACCGGACACTCTATCCGGTAAACTTCACATTTTTTTTACCGTGAGACATTTTTACCGTGGTAAATTACGGTTACATCATAACTATCGTTTTAACTTGATAAATTGACCGATTACCCTTGGATAACCTTCGGTCATATTTGAGCCCGGAATTGACCAATGGACATTAAACTGAAATTAGTTGGTTTAATTGTTATTGGCAACCCGGTAACTACTTTGCATAAATTATCTTATAATTAGATATTATCGTTATACTTAATACGGATTCTCTTGAACCGTATTTCTTAAAAATACGACCCGAGTGGTTCGTATATTCGTTCTTCAGAACTTACTTCTCTCTCTCGAACGGCTTACTGTCAACTGTTCATTCTTGACCCCGTGACTCGTTACTCATGAGAGTACGGCCCGGTGTTCGCCGTACGACTACCTTGTTTTGGGTTTTCGTCGTGTTTATACTCTTGAATCAGAGGAGACAAGTGTCATCCTTTACATCTTATACCCGACAGAAATTCATCTGATTATATTGGCCATAATTGACTATGTCTAGACGGGGGATCGGTGATCCAATTGAAATGAAATGCCGACGCATCATAAGGGCCCAGTCTGGTCCTGGGGAGAGCGCCCGAAAAGATATTGAGCCCATTGGGATGTTTATGACAAGGGTGAGGCATTGCACCCGAATACTTGACTTGACTTGTTACGTCTATGACAAACACTTGATACTCGACTCGTGTGTATTTACTTGGTTACATGTGTAACATATTGCTGGCCAAATTCTCTATTGTACTTTACTTGTTCACTACTTGATAAATTGCTATATTTCTTGACCTTGCAAGATATTCTATCGTCATTCTTTATTTACTGCATTTCATATAAATTGGAAATCAATAGTTAATTACTTAAACCTGTTTGTGGTTATCTACTGAGCGTGTTTAGCTCACTCCTACTGTTTCCCCTCTTTCCAGGTGACGAACTTGTCGGGGATGGACTGGAGTGATATCGAGAGATCGTTTTAGTTTATTGAGTCAGTTTGTACCCTTAGCATTAGTGAGAGATTGTTCTAGCATTTTACTTATTATTTGGTTGTAGTCGTTCTACCCAGTGTACTCAACCTTATTTCAATAAAACTCTGATTATTACTTTTCCAACCTTTAGTGCAATGGATTGCAATGGTTCGGAATTATATATTGCTCGCTTGCCTCTAACCGTACGTCCCGAGATTCCGCATCGGGGCGTGACATGCCCCGGATTCTGGCGATGGCTGATGTGGAGCTTGGCGAGGACGGTGCTGCGAGGTTTCGTGGCAGGCTGTACGTCCCAGCGGAGGAGCAGGTTCGTCGTGCGGTGTTACGCGAGGCTCATGGGAGCAGGTACACTGTGCACCCGGGTGCGACGAAGATGTATCAGAACTTGCGGAGGCAGTTCTGGTGGCCTGGCATGAAGAGAGATGTCGCAGAGTTTGTGGCCAGGTGTCTGATCTGTCAGCAGGTGAAGGCAGAGCATCAGCGACCAGGAGGTACTCTCCAGCCCTTGGATGTTCCTGCTTGGAAGTGGGACCATGTGACCACGGATTTCGTGGTGGGATTGCCGAGGACCCCGAGTGGGCAGGACAGTATTTGATTGTTGGTGGATCGGCTGACGAAGGTGACGCGGTTGTTACCGATCAAGGTCAGCTGGAGCGTGTCTAAGTTGGCTCGTCTTTATGTGGAGCGGATCGTGCCGTTGCATGGGGTTCCCATTTCGATCGTGTCGGATCGGGATCCGCGCTTCACTTCTGGATTCTGGAGGAGTTTCCAGCGAGCTCTTGGCATGGAATTGACATTTAGCTCGGCGTATCATCCTCAGTCAAATGGTCAGTCTGAGAGGACCATTCAGACTTTGGAGGACATGCTGAGATCCTGCTGCCTGGAGTGGCAGGGGAGTTGGATTCATCACCTACCATTGGTGGAGTTTGCCTATAACAATAGTTATCATTCGAGCATTGGTATGGCTCCCTATGAGGCTCTGTATGGGCGTCCTTGTCGGACTCCACTTGATTGGTTTGAGGTGGGTGAGCGTGTTTTGACAGGACCGGAATTGGTGCAGCAATGTGTGGATGTTGTGCACCTGGTTCGTCAGAACATGTTGGCGGCCCAGAGTCGGCAGAAGAGCTATGCTGACCGTAGGAGGCAGCCCCTCGAGTTCGCCGTGGGCGATCATGTGTTCTTTAGAGTTTCTCCGATGAAGGGGGTGATGCGTTTTGGACGGCGTGGGAAGCTGAGTCCCCGCTATATTGGTCCTTTCGCGATTGTGGAGCGCATCGGTGAGGTTGCTTACCGGTTGCAGTTACCTCCTGAGTTGGCGTCGGTGCATGACGTGTTCCACGTCTCGATGTTGCGGAAGTATATGCCCGATGACTCTCATGCACTCGAGTTTTCCGTTTGGCCTGAGGTGACTCCAGATCTTTCTCTCCCAGAGTTTCCGATCCGCATGGAGGATAGGCGAGAGCAGCGCCTGCGGAACAAAGTCTTTCCCTTGGTAAAGGTCGTGTGGCAGCGACACTCTGGTGGTGAGGCTTCGTGGGAACGTGAGGACGAGATGCGTCAACAGTTTCCGTATCTGTTTGAGTGAGTCTTCCTCTTCTTTACCCTTGGGTTGTTCTCAATTTCGAGGATGAAATTCCTTAAGGGGGGAGGGCTGTAATATCCCGGACCTTTCGGATCCTTTCTTCATGGGTCCCGGATCTGGTTTTTGGAGTGTCCGGCTCCGTTGTGTCCGAAATTTCATTTCGGACATCTTTCGTGTTCGGATCGGCGCGATCCGGAGTTGTTTCGGAGGCCCGGAGGCGTTCCGCGTGTGTTTTCTGATTCCCGGTGTGTGTTTCGACTTTTTTCTTCGGAAGCTCGCTGCGGGCGAACCGGGCGGTTCCCCTAGGCACGAGTGGTACCGTTACAATCGGTGCGTTCCGAGGATTCCAGAAATGTATTTTTCTAATTTTCGGTATTTTTCTAAAAAATCAGATTTTCTATATAATCCCATTTCTTTTCTTTTTTCTTTTCTTCCTTCTCTTTCTTCTTCTTCTTCCTCCTTCCTTCCCTAACCGTGGCCGCCCTCCTCTCTCTCTCCCTCTCTCCCGTTCGAGCACGGCGACCACCGTTTCGGCTGCAGACGGCGGCGGTGCGACGCGGCGAGGACGTGGGTGACGTCGAGACGATCGTGTGGGCGTGCGGCAAGCGTGGGAAGCGTGGGGAGTTCATGAAGCTTCAAGCATTCTTCGCAATTTGCGGGTGATTCGGCGGAGCATTCGCTCCATTAAGGTAGGGTGACGTTCCTTAGCCTCTTGCCGATCTTTTTCGTGATTTATAGGCCGAGGGGAGGCCGAGAGGGGCTTGTTTGAGCATGCTTGGGGTTTTTCTATGTTTTGGGGAGGGTCGCCCGATCTATGGATTTGATGCATGAATTCGCGTTTTGATGGCCTAGAATCATGCTAGGGGTCCTCGGGGGCCTTCCCCTTTGATTTCCCCCTCTCCGGTGGAGGCATGGGGGCGTGGATGGTGTTTTTGGCCGTTTCCCGCCGTTCTCGGTTTTCCGAGATGATAGCGGTCTACCAGTGGCCGCGTTCACTGCTAGCGGTCGGGTGGGGACCGCCTTCACCAGGGTTTTTGACCGTTGGGGCTTGTTCTGTCGGCAGGCGGTCGCGGTCTTGCGACTGACCGCGACTGCTGGTGGCGGTCAGGGGGCGACCGTTTTCACCATGGGGTCCAGCACGGTCTTCGAGACGATTTTTTGACCATTGGAGTCTGGTCGCGGTCTCCTGGAGACCGCTATCAGGTGAAGACGGTCATCAGGCGACCGCGTTCAGCTTTCGCGCACCAGGGTGGTCGCGGTCCCAGGAGGACCCCGACTAGGTGGTAGCGGTCCTGGGCCGACCGCGACCACTGGAGGCGGTCCTCCGGTGACCGTGACTCCTTTTCCCTGCCAATTCCAGTCCGGACGAGCTAGTCTCGATCCCTGTGCTGACCCGTAGTCCGACTGATGCGGGGCATCATGTGGGGGCTACACGTGGGGGTGCCGTGGGGTCCCGGGAGGTGGTGACTCCGGTTTGCGTCACCGTGCGTTAGTGTGGGTACAAGGAGCATCCTTCGTACCTGTGGTTGCGACGTTGTTTTCCGTGACTTGAGAGTCTACTCCTTCAGTGACCCTCCACTAGTCGTAGCCTACCAGTACGCGTGTGCTGGTCGCACCAGGGAGTGGTGTACGGGCCGACCTTTAGAGACAGTTTGTGGACCGGTTACCGTTGGACCCCACGTCTTGCAGCCGAGTCCGGTTGAGGGGAAAATCGGTCAGAGGGCCAGACCAAGGACACGCGGTCTGTGTGTGCACACGTGGTTGAGGGCGGTTGGACCCACGTCGATGGGCATGACCCCAGCTAGTCACTTGTTTGTGGTTACTTGTTCGGTGTCTGCGCCTCGGGTAGGACCTACCACGTCAGGCGGTTCACCTGCGGTGCGGTGTAAGACGTCAGGGGACACAACCGACTGTGCTTCTAGTGGGTGGTACTCCTGTCGAGTACGGAGTGACAGACTGTCAGTCGTGTGTTTCCGACCTTCGGGTTTTGTCGGGTTGGCCGTTGAGCTTCGGTCTTCTCTCCGTGGCACGTGTGTTGGTTTGCGTGCCGTAGGGCTTGGTTCTGTAGAGTACATGGCTTTCCTTTCCGAGGTACTCTTCTACCGCTAGTGTAGTGATTTCTCATTTTACGAGGTAGGGTTCGAGTGATCCCTACTGAGTCTTGTTCCGAGACTCATTCCCTGCGTGTTTTCACCATGTTTCGGGTGAGGCGCCGCCCCAGGGGAGCGCGTCTGGGGTGCAGCATAGTGCGGGTGCCCAGAGGTAGTGCCAGAGGTCAGAGCCGGGGTATGTCCCGTGTAGCTGTACTTTTCTTCCTTGTCTCTGTACTAGTCGTGGACTATTGTTATTGTTGTTATTTTCTATTGTGGACCATGTAAAATGTTAATTTATTTCCTGCTTAATATTATAACTATTTAATTTCTGTAATTATTTGTGATACTTGTGTAGTTTCCACACCATCCTTCTAATCCTTCCGAGTCTTCGGACTCGTGGGTGGCGGTACGAGTCTCGGGTTATCGGACCTTCCCTGTACTCGGATTCTCGGGTCGTTACAATAGCGGTAGCGGGGTAGTACCTTGCCAAAAAGGCCTCAACATCGGCTACTATCATGTTGAGCTGATTAAAGGATTGAGCTTTGATGCCGATCATCCTTTGCTGAATTTCTTACGTCAGACCTTGTTCACAAATTTGGACAACAACGCCATGGCACAATTGAGGCTCACATTTTGCATAGAGGCTTCTCTATCTTCAGATATAATTTAGGACAGGTTCATCATCCCTCTACTTGTGCGTAAGCAGCTCCGCTCTGGTTACAGGCGAACACTTCGGCACTACAAGGCTGCATTGTTGTGGGAGAATGCCCCCTGTCAAATCAGATAGGCATCTGGTCACTTCAGCTAAGTACTTTTTCAGTCTTTTAATCTCCTACTGCTGCTCGTATAACAGTGTGAGCATAACAGAGTCATATTGAGAGAAATCAGGAGCATGGCTCAGACCAATGCCCTCCGTTCTAACATCGGGCATGGGCAGTGTTGGTCCCGGGGTAGGCGAGCGGACAAGAAGGGGGGTCGATTTATCCCACACACTAGATGGCAAATTAAAATACTATGCAACAGAATTGACAACTTTTAACGAGATTGAATAATTAACTAAACAAGGTAACTAAATTTTCTCGATCTCTCTGATCTCACACGATCACACACATGGATATAACATGCAAACCACACAAGCGCACAAACCAAACCACAGTACATAGCGATTTTTAAGGTGGTTCGGGACCATGACGGGCTCCCTACGTCCACCCCTTACCAAACCGGTAAGGCTTCACTTGGGGATAAATCCCCAACACGGAGGCGACGCTCCAAACACACACGGGGACAAGTCCCAACACACACACACATGGAGACGGAGTCTCCCACATGATCCGACCATGGATCAAAACACACACACATACACTGCAACAATCGCAACACAATGAATCCACACCCGTACGCAGACGGTCACACACACACAGTGTATTTTTAGGTTCAGAAATAAACACAAATATTCAATCATACTCAAACCTAAATAAAACCCATGACAAACATCACAAATAGACAGGCATAGGATGTAGAAGATGTTCCCCCTTTGATTTCCAAAGCCAATGGATGTCGATGCTTGACTCCCAGATCGGATGATGGAGATTCTTGCATCCTCTCGATCCTATCTTCGATCCGCTGCCCTTTCTCTTCTTCCTCGAACTCCATAAACCAGTTGGAGGAGATGAAATCTCCCTCTCTTCTTTCCCTTTTCTTCCTTTCTCCTTTCTTCACCTGTAAGATAAGAGACTATAAGCTCAAATATGGAGTTCTCACTCAAATTCGTAGGTCACATGAGAGTATATATAAGATACATGAAAAGACCCATATACCCATCACAAAACCCTTAGAAAACCCCTCTAAGATATGTATAATAACCCTAGGGGTAAATGGGTAAAATTTAGGGCACAAATGGATTGGGTTTAGTGGGTTTTATGATTCACGTATTTGGGGTTTGCCGGTTTCGATCAACCTAAACATTGGGTTGGTCGACCTAAATTTTACAGGAAAATTTTCAGGTAGCACTGCCAATTTCGATCGACCGAACAGGGCAGTTCGATCGACCGAACTCAGCTGGGTGACCATTTTGCAAAGTTCAGTCCAATGAATAAAACTCCGGTGAAAGATTGAAATGGTTAGCTGATGAAAATAATCAACCAAGTGTTCCTTGGTATTAAACAATGTAGAAACACATACCAACAACATTCAATCAAGATTAAAAGCTCCAAATGGAAACTTACCATTTTCCCCAAAAATTCAGACATGCAAAGTGCCAAGTTCTCACCATGAATTTTGATACCTTTGCATATGGGATTGGCATTGCTTTCTTAATCTGCATAACAAAGCAAATGAAGTTATGACCATGAAGTATAGACATCAAAGCCCATTGAAAACACATGAGTAATATGCATTAGAGTACTCTAAAACCAAATCATGCACTCTAACATTTAGAGCTTATAGCAATGTAATTAGAACAAGATGTGAGCTTCATTAAGCCAATTGTCTACCAAACTTCACATGGGATTGATTCAATGAGAGATGTCAAGCCATGCTCAATCAAAAATCAACTTTATATAGCCACGCACATATGCACTTTGAATGAGCATAATGAAGGCAAATTCCACCATCAATGACACGAGAGATCTAAAACTTGTTATCTTTGTAGAAAGGCAAGTTAGATCATTAGATCGACATGGATTTCAAGATTAAGAAAAGCATACATTTGAAACACAATTTCAACATTCAAGCCAATTACTAACTCAAGTTAAATGAATAACTTAAGCACATTTTGACCCTTAAAATCTATGAAGAATATGCATGAAAGCCCAAGCAAGAACTCCGTTTTCCTTAATGAACACTCTTAGCATATAATCAAAGAAGCTCATAAACCTCTTTGAAGAACATAGATTGAGTACGTTGAAAACATTAATAGCTCATGATAAAAATATATGAAAACCATGAATTTAAACAACATGTGTGAGCCTCAAAATCCATTTACATCTCAACTATACTTGAACATGGTCCATATAAGAATTGCATGAAGTATAATCATGAAAACCCAATTAACAACATAATTCTCCTCGACTATAAGCAATGATCAAATAGTCATGTGTTTGAATAACAAGTGAACACATCATGAACCCATATATCACCAAGGTTTGTATGACAGCCTTAAGCTCATTACCATCTCAAGAATTACAATATCATATAGCATGGGAAAGTCTTCTAGATTTTGAGACACATGAAACATGACAATGATCATGAATGCACACTATCATCAAAATCATATGCAAACATACATGGGGTTTAGTTATCATCAAAAACATAAACAAGTGCAAGGCACACAACAATATGTCCCTTTTTGATGATGACAAACTTTATGACTTTATGATTGACTTGACAGTATGATTTATGATGACACAAGTCACACATAGATCCTTCTCTTCATTTGACACAAACATAAATCTTTCTCCCCCTTTGACAATATCAAAAAATGGAAGGAAGTCAATGGAGTTCAAATTTCAGCAAGACAGATTAATGAAGCAATAATAGCCCACTTTAGAAATTCAGATGAAGCAATAGCAAAGCATGGGCAAGATGACATATCAAATGAGTTTCTTTGATTTTCAGATTTTCAGATTTTTAAATTTTCTTTTGTGATGCATGAAGCTCAATGCATACAAATGATGACATATGAGATGCACACAATGCAACCAAGCAAATATGTATATATATACATGAAAAATATCTCTCCCCTTACTTATTTAAGAAGGGAATAGGTATAAGAAAGGTGCATGAGAGTCATGACAACTAGGATGCTCATGTGTAACACATAGGAGATGTGCAATCATATAGAAGAGTTATGCAATAGTCAATGCAATCAATTATTTTTTTGAATACATATTAAATCAAATCTCTATATGTGTAGGTGAATAACATGAAAATAGATTGTTGCAATATGAATATTTAGATTTTCAGATCAACATAATGAGAGATTATACAGACTACACTTCAATTTATGAGAATATCGTATTGGAGGCTACGCTCTGCCACAAAGAGTTTTTCACCAGAATTTTTCAACTCAAGTAATTTCACAATGATGAATAGAATTTTTTCAAGAGTGATCAGGTTCAAATAATTCCTTTTTACACGAGGGGACACATGGAGCTCATGTCAGAATCTCCGGTTACTCAGAATATTGAACTATTTCACCTCATTTTTAATAGAGATACTACAGTACAACACCTTTCAGAAATGAATCACATCACGTCTCAAGTGAAATGTATCCAGTTTACTCAGTGAGACTGAGCATTACTCTGCCATTCTTTTCAGATTCTTTGTGCAAAAATAGGCAGGCATCTTTTTCCTCAATTACCTCTTTAACATTTATGCAACAAGTTTAAAATCTCTAGAGTGTTGAAAGGAAATTCCTACATCCTTATATTAAGCACTCATTTTCACATTTTATGCATGAAGTGTATGAATTTGATTCAGCATGTATATCAAAAATTTCAGGAACATATACCAATGTAGCTCCCCCTACATAGATGCACTTATCAAAAATTTACTCCCTCTGAGTGTGTGATATTAAACACACCAATGATGACTCAAATGCAATATTATTTAGCAAGAAAGCATAAGGTCCTAGAAATTCTAAAGAACGGGGGTAATTTACCATATACATAAACATGCAAGCACACAATTTGGAACATATGCAATGTGCAATGTAAAATACAATATGATGCAAAATTTTAGATTTTATTTGAAAGTTATAAATACATAGCAAAATTTAACATGGGTGCAAAATGTAAATTTTTAGTTTTTTATTTGAATGAACTAAATGCACGTAATGCATGAACTCTAATGCATGCAATCCTATAACAACATGAGAATGCAATGCAGGATGCAAAAGTAAGATGCAAGAGCTTGATTTTCAGAATATCATGACAGATTGCACAAGAAAACATTCACATTCAAATGATAAACAACAACCATTTTTCATGACATGGTCTTTATGAACAAGGGTGCAAAAATGATCAAAATTAAGCAATGCAACCCAATTGTTTTTAGAAATTGTTCAAAAATAGATTTTCTATAGCATTTCAGAAGTTTAGAGATCATCCATAAGCCAAACATATTTTACAAGTTCTAGTACGAGGCGGAGGTGAAGGTCCGAAGACCCTACCCACACATAGTGAGAGTTTCCGACTAGACATAATCCAATCTTCCACAAACACCATTTGTTATACCAAATATGCAGTTAAGTTCAAATGTGCTATCAAACATACAGTTCAGATTGAAAGATATTCAATGGTCAATGATCTCATAAACACTCCTCAAGATTTTCAATTCTGTTCAACCAATTAGACAAATTCATCACATCAAGCTAGAGGAATAACAAGTTAGGTTTTTTTAGAAGTGATACTTGTCATATGAATAATGTCACCAAGTGACATAAGCCATTGCAGAGATTTCAGGGATTCACCTTTTCAAGAATCATGTGCATATAATCATGATCAATTCAGCTTTAGGAATAGGCAAGAAATGCATTTCCACAGAGATGAGTTAGATTCACAAACCATGTCATTCATTCAAAAAAAAACTCTCCCTTTCTATGTGCATAAATTTCACAATTGACATTTTCTGAAAATCATGCATCCTATGACTTAAATGAACAATTGACTCATGATACCAGGCGGAGGCACATTCTCACGCATGGTGATAGATTTCAGATAGGAATGACTTGTCCTTCCTCAAGTCACCATTTAATATACCATGTAGTCGTGCAAATGATGATCAGAAACATGCAATGCAAACTCATAAGAGAAACAGATTTTCTTGATTTTTATGGATGAAAATTTAGATAAAGTAAATTTTAATTATTCAAAGAGAATTCAAAATTTTATTTTTCAAAACTTGTGCCTTAAGCAACCATTATTTTTCAAGCCTTCCACATGACTTCAAGGCATTCCTGCAACAAAATTCTCATTTCACAGTTTTGGATACCCAAACCTTCTTGGGTCCCGGATGGTTAACATAAACATTCAGTTTCTTTAAAGCATTCAATTCATCAGAATCCATTAAAGCATAGTCATACATGGTATGCCCAAAATTATCACAGTAATGACAACTAATAGAAGACCTAGCATTCTTCTTTACAGGATAAGCATGAAATTTATGTGGGTTGATAAAATTGTAATTGTTTTTAACATGGAAGTTCCTTCTTCTATTTGCTTGCCAACATTGTGACACATGATGTCCTAGCTTTCCACATGAATGATAATGATCGGAAGAGTTTCTTTGTTTGCCAAACACAGTTCCATTTCTATATGTATGAAATCTATCCTTTTTCATGATGTTACATTCATGCATCTTGTGACCATACTTTCCATAATTGAAACAAGAAACACTTTTTCTTTTGGAAACAAATTTGTTTCCACATGCTTTCAAATCATCGAATTTCATAACAAGACAATCATCCATCATATGACCACGTTTACCACAATAAAAACATGAATGATTTTTGTTGGAAACATAGTGTTTAGCATTGTGCTTCCTAGCATGAACATTTGTATAAGCAGAATTATTTTTTAGTTTTGAGTTTTGGTTCAAGTTCTGCTTAGCATCACATTTATGGATTTTCCTTTTAGCATGCTGAACCAGGTGATCATTCGAGATACTAACTACATCCGAACTTGAAACAAAAGATGTATACAATTTATTTTCAAAACTCTTTTTGTTCACTGGAATGTAGCCTAGCCCTTCTTTTTGAAGATTAACCTTTGTTCCCAAGATTTTGTCTAGATTTTCTTTACCATCCATAAATTTAGACAATGAAGTGTTCACATCAAGAACTTTATTTTCAAGAGATGCAATGTGTAGCTCATAACTAGCTATCGCCTGTTCACTGCAAATAACACATTCATTCAGCACTATATTTACAGTTTTATAACTTTCAAGTTCTTGTTCTAGCACATGCAATTTTTCAGATTCATCAACATTCACAGATTTCCTTTTTCAAATGTAATCAATTTTTCAGACATTGTTGTATTCAGATATTTTAATTTCTCATTCACTTCCCTCATACATGAAATGATTTCTTCATGCTTTTTGATATCAATCAAGAAAGATTCATTTTCAGTTTTGAATTCTAATCATCCATCACATGAAGAATTTTCAAGATTTTTTAAACTACCTTCAAGTAATGAGATCTGAATCAACATTGCACTATTCTCCTTTTTAAGTTTTTCAAGTTCAAACATTTGTCACAAGAGCCATTCTCAAGGAAGGTGTTTTCAGATTTCTTTTTCAGTTTTCTATTTTCGGATTTCACCTTCTTATACTTATAAACAAATTCATCATAAAGATCCATAAGTTCTTCAAAAGAAACTTCCTCACCTTCAGAGTCTGACTCTAAGCTTTCCTGACTTGATTTATCGTGCTTGTCGTCCATCAAGCACTCAATGTCCTTCTTTCCTTTATAGTTTTCGATCAAGCATTTCAACATTTCCTTGTCCTGCATGAGACAACAAGTGAAAATTTGTGAAGATCAATTAAACTTCTAAAAATATGTAAAAGCTTAGCATTATCTTCGTATCTCTTCACATGCTCGACAGTCCACTTAGACTCATCACTAGACATCCCATATGAATCATGCTTAACTAAATCTCAGAGTTTGGGATCAATGGTTTTAACATAACGATTCATGTGCCCAACCCATTCGGTGCAATTTGAACCATTAAAACAGGGAGGAAGAGAAGACAAACAACATTCAGACATGATGCTTAATAAAAAGCTCGCCGAGGGATCTCTCTGAAGATCGTTAGATCTTGAAATAGCAGAGCCTCGCTCTGATACCAATTGTTGGTCCCGGGGTAGGCGAGCGGACAAGAAGGGGGGTCGATTTATCCCACACACTAGATGGCAAATTAAAATACTGTGCAACAGAATTAACAACTTTTAACGAGATTGAAGAATTAACTAAACAAGGCAACTAAATTTTCTCAATCTCTCTGATCTTACACGATCACACACATGGATATAACATGCAAACAACACAAGCGCACAAACCAAACCATAGTGCACAATGATTTTTAAGATGGTTCGAGACCACGACGGGCTCCCTACGTCCACCCCTTACCAAACTGGTAAGCTTCACTCGGGGATAAATCTCCAACACGGAGGCGACGCTCCAAACACACACGGGGACAAACCACAACACACACACACACGGAGACGGAGTCTCCCACACGATCCGACCATGGATCAAAACACACACACACATGCTGCAACAACCACACCACAATGAATTCACAACCGTACGCAGACGGTCACACACACAGTGTATTTTCAGGTTCAAAAATAAACACAAATATTCAATCATGCTCAAACCTAAATAAAACCCATGACAAACATCACAAATAGACAGGGATAGGATGTAGAAGATGCTCCCCCTTTGATTTCCAAAGCCAATGGATGTCGATGCTTGACTCCCGGATCGGATGATGGAGATTCTTACATCCTCTCAATCCTCTCTTCGATCCGCTGCTCTTTCTCTTCTTCCTCGAACTCCAGAAACCAGTTGGAGGAGATGAAATCTCCCTCTCTTCTTTCCCGTTTCTTCCTTTCTCCTTTCTTCACTTGCAAGATAAGAGACTATGAGCTCAAATATGGAGTTCTCACTCAATTTCTTAGGTCACATGAGAGTATATATAAGAGACATGAAAAGACCCATATACCCATCACAAAACCCTTAGAAAACCCCTCTAATATATGTATAATAACCCTAGGGGCAAATGGGTAAAAGTTAGAGCACAAATGGATTGGGTTTAGTGGGTTTTCAGATTCACGTATTTGGGGTTCACCGATTTCGGTCGACCTAAACATTGGGTCGGTCAACCTAAATTTTACAGGAAAATTTTCAGGCAACACTGCCAATTTTGGTCGACCGAACTGGGCAGTTCGGTTGACCGAACTCAGCTGGGTGACCATTTTGCAAAGTTCAGTCCAATGAATAAAACTCCGATGAAAGATTGAAATGGTTAGTTGATGAAAATAATCAACCAAGTGTTCCTTGGTATTAAACAATGTAGAAACACATACCTTTTTTTTTTAATCATTAAACTCAGTCATCTAATAGGTAAAAGGGAGAGTGCACCCCCTTCCAGGGGAAGGGAATGTTCTCACTCCACCTTCAAACCACTAGATGCTGTTTCCCATTAATAAAGAATAGTTACATCAGCACAAAAATAAAACCTCTGAAGCAACCAGAGATAACAGTGTATACCCTATACTATCAAGAACGCTAAAGAGGAGTAGGCCTCCACGTCCTAAAATAAAATGCCTCCACAAAAAGTCTCCAGAACCGTGCTTAAACTTCTCGTGGTGACCGTGGAAGAAGCTCGTGCTTGTGGCAGAGAACCCAGTGCCGCAACATAGTAAGACCTCGTGCAGCATACGCCATATGAGGAAAGCTCGTGCTGAAGACAAGCTCGGACAAGATACAAGCTCGTGCAAAGAATCATAGCACGTGCTAACCTCAAAGGTCAAGCCTGCTAGCCCCCTGTGCAGCATTCAGCCACAAGCTGGGCCCGTGCAACTCCCAACGACTTCGAGCATGACAAGGCCGTGCAGAATATAGAAGGAGGCCGTGCAACATAGTTAGTGCTAGCTCGTGCAACATCCAGCCGCAACCATTCCAACCCGTGCAGAAGATGTTGGCCCTGTGCATAACTTCCAAGAGAGGGAGCCCGTGCATCCAGCAACTCCACTAAAAGCAACACACTAAGCTGCATGTCGAAAGCTTGGGAGCCCCAGTTTATCAACCCGAACAGCCCCTCTAGCATTGCTGGGAAGCTCCCTTGTATTGTTGAAAACTCTCCTAACATTGGAATCACAAGCTACCTTTGCCAAGCTATCTGCCACCGAATTACCTTCATGGTATACATGCACAATTTTGCAACGGAGGTGCTGTAACATCCTAGTTATCCCCCTCCACCAAGGAAATATGGACCAGTGCATTACAGCACCGTTGTGGATCACCTGGACTAAGGGTTTGCAATCTGTCATTACAGTGGAGATAGTATAACCCAATTCCAAGGCTAAACTGAGGCCATCATGCAGAGCCCTTGCTTCAGCAAGGCCACTGGACCCAATACCATAGTAGAAAGAAAACCCAGCCATAAATTCACCCCTCATATTCCTTATGCAACCACCACCTCCACTATGACCCGGATTGCCTCTGGATGCACCATCTGTATTCAGGCAATACCCAGACGTGGGAGGGTTCCAATAAACAATAATGGGCTGACGAACCTGCACCTTAGGCTGAACGCTGAACCTACTAAGAATGATAGCTTCACATTGCTGGATTGGCTGGCGAAAATAGATACCATTGCAAGCAGTAGCCAGGCTGAGCATGACCCGGGTTTTAATTCTTTCACTGTCAGTAGCAACACCTTCAAACCGAGCTGTGCACCTTGATTTCCATATCTCCCAAATGATTATCATGAAGGTATAGAGGGCAGCAAATTGAAAAGCTGACTTCATATTAGTGCTTTCAATGAAGCTCCAGCACCTAATGGTTATCTGATTGCTCAAATTGACCCTTGGTCCAAGTAGGGGCGCCAACCATGCCCAAAGTGATTTTGCAAGATCGCTAGTGATAAAGAGATGATTTAAATCTTCATTGTTCGGCAAAAGACAGCATTTACATTTGGAGGCTAAGAGATACCACAGTCACCAATCCTGGCATCCACAGGTATTGCCCGGTGGATGACTTTCCAGACAAACATAGCTGCTCTAGGATTGAATTTATCGTGCCAAATCTTCTGCCAAGCCCTCCGCCGGATACCCTGTGAGGCTACAAGGTTATGAGCAGAAGATGAAGTAAACAAACCAGAGCTACTACCCGTCCAACAGCATAAATCCCATTCAGATGTCAGTTGAACCTGAATATCATCAGCGTTAAGAGTTAGACAATTCCAGAGATTATGTTGGGGATTTAGCATCATCTCTCTGACAGTTACTCGTTGTTGGCTTGTGACACAATTATCATTGTTCAGGAAATGCATAAGGGACCGATCACCAATCCAGACATCCCGAAAGAAATCAATTCCCTCCCCACTGCCAACCATCCATCTCGAATTAGATAAGATAATATCTTTGGCTTTGAAGAAATTACGACTAGATATTCCCCGTGGGAAAGGCTTAACAGTATCCAGTAGATGTAGCCTAAGGAAACGGTGTCTAGCATATCTGGACCAAAGGGAGCTACCATACAGAATATTCCAAAGTTGTTTAATAGATAGCAACAACTGAATATCCTCCATCCTTCGGAAGCCCAAACCACCCTCAGCCTTTGGGCTCTGTACATTCGACCAAGAAATCCAATGCCTCCTTCTTTCCCCAGTCACGCCACTCCAGAAGAAATTGGCACAGATCCTATCAATTTGTTTACACACAGAAGCAGGAATATGCACAGAGGATGCAAGGAAAATGGGCATACTTCTCAGCACAGATTTTATAAGGACGGCTCTGCCAGCTTGGGACAATAATCCCGTGCGCCAGCCCGCTAACCTTGCACTAATCTTATCAATCAAAGGCCGAAAGTCCGCTGACAGTAACTTGCCTTCTTTCAGAGGGACACCCAGGTAGGTGATGGTACCCGTGTGTTGCCTGTATCCAGTGCGTCGACGCAGTCTTTCAGCAGTTCTTCGAGGGGCCTTTGTAGGTAATATAAAGCAACTTTTTCCTGCATTCACTACTTGCCCCG
The DNA here is from genome assembly GCA_022559845.1 of Amorphophallus konjac. Taxonomy (NCBI): domain Eukaryota; kingdom Viridiplantae; phylum Streptophyta; class Magnoliopsida; order Alismatales; family Araceae; genus Amorphophallus; species Amorphophallus konjac. Next base: position 248,006,941 of record CM040119.1, read on the forward strand.
AACTACCTTGGTACCGGGTCAGGAAGCATAGAAGCCTTCTTATATTCCTGTCAGCTGCATTAGTAAAGATCACAGTGTCATCAGCGAAAAGCAGGTGTGAGACCGCCTGGCAGCCGCGAGGTGAATGGAAATACTGAAGGGTGCCATTCGAATACAACTCCTTCAGACCTCTGCTAAGAACCTCTGAAGCAATGATGAAGAGCATCGGTGCTAGCGGATCTCCTTGTCTTATGCCCCTGGTCGACTTGAAATACCCAGTTAAGCTTCCATTGAATGAGATGGAAAACCAGCAATTAGTGAGGAACATACCTATATAGGAGATAAATCTATTGCTGAAGCCAAACCTCCTCGTCACCTCAAATAAGAAGTCCCATTCCAACCTATCATAAGCTTTAGCCATATCTAATTTAAAAATTATATTGTGACCTCGGACCTTTCTGTTTAAGTCAACCAGCAGTTGGCGGGATAGAGACACATTATCCAGAATGGATCTTCCCTTCACAAAGGCGCTTTGTTCTTCTGAGATGAGCTGGGGCAGCAGTGGGGTTAGTCTATCACAAATGATACGTGAGACAATCTTGTAGGCAAAATTACATAAACTAATGGGGCGAAATTCCCCAAAGTGAGTGGGCTCTTTAACTTTGGGAACCATGGTGATAATAGAGGAGGTAATTCCTTGTGGAAGTGGGAAGCCCTGAAAGAAACCCTGCACGGCCCGCACCACGTCATCAGATACAATATCCCAGCAGGTTTTATAAAACATACCAGTGAAACCATCTGGACCTGGTGCACTGGATCCCTTAAGGGCAAACACGGCCTCGTTAATTTCCTCCCCAGAAGGGACAGCACAAAGGTTCTGGTTACAGGATTCATTGATAACCTTAGGAAGGCAGTTCAATAAGTCATGATCCACACAATGAGGAGCCGAGGAGAGAAGATCAAAGTAAAACTCGCCAGCTTTGGCCTTCAGCACTTCTTGCTCCAAGCACCAAACATCATCTATTTTCAGCCTGGATATGTAATTCCTCCTGCGGTTGACCTGGACAACAGCGTGGTAAAAATCGGTATTTCGATCACCATTATTCAGCCAGTCAATTCTGGACTTTTGCCGCCAAAAAGATTCCTCCTGGTTCAGAGCCATACGCAATCTGGCATTGGCCTCACTGAGCTCCATTCTAGTATCATCAGTGGGGGAATTATCAAAATTAGATTGGCATCTATCAACCTGATCCTCCGCATTACGAACATTCTGAGTAACATTGCCAAACACATTCTTATTCCAAATTTGTAACATACGCTTGGTTTCTTTAAGTTTCAGCTGTAACCTGACAAAAGCATTGGGGTGTGCTACAGAGACCCCATCCCAAATGCTCCGAACAGTTTGCAGAAATCCAGGATGTGAGCTCCACATTTCCTGGAAGATAAACCTACTCGGACCTGCTGTAGGTATCATGGCAGAGACAAATAAAGGTGCATGATCCGAGGATCCTCTCTGCAAATGAGTCACCTGGGTATGAGGGAAATTGACCTGCCAGGGATGGTTATAGAGAACTCTGTCAAGGCGGTAGAAACACATACCAACCACATTCAATCAAGATTAAAAGCTACAAATGGAAACTTACCATTTTCCCCAAAAATTCAGACATGCAAAGTGCCAAGTTCTCACTATGAATTTTGATACCTTTGCTTATGGGATTAGCATTGCTTTCTTAATCTACATAACAAAGCAAATGAAGTTATGACCATGAAGTATAGACATCAAAGCCCATTGAAAACACATGAGTAATATGCATTAGAGTCCTCTAAAACACAAATCATGCACTCTAACATTTAGAGCTTATAGATATGCAATTAGAACAAGATGTGAGCTTCATTAAGCCAATTGTCTACCAAACTTCACATGGGATTGATTCAATGAGAGATGTCAAGCCTGAAGTTCCGCTATCAATGGCACCCAAGAGGGGGGTGAATTAGGTGATATCAAAATTTTAACAAAGCTATACTCAATTTTAAGATTATGTGAGAACACTATAGAACAAGTGCAAGAGAGAATAGATCTATCAAAATCAATCACATCAGTAACCCTTGGTACTAGGCGGAGTTGGCTAATCCGTAGATTTACTCAACGCAAATTGTTATCTTTCCGGCAAGAGTAACCTTGTCAGTCCGAATTCAGTTTTTGATATACCAAGGATCTATTTGACACTAATTAAATAAATTAGATCTAATAGATGCAATTAATCTAATTCCAAAAGCATGCGCAGAAGGAGGAAGGAGAAAGGGGGCAAACCACAATGAGACATCAAGATTTAGGTGGTTCGGATGCCACAACGGCAACCTACGTCCACCTCTCACCGACCGTGAGGATCCACACACTATCTTGTAAAGAGATACAAGATCGAACACACACACACACACACACACGTTGGGAGATGAAGATTCCCAGAGGATGTAAGGACACCCAACTACACACACGAAACCAACAAACTTAACTAGACACACACACGGATCTAGGAAGATCCACACACACACAAGATCGTTACAGGATTATAGAAACCACACTTGAAGCTTAGAAAGATTAAGAATGAAAACACAAAAGAAGGAACTTGATTGATGCTCCCCCTTAGTTGATGAAGAGTTTCTTGGATGCAACTTGAGCTTCACTTGGCTTTAGAATTGATCTCCTTCAGATATGGCTTGATCTTCACTTGAGGATGGATGAAGAAGGATGAAGAACTCTTCTCGGAGCACTGTTCACATCTACAGTGCTAGCTCCCTTCTCTCCCCTTTGGTAGCCTCCTTGATCCCACTTTGAGCATTAGGGTTTTCTTAACCCTCTTGTATATGTTTTATAGACTTTGAATGGTCCATGGACTCCCCCAGACCAGATCCACAATTTCTGGAGGATTTGGTTGCTTAGGGATTAAACAATACCAAGAGGGATGGCTTTTCTCGAAGTGACAAAAACTCAACAATTATGGGCAGCTCGGGACTGGCGGTCGACCTGCAGAGGCCAGCGGTCGACCGCTATAAGCATTCCTGTAACCATTTGGCTGTTGGAAAAATAGGTCGACCGCTAGGGTCCTGGCGGTCGACCGCCAGTTTTACAGGTTGCTATATTCAATCCTGTGATTTCAGGTCGACCGCCAAGGGTCCACGGGTCGACTGCCAATCTCCAAACTTGCAAAAATCAAGTGTTAGCCCACTTGAAACTGTCCATAGGTTCGATGCTTGAAATGGGCTTGTGTTATAGTTGATTACAAGTTCGTTTAGGATCGATTTAACAGATGGAAGGATTCATGAACACTAAGTTGAAATGGGGTGAAGATTGATGGTTTAAAGCATGAAACTTCGTTCTAATACAAGGTACGTAGGAGATAAATGTCATGGGTTTTATTATCATCAAAATCACTCAGATATGTTCAACAATCTCCCCCTTTTTGATGATGATAAAAACTAGGCATTAAATTCACGTGTTCAAACCATTGTGCCTTTGAGCGAGTTTTCAAAACGAAGTCAATCACATTTGAAATATAGTTGAAATACAACAAGTTGAAACGTTGAACTCAAGATTTGAAGGCATTCAACACGTCCATTTCAGCACGACATATCACTTCCAACACAAACACTTCAACATATCCATACCAGCCATTCAATACTTATTTGCCATATTGAAAAGAAGTGAGAGAGGAGAGAGCCAATCTTGTAAATTCAAAGAGTGCATTCTTCCATTCATTCTCATTAGTTCAATACAGGGTACACTGAATGCAAGAGGTGAAAAGGGACTCGACACGCGAAGGAATGCAACCACAAAATGCAAACCACTAATGCAATACAACCAAAATACAACCAACATGCTCAAACTATAATGCAAGAGACAGACATGCATGCAAGCAGGCAAACACATATAGCATATATATAAGCCTAATAGCCTACTTCTCCCCCTTTGACATCAGCAAAAAGGAGTGGGGAGGAATACAAAAAGTGGACAAAAGGGACACTAGTGACTAGATAACAGCTACATAGCAGGGTGATCCAGAGCTTCCTCGCCATGAACACCATCCGGGGCACCGTCATCATGGGGGGAGCCAGCAGGAGCAGGAGCACGAGGGAGACGGTCTGAAATTTCATGCAAAGTTTCATCATGATGAAGAAGCTGGCGACGGATGACAAGAAGGGATTGGTTGGTCAGCCGGAAGGCTTCACGGTTATCTTCATGGCTGGCATAGAGAGTGGCCATGTGGGTAGAGAGATCATCCAGAGCGTGGGTGAAGGAATCCATTCGTCCAATCATGGTATCCAAAAAAGTGTCCAAGTGCCCAAGGGAGGAGTCAATCTGGGTTTCCATGCCTAAAAGATGCCTGTCTAGAGTCTCATAGTCCCCCCAAGTAGGATGCCCAGCACCCTGAGTGGAAGACTCCCCATGAAAGTACTGTGGTGGAGGAGGAAGATCCTCAGGTGGAGGCACATCCGCGGGCTGTACTTGTGCTAGTGCATCTTGGTGAACTTGCTGTTGTTCCTATTCTTACTCTTCTTCACTGGCAACCTCTTCCCCATAAACTGGGACAGCACGACGAAGCTCACCATTTGCATCTTGGTAATATCCCATATCAGAGAAAATCTTGTGCTTATTATAAATGTCATCCTATCGGACCAAAACGAACTGCTCACCCTCTAAAGGGACTCCAACAAAGGTGAATACTCCAGTGAGTTGAGAGGCATAGGGTAGGGACCTCCGTAAATGGGTATGACATCGACCTATCAATTGAGTCATAAGCCATCCCATATCAACTAAGTCGCAATTCATAACATGACATAACAGGAATCGGTGCACCTCAGGGACTTTATCTCGGCTACCACTCTTTGGATAAATAAGTGTAGCAAACATGTGATGAAGGACCCGTTGGAGTGCGGGAAAGTGGTTGGCATTGAGCTCAATTAGATCACTCACACCACGCACAAACTCACAGCTCCTCATGGCAATAAAACTTTCCCCAACTGCACCATGCCCAAAGCTCATGTCTGCACCATTGGAGGAGACACCTAGGGCACGATAAAATAATTCGGGAGTAATGTGGATCTCAATGCCCTGAACCATTGTGTACAACCTTCCATTTCTATTAACCAAATTACCATAGAACTGTTGCACTAAATATGGATAGTAGCGATTGTATCTAGTGACAAAATCAATCCATCCCGGTTGCATTTAGAAGACTGTATAAATGTTGGGCAGGATTTCATTCATCTCCTCAAAATCGACAAGACGAGGGTTGATGATAGTTCTTGGAGGTAACCTGGGTACCGGAGCTTGTGGTGGTGGGGCGGGCGGAGCTTCACATCTCCGGGCACTAGGTTCCCCTTGGAGAAGACGCCGAGCACTCTAGGTGCCATTTAGACTAAGAAACCCGCTGAAGGTATGATTCGCTTGAGAGGTAGAACCTATACCTTGGGATGGAGAGAGAGACACCGGGGAGGACTGTGAACACCTTCTTCACGCTCTGGAACTCAGGGAAGGGTGACACAAGAGCACGAACGCCGGCGACGAGTTGTTCCGAAGTGGAGATCAATTGGCCGGATCGTGGTCGGAGAGAGGAGATGTGGAGTTTTTAGGGCTTAGAAGATGGGAGTGAGGTGTGCTAGGGCTAGGGTGGAGTAAGGGAGAGAGAATGAAATGCAATAGAATGAGGAAATGGGGAAGAAAACCCCTTAAGTTGGGGTTTGGACGCGACTGAACTGGGCCGGTTCGCCGCTGGCGGTTGACCGGCATGAAGCCAGCGGTCGCCCGCTGGGGCATAGAAACCCCATTGTTGACCCCGAGAGGAAAAGTGTTTAGCTAGCAACCTCCAGAGATAAAAGTGGGCTCCATGACCCTGTGGACTCCCCCGTTTTCACATATCACTTTTTCTTTTTCTTTCCTTTTTTTTTAATCTTTTTCTTTTCTTTTGCTAAGCCACGAATGATATCAAGCATGAGTCGACTACGGAATCCCTTGATTAGAGACTACTTAGAACACTAGATCACTAGTCCACATTTATCTATCAAGGAATATTCAGTCTTAGGAAAATGTCAAGGAAGAAGTGTATAAAAATATAAGTATAGGCACACATGCTAGGTATTGTCATACACAATAGAGAAGAAACACACACAATGCATGCATCTCACATAATCTACCCAAAAGAAAAATAACCTAGTGCAGACCTAAGTACGTATGCCCTCACCATTGCACATGCCAAGTTCTCTCCTAATTTTATTGAATTGATCCTGATTTAGGGGTTTTGTGAAGATGTCAGCCAGTTGGTTAAGCGTATCAATGAACTTGAACTCAAAGACCCCTTTGCCTACATGATCTCTCAGAAAATGATGCCGAATGTCAACGTGTTTGGTTCTGGAGTGTTGAACAGGGTTTTTAGATAGATTAATTGCACTCGTATTATCACATAAGATCGGCACACAATCCATTTCAACATTCAAATCAAGCAGTTGATTTTTGATCCAAAGTACTTGGGCTCCACAACTTCCGGCGGCTACATATTCAGCCTCGGCCGTTGAGAGAGCTACTGAATGTTGTTTCTTAGAGGCCCATGAAACGAGGCACCCCCCAAGAAACTGACAGTACCCACTTGTACTTTTACGATCTACAATGCATCTGACATAATCCGCATCGGTATAAGCAATTAAATCAAAAGAACTACCGATGGGAAACCACAAACCAAAATCTACTGTGCCAATAAGGTATCTAAAGATGCGTTTAACAGCTGATAAGTGAGATTCTTTAGGGCATGACTGGAAATGGGCACAGAGACATACACTAAATTGAATGTCAGGGCGGCAAGCTGTAAGGTACAGTAGTGATCCGATCATACCTCGAAATAATGTAGAATCTACTGTTTTACCATTTTCATCCTTATCCAGCTTTGTGGTGGTGGCCATGGGAGTTGATATGGGTTTTGCTTCCACCATCCCGCATTTCTTCAGCAGTTCCATAGTATATTTGGCTTGATTGATGAAGATTCTTTCTGAAGTTTGTTTCACCTGCAATCCAAGGAAAAAGGTCAGCTCCCCCATTAAGTTCATCTCGAATTCTCCTTGCATAATCTTTGTAAATTATCGCATAAGGCATTGTTAGTAGCTCCAAAGGTAATGTCATCCACATACACTTGAACTACTAAAATATCCTTACCTGATTTCCTTGTGAAAAGTATTTGATCAACCTTACCTCTCTTGAACCCATTTTCAACCACAAATGAGGTAAGCCGCTCATACCATGCCCTTGGTGCTTGTTTTAGTCCGTACAAGGCCTTTTGGAGCTTGTACACATGTCGTGGATGTTTGGAATCTTCAAAACCTGGAGGCTGCTCTACAAAAATATCCTCCTTGATATAACCGTTAAGAAATGTAGATTTAACATCCATTTGAAACAATTCAAAGTTCAAAGAGCAAGCATAGGACAGTAAGATCCGGACTGCTTCAAGTCTAGCAACCGGTGCAAAGGACTCATCAAAGTCAATGCCTATCTCCTGGCTGTACCCCTTGGCTACAAGCCGGGCCTTATTCCTAACAACCAATCCCGCATCATTCCGCTTGTTTCTGAAAACCCAACGGGTTCCAATAGTGGGATGGTTCTTAGGACGCGGCACGAGAGTCCACACCTCATTTCTTTCAAACTGGTGCAACTCTTCATGCATAGCCTGAATCTAGGATTCATTTTGAAGAGCTTCATGATTGTCCTTGGGCTCTTCTTGTGAAAGTAAAGCCATCAAATCTTCCTCTTCTACTTGCCTTAGAGAGGACCTTGTTTTTACCCCATCCTCCAAATTACCTATGATGTTCACAGCTTGATGATCCTTTAGAAATGTGGAAGAACTGGGCAAGTCAGGATGCTGCACTTGTGATTCTTACAGTGTCTCAATTGTAGGATCCTCATCTTCCTCATTTTTGCTTGATATTGCCTTCAATGGTTCATCCTTAGCTTGGACATTTGATGAGTTCTTAGGATCTTCATCTGCATCCAAAGTAGAAGAAATTTGATTTGTCAGTTTTGATTCGAATTCATCAAAAATAACATGAGGACTTTCTTCAACGACCAAAGTCCTTTTATTGAATAATCGGTAAGCTCTAGAATTGAGTGCATAACCTAGAAAAATTCATTTGTCACTCTTTTCATCAAACTTACCTAGGTTGGACTTACCATTGATCAAAATGTAGCAAAGACATCCAAAGGGTTTAAGGTAGGAGATGTTTAGTTTCTTACCCTTGTAGAGCTCATATGGAGTTTTCTTCAGAATGGGCCTTACCATTGCCCTGTTGATGATGTAGCATGCTATACTCACCGCCTCAGCCCAAAAATACTTAGGTAGGGAATTCTCACTGAGCATGGTCCGGGCCATGTCTATCAACGTTTTATTCTTCCTTTCCACTACGCCATTTTGCTGGGGCGTCCTTGGTGACGGAATATTATGTGTGTACCCCTGCTCTTCACAGAAAATGCTGAATTCATGATTTTCAAATTCACCACCATGATCACTCTGGATGGTGGTGATGAGGTAACCTTTTTCATTTGGATTTTTCTGCAAAACACTTGAAACTCCGTCAGGGCATCACTTTTATTGGCTAAAAATAAAACCCATGTGAATCTGGAAAAGTCATCAACAATCACAAAACCATAGGATTTTTCTCCTAGGCTAGAGGTTCTAGTTGGACCAAAAAGATCAAGATGTAGCAGTTCCAAAGGCCTAGCGGATGAAACAATGTTTTTGTTTTTGAAGGAAATTCATGTTTGCTTGCCTTTTATGCAAGCTTCACAGATTCTATCACTTTCAAATTTTAATTTTGGCAGTCCATTCACCAAATCATGTCTAGACAACTTGGAGATTACTCTAAAACTAGCATGACCTAATCTTTGGTGCTATAACCACGCATTTTCATGATTGTTCACAACCAAGCAAAGATCATCACAAGAAACATTATCAATATCAACAGTATATACATTGTTATTTCTTTTTCCAAGAAATTTGATCTCATTTGTGTTCTTGTTCAAGACAATGCAGTGGGTTTCATCAAAAACAACTTTAAAACCCTTATCGTACAATTGGCTTATGCTTAGCAAATTATGATTCAGACCTTTCACCAAAAGTACATCTTCAATAAGAATTTCAGAATTCTTACCAATGTTGCCAATCCCAACGATTTTACCTTTGTCTTGACCTCCAAAAATAACTAGGCCTCCGTCCTTGTCTTGCAGTGTAGAGAACACTTTCTTGTCCCCTGTCATATGCCTTGAGAAGCCGCTGTCCAAGTACCATTTGCTCCCCCTAGCTTCAAGACATATTTGCAAGAAGAAAGATTCTCATGCAATTATTTTTGGTACCCAAACAAGTTTGGGTCCATAGGAGTTAGTCCAACTTCTTGCGGGTGTTCTCTTTATCCATGGAACATGATATTTAGGTGTGCTTTGTCTAAACCAGCAGTTGGAAATCACATGACCAAATCTACCACAATGAAAGCAATTAGCATGTGAGAAGGTTCTTTGATATCTGTGTGGTTTAGGCTGAACATGTTGGGGTTTAGAATTAGAACATGAAGCATGATTATAGTCCTTTTCATGAGCAAAGGATGTGGTGATCTTATGCTCAAAAGATTTTTTATTTTGAGGTGTATACCCCAAGCCTTCCTTTTAGAGAAATTGACTTTAACTCCTATAAGTTATCCAGGTTTTGTTTCCCTTTAACAAACCTAGTCAGGGTGGACTGAAGTTCAACAACTTCTTCCCCCAAAATCCCATTTCTCCTTTCGACTTCTGAATTTGTGGATTTCAGAACTTCTTCTTCCTTTTTCAGATTTTCACACACTTTTTCAACTTCAGCCATTTTGCATAAAATCTCTTCTTTGGTTCTTTCAATACCTGAAATAGTTTGCAACAAGCTTTATCTTTCTTCAGTTACTTCAAACCATTCCTGTTCCAATTTTTCAAACTTGACAAAGATATCTTCATGTGATAGTTCATCAATTTTCTTTTTAAGAGTTTTATTTTCAGATATGATTTTCTTGTATTTGGCATACAATTTTTCATATTCAGATTCCCATTGTTCATTTGAAATAAAATCAGGGTTTGAATTTACCTCAGTTGAGTCATCCTCATGAGCCATGAGACATAAGCTCTCCACGAGCTCTTGTATCTCCTCCTCGGACGGTTCATCCTCTTCATCGCTCCACGTAGCAACCATGGCTTTGGGCTTTCTGAAATTGTCCTTTTTGAATTTCTTCTTCAGGTATGGGCACTCTCCCCTCATGTGCCCGGGCTTTTTGCATTCGTAGCATATGATGCTACTCGGCTTGCTCGACTCACCCTTGGTTTGAGTGGGCTTCCTTTGCCCTTTTCTGAAGTTACCTTGGTAATTTCTTTTCTTCCTCATAAATCTTTTTACTTGACGAGTGATCATAGCCAATTCTTCTTCTTCGTTGCTTCCGTCACTTGACTCTTCCTCTTGAGAGTCGTCATCAGATTGATGAGCTCTCAATCCAATTACTTTCTTCTTCTTGATATCTTCCTCAGTTGTCCTCTTCACATTTATCTCATAAGTCATGAGTGACCCTATGAGTTCATCAAGGGTAAGTGTGGACAGATTCTTGGAGTCTTCAATAACGGTGGCTTTGGTGTGCTACGCAGGAGAGAGAGATCTTAGCACTTTTCTTACAAGCTCAGAATTTGTGTAATCTTTCCCAAGACTTTTGAGACCATTCGTGATCTCAGTTAGCCTTGCGAACATCTCTGAAATTGTCTCTTCAGGCTTCATCTTGAAAAGCTCATAATCTCGAACCAGAAGGTTGGCCTTGGTCTCCTGGACCTCAGATGTCCCTTCATATATGAGCCGCAGTTTGTCCCACATTTCTTTAGCTGAGCTGCACTTGGAAACACGAGAGGATTCGTTAGGGTGTATCGCACATTGCATAATATTCATAGTATTGAAATTAACAGTGCATTTCTTAATTTTCTCGGGTGTCCATTTTTCTTCATCATTCCCAAGTTTGTAAGGACCCTTATCCACAACTCTCCAAACTTCGTACTCTTGAGCCCTCAAGAAAACATGCATTCTATTTTTCCAGTATGAGTAGTTTGAGCCGTCAAAGAACGGAAAACGGTTGATGGAGTGGCCCTCGGGCATCATACCCTTGTTTGCCATTGATCCGGATCTCACTCTAGATCGTTAGACCTGTGAAAGATAGAGCCTTAGCTCTGATACCAATTGAAGTCCTGCTATCAATGGCACCCAAGAGGGGGGTGAATTGGGTGATATCAAAATTTTAACAAAGCTATACTCAATTTTAAGATTATGTGAGAACACTATAGAACAAGTGCAAGAGAGAATAGATCTATCAAAACCAATCACTTCAGTAACCCTTGGTACTAGGCGGAGTTGGCAAATCCGTAGATTTACTCAACGCAAACTGTTATCTTTCTGGCAAGAGTAACCTTGTCAGTCCGAATTCAGTTTTTGATATACCGAGGATCTATTTGAAACTAATTACATAAATTAGATCTAATAGATGCAATTAATCTAATTCCAAAAGCATGCACAGAAGGAGGAAGGAGAAAGGGGACAAACCACAATGAGACAACAAGATTTAGGTGGTTCGGATGCCACAACGGCAACCTACGTCCACCCCTCACCGACCGTGAGGATCCACACACTATCTTGTGAAGAGATACAAGATCAAACACACACACACACACACACGTTGGGAGATGAAGATTCCCAGAGGATGTAAGGACACCCAACTACACACACGAAACCAACAAACTTAACTAGACACACACACAGATCTAGGAAGATCCACACACACACAAGATTGTTAGAGGATTACAGAAACCACACTTGAAGCTTAGAAAGATTAAGAATGAAAACACAAAAGAAGGAACTTGATTGATGCTCCCCCTTAGTTGATGAAGAGTTTCTTGGATGCAGCTTGAGCTTCACTTGGCTTTGGAATTGATCTCCTTCAGATATGGCTTGAGCTTTACTTGAGGATGGATGAAGAAGGATGAAGAACTCTTCTCGGAGCACTGTTCACATCTACAGTGCTAGCTCCCTTCTCTCCCCTTTGGTAGCCTCCTTGATCCCACTTTGAGCATTAGGGTTTTCTTAACCCTCTTGTATATGTTTTATAGACTTTGAATGGTCCATGGACTCCCCCAGACTAGATCCACAATTCCTGGAGGATTTGGTTGCTTAGGGATTAAACAATACCAAGAGGGATGGCTTTTCTCAAAGTGACAAAAAGTCAACAATTATGGGCAGCTCGAGGCTGGCGGTCGACCTGTAGAGGCCAACGGTCGACCGCTAGAAGCATTCCTGTAGTCATTTGGCTACTGGAAAAATAGGTCGACCGCTAGGGTCCTGGCGATCGACTGCCAGTTTTACAGGTTGCTTATATTCAATGCTGTGATTTTAGGTCGATCGCCAAGGGTCCACAGGTCGATCGCCAATCTCCAAACCTGTAAAAATCAAGTGTTAGCCCACTTGAAATTGTCCATAGGTTCGATGCTTGAAATGGGCTTGTGTTATAGTTGATTACTAGTTCGTTTAGGCTCGATTTAACAGATGGAAGGATTCATGAACACTAAGTTGAAATGGGGTGAAGCTTGATGGTTTAAAGCTTGAAACTTCGTTCTAATACAAGGTACGTAGGAGATAAATGTCTTGGGTTTTGTTATCATCAAAATCACTCGAATATGTTCAACAAAGCCATGCTCAATCAAAAATCAACTTTATATAGCCATGCACATATGCACTTTGAATGAGCATAATGAAGGCAAATTCCGCCATGAATGACATGCGAGATCTAAAACTTGTTATCTTTACAAAAAGGCAAGTTAGATCATTAGATCGACATGGATTTCAAGATTAAGAAAATCATCCATTTGAAACACAATTTCAACATTCAAGCCAATTACTAACTCAAGTTAAATGAATAACTTAAGCACATTTTGACCCTTAAAATCCATAAAGAATATGCATGAAAGCCCAAGCAAGAACTCCATTTTCCTTAACGAACACTCTTAGCATATAATCACAGAAGCTCAAAAACCTCTTTGAAGAACATAGAATGAGTACGTTCAAAACATTAAGAGCTCATGATAAAAATCCATGAAAATCATGAATTTAAATAACATGTGTGAGCCTCAAAATCCATTTACATCTCAACCATACTTGAACATGGTCCATGTAAGAATTGCATGAAGTATTATCATGAAAACCCAATTAACAACACAATTCTCCTCAACTATAAGCAATGATCAAATAGTCATGTGTTTGAACAACAAGTGAACACATCATGAAGCCATATATCACACAAGGTTTGTGTGACAGCCTTAAGCTCATTACCATCTCAAGAATTACAATATCATATAGCATGTGAAAGTCTTCTAGATTATGAGACATATGAAACATGGGAATGATCATGAATGCACACTATCATCAAAATCATATACAAATATACATAAGGTTTAGTTATCATCAAAAATATAAACAAGTGCAAGACACACAACAGGAAGCAACACCCCGTCACCACGAAGAGTTGGGACCAGTCCTTCAGAAGTGGACGTGCCCACATCATTATGTGGAGATGGATTCCAATGGTGTATTTCTTCATCTTTTGCTTCGCTGTTCGGAGGCATGTGCTGCTCCTGGCTCTGGGCTTTCTGCACATCTGGATCTTCTGGAGGGTTATCACTGGCTAGGGTAGAGATAGGTATCATATCTACTTCGTAGTGTTCTTCTATCGAGAAACCCATGCCAAGGTGCTGGGTAATCTTTAGCAAATATCAGTCCAAGTTGGGTGGATACCACAACTTTTTGAACATCTGATTTTGGCTTTCGGCCTGGTAGAAGGGAATATGCTGCCTCCTGGCCATCTTCACCACTTTACCAGATATATCGGGCAACCCCATGATCAGGACGACTAAGTCCTGAATTTCTTCGGGGGATCTGCAATCATCATCCCCTTTCACCGACTGTTCACTAGCTACGTAAAACATCATGGGCTGTCCCTCAGGATTGGGAACCTCGAGGGTTTTCAGCAATTCGACTGTTAGACAGTCTATATCTATGAGCGGTCTTGTTATTCTCGAGGGGACTTTCACATAACCCAGCAGATCCTCGAGCTATGGCGCTTCTGGCTCGGGGTAGATATCAGATGGGATTGCCTTGAGCACTCCCTCGACTTCAGCAATTGGTGACACCTTATGCTGAGCCACGTAATCAGGCGGGGGCAGAGGGAACCAGTCGCTGGTCTCCGCTGCCTTCTTTTCTTTATTCTGAGCTGACTGGGAAGTCTGCTTCGGCTTCTCCATATAAAGTGAGGCATCGAGTAGATGGCACTCAAACACCTCAAAGGGGTGAAAATCAACAAATATTATTTCTTCTTTCCTATCTCAGGGGTATTTGATGCGTTGGTGCAAAGTAGACGGCACCACCCAATTCTGATGCAGCCACAGCCGCCCAAGCAGCGCCTTGTATGAGGTGTCAGAGTTGATGACATGGAACTACACCTTGGTGGTGAAGTCTCCTAATGAAAGCTCGAACTCCGCCACACCCATGGGGACTTTGAATTTCTGGTTGAACCCAACAATCTTCATATCCCTGACCTTGATCAGGTGTACGTTGAAATAATGCCTGTGATAGACCCGGTAAGGGAGTATATTTACTGCTACCCCTGGGTCAATTAGAATTCTATTTATGGACTGGCCATTTAATTGCCCCTTCATGTATAAGGGCCTATTGTGGTTGGCCATTGGCAGGAGCATATCCTCATCGGCAAAGGTAACAGCCGCTTCCGAACACATCTCGGCAAAGCAGCTCTCGAAACGCACTGGGGTTTGCAAGGCTGTAATGACGGCCTGCCGAGTTTCTTCATCTAGGGACAGTATCTCCCATACGCTGAATCTTGCTGGAATTCTCTTTAGTTGTTTCAATGTCCGAGCACCGGCTCTTACATTGGCCAGTCTCGCTTCTTCAACTTTGTTGTGCTTGCTGTAGCTTGGTGCCGGAGCAGTTGGCTCGGAAGGTGGTCTATCTTATTCTTTGGGAATTATCTGATCCCGACACATCTGATCAGCTGGTTCTTTTATTTGGATGGGTTTGGCAATAGGGGAGATGCCCTTGCCACTTTTATCTACCGGAGATGGCACACTCGAGGCCTGGGTGGAGGTGTTATTGGCCATTGACTCAGTCTGCTACCATGGTTGCTTGCCCTTCTTTGTCAGCAAAAACATAGTGAACGCGGGGACTCCCTATCCGCTTGTATCTTCAGGGTAAAGGCCCGACGGAGGCGGGACTCTTGCCCCCTTTATCTCAAGTTCGGGGATTTGGTATGGATGTTCACCCCTAAACATGATATTGTGGTTAGCCTGGGGCGGATGTCCCCACTTCCTCCCAGACCTAGTGGCCTGTTGGGAGGTGGAAGTTTCGGCCTGGTTTGCTTCAGCCGGCGTAAAATAGATTTTTTCATCACCTTCTTCAGAGCTTCGGGCCATGCTAAACAAAGCTGATAAAGTGTTGCAGGAGACGACGCTACCTTTCTTTTTGTTCTTTGATTTCTTCTTTTTCTTTCTATTCTCTACCGTCATCTGCTCGCGTGGAGCATCTTTCGGGGCAATTCCTCCCCAAAATTCATCTTCATCTTCTTGTTCTAGCCCGAGAGACTCTAGATGTTCCCAAGGGACATTCTTTTACCTGCACCAATTGAATCTTGGGTTGTTCATATTCATCCAACCTGTCTATGATCGCCTACAACTGCTTGACTGCCGGGCTGACTTCTTTGTGTACTCGTAATGGGACTTGCTTCTTCTTATTATCGGTCGGCCTCTTGATGACCATTCGAGGGGCCGTATCATGCTAGACCGGGGTCACAGCAGGTGAAGCTGGCTGGGGCGCAATGCCATGAATTCGGACTTGCGGAGCAGAGTGGGATGCCGGTCTTCTCTTTGCCTTTGTTGGCACCATCTACCAGTCCTCCTGGTCTTTTGCTAGGGTCAGCACAAAAGCCTCATAGGTATGCTTTGTGCAAGCTTCTGCCACCTCCTCGAGCAATTGCTGATATAGGGATATCATATTGGTAGTTGCCCCCAGTGCGGGCATTTCATGCGCGCACGGGGGATCTACCTTATACTCGCCCATCTGTAGCTCCCCCTTTTTAATCAGACTTTCAATGACATCCTTGAAGACATAACAGTCTTCTATGGGGTGCCCGAGCCTTTGATGGTATGGGCAAAAGAGAGGATCATCTTTTCTTCTAGCATTACCTGCCCTCTTTGGGTCTGGGAGTGTAATCTTGTTGTAGCGGGTAGCCCATTCAAACAGGACCCGGGTCTTCTCCTTGGGGAAGGAGTATATCCTCTTCATTTTATTTCGCAAGGATGGGCCCTCTTGTCGTTCAGCTGGCTTTGCCAAAGGAGGCTTTGTGACTCCCTTATCCTTGTCTTTCTACTGCTCAAACACCTTCAAGTCTACAGTATGAACCTCCTTGGGCGCGGGCCGCTTATCAGCCGATTTGGCTTTCTGAATGGTGGCAGCAGGGGCAGAAGAATATCTTGAGAGGAAGGCCTCGATCTCTACCACTACGTTGTTTAAACGGTCGAAGGACCTTATTTCCATTCCTATCATCCTCTCGAGGACTTCCCGCTTTAGATTCTGTTTACAAATCTAGACTGTATATTCTTGGTGTGGCGGATGCTTGCATCTCATGCTAAGATTCCGCCATCTTTTGATATACTCTAGGGCTATTTCATCATTCTTCTGCTTGGATGCATATATTTCGGCCACAGTCACCTCCCTTTCAGCAACGTGGAACCGCTCTCGGAACTTCCGCTGCATATTGGGCCAGTTGCTAATGGACCCAGTCGACAGGTTCGAGTACCACTCGAAGGCAAGTCCCGTACGAGAAGACCCAAGAACTTTAGCATGTAGGACTCGTCCACTGCCAGATCACCCATCACATTCATGTAATATGCTATGTGGTTTTTCGGTGATCGTGGTGGACCGGATACATCACTTTTTATATATCAAACGAGGCATAATCATCACCGCCACGATCTGCCAGCTTCATATCTATTATTTGTTCAACCATCATCTTGCTCACCATTGCCGAGTCCACCAGATCTGGATAGAAGTTGGCTTGCTACATTTGAGGCATTGCCAACACCGTGGCCTGAGGCATAGTAGCGGTAATCACCTGATGTTGAGGAGCGGGTGGTGGTATCGGGGCCATGCCCCAAGCATAGTTGTGTAGTGGCTGAGAAGCCGTCATCTGAGGTGAACCCTCGAGCTCATCGATGCCACGCCATGATGTTTCAAGAGGGGCTTCCACTTGCTTCGAGGCTGACGCTTGCATGCTCAGCTTGCCCAATTGTTTCTTCAACATCACAATCTCCTGTTGATACTTCAGGAGCAGCATCATCATTGTTGGATCGGGGGTGGAGGGGCTGGGTGCTTGGCCTCCTCCCTCCAACGGAGTATCCGAGGTAGGTGCAGGCCTTTCACCCTCGTCTTCAGTGGTGATCAGATTTACAGTCATGGCGACTACATCCGTGCTCGTTTCTCTGATGAGGGCTTGCGCCGCATCAGCTGCAGCCTTCTTCCTTCTGGTGACAGGACCGGGCCTCTTGGTGAGCCTAGTCACCTCTTCAAGTTCCTCGGGTAGAGACCCGTAGCCGCCGGTCACTCTGTTCATGTTGTAGCTGAATATTTCGAAGTGCATGTCCCTCCGTATCACCCTCTTGGCTAGCTATCGAGGGAAGGTTAACTTGTCGAACACCGAAATCCTCGGTGTAGTTTCTTCATGGAGGGGTGGCCCATAGCAACTGGACCCTTCATCTGCCACTTCTTCCAGGTCAACTTGTTCTCCCTGATCTTTGTCTTCTGCAGCGCTTATAGCTTCCAAGAGCCGTTGCGTCCCTTGAGGGGTGTTCCCAAGGCCCCGAAAATATCTTCGGATAGCATGGGTAATATCATCTTGCCCATCTATAGGGCAGAGTGTTGATGGCGACATCCTATCTTGAGCCGGAGGCCTATAGACGCATCGCTGTTGTTCAGCCATCTTGCCGCATATTCTGCTGTAAGAATAAACATTCGCTTGCTGGCCATAGGCCTGGAAGGCTAGTCTACGAGGTGTCGAAGCTGGCACCTCGATTCTTTCTTCTTCTTCTTTTTCCTTTCTGTCGAACCTGTCAGCTTGAATAGGCTCTGGTTGGGCATCAGCCGCCCTGCATTCGCTTAGGCACCCACACTTGTTTAAACTTGGTTGGCTTCAGGGCCAAACCTCCCCGTGATCCAAACTTCACACGGTCTGTCCTATCTTTAGCCAGTGCTTGAAAGGTGTTTTTCACCGGTACAGTTGCAATCACCCGATCAGACAAAATCCTATCCTACCGTCCGTTCAAATATACGCGGACGCCTCTGATCAGAATAGACTTGCCCGACATTGACAGTCGGCCTTGCAGCACATCGGCATTCTTTCTGGCCGCCCTCCTGGCAGCTAAAGAGTGGTTCTTGTTGTGGGAAGCATGGGAGTGGATATGATGGACGTAGCAGCCCACTGTGGCAACATCGGTCGGGGTCACCTTCCTAGCAGCGTCCGGCTCCATCTCCTGGACATCCAGGAGCTCGACGAAGGGTACCCCAAAAAATTGGGGAAGCCCACCACCGGCGGGAAGTTTCCGAACCTCGTCGGCACGGCCAGGTAGCCATACCTGGCATGATCAACAACTATCAACGGATCGAAGGAAATAGCCATCAAACTTATCAGGGTGCAACCTACAATTTCAGATTTAAAGAGTTAGTATTTTAGGAGGTGGCCGTTGGGCCCCTAATCCTGGCAAAAAGATGAAATGAGGCTATTATCCCACCGAGCGTGCCAAACCTGTTGGACGCACTTTTTATCACATCTTTCTTTCTTATCATTTTATCATCTTTTTGTTCTTGTTTTATTTCATTTCGGTTTATTAGTGCGTGGGCATGCCAATCATAAAACTGATAGTTTATTCGGGCTCCGAAGACCAAGGTGGTCCGAGGCCGCTAGTGCGCTCTGTTTGACTGATCAGACGATGTGGGTATCAGGTCGGGACTGAAATCCGTCGCACCATAAAGGTCACGGTGTTAATTACATCTCCACGGAGGGGAGAAAACCTTTGATTAAATGCCAAGAAAAGGGGCCCTTGGGCCTGAAATTGATATTGATAAGAGAAGTAATGAAAATTCTAAATTTCAATAAAACATCTCCCATTGAGAGGTAAACAGTTGAACAAAGTCGGTCATTAATTGACCAATTCATGCTTGGACAAGAGTCCCAATCTATGAGCAAATGTATGCCAAGAGCATGCAAGTTTGATATTTGAGAGTTAGAGAAATGGGGTTAACCCCCAACATAAATGGGTTAGGTGTAGTGGGCTATTGGCCTAAAGCAGGGTCGGGTCATGGCCATGATGAGGTGACCCCCAAGGTCCAAGCACGACCTATAAAGGCGTTATTAATATCCCGTTCACATAGGGTCTACGGGGGAGGAGCCCTAGGTTAAATGCCCTTAGTTTTTTAAGAAGAGTGTTGATGCTCACTTTTTATAATTATCATGTTTTATGCCATTATTATTATTATCATTTTATTATCATGTTCATCATTATTATCCATGTTTCACCATTTTTTTAATGCCTTTTTGTGCTTTATCATCATTTTTTATCAAAGCCTTTTAATCAGAAACCGGTCTGCTGAAGTGGGACCTGAGTCAACTCACTGTTCAGCCCAACGCAGTGTTGCGTCGATGCGACACTGCTCTGCGTCGGCGCAGGACTTCGCGGTACTAGCCCTTAGCTATGTTGCCTCGATGTAGCGTGGTAGCTGTGTCGACACACCCTTCTGGCAGTGAGTAGGACTGTAATGCTCTTCTTTTCTTTTCATTCTTCGTCTGTCTGCACTCATGTTGTTGGCATGACAAGGTAAATTGGGAATGATTAAGCTCCTACTTCCTTTATTTCATATTTCGGTTTATCCCCTTTTATTTCTTTTTTCTTTGTATGCCAGCATATGGGAGAGCATGCATAAGTTATATGGTATATTTTTATGCAATGTGACTTCGGTACGAGGCAGAGTTACGCACCCACGCATAGTGGGAGTATCCGATTCAGCATGACCCAACCTTTCTCAACCCACAATTTGATATACCGACACGTCATGGCATTCAGGCATGCATGGGTGGCATATGTATAGGGTTTAATTCACACGCATGATGCATGCATGATTCATTGTGAGTATTAGTGAATTGCTTACTATTGAGGAATGCACGAAGGAGTGATCTCAACTATTCTCATGGAAGTTCAGTGGGAGTTAGTGTGAATTAGATAATGCATGTCAAGCGTTTTAATATATTTCCCAGCAGAATTGACCACTAGGCAGCAGTCAAGCTCAAAGGGGGGGGTCGACTCAGGGTGTCGACCCTATAGATAGTAAAATGTACCACCCCAAAGATGATAATGAATAATGGTGAAAATGAAGCGTATAATGATGGTGATAAATGAAAAAGGGGGTGGGGCACATGCAATATATGATAAAGAAAATAAATCTGTGATCGCCACTGAGGCCAATAGCATGTCAAATAGTATGAGACTACAAAAGGGGACACGCTACTTACCTCAGAAATTAAAAGGGAGGCCGAAGGAGGGACTGGTGATTAATGCGCTGATTGTGATGGGCCGTTCTTTAGATTGCGCTCATGGTTCTTGGCGCGTTCTTTGGAACGCGACAATAACTTATAGTGCGTTATCAGATAAAACTGCGGGATGTGTGGATCGGTTCCTTCCTTGCTCCAAGGCCAGCCATGGTGCAAGGGCCTCACGTCTTCTTCTTCTTATGCCTACAAAATAGTGAAAGCCACCAAAAGAAAATCCATTAGAACGTGATTAAGTGTAGAATCTATCCCTATTTTCAATAAACGCATGTAAAAGGAGGGCTAGATCACTTAGGGGTTTTGGTGGTTTTAAACCCCTATGGAAGGGCCAAAAATAGGTTTGGTGTGTGTGTGTATGCGTGTATTTGAGAAAAATGAGTTGACTTGAAGAATAGATGCAATGATATACAGAGATCAAAGCGAATTAAAAGAGACAAAGAAAATGGGAAAAATAAAGAACAACAAAGAACAATCAAAAGCCCTAAATACTCCCTTGGATGAGAGGAGGGCGAGGGATCAGAGATACTCGATGAAGCACGGCCTCGCCCTCTCTCCTATGGTCGAAGTCCTAGAGCGGCATCCTTTGAGATCGATGGCCATGGACCCAATTTATATAAGAACGGTGGACTAGAAACCCTAGGTCGGAGTTCCCAGAAATCCAAGGATTTGGAGGCCCAAGATCGGGTAATCCTGCCGATTATTAAGGGGGAAAGACTCCTAGAAGGATTAGGAACCTTCCCTGAGTTGATCGAGCTCCGAAACTTACCTAGATAAGGATTAAAAATCGGAAAGAGAGGGTTCCAGCCGGACATGGTTTCCATCTGAGAATGTGCTCAGGATGAGCACCGTGATCTTGAGGAACGCGCCGCCACGATATACCATGTTCCGGATTGACCGGTAAAAAATCGATCGGTCAAAAACCAAAGCCTCAATAACGTGCCATAGGCGTTGAGCGCGATAACGCCACCAAAATAATAAGCGCCCTTGTGAGAGGTTGCTCAATCAATAGTTTAAAGAAATATCACCCTTGCAAAAGGTCGCTCAATTAATTTTAAAAGAATTGCGCCCTTGCAAGAGGTCGCTCAATCAATGTTTAAATTGGAACGCGGTATTACTCTATAGCGCGATAATTAATAACGCGGCGTCAATGATGAGCGCGTTAATGATGGATTGACCAAAGCGTCAAACGGATATCTAGGGCATAAAAGTTGAATCCAAGGGCTGAAATAGAGAGAGATGTCTCACAAATAGATCAAACAATGAACCAATTAAGGACCAATTGGGGCGTTTAACAAGGAGAACAAGAAAATGGCTCAACTTATGAGTAAAAACGGGTGTCTATAGATGCCCCTCCTTAATGTCCGCTTTATAGCGAGCAAGCGGAGGTGAAATGGAGGTGAGGCATAGATGACACAAAGTGTTGGCGAAGCAGAGATGGAGTGGAGATGTAGTGAAGCGGACTGATAAGTAAACATCACGGGAAAAAAGACATCTGTCACAATCGATAAGTGATAGGAATAATCCAGAAAATCTCCCAGCTAACCACAAGGTCAAGCTAGCACGGGTGACTCCTGCCTGGAACGACAGACAAGGAACAAAGAAAAGAAAGATGATCAACCTCTTGCACAGAAGAGGCACCCCCAGCGCGTAGCAACTAAAGGTTTCACTCAGTTAGTGGAATAGACGCTAGCCCGGTGGACCTATCGACGCCATCATGCGGTTCATAGCTAATGAGCGGACCAAGGAAGGAATAACTGAAATTGGATTGAATGGAGATAGAAAAGTTCCAGACAAGGGTCACACTGACTGACAAGATTGAGCAATCAAACCGGAGTAGACTTTCAAATTCAGACTGGAATGAGATTTCTTATTCAAGAATTTAAGCAAGATTGATCATTAATTGGAGAGAAACTGGGACAATTGTGAGTCATGAATGCTCAAAGATGACATGATGCATGCAGGGCTAAAATAAAAGAAATCATCAAAATAAATGCAAAGAATGATTAAAATATATAATACTCAAGGATAATATTGCTAAACCATCCAGACCTGGTCAAGAATCCAGATCTCTAAATTGACACTAAGCCGTAGCTCGTTTATCCATGCATCAACTGAGAAATTGGAACCATCGTCCTAAGCCTTGGATGACCTAACAGCCTATCTAGTGATTAACTGTATGTCCCTAGATCATCACTATTTTTGGTAGAGGGGAACTCAAATCCTAGAACACACAGAGAACCAGCCGGTCCTTGAGATAATATAATAGCGTAGATATCATATAGTAATGCAATAAGAGGAGGGGCAAGGAATACTTACCTGATGGCGTGCCAATTCACATTTTTTCTTTTTTCCTTTTATCTTTTTTTTCTTTTTTTCTGAGAATAAAATGGTGAGTGACGATAAACAAATAAGAGATATCTAGACGAAACATTTAAAGGACACAAATAAAGATAGATAAGACAAACAAGCACAAACAAACAAGAACGTTTTTTTTTGAACGCGGTTGTTACAAGTATCGCGACTTAAAGAAAACGCGCTCATCCTTGATACCGCGTTAGACACGGAGAAACCTTTAAAAGCTTTCCCTCGCCGTTCGTCTTCCTCCCCACCTCACTACCATTCAAAATCGGAGAGAAGGAGAGCCTCCCCCCCGACGCCTTGCCCCGGTCCAATGGATCCTCAGGAGGGTCCTTAGCAATCAAAGAGGAGGGTGACCAGCCGATACTCGCGCTCCCCAAGGGGAGGGTGAGGAAGAAAGCTTACCGGCGGTAGAGAGTGATGAAATAGAAGCGACAATGTCAGCTAGTATGACCGGGAGCGATGATGAGGAATCGATGGACGTGGAAGAGGCCACCGTAGAAGCTGAGGAGGGCGAGGGCGAGGCGAACCCCGCCGGAGCCCCGCCGGCTCGCGCCGTGAGAGAGGTAAGAAATTTTGATTTTTTTCTTTTCAAAATTCATTTTTTTTTCTTTTCCTGTGCATGTATGGGAATGGGATGGGATCGTGCCCCTGGCACGCTGTAGAGGGCGAAACGCCCAAAGAAAATGCCCTGGGAGAGGGAAGAAACCTCGTCGGCCACCCGCGATAGAACGTAGTGCTAACAGGGAACGCATTAATTAACGCGACCCCATGACCCAACACGTTCATGAAAAGTATTTTTTTTAGAATAAATACTGACTCTCTCTCTCTTTTGTTTTGAATGATGCAGGGCGCCACACGCACTCGAATTTCATGGACTCTCGTCCAGGCCGCCTTCCTTACGCTGTCGGAGTTTCAGCAAACTCGCCTCCGCGGCATGGGTTTTGGTGAGTTCTTGGAGATTGAGGTGTTGAGGGTGGATGTTGGATTGATTCGGGCCCTAAAGGCTAGGTGGGATGTTGAGTGCAAGGCCTTCATCTTCCCTTGGGGTCACATGATCCCGACCCTAGAGGACATGACTCGCATCATAGGGTTTCGGGTACACGGAGTGGCAGTGAGCAGCTTCACATACCCCTGCTATCGAGAGATGGCACACAGGCTGATAGGCCTAGAGTTGGAGGGTACGGGTCAAACTTCTCTAGTTCTGAGGGTAGCCTTGTAGGAGAGTTTGGGTCTGTTCCATACATAGAGGGAGGTAGGGGAGTCCACAGCAGACTACTTAAGGAGGCGAGCAGGAGCTTTACTGCAGAGGCGGGCCCGCAGGTTGACAGGGAGCTACGCCGGTTCCTCATCCTGATGATTGGGAGGTTATTGCTAGGATCACAGGGTGATGCCGTGAGTTGCCAGTTTCTACCCTTTCTCAAGGACTTAGACAGGGTTGGACAGTACACCTAGGGTGCGGCAGTGCTAGCCCACCTATTCGACAGCTTGGGCATCTCTACCCGACAGTCCTCTCTCGGTGGTTTCTACCCTTTACTCCAGGTAAGCTTTTAACCCTTAAACTTATGAATTATGCACTTGTTCCTTATATTGATTAAATGTGAAACACTTTTCAGGTTTGGAGCTACTTGTATCTACCCACCCTCGGGCAAGCCTGGGAAGATCGAGGAGAGCTACTTCCCTTAGCGCGACGGTGGACCCCGTCGCGAGACAGTCGGTCTCTGAAGGACCAGGTCACCCGGATCCAGGATACGATAGATGTGATGCCACATGTAGAGGTAAGGTTTTTAGAATTGAAATTTCAAATTTTGTTATATTATGATGGCATGAACACTAATAATCTTCCTTGCAGGTGGTGTGGACTCCCTATCAGAGGGAGATCAGAGAGATGCCATGGGTGGAGCTCGCCGTCCCCTACTTCGGGAGAGAGATCTGGTTGCACGCCCTCAACCTGGTGAAGCCGCTACACTACAGATTGATCATGAGGACACTGGGGGTCTACTAGGTAGTAGTGGAGTTCCCGACTCGGGCGACAGTACCTCGACCCGGGCGGAGGTTCCGTGGCCTTCAGGGAGTGGATGACTGGCGTCGGCGAGCATACGACCAGCTGATCGACTGGGAGCAGCGTGGATAACCAGTCCCCATGGGAGCAGATTCAGATGAGGCCTACCTTCGGGCCTACGCACAGACTTACGACACTCAAATCTACCATGGCACGCACCGACAGGTGAGTTCCTTCATTAAGCATTCTCCAAACCTTAAAGATTCATAATTGTGTGATTAACATTTTGTGATGTTTTCATAGTTTGATCCAGAGGGTAGACTAGCCATGCTGCAGGGGCTCCTTGACTCCACAGTGCAGCAGCGCGATGACCTCCAGCACACCGTTGATGAGCGGGTAAGATTATCACTTGTAGCTTCGCAATGATTAGGGCTTAGCTTTATTAATTGTTGTTAATCCTTTTACTTCAGTGAGAGGAGCTAGAGAGGGTCCGAACTTCCCACGGTGCCTCTTCTTCGATGCAGCCTACCTGCGACCACACCGAGCTTGAGAGTCAGCTCGCCAGCGCACTAGCTCATGCTGAGGCGGCAGAGTCCTCCCTCCAGGAGAGAGTAAGCAACCTACTCCTTTAGCTTAATTAGTCTTTAAAAAAATATTTATTGATATTGTTCACTAAGACTTCGGGTGCAGGAGCGAGAGCTACGGACGGCAGAGGCAGAGCTGAGACGCCGTGATGCAAAGGAGCTGCCCCGAGATGCGGTAGAGTTGTGCATCCTCCTCGGTGTGGAGAGGAGCGAGAGGACCAGAGAGAGGGAGGAGCGTGAGAGAGAGAGGGAGAGATGGGAGAGAGAGAGGGAGATATGGGAGAGAGAGAGGGTAGAGCGGGAGATGGAGAGGGTGCAGTTGAGCACCAGATTGGGGATTCTCGAGCAACGTGCGATGGATGCGGAGGAGCGCTATCGGCGAGGGCGTGAGCTTGCTTAGCGTGAGGGACGCGCCAGTGCCTACTCGAGCACAGACTATCTGGTTACCTCCTCTGAGCATCAGAGGAGAGTGGATGTTGAGAGGAGAGCACGGGGCGACGGGAGTGCGGCCTCGCGGGGATCGATGGCTCCACCTAGGCTTCCTCCTCAGGGTGGAGGACAGGGAGAGGTTGAGAGTTCACAGAGAGAGGGAGATGAGGAGGGTGGAGGAGAGAGTTAGAGAGATTTTGTACATCCACCCTCACTTTTGTACATTTAACAAATATTAGTGGAATGGAACAGATTTTGTTGCTTCTTGCGTTCTTGTGGTTGTTCTTTTAATTTACTTTGCTTGTGTACCTCTCCCTATAGAACACTTCATAAAATGCGTTAGTTCCATTGTTCCGACTTGGCCTCTTGCTTGATAAGTAAGTGGGTCAAAAGGCCAAGCCCTTATCAATTAAGGTAGAATGCAAATGCAACATGCTAGTATAAGAAAAATAAGAATCTATGCACATGAGTACTCTTCTCCTTCTCTTTTTTTTTTGAAGAAAACATAATGCTCGGTTTAATTTTGCAAACTGCAAGATCAAAGCTAATTAAACTACTGGCCAAGGATCCTTGTTCCTTCCCCTTTCACTAAAAGATACCCAGAGCTCGGGGGTGCATTAGAGGGTGGCATCCCCTAACCAACTGCCCCTGGTCATCAGTGCTCCTACAAGGGCCATACCCGAGGAATACTTTGGCCTTAGAGGGAGAAATGGAAGAAAGCTTGGAGACAAGCTCGGTGTAGGTTATAAGGGTCTCAAAAGTTTGACTTCCGCTCACGACACCCCCTAGGGATTAGGTCGGTTGCGCTGGGACTTTTTGTCATATTATCGAACCTTAGTTCTCCTTCTAGCACGCATACGACCGGGCACATGACGTCCTGTGGGGAAACTGTACTGCCACTCTTGCCATGCCAATTTTTTTCTTTTTCTTTCTTTTTCTTTTTTTTTGGTGGTTCGTCCTTTGGACTTTGATCAAAACATTGACTTTTGGAATTTGCTAATGGAGAACAAGGTCTTAATAGATTGTCCCTATTTGAGACTTATTCCTTTCAGGGAGTGCTTAGTTTGGTTGTCTTACCTATTCTACCCTTTTGCCCCTACACCTGAACCGAGTGAGGAGGAGAAAAAGACCTTCATGCCCCTTGAACATGGCCAAAGTAGGAACAATGTTTTCTAAGGGAGCCGCTAAGGATGCCGTGTACTGTGTGCGACCCGTGCAAAGGGATAGCCCTTAACGATCGGGGAGAGAACGTCAGATTCCTGGCATGGAGTTCATTATACCTTTAGACGTTGTAGAAGCAACATACAACCTTGACTGAGACATGAATTTTTATTTTTATTTTTTTATGTTTTGTCTTTTTTTATTTTGTTGTTATTTTTTTTTGAACGAATCACTCGTTATCATGTTGAATACCTCACTTTTATGCTCATGCATAGAAATGAAATATGAAAATCAAAGATGCACAATTTAACTCATACCTTGCATCTTTTAATGAAGGTAACTTGTAATCCTGAAGCGGCCAGCATGTTGCCCCTTGCGCTTGCATTCCTTGTCTTGGCAGCTCGCAAGATGAAGGTCGGAGGTAAATCTACATGACAGAGTGATGAGTAGACGGACACATATGAAGTAAGATAAAAGGAAAAGAGGCAGGGCTTGAACTCCCTTGCTAGGGCATGAATCCCTGAAAACATGAAGGTCCACAGAAGATGCCAGCATCAGAGGGGATCATGGGGGACTAAAGCCCCTAAAGCAGTATGAGAAAAGGTAGAGGCCCTGATTGGGAGAGAGATGAAGACTGATGTAACATAGGTTTGGAGAAGAATCCCAACGAATGGGGGGAAAAGGATCCGAACCCCTTGAGAGGCGGATGGATTAGGTGAATGACCTAGAGGGAAAAGGTATTGGAATGACGGCATAAAGCTGGGACTACAAGGAGGACCCGGGGAGAAAAGTGGGTGAGAATGAGAGGATTCTTGGAAAACATGGTGAGGGGGTTGAAAAAGGGAAGATGAACTAGATTGAACGGGAGACCGAGGAAGAATAACATGACTTAGAGAAGATGAAAGAATGGATTTGGAAGAGAGGTGATAGAGGAACCAAGGAGAGGAGCTTAATAAAACGAAGGAGGAGGGAGGAGAACAAGGAGGAGGTGATCTTATAGGGCACCCATCACACATTCTTCGGGCCTTGAACCTCCTTTTCTTCTTGGCAGATGACTTTGTTGTAGTAGCTCTGCCAAAATGCCTCATTTCATAACGGGCCCACCGTGCTGAAGGCCTGGCTCCTTTCGGATAAATGTTCGGTGCAATCCTTGCCCCTTGGCCTTTGATATTCACAGCATCCGTCTTTGGCAAACAAATACGGGGAGCATTGAGGAGACCTGTTCGTGGAGTAATACTCTTGTCATAGCAAATCTCTTGTATAAATCCCCTTGATAGACTTGTTATGTCAACACATGGGAACTCCCCATTCAGCATGCTTATTAATGGAACTGCCTGCCCCTTGCACGGAAGCAAATATGAAGTGGATTTGAGGGCTTCTTGCAAGAGGTGCCTTGGCCTGCCCTCAATTATCATCTTCCCGACAATAGCATGTGTCATGACAATTTTGGAGGAAAACCCCTTCTTAGGCATATGCACCATAACAGAATGAGGGTTAATGAGGACATCAAAAATAGCTTAGTCAATTGGCAATGTAACACTAGTAAGCGCGGCCTTGGCCCTCAATGGCATCAATTCTTGACAATTTTCTTTAGTGAGCTTCAGTGGAGACTTTTCAAAATTGCCCGACACAAGTACGCGAATCGGCATCCGACAAACAAAATCCTGACTCTTAAGTAGCATAGCCGCGGCCAATTCCTCCTTGCTCGGTTCTTGAACATCCTCGGCATATATACTCATAGAAACACACCCACTACGAGGGGTGACGAGAGATGAGGTGGAGGCGGTAGGCTGAATGTATAATGAAGGTCTAATGGATGGCATTAGTGGAAGGATAAGCGAAGGCAGAGGCTCAAACACATCGGGCTTCCCCCCTTGCTCGGAAGCGGACGGGGTTGACACGAGTGCAAATGGGGGCGGCCCCTGCTTAAGATCAGCCATAGGTTTCGGTAAAGGGGTAGGTTGAGGGATAGGCAAAACCTGGTTTGAGGTTGTAGACATAGTGGAGGCCCGAGGCGGCGACAATGGGTGGTCAACTGGAGAAGGTTTGGTTGTGGGCTCGGCGAGGGCCGATGGCATGGGGGTCGATAGAGGTGTAATGGGGGGTTTAGTGGGAGGCTCGGCAAGGGCCGATTTTGCGGAGGTTGATGGTGTAGGAGTTGGGGGTGTGATAATAGAGGGTTTGACACGTTGAAAATGTCGGATTTTAGTGGTAGTGCAAGTGGTTTGAAGGGTAGGAGGCGGGCCTTGATGCGCCAGTGTGGGTGATTGAAGCATTGACCCATCATCGTAACACCAATAGGTCTCAAAAATGGGGGTTGGATTGGGGATGGTGGCATCGTCCTGTGCAAGGAATTCTTCAGGTGGTAATGGAGGAAGAGAAAAGTGAAGGAAACTCGGAACGGGCGCTTGCAGAGCTTCATCTTTATGTGTCATCTTTAATTCCCCACATGCTGTACTGAATTCTTCATAATCATCACACTCAAGTGAACGCCGTGGTGGAAGCGTATTAATGGGTGGTGGAGGTGTATTAATGGGTAGTGGATCGTAATGGTGTTGTGGAGGATTTTGTGGATGTAAATGCGTATGCGGAGGCGGAGGGCCATATGAGTGAGTGGTGTGGTTATGTGGAGGACAGACGACATTTACTTGATCATTAAAACCTGCCGGCTCTTGCTCACTTGAATTGTTGATGCCGTAATCATCTCTCCCCTCCTTCCATTGTTTCTTCATCTTCGTAATATTGTTCATGAAGGCGTGAAGAGGATTGACTTGATGAGGAGGAGGCGGTCGCAGGCATGTGACCCTCTTTAATTGTTCCTCCAATGAAGTGACTTTATCAACGAGAGCTTGTTGGAGGTGTATAACTTGAGTAATAGAGGGTTGGCATTGGGGCCGTGGAGGAGCGGCTTGACATGAAGGCCGGGGAGGAGGGTGAATGGGCCGTCCCATAGAAGGACTAAGACGGGCCGGATTGCAAGGAGTGTAAGGGCCTTGGAGCCGTGATAGAGGAGGAATGGAAGGAGGCGGGTGATGGGTCACCCGAATGGGAATGTGAATAGAAGAGGGAGGCGGGTGATGGGCCACCCGAATGGAAGTGGGAGGAGGATGAGATGAAGGAGATGCACCCTCAACAATAGCTTTAAGGGCTTGGATTTGTTGAGGGGTGAGATGATCTACTGCACGGAGGACTTGGGAAACCTTCTCATCATTGGGAGGAGATGGTTCCGGGGGGACAGTGGCTCGCAATGGATGTGAGGGACCATGAGATTAGACATTGCCCATGGGTCGGGCAAGACCATAAGAATGAGGGCGTGATCCTTTAGGAAGATTGTGGTGAGAATTATAAAAATGAGGATCATAAGATGTGCTAGGTTGGTTATCCTCTTGATTATAAAAATTATTAGACATGTTGATTTGATTATCAAAGCAAAACACCATGCAACAATAAACTCCAATCAACTTTGCAAAGATATCAAACAAGTGAATGTTTATCATTGTTTCTATGTATCCCTTGATGTGAATAAATGATTTTTAACAAATGGATGCGAATCACTCAAGGTAGGAACCTGGTTTCAATGTGGTTTAACTCTGATGCCAACTAGGTTAATTCTCACCACGCGTAGGCCAACTAAACCTGAGAACTTCAAAGGTACAAGCGGCCCAAGCTTCCGTGAGGGAATCCACGAGTGCAGGGACTTACGGAGGCCTTAGTTTAGGAGATTCCGGTCCAAAGAGATGGAGTGCTCAATGGAGGGTCCTTCCTTAAACAAGAGGGGGTATGGTATCCTAAGTGTGTAGAGAGAGGAGGTCTCCCAAACCTAAATGCACGATGAATGCAAGAAAATCTAAGCTAAATCTAAAAGATAATGAGGAGAATATGGAAAAATGGATGTATAACAATAAACAAGAGACGTACAAGATGCAACCAGGGAAGATGACAAACAGAAACCCGATGAATGATGTAACAAAATAGCTCCCGGGTAGGGACTTATCGGAACGCCACTCAATCTGGGAGCACGATAATGTCGTGCCAGAGACACCAGGCGTGTTTCCTCTAGATCTCAAAACAACGACAAAATGAAATGGAAAAACACAGGAGCAGAGAGCAACGACGACGGTAGCAGGCACAGATAACTCGGTGTAACAGATAAGCGCATCAATAGACGCAGCACTAATTCTAGCCGCGATTCCACACAAAGAAGAAAACTGACAAAATTAAAACAATCACACATACATGGACAACTAATAAGCAGGCAGACAGATGAACGGATGTGATGGGCACAAAGGGTCCCATCGTGATCGCCAATATGTGAATGCGTCACTTAGTGTGCAGATGTGAAAGATAGTAAAATGTAATGTTGACGGAGAAAAGAAAAGGGGAGCATGTGGTGCTCAATGGAACGTGATCGCCAGAGGAAATATCCTCAATAGTAAGGAAAAGAGTGATCATAGGCAATACCTGATGAAGCGGGATGTATGAGTTCTGCTTCCTCCTTCAACCGGCCGGCCGGCTAAGGGGGTCTCATGATTTGATTACCTTGAAACAAGCACAAACAAAAAGAAGATAGCACCAAATTAGGAATAGGTTTGTGCAGTATCAATTCTTAATGAAAATGAACCCATGTAAACGGGAGACTAACACACCTTATGTGTTTTTAAACCCCTTAGCGTAAGGGTGGGAGAATGAATGCAATGCAGTGATGTGCCAAGAGAGGTCTAGCGAATGCCAGATGTAGGTGTGTGACTAATGGACAAAATGATGCAATATGCAAATGAAACAAACGAAAGAATGAATGGAGATCAGGAGAAGAAAATGGAGGGATGTTCTCCACTCGAATGACACTGAGGTAGAAGAGAAGGAATCCCTTCGCTAGAACAATCCACAGAGCAAACCCCTGTGCGTGTTGCTATACTTCTGTGTTTTTTCTCTTTTTTCTCTTTTCTCTCTGTGCTCTTGTGCCCTTTTTTTTCTCTTCTTCGCGCGGGCACAAAGGGTTCCAAATTTATAGGAGAGGAGTCCTAGCTCAGGAAGGATTCCAAGCGAGGAAGGCGAGGAAGAAGATAAACTTCCCCAAGAAATGGAAGGATCAAAACGTGTAATAACCAACTAGGGGAAGGAGCCCATATAAAATTGGAAATGCAACAAGAATTGGCGTCTACTATCCACGTCGCTAATTAAATGCGCCCCCACCATTAAGGATGCTAATTCTTGGGCTTAATTTTATTAATTCCAGACTTTCCATGAGAATTAGCGTCTCCCATAGCAATCGTTAATTAATTAGCGTCCACCAAAGTGGTCGCTCATTCTTGAGCAAAATTTAGCAATAGTTACCAAATAAAAGAATTGGCATATGTTATGGAAGTCGCTATTTCATAAAAAATCAAAAAATAATCGACAAATATCCCAAGAATGAGCGTCTGGGCTGGTAGTCGCCCATAAAAATTAGCGTCCATTGAAGCTGACGCAAATTCAAGAAAATTCTGAAAAATAGAAAAACCTTCTTATTTAGCTCAAGATGAAATCCGCTTTGAGGCATTGCATTGTGACATGAGATTTACTCAACTTAGTGTCAATTTTAGCATGTCTACAGCGGGCAATGAGGATGATGATGAGGGAGGTGATGGAGATGGTGCCGGCAAAGAAGACGGTGATGATGAAGGTGAGGAGGCATGTGGCGCCCACCGTCGGTGTGCCGAGATGACACGTCGGGCGACGTTAGGAGTTGAAGCGGGGGTGGCAACGAGAGTGAAGGAAGGGGTAGAGGTACCCGCCTAAGTAGAGGCTTGGGTAGGTGGTAGCGATGGAGTCGGGGTAGGAGATGGCGATGGGGTAGGTGGAGACATAAGTGAGGGAACGGGTGATGGACTAGGCGACGGAGCGGATGATGGATAGGGTGCAACACTAGACGAAGAGGAATCACAGGGGTGCCCATGGTCTTGCGGTGATGGAGACGGCTGCCTGGGCGGTGTTTGCTACTGCTGCTGCTTGCTGCGGAGATATATCACAATCTTGTGAATGGCGGACCAATCGATCCTCTTCTTGTCTTCCAGGTCGTGAACAAACTCCCGAAACTCGGGGAAATCCTCAACCAAATGCCCCTACTAACGATGATAATCACAAAACTGAAGCATATTCTCGACCGTGGGTCAGGAAGGCACAACCGGAGGGAGCGGCAATGCGTGAGTGGGCATCAAAGCCCTGAAGATATCCGTAAAACACTCCGACAGTAGAGAATGGGGAGCCTACTTCGAGCAAGGCGGATGCCAAGGGGTAGGTTGTGATAAAGAGGGTTGTGGAGACGAAAGTGGAGGTTTCGTAGGCAATGATGCACGGTGACTAGTGGTGGGACTAGGCGGAGACGCATGTGGAGCGGGATGTGGAGGTATGTAATGGGCAACATCCACCCGCTCGGGGTATGAAGTTCCTTTGACAGGGGGAGATGGAGGCGGATGTGGGTATGAGGAGGCGGGAGGCTGACTCGTGGAAGGTTGACATGTGGAGGGTTGACTCATGGTGGGTTGATATGTGGAGGCGTAGGGCTGACTTATGGAGGGTGCGATGTGAGTGGAAGGTTGACTCGTGGAGGGTGAAGGTTGATATGTGGAGGTAGATATATATGGCGGGGTGTATGGAGATGTAGAAGGCGGAGAAGACTCAGGGTCAAGGGAATTGTAGAGTTGTTGGCGGATGAAGCGGGCTCGGCTATAGAGTTGCTGCGCGGAGGTAATGTCGTTGAGGGCTAAGATAAACCGATATTCCGACGTTGCATTAGAAATCAGCATCTTGATTTGTTCTCCCTCCGGAATGTGCCCCGGGACTTGCGCGGCCAGGAGATGCCAGCGATAGGCAAAGATCGAGAAATCCTATTCATGCTTCATCTTCTCGTGGGTCAGATCCACCATTGAATACTTGGGCCCAACCTGGTCTTGATACTGCTGAATCAACCTTTCATGGACGGCTTGGAAATTCACAACTTGCTCTTGCGGAAGAGAAAAGAACTAATCTCGAGCCGGGCCTTCCAATGATAGACCAAATAGATAAGCCATCAAACATTGGTCATGTCAAAACTGAGCCGACTCATAAACGAACTCCTTCAAGTGCACATACGGGTCACCCACTCCACCATAACAGTGATATGCAGGAATTTGAGAAGGGGGTGGAAGCCGAAGATTTTGAAACGCAAATGGGACACTCAAAGAATGTTTAGGATCGATCCGACATTGTAGTTCATCAAGCTGGTGTTGGGTTTGAGCAATCATCTCCGGGGTCGGGAGAGATCGAGAGGAATATGGGCCAACTTGAGCAAGAGAATGTGAATTCCGACCAGGAACATGATAATGGGCCGGATAAGAGGCTCCGGGCTGAGAAGAATAAGGAAAGCCCATTTCGGGAGGAGAAGGATACTTAGGGTTGGAAGGAACCTGAACATGAGGACCAATCGGGCCAGCAACAACATGGGTAGAAGATGGAGGCCAATTAAGGAAAGTAGGCCCATTAAGGGAAGAAGACCCATTAAAAGAAGAAGGCCCAATAGAGAATGGAGGACCATTAAAGGAATGAGGCCCATTATGAGAAGGAGGCCCATTAAGGTGATTTACAATAAGTTTTTGGGCCAGGGTCGGGTCCATTCGGCGAACAAGAGATGAAAGGTGGGCCATAAGCTTGGCTCGTTCATCCGACGGATCGGAGGGGCCATGAGGAGATGGGCCCGCATGGGAAGAGGAATCCACACGGGAATAGGAAGATGAAGAAGGAGGGTACAAGGGATTAGGGTGGTGCTCCATGAGGGCAAATGGAGACTTAATACAAGGAATATCAAGGAAAATACAATGAGGGAAGTAATGGCTCGGAGATTAAGAGGCAACCTAATGGGATATGGCTGGAGACAGACAGATTTATGCAAATGCAATTGCGACGTAGAACAATGGACCACCAATGACAATATGAAGGGAAAAATGCAAAACACAACACCACAAACGGGCTTGGGTAAGCCAAACAAACAATATGATTTTGAGAGGATTCACCCAAGATCAAACAAGTTGATATGATCGTTAATTTTTATTTTCCAAAGTTTTGGTGGGCCTTTTAATGATTTAAATTAAGTATAATTCCCTCAAGACATGGGTTCCCTATGGGAAGAGGCCAAACTTTGGGTTGATCTAGGGTTAACTCCCTCACACGTATGCAAATGCAAACCTAAGGGTGGAAAAGGTACAACCGGCGGGAATCCACGGCTCACGGAGACTTACGGAGGTTTCTGATAAGATCACCTAGTTGACCCCAAGGAATATGGAGGTGAGAGGATCACTTACCAAGGTAGGAATGCAACTACAATATGAGAATGCATGGCCCTATGCACACCGGAGTGCATACAAATTCTAGCCTAAATCTAGCAAATCAAGGTAATAACGAATCTTTCATCGCTGGCTCTCTCTCTAGATTTCTAGAGTGAGAAACTCTGGTTTTTCCCGCCTACGTCTCCCCTGGTTCTTGCCGGCGCCCCCCCCCCCCTTGCCGACCATGGAGGGTGTGGCAAGGGAGGTCTCTTCTCTTCCGGAGAATGCTGAAGCTGGTAATGCTGATGCTGAGGTCGCCCCACGGAAGTCTTATGCCCAAATACTTTTGGAAACCTAGCCTCAGACAATAATAGCTGTCACGGTGAAGCCTTCGGCGTACACTGATCAAGGCGAACCTGCAGTTTTCTTCTCCCAGGAAGATATTAAAGCTTCATGTATGCAGTTGCAGAATGCTAAAATTACCAAGTGTTCGTATGGTCAACCGTCGATTCCGGAAATTAAAGCCTGTCTTGCGCAGCGGCTTCATCTATGTACTGATTTCATTATCAGTCGGATGAATGCCAGACATATACTGATTCGACTGGGCTGCGAAGCGGACTTCATTAGAATTCTCCTTCAAAAAAATCTGTATATTAAGGGGTTCCTATTCTGATTTTTCAGATGGTCGCACGATTTTGATTTTGAGTCTGATCCACCGGTAGTTCCGGTGTGGATTGGTTTCCCTTCACTTCCAGTCAATTACTACCAGGAAGATATGATCCGTTCAATTGCAGGTAATGTAGGTCCTGTGCTGTGCATCCATGATGGTACAATTGCGATGACATAAACATCTGAAGCTCTGGTTTGTGTTGAGATCGACCTTGCTGCTCGGAGAAAGGAAAGGATCTGGATCAGAATGGATAGTGGAGGCTATTGACAGAAAATCAACTATCACAGAGTGCCATATCTTTGCTCCTATTGTCACAAGATTGGGCATATGGAAGTCGATTGCAAAAAGAAAAAGAATAAAAGGTTACGACGTGATCAGTCTGAGAGGAATGCCCTCCCTACAGTTAAACAGTACACTGCTCGACAGGAGTATAGGCCTAGATTGATTAAGCTGACAGATCCAAAGACCACAATTACTGATCCTAACATATATTCTGTTTTGAACCAGACTAGTGAGGTTTCTGATCAAGAGGAAATCAATGAACAAGATAAATATATTTCTGGAGTTGGAGACCTGTCTGCAGAAGTGGAATGCTGTCAAAATGTTCTTCATGACAATAACCCTGCACCTGATCCTCAGGATTTATCAGGCCCCCCACTATCTGTTTGTGCAAATGACAATTGTAAAACAGTTGACACAATTCTACTCCGGAAAGAGGAGAATGATGTAGTGAATGAGCTTCCTTCAATCCATCAAATCAATAAGGATACTCAGTCCCAAGAAATCCTGGGTACAGAATCAATTATCACTAATACAAGCAATTTGGAAGATGCTTCCAAATTATCTGCAATGGAGAATTCAAGAATGTTATGTCAAGTTAATGATACTAAAGATCATTCTCAAGACCTGAAGTGGAGCAAAATATCTGTCTTGCCTGGAGTTTTGTTTAGTGATGCTCGGTTGACTAGAGCCAAGGCTAAGGTATTGGCTGCCAATTTATACTCTTCTTCTGATCATGTTTAATTCAGTGCTAATATGGAATGTGAGAGGAATTGGCAACAAGGCTACTGTCAGAAGCTTAGCCCAACATATCAAAGCTCATGATGTTTGCATTGCTGCCATATCTGAACCTCGTATAAATATGAGTCGAGCACAGGGAGTAGCATAGCGCATAAATCTTTGTTTCCTCAGTGGTAATAAAGGTGATTCTTCTAAAATCTGGCTGTTTCATAAGCCCAGTTTATGTCTAGATATCATAGAACTCCATTCACAATATATGACTATTGCCCTTAAGGAGAATAATTCAGCAACTTTGTTCCTTACTGTTATATATGCTTCATGCTCCAAAAGTTCTCGAAGAGAAATGTTCGATTCTCTTATGGAATTTAGTTATGGGGTGTCTATCCCATGGATAGTTGGAGGTGATTTTAATAGTATAGCCTCTTCTGAAGAAAAGATAGGAGGCTCCTTTTCCTCTATGACTGCCATGACAGATTTTCAAGGCTTTATGTCGGCTACTGGTTTGATTGATGCTGGTTATTCAGGTTCCACCCATACTTGGACTAATAATCAGACTGGGCTTTCTCATATTAGAACTCGCTTGGACAGGGTTCTATACAATACTCATTGGCTACAACTTAGTAATAATATGTCTGTTAGACATTTGATGAGAGGGCCTTCAGACCATGCCCCTCTTCTTCTACACATGAATAATGCTCATTCTTCTCCAGGGAGATTCTTATATCAGCACATGTGGCATACTCATGAGGGATTTATGGATTTTGTGAAACTACAGTGGTGCAAAAATAGCAATGAGGAGATTCATCCGTTTCAATCCCTCCAAAAGAAACTCACTCAACTTAAGGCTGCTTTAAGGATATGGAACAAAGAGGTCTTTGGCAACATTAATCAGACCAAAGTTAGAGTTGAAAGTCGTGTTGAACAAGCCCAAGCTTCAGATGATGCTAACCCAAGTGTGGAAAACCTAATTAAACTACAGAATGCCAATGCTGAGATGCACAATATTCTGTATAGAGAAGAAATATTTTGGCATCAAAAGTCTAGAGTTCAATGGCTTACTAGTGGAGATAGGAATACACAGTTCTTCCATCATTATACCAAAGTTAAAAGGCAGAGGAGCTTTATTCAAAAACTCAAAGTAAATGACTGTTGGGTGGAAGATCAGGATATTCTATCTAATGGTGCTGTTGAACATTTTAAAGCTCTCCTCTCTTCTGAAGACCATTGCATTGAGGAATCTCTTTTTTCAGTAATTCCTCGGTTAATATCTGAAGACCAGAACAAAGCACTTTGCTCCATTCCCTCGGCTGAAGAAATTAAATCTGCAATTTTCTCATTATCAGGCAATAGCTCCCCTGGGCCAGATGGATTCACTGGTGGGTTCTTCACCCATTGCTAGGATATTGTTAATGAAGATGTAATCAGGGCTGTGCAGAGTTTTTTCCAGGGTTGGGGTTTTTCTCGGAGTGCCACATCTACTATTATATGTTTGATTCCGAAGGTAAAAAATCCCATTACTTATGCTGATTTCAGACCCATCAGTCTATGCAACTTTACATATAAGATTGTATCAAAGATTATCTGTGATCGGCTGCGTCCCATATTTCCTCTTATCATATCCAATGAGCAAAGTGGTTTTGTTAGTGGTAGACAAATAACTAATAATTTTTTGCCGGCCAAGGAAATGTTCATGGAGATTGATAGGCCGGTTAGAGGCCATAATATGCTTCTCAAGTTAGATATGGCTAAGGCATATGATCGCCTAGAGTGGGATTTTCTCCTCAAGGTATTAAAAACCTTTGGGTTCTCTAATAGTCTCACCTCTCTTATTGCCCAAATGTTGACCAACTGTTGGATCTCTATCTCCTTTAATGGTCATATCCATGGTTTTTTTAAATCCTCAAGAGGTGTCAGACAAGGGGATCCGTTAGCTCCTGCTCTTTTTATTCTTGCTGAGGAAGTGCTAAGCAGGCGTTTAAGTCAGTTATTTGTTTCTGGTCATTGCAAGTATTTTCACCTTCCACGAGGGGTTCATCCCATTTCTCATATACTATAAGCTGATGATTCCATTATTTTTATGAATGGTGGGGCCTCATCTATTAAACATCTTCTTCAGTTTCTGGAAAGATATGAACTTTCTTCCGGTCAGCGGATCAATGCAAATAAAAGCTGCTTCCTGGTGGCAAAACAGATGCCCCATTGCTCGATTGAGCGCATATGTCAACTATCTGGTTATAAAAATAAATCTGGTAGTATTAAGTATCTGGGTATACCCCTGTTCAAAGGCAGAGTTAAGTCCCCCACTTTAAATTTCTTCTAGATAAGGTTACTGCCAAGCTGGCTGGCTGGCAGAGCAGGTTACTTTCCCAGGCAGGCAAACTAGTATTGATTCGGGCAGTATTGGCATCAATACCAATTTATTCAGCAAGTGCTGCTTCAATTCCACACACTATCCTCAAGTAAATTGGTCAAATCTGCTCCAACTTTCTATGGCAGGGTTTTGAAACAGATCACAGGAAATACTGGGTATCTTGGGACAAGATATGCAATCCTTTTGAGGAAGGAGGACTTGGCATCCGAAGCCTTCTAGATTCTCAGATGTGCTTTTATGTTAAGCACATATGGCTGTCTCTGCAAAGCAATTCACTCTGGGCCAAGTTTGTTAGAAGCAAGTATCTTCAGGGTGCACATATATCAGAATGCAAAAAACCAT
Source organism: Amorphophallus konjac (assembly GCA_022559845.1). Lineage (NCBI taxonomy): Eukaryota > Viridiplantae > Streptophyta > Magnoliopsida > Alismatales > Araceae > Amorphophallus > Amorphophallus konjac. The sequence continues at coordinate 248,046,869 of CM040119.1, forward strand.
ACCCTGCGGGCATTAAATTCAGTGATTTCGAGAAAGCCCGGTCTGTCATTATTGTAGGAATCAGAATGATTGTTAATGATGGTGCTGCCACTAATTTTTTAAAAGATAAGTGGTATAAAGATAAGATCTTAAGGGATTACATTCACAATATTTCTCAGATTGAAGATGATTGCAATGTTCAAACTGCATTTGCAAACTTTTATCATCTGATATGGTTCCTTTTGGGTGATCAGCAGCTAAGGAATGAAATTCAGAAATTTGTTACTCAAAATGGGAATGACAAACTCATCTGGTCCTTCTCTAACTCTGGAAAATTCAGTATTAAAACTGTATACCACTTTATCAGACAAGGATAGAGAGTTGGATATGATCCTCTGTTATGCAAACTGTGGAATCAAAGACTCCCTCCGAGAGCCTCCTTTTTCTGTTGGAAAATTCTGAAGCATGCTGTCCCTGTAGATAGTCGAATTCAAGCTTGTGGTATTCCTTTAGCATCTTGCTGTGTCTGTTGCCAAGTTTCTCATGACATTGAGGACGAGGATCACTTATTTGTTAATAGTGATCTAGCAAAATCTCTGTGGAGTAAATTTTCCCCATTGTTAAGTATTCCCTGTATGGAAGCTACCTCTATTAGTGGTAGGCTGAGAGCAGTAATTAATGGAGCTGACATTAACAAACCTAAGAGATTCATCTCACTGCTGGTTACTATTTTGACTATTTGGGAAATCTGGAAGCATAGATGTCGGCTCAAATATGAAGATCTTCAAACAGATTTTATGAGGCCATTAGATTTGATTCTGTCAGAAATCAAGCAAACTGTTACCCAATTAAAATTTAAGCAAGAGCCCAGTTCTGGTTACCTGAAAACTCTGCAGGAATTCGATATCAGAATCAATTATGCCCGGTCTGATTACATCACAGTCAAATGGCTAGCCCCTGTTATTAACTTTTCTCTAAATGTGGATGGAGCTAGCAAAGGTAATCCCGACCCCTCCGGTGGTGGTGGTTGTTTCAGAAATATAAATGGCCAAGTTAAGCTGGGCTTTTCTTATTACTATGGTATTGGCTCTAATATGGTGGCTGAAGGTCGGGCATTACTAGATGGACTTCGGCTTGCACAGATCTATTCTATTCCTATATCTGTCATTATTACAGACTCCAAGATTCTGATTGATCTGCTACATAACAAATAGGACCCCCCGTGGTCTCTTCTGCCTTGGTGGAGCAGCCTTATACAGTTATTTTCTTCTCTTCAATGTCCTATAGTTCATTCATACAGAGAAGCCAACCAGCTAGCCGATGCCTTAGCCAATAATGCGGTCCTCATGGAATGCAACAAAGAGTTTAAATCTACTAGGGAGCTACCATTGCTTGCTAAAGGCTATGCCATAGCTGATGCTATTGGCATTCCAAATATCCGCAGGAGATTTGTATAGAGATTTGTATAGTTTTGACTTTCTTTTCTAATCTTTAGAGGCAGTGCCTCCTCTGATTCTGTACATGATTCCTATAAAGCAATAAAATAAAGCATCTAATGGTGAGTTGGTGGAGTGGGAACATCCCCTATCCTCTGGATTGGGGGTGCACTCTCCCTGCGTCCTATTAGATGACTTGGTTCATACAAAAAAAAAGGTAATAATGAACATATGCTAACATAAGATGATGGATGCAAACAATATGAACATGAAATGCTATCTAAACATGGACATACACACCAAAATCGCAGAAAAGCATGGACAAAGTGATGGGCACTAGATGTCCCACCGTGATCACCAGAAAAAGCTGTGGGTGTATAAATATGGAACGTGGGGTCACAAGTCACATGAACAAGTATATGTGTATAAATGATAACATAATGTGCCAATCAAGTGAACATCATGAACATGTGACTATGTAAACATGGTAGCATGATCATATAGCAACAAAAAGGTGACAAAAGATGTAGAAGAATACTGTGATCGCCACCAAGGAATGATAACGCCAAAGAATGTGAAAGAAGACTATGTGTGCGTTGTGTACCTTGAAAAAAGAAGATGATCACGCTCAATATAAGTAATGCGGGGACAATGTGGATTACCTCTCCTCACCTTCTAGCCGGCTAGAAGGTAAGGGCCTCACTTTCCATGCTTTCTTGCAAAACAAAGACAACACAAGAGGCAAAGCCCATTAGAAAATGTAAAGTGTAGAAATATGCCCAAGTGCATAAAGTAGCATAAAAGATTGAGGGTAAACTTACCGGGGGAAGGTTTTTAACCCCTATAAATAGGCGTAAATAATAGGTGTGTAAATTGTGATGAGATTAAAATACAGATATTGATTTAATATGTCACAATTAACAAAGATAAACAAGGTGCAAAAGTACAGGTCATGAGAAAAACTATGCAAACTGAGCAAATAGGGTGCAAAGAATGATGAAAACAATATGGCAAACGAAGTCCAAACAGGGAGAAAACAGGGATGACAGAAGACTTTAGTATTGTGAACAAGTGGGAACAAGAATCACGCCAAAAGGAAGTCTGGATAGAAAGTTATGGCACCGGAGATTTGGCAAAAAATGCAAAACAGTGCACAAATCGGACCCAAAGAATGAAGAATAACTTGCAGAATAAGACACCAAAAAGGGAAAGAAAGGATGCTATGGAAAGATGGAAATATTATGGTGAAACTAGGGCAAAAAGAAGGGTTTAAAGCGGGGAAGACATCAGTGAAAAATGGGGAAAACACAAGAAAATGAAGGGTGCAGAATATGGCAGAAAAATGACTTTTAGGTATGAAAACGGTGTGAAAGTGCAAAATGATGGACAAAAATAAGTATGAAGAGGACGAGATAATGAGCCCAAAACAGGGGAAAACGAATAGTATACTTCCCTTAAGAGCTTGGAGTTTGAAAATAATGATCAGAGGTACTCCATGGCTTCGCCCCGGCGACGCAAACGTGCCCCCTTCGCAAGAAATCTGGGTTTCATATTGGCAGAACAGAATGGTGAACCTTTAAAAGTTGGGGCTTGGGAATAAGGAAAAGAATGAAGAAAAGGACGCCCAAATATAATCAATACGAAGCTAATACTCCCCTCTTCAAGATAGGGTCGAAGGAAGACGAAGAGGATGCAGCATAACTCTGCCCCGGCTTGAAGAGTAGGCCCCCGTCGCGAAGTTGTAGAAAAAAATCAGAAATCTGTGATGATTTGCCAAAAGTAGGGGAGAAGAAAAGAGGGTAAATGATGATGAAATGAAGCCCAAATAGAACCAACACGATGCTAATACTTCCCTCTTCAGGCTAGGGTCAAAGAAGGATGAAGACAATGCGGCATGGCTTCGTCGTTGCCTTGGAAACGCACCTCCTTCGCTAGTTCGCACAGGGTCATTTTTATAGAAACTGTAGAAATCCAGAAACTTCTCTCTCATTTTTAGGAGATATAGTCCACCGAAACTCGAGTTATTTGGATCAATCTTGAGATAATAGTGAGGACAAGAGATAGGAACAAGCGGGACTCAATTCCGTGGAAGAATCTGGAGGATATTCGCGTGGAAAGAAGGGCCCGGAGGTTGATCGGGTAGAGTTTGCCTTGTATAGAAATTGCATAAACTCAGAAGTTTCCTCCATGTTTTCAGGAGATATATGCCACCAAAACTCGAGTTCTATGAATCAATGTCGAGATAATATCAAGGACAAGAGATTGAAATAAACGGGACTCGATTTAGTGGAGAATTCTAGAAGATAGAGACCTTAGAAGGAGCCTACGGCGAGCAAAAATGCCCAGAAACAGAGTCCAGAACACTTGGGACTCTCAAGGCAGAAGAGGAGAAAAGGCGGTCAATAGTTGATCGCGACTTTAAAATATTTTTTATTTTTTTTATTTATTATTTTTTTAATAAAAAAGGAAAACGTCTTCCAAGGGCTCCAAGGCTTAATGGGCTTGGAAATGACCAAAAAATGGGCTCGAAATAGGTTTAAAGAAGACTCTAAAATAATGGATAATTTGGAGCATTATAACAGAGAATAAGAGAAATAGCTCGACTTGTAGGCTGAAAACGGGTGTCAACACCCGGAGTAGAATGGAGTGGTAGAAAGGAGAAATATGATAATTGTGGAGATGTCAACAACAATGCAGATTGAGAGCCAACTCCCACAAAAATTTTGGGCAGAAGCTGCAAACACAGCTTGTTATATAATTAACAGGGCCATGGTAAGACCTGTCCACAACAAAACTCCATATGAGTTGCTGAAAGGTAAGAGACCTACCTTGGCTTACTTTAAAGTTTTCAGTTCTAAGTGTTTCATTCATAATAATGATAAAAAGGACTTAGACAAATTTGAAACCAAGAGTAGTCTAGGTATTTTCTTAGGATATTCTGAATTGTCAAGAGCTTATAGGGTCTTTAACATTCATGATCAATTAGTAGAAGAGTCCCCTCATGTAATATTTGATGAAACATTTAACTCTACTGACACAAATGATGATGACAGGAAATCAAACGGAGATGGAGAATTTATGGAAGAAAAGGAAATTGAAGAATCAATTGATCAAACTGAACATTCCAGTGCTGAGCAAGGTCGGACGACTGATTCAACATTTCAGTCGACCGAACAAGGTGAGTCTTCTAACAATGTAAGATTTCTAAAAAATCACCCTGTTGAGAACATTATAGGAAATCTTCATGATCTCACTAGAACTAGGTCCTTTCACAGAGAAGTCAATAATCAAGACCTAGTAGCATTAGTCTCACAAATTGAACCCAAAACCATAGAAGCAGCTTTAAAAGATGAATCATGGATAAATGCAATGTATGAAGAATTGGGTCAATTTGAAAGAAACACTATCTGGGCATTGGTTCCCAAACCTGAAAATAATTCTGTCATGGGAACTAAATGGGTATTTAGAAATAAAATGAATGATGATGGGATAATCTAGAGAAACAAGGCTAGGCTGGTAGCTAAGGGCTATTCTCAAGAATTTAGGGTAGACTTTGATGAATCCTATGCACCAGTGGCTAGGATGGAAGCAATTAGAATTCTAATATCTTTTGCATGCTCTAACAATATAAAACTTCAACAAATGGATGTGAAAAGTGCATTTTTAAATGGCATCATAAAAGAGGAAGTTTATGTTGAGCAACCCCCTAGATTTGAATCTATTGAGCTGCCTAACCATGTTTTCAGACTGAATAAAGTCTTGTATGGACTGAAACAAGCCCCTCGGGCTTGGTATGATAGACTGACTGAGTTTCTGATTAGTAAAGGGTATTGCAGAGGTAAGGTCGATCAAACCCTTTTTACTAAGCATATGGATCAGAAAATGATTGTAGTTCAGGTATATGTAGATGACATTGTGTTTGGTTCCACCTATCCTGAACTATCTAAAAAATTTGTAAGCTTAATGTCTTTAGAGTTTGAGATGAGTCTGGTTGCTAATTTACAATATTTCCTTGGTCGCAGGTTAAACAAACGGTGGAAGGATGCTTTATCAGTCAGACCAAGTATGCATCTGAAATTCTGAAAAGATTTGGTATGGACAAGTTGAAGCACATGGATACACCAATGGGAGCAAACACACCACTGGATGCTGATGAGTCAGGTAAACCAGTGGACACAAAACTCTACAGAGGTATGATTGGCTCATTACTCTACCTTACTGCTTCTAGACCTGATATCCAATTCAGTGTATGTTTATGTGCTTGGTTTCAAGCTAACCAAAAAGAATCACACTTGTCTTCTGTTAAAAGAATTTTTAGATATATTATTGGCACACATAATTTGGGTTTATTTTTCCCTGCATCATGCCCCTTAGATTTAATTTCATACACTGATGCAGACTATGCTGGTTGTAAGCTAGATAGGAAAAGTACTAGTGGCTACTGCCAATTCTTAGGTGGGTGTCTGGTTTCTTGTGCTTCCAAGAAGCAATACTCAGTAGCTCTGTCAACCACAGAGGCTGAGTATGTGGTTGCTGGTAGCTATGGCACACAAGTTATATGGATTAAACACCAGCTGTAAGACTACAATGTAGATCTTAGCTGCACACCCATCTACTGTGATAACACAAGTGCTATAAATCTATCTAAAAACCCAATCCAACACTCACGTGCAAAACACATTGACATTAGACATCATTTCATAAGGGATGAAATTTCAAAGAAAACTTTTGAATTGATTCATGTAGGCACAGCTCATCAAATTGTAGACATCTTTACTAAGCCACTTGATAATGAAAAATTTTCCACCTTGAGAAGAGAATTGGGTCTTTTTAGATCAACCTGACTATGCAACATTTCTTGATTTCAGTCAGTTGTAAGCCTCATTCTATAGCTGCAATAAGTGAGGGGGAGCTAGCCCCATCACCTATTTGTTAGATTCTCCTTCTTTTCCTCACTGGCTGCTTACCACCCTATGGTATATCAAACGGTGTGTTGCTAAAGGACAGATGAGACCTATATGGAGGCTCTCACTGAGTGTGAGGTGGTCATCTGACCTAAGTTCTCCGCCGAGTGCCAAGGGCAGTAAATGCATCTAGTAAGGGGGAGCTGAAGGTCCTTGAGTCCATGTTCTATCTTCAAGCTTGTTCACTCTCTTGTGTCAATAAATTCTATTTTTTAGGAAGAGCAGTCTAGTTCATGTCATTTCTTTTGTCAATCAATCATCTTAGTTGTCTTGACATGTGCATAACAAATTCTAGAGAGATTATTTTGAGTCTCAAACAATCCTTTTACAGACTTGATGATTTCTGCATTCAGGACTTTCCTATTAGGCAAAGATCAAGTAAGTTGGCCATGCTCAGTATAGTGGTTTAAGATTCATAACCATGCAAGAACAAAATAAAAGAGTTTTGAAGAATAATTCTATACAAACTTAATGGATTAAGAACATCTTAGATGTATTGTGTCCAGAAATCTTCTTAAAGCTCGAAATTCATGTGTAAGGGGGCAACTTTGGTTGAAAATCTTGAAATTAAGTATTGTCTTCAAACACTTAAACCATCTCAATTAATTCAAAAAGGGGAAAACAAGATTTCAGAGCAATGGTTCTAGATTACTAAGAAACTAATTACCCTACACCTTGAAGTGAATTGAATTTTGTCATGAGGTGCCAGCCTGTCTCTGATTAAAAAATTATTGTGCTAGAAAAAAAACATGACAGAGCAATGACATAGTAGGGTGAATAACTGGGTCACTTCACCTGAGACATGTTGTGACTCATGTAAAAAGTCATTTCTATTGTTATCTCTGTAATTTCTATAGGCAAAATGGTTAACACATTGAGTAACTGGGGATTCTTGCATCAAAACAATGTGTTTCCTCACGACAAAAGGTGTGGATTGAACCAGATTGTTCATATAAAGAGAATTGAGCAGAAATTTGCCATTTTGAAAATAAAAAAAATCATATAGTGTACCCATAAAATAAATTCAATAAAGATTAGTTACAGGTGCTTGTTCTCAAAACTAGTAGTAGATCTTCCTAACGAAGTCCCTGCACCATTGATTAGTAAAGCTGCAGACTGATCTTCTAGGCACACAAGTCAACTTGTTCCTTCTCCATTGCTTGAGTATACAATATCTTCAAACCTTTTTCTCTATTGTGTTCTTCTGAGTTATCAGTCGTAAACTATAAAACTTATGTTAGCTGATGCACTTATCTTCCTAAAAGAATTACTTTTGAAGGCAGTCAGCTACTTGGTCTGTAAATTCATTATTTCTGCTACTCAGAGCTCAATCTCTTTATTGCCTCCCTATTGTTTAGTTTCATTTTGATGATGTCAAAGGGGGAGAATAAGTCTTGTGAGTCATTGCATATCATTCATTGCATATCCAATGCATATCATTCCTTCAAGTTCATTTAGTTCTGTCTTAGTTTTGTTAGTTCACAAAGTTCACTCCTTGCTTAGTAGTTGTGGATTATTGCATATCCTGTTGAACTCATCCAACATCTATTTGTGGTCATCAACTTTCTATTCAATGTAAACACAATAAGCTCATTGACTCATGTGGTTGCCATCACCAAAAAGGGGGAGATTGTTGGATATAATTTTTATTTTGAAGATGTCAAACCAATAAATCACTAAATGCGTCTGTGCATATTGTGCTCCTCATAGAACTATGCATGTTGTGTTCCTCATGCAACTGTACATATTTCGTTCATCATATTTTGTTCACGTTAATGGAATCGACGCTAGAGCAACCCGCAAGGCAGAAAAGTCTGAAGTCACCCGCTAGCCAAATGGTCCCGTATTGGTGAAAAATAGATGCGTATCGGTGAAAAATAGATGCGCATCGGTGACAAATAGATTGGCTAGCTGAAATCGAAGAAATTGCAGAAGGAGAGTCGACTCCTCAAGGCGCTCGAGTCGACTCCAGTCCCATTGCAACTAAAGAAAAGAACTGATGAAGCCAAGCTTGGATCTGAAGCAGTCAAGCTCGAACTTAGCTTGAATTCATACCAACAGGCTCGGACTTCATGCTAACAAGCTGATAGTGATGAAACCGAGGTTGAAAGCTCAAATTGTAGGGGGAAATCAAGCTCAGACTGTGCACTGTCACCATGAAGCAGGAGGAGACTGATAAGAGTGACAAATAGATAGTTAACAGTGACAAATAGGTAGTTGGGGTGACAAATAGCTTGTTAGAGGTGAAAAATAGTTCGTAGCACTGAAACATGAAGGTATCAACTCTGAATGGTTTTTCTATCACTTCTATATTGAATATGGAGTTCTCTCAAGCATTGAATGTGATTGATTAACATCATTAAAGATCAAGAGATAGACTTGCTAAATTTGTTACAGAAAAATAAATGCTCGATGAAATGTCAAGCTCAGTGCACCTGTGATACACTCAAGAGTCAAGTTCTTCACTTCAGCAAGCCATGCCCTGAAGTCATAGCAAGCAAGAAGCCATCAAACTGCACAGCACATGCCCGAAATCTAGCAGAGTGAGTTACCAGTAGTCTACCATGAGCAGCACTTGTTCAAAAGCTTCTTCAACGGACACTAATATGATCACTCTGGCAAACAAGAGAAGAAAAGAAGAAAATGAGAGCAAGATCAAGCAGAGAAGATGAAAGATGAAGAGGAGAGCAAGAACGAAGGCGAATAAGGAAGATGGAAGGAGTGGAGGCAGCTCTATAGGCAAATGGAGTCAATGCAAGACTGAAAATTGAAGCTCACAAGCAAGGCAAACAAGGGTGACAAATAGTCACCTAAGGGTGACAAATAGCTTTGAAGTCCCGTGATCAATGACACCCAAGAGGGGGGTGAATTGGGTAATTACAAAATTTAACAAAACCTTAGCCGATTTAAACAAGTGTGAAGAACAGCAACAAGGAAGTTCAGATCTATATAGAAACTATTAGATCTAACAAAGTCTATCACACACAACGGATCCTTGGTACTGTGGCGGAGATGTGAATCCAAAGATTCTACTCACGCAAAATGTTATCTTCCTGACAAGGTTTGCCTTGTCTATCCGAACCCACCTTTTAATATACCATAGATCTGATGCGAAGATGATGAGTTGTGCTAGATCTAACTCAAGAGATACAAATGATCTAATCTACGTGTGTGCTTACACAGAATGGAGATAGGAGAAAAGAAGCAAACCACACAAGAGACAATGATTTTTAGGTGGTTCGGATGTAACAACGGCAACTTACGTCCACCCCTCACAAACTGTGAAGATTCACACACTATCTTGTAAGGGATTACAAGATCTGAACACACACACACACACGTAGAGAGATAGAACCTCCCACGAAGGTGTAAACACACCGAAGCACACACAAATCTGATAGAAATCAAACACACACACACGGATCTAAAAAGATCCACACACACACGAATGTTTAGAGATTACAAAAAGTACACTCTTGAAGCTTAGGGAATATGGAAGAACAAACACAAAAGAAATACTCTGATTTAAGCTCCCCCTGAGTAGATGATGCAGATTTTGGATGAAGCTTGAATCTCCACTTAATTTGGGGTTGATTGGCTTCAGATTGATCTTGAAAAGTTTGGAGATGGATGAAGAATTCTTGGATGAAGCACTGTTCACGGAGCTACAGTATCAGCCTTCTTTCTCCCCTTGATTGTCTCCTTGATCTCCCTTGAGTGATTAGGGTTTCTTTGCCCTAAGAGGTGTTTTTATAACACTTGAATGGTCAAGGACAGGCGAAGACTCAGATCCACAATTCCAGGGATGTCTGGAGACTTTTGGGATTAAAAAATCCTTGTTTGATGCTTTCACCTCATGAAGAAAACAAAGTCAAAGAAAGGGGCTTTGAAGGGTTCGGTCGACTGGATAGGGCTGGGCGGTCGACCTAACTTTGACAGGTTAGAAGCTTCGAGCGCTGGGAGAATCGATCGATCGGTCCAGTGGGGGCGGTCGACCGAACTCTGTAATTTTTACAGAGTTTTCAGCTCTGGGAGATTAGGTCGACCGCCCCTGCTGGCCAGGTCGACCGAACTCTGAAAAACATGTAGAAATAGCGTTGTTAGCCCATAAATCATATCCTTATAAAATATATTGTAAGACCACACTTTGTTCCATTCAATTTGAGTTGGTTTTGACTCATTCTGGGCTTTTGAAACATGATTCTTTTGAGCGTATTCTTGTGATAAAAGAATAGCTTTGAGAGCCTATATGAGCACTTACATCTATAAGAATGGATGTACTTAAACCATTTGCCATACCGGGATTTTGTTATCATCAAAATTGCATGGAGAAACTCAACAATCTCTCCCTTTTTGATGATGACAAAACTCTAGACTTTTAAGTGCATTGACGTGCTATTTAGGCGAATAGGGAACTTACAAAACATTGCATTTAATCCGCGCAAGGATCCACATGATTCTTGTACGAGGCGGACTTTACACTCACGCATAGTGAAGGATTTCAGATTGGCTAGCCCGTCTTTCATCCGACACCATTTGATATACAAAGAACCTCAATCAAAACCGATAATCCACAAGGCGATCAAACCAAGTAATCATTTCATTATGCCACATCCACTTAGGCCATTTAACTATTTTATTTGCCAAATAGAGAGGAAATAAAAGATATGAACCAATCAAATAATGTCAAATTCTAAGTGCATTCTTGTCATCATTTCATACCATTAGTTCAGTACAAGTACATTGATGCTTGAGAGCATGCAGGACTTCTAGATGCAAAGCAAACACAAATGAAAGACTGACTCACAAAATGAACCTCACAAATGAGCATACACACAAACATAGAGACACACATGCATAAGCTATATAGACCTGCACTTAACTACTTCTCTTTCTTTGGCATCATCAAAGAGGGGATGGGTTACAGAAAAGTGGACTCAAAAAGGAAACTGCAGGACCCAAAAACAATCACCAAAGAGAAGAAGCAAAAGCTCCTTAGATGCCATCTGCAGGAGACGGAGCATCTTGGCCAAGTTGAGGATCGTGGCAAGAATTGCTGAGATGATGGATGATGGAGTTGAGAAGGTCATCCTGGCTTAGCATGTGGTGCTGGATACCGACGAGAGAACGGGACGTAGTGTAGAAGGTGATGGGGACATCGAAGCAAGACCATTCATATTTTATTTGTATTTATGTCCTTTTATATTTGTATGTATAACCTTGTGTTATATGGGTACACAATTGTAAGTCTTAGTGGGTTTATTTGCAAACGGCCATTGGGTTTCTTTGCAAAAGGGCATGTAGGCCCAGCAGGGATCCCTTCCCTCCCTCTTATTGGTCCACATGGACCCCAGGGCCCATGGGGGCTGGTCCATGGTCCAAATGTGGACTTTGACCTAGATTTAATTAAAGAGACCAATTTCAAATTGGCCTCTTAAATGAGGGGGGCGAACCCCATTAAATTAGTAGTTTTTTGTGTGTTTTTTGACCAAGTTCCTCTCCCTTGTATGCCCCTCCAATAACCCTAGATCTGGGGTCATTTGGGTCATTCATGTGGAACTATATAGTCTATGTAATTTCCATTTTTATGTGAATTAATGAGAATTAATGAGAAGAATTGCCTTGGAGCAAATTTACGCCCCCTCCTCTCTCCCTCTAGTTCCTCCCTCCTCCTTCAGTATTTCAGGGTATAGACCCTTCTATCTTAGCCCCTCCACCTCTGATTTCTATCTCTGCCGCCGCCACCGCCATTCGTGCCGCCATCGAGCCGCAGCGAAGCTGCTTTCGAAGTGTTGTCCAGGTTCTATTTTGCTGGACAGAGGCTTACTCCAAGAATTTTAGATCCAAACTCCGACATCATCTGGAGCTGAGGTTTTCAGGGTGAGTTCTAGAGTTCATCACCACGTCCCAAAAAAATTGAAAAAAATTTCATCCCCCGTTTTATATTTTTCCATTTTCGTTCTTCCCAATCCACCAGTTTTGTCTGTAGTCTGTCCAGTGTTACAGCCACTCTGAGTTTTGCCCTTTTGTTCCCCTTCTTGATTTTTGTTTGAATCCCCAAATTTATTGGAGATTTTGTCCACCATACCCATCCTCCACAAATTTTCGTCAAATTTCAAAACCCCTCCACCTATTTTTAGAAATTGAGTCTTTTCCCCAATATCAGTTCTTTTTCTATTGTCTAGATCCGACCACCCGGTACTAGAAAATACTTTTACCCAGTCAAATCTCAACCAAACCTTTCTTAAGATATATCCCCGTTTTCCTCTCTTCGGCCTCTACCACTTTCATGAAGAGCACAATAGCTGAACTGGAGGTATACAATGCAGTCAACGTGAACTCTCAGGAAAAAGTACTTCTGTCCTGAGATTTCAGGTCATGTCAACCAGCAGCTTGGAAATTCGGTCAAGACCAGATCTGGGAGATCCAATTTTTTCTCTCTGACCATAGATCAAAGTATTTGGAGTTAGCTTTCCAATGGTACCTATTGTGCATCGATCCGACACCGGGAGTTACCGCAACAGTAGATTTCGTCGGGACGCGTGGGTCTGAAAAAGTAGTCCAGATCCGTGGGCAGCAACTCCGACGAGTGAAGATCGGAGCCGCCCGGCCTCCGACCGGTGAACCAGTGCATCACCTTCCCAGGGAGCACCCCTCCAGACATCCCCATCACAACTATGCCGCTCCGGGCCCACGCGGCCCCACGGATCAGCACGTGGGCCCCACGGTCGTGAGTACGTGTGCCGCCGAAGCAACACGAGAAGCGGTCTGTCAACCCGAAACAGCTACTCTCGGGCCCCACTGTGTCGCCCTTTACCTCCCTGCGTGGAGTGGGCAGTAATTTGTCTTACTGTAATTATTGTGTATTTACTATTCCGGGAGTACGAGTTCGACCGAGAAGTCTTCCCCATGCCCGGTAGCGTGGAGGTATCGTATTCGTTCCATCTTGACATTTACTTCATTTCGTATTTATTTCTTTATGCCGCTGCTAGAGAGCATGCTAAGATCGTAGCTTGCTATACTTTTTATATCACCGCTGCTGCGAGAGAGAGCGAGACCATCCCGTGATTCGATCTGGGCACGATGAGAGAGTTTGACCACCCTAGCTCACTGCCGGTTTCACAACCGTGCACGTCCGTACGCTTCCCTCGTTAGGGGCAATCGCGAGCTTGCTTAGAGTCCCAGGATCGCATATCCAATTGGAGTCGAGTCACGTGTCCGTCCCGCATCAATTTGGTATCAGAGCGCCAGTTGAGTCTAGGGTGTCTAAAATCAACAAAAAAAGAGTCGTTTAAGTCGGTCTAAGTGTCACATTTGCATACCATTAATTAGTATATCAAAAGGTGTTGTCCGAACGTTAGGCTACGCCTATCGGGAAGGCCGCACACTTGCGCGACTGATCTTCGCATCGATTAACTCCGCCACGTACCGAGTCTTGGTTTAAGTCTAGGAGCATCATCCTTGCATTAGTCCGTGCCTCCTAGTCCTAGTGTCATTGCATGCCCACTCGGTGAGGTACCCAATACCATCGCCCTACACCTATGGCCAACCCGCGAGATACCATCTCGGGAGACCTTCACGCCATGCACTCCTCGATCATGGCCCTCATAGTCCGAATGGACAAATACGAGGCAACCTTTAAGAGCTTCTCGGACAGTATAGATGGCCGGTTTAATGCCATGGAGGAATGGATGGAGTCATCCGACAGATCTGTCTAAGGTCTGGTCGGACGGTTGGATAGGATGTCTCACGGAGACCCTCCTAGAGTGGCCCCGGGCCCACCCACACCCGTTCAGGCGGCTGCCCAAGGCCAAGCCATTCCCATAGCCCAGGCCCAGCCTACCCTTTTGGTCCAGGACCCACCGGCACATGCTCCTTAGCCACCACAAGCTCCTCCACCCGTCCCTCCTCGGGTCCCCGAACTATCACGCCGCGACCTTGGTCTCGAGGACTATGGGTCCGACAATGCCTACGAGGGGTATGGTCAACGCCATCATGGCCTTCAACCACAGAGAGATGAGGAGGACAATAGGGTCCTTAAGATCGTGCGAGCGGACCCTCCCATTTTTTACAGGTCTTTGGATCTAAAAGTCTATTTAGATTGGGAGTTCGGCATGGACCGATACTTCGATTGGTATGATATGTCGGAGGGTCGAAGGATCCGATTTGCTACCATGAAGCTCATGGGACAGGCACAAACCTATTGGAAGAATGTAGAGAGCCTGTTATTTCAGCGGCTAGAGCCCCCGATTGATACATGGGGTGAAATGAAGATTAAGCTTTGGCAAAAGTACCTTCCTCCCACGTACCGTCAGCGACTCATCGATAGGTGGTAGAGTCTTAGCCAGGGAGACCGGTCCGTCTCCGAATACATCGCTGAATTTGATGAGTACTTTCTGCGATGTGGTGTCACGGAGGAGAGCACCATGCCCGTTTCCCACTTTCAACGTGGTTTGCGGCCACACTATCAGTATGAGCTTTTCCTCCGCAATGCCAAAACGTTGGAAGAGGCATATCAGGTTGCTCTCGAGTTGGAGCAATTTGAGGGAGAGTTTGAGCCTAGCCATCGGTCGGGCCCCACCCTTTTTCAGAGTACCAAACCCCGTCACTCTTTAGGCCCACCTCAGCGGGTCCCCATGGCTCGATCTCAGGAGCCCACCCATCAGGAGCATTTCGCTCCGCGGCCTCGCCCTCCCCCACCTCGAGATCTACCTCCATCCCAACCCCCGTCACCAATTGCCCGCCCTCAGGCACCGGCACCCCCACCCCTATTGCCCATGGCACCTACACCTCCACTCCTGTTGCCTACACCCCCAACCCGTCGGGAGGATAAGGGTAAGGGCCCTCTTATCGGAGAGACCAGTAGGTCACGGGTGTAGTGTTTCCACTGTCATGGGTTTGGCCATATCGCCAACCAATGTCCCACTCGTGCCACACTAGCCCTAGGGGTTGGAGAATCTTCACCTTCTGGGCTTGTGACTGTCAGCTACGAGGCCGATCCGGAACTAGCGATGAGTACTATGAAGCGGAAGGTCTAAAGGAGCCTACCGATGTTTAGGATGCAGTCACTTAGTGGGGTTGATGTCATTGCATTAAGTCTAGGGTCATGCATGAGTCAATTTTGTTTCTTTGTGTGATTTGTTTTGAGTGGTTTGTTAGGAGTCTGCATGCGTCCTGTGCAAGCTTGTTGATGTCAGTCTCCTATGAGTGAGAGGCAAGTGGACTTGCTAGAAGAGTATGGGATCAGTTCTACATCTATGCCCCGGATCTAGTCACCTACAGGGACCCAGCAGTGATTCCTAGTGAGTCTTCGAGCCGCCTCCTTCCCCTTGAGAGTGACACCACCCCGGAGTGTTCCACCACTAGTCTCTTCCCATAGTAGCATGCGCATATCGAGTATATACGAATGGGCAAGTGACGATCACTCGGAGTGGAGCGTATCCGCCCTACTTGGTACGGTGACGGATCTGCCGGAGCTATTCAAGCAATCACCCCTTTACTCGACGGGGTCGAGTTCTTCCCACCCGGGGAGAATTGATGGGGACATCGAAGCAAGACCGTTCATATTTTGTTTGTGTTTATGTCCTTTTATATTTGTATGTATACCCTTGTGTTATATGGGTACACAATTGTAAGTCTTAGTGGGTTTATTTGTAAAAGGCCATTGGATTTTTTTGCAAAAGGGCATGTAGGCCCAGCAGGGACCCCTTCCCTCCCTCTTATTGGTCCACATGGACCCCAGGGCCCATGGGGGTTGGTTCATGGTCCAAATGTGGACTTGGACCTAGATTTACTTAAAGAGACCAATTTAAAGTTGGCCTCTTAAATGAGGGGGGCGAACCCCATTAAATTAGTAGTTTTTTTGTGTGTTTTTTTGACCAATTTCCTCTCCCTTGTATGCCCCTCTCATAACCCTAGATCTGGGGTCATTTGGGTCATTCATGTGGAACTATATAGTCTATGTAATTTCCATTTTTATGTGAATTAATGAGAATTAATGAGAAGAATTGCCTTGGAGCAAATTTGCGCCCCCTCCTCTCTCCCTCTGGTTCCTCCCTCCTCCTTCATCATTTTAGGGTATAGACCCCTTCTATATTAGCCCCTCCACCTCTGATTTCTATCTCTGCTGCCGCCGCCGCCGTTCGTGCCGCCATCGAGCCGCCGCGAAGCCGCTTCCGAAGTGCTATCCAGGTTCTATTTTACTGGATAGAGGGTTACTCCGAGAATTTTAGCTCCCAACTCTGACATCATCTAGAGCTGAGATTTTTAGGGTGAATTCTCTAGTTCATCACCACATCCGAAAAAAATTGAAAAAAATTCCATCCCCCGTTTTATATTTTTCCATTTTCGTGCTTCCCAATCCAGCAGTTCTGTCTGCAGTCTATCCAGTGTTACAACCACTCTGAGTTTCGCCATTTTGTTCCCCTTATTGATTTTTGTTTGAATCCCCAAATTTATTGGAGGTTCTGTCCACCATCCCCATCCTCCACAAATTTTCGTCGAATTTCAAAAGCCCTCCACCTATTTTTAGAAATTAAGTTTTTTACCCAAATTCAGTTCTGTTTCTGTTGTCCAGATCCGACCACTCGGTATTAGAAAATACTTTTCCCCAGTCAAATCTCCACCAAACCTTTCATAAAATATATCCTCGTTTTCCTCTCTTCGGCCTATACCACTTTCATGAAGAGAACAACAGCTGAATCGGAGGTCTACAATGCGGTCAATGCCAACTCTCAGTAAAAATCACTTCTGTCCTGATATTTCGGGTCCTATCAACTAGCAGCTTGGAAATTCGGTCAAGACCAGATCTGGGAGATCCAATTTTTTCTATCTGACCATAGATTGAATGATTTGGAGTTAGCTTTCCAACGGTACCTCTTGTGCGTCGATCCGACACCGGGAGTGACTGCAGCAGCAGATTTTGTCGGGACGCACGGGTCTGAAACAGCAGTCCAGATCCGTGGGCAGCAACTCCGACGAGTGAAGATCGGAGCCATCTGGCCTCCGACCGGTGAACCAGTGCCCCGCCTTCCCAGGGAGCACCCCTCCAGATGTCCCCGTCACAGCGGTGCCGCTCCGGGCCCACACGGCCCCACAGACTAGCACGTGGGCCCCACGGTCGTGAGTATGTATGCCGCCGAAGCAACACAAGAAGCGGCCCGTCATCCCGAAACCGCTACTCCCGGGCCCCACTGTGTCGCCCTTTACCTCCCTGCGTGGAGTGGGCAGTAATTTGTCTTGCTGTAATTATTGTGTATTTACTGTTCCGGGAGTACAAATTCGGCCGAGAAGTCTTCCCCACGCCCGGTAGTTTGGAGATATCGTATTCGCTCCCATCTCGACATTTGCTTCATTTCGTATTTATTTCTTTATGCCGTTGCTAGAGAGCATACTAGGATCGTAGCTCGCTATACTTTTTATATCACCGCTGCTGCGAGAGAGAGCGAGACCGTCCCGTGATCCGATCCGGGCACGACGAGAGAGTTTGACCACCCTAGGTCACTGTTGGTTTCTCAACCGTGCACGTCTGTATGCTTCCCTCGTTAGGGGCGATCGCGAGCTTGCTTAGAGTCCCAGGATCGCATATCCAATTGGAGTCAAGTCGCGTGTCCGTCCTGCATCAGAAGGCTTCGCGAGTGTCTTCATTGCAAGTAGAGAGAGTGGCCATGTACTGAGTGACGATAGCCAAGGAGTTGGAGAAGGTAGCCATCTGGCCGTGCATTGATTCAAGTAAATTACCAATGTAGGAAAAGGATGTATCAATGTTACTCCCAAAAGTAGACAGTTGCTCCCCAAAGGTATCCACCTTAGTTTCTAAGCTAGTGAGCCGCCTATCAAAGCCCTCAAAGTCTGCCCAAGATGGCTGTCCAGCACCCTAAGAAGAGGACTCCCCGTGAAAGAATTATGATGGAGGCAGCACATCCGGATCTGCATAGTGAGGAGGAGGTGGAGGTGGCTGTTCCTCTGCCTGAATTGGAGGGGGAGCTTCCCCTTGACCCTACTGCTGCTGCAGCTCTTCTTCCTCTTCTTCTTCAGATTCTTCTCCATAAATGGGCACATTTCTGTGAAGCTGACCATCTGGACCCCAATAGTATCCAAAATCTGTGAAAATCTTATGCTTATTGTAGATATCATCTTGTCTAACTCAAACAAACAATTCATCAGTCAAATTGATCCCAGCATATATAAATACTCCCGTCAACTGAGAGGCATAAGGCAAAGATCTTCTCATTTGGGTTCGGCATGTCCCAATTAAATCTGTCATCAGCCGACCCATGTTGACTGAAATTCCATTCATAACATGGTAACACAGAAATTTGTGAACCTCTGTCACTTCATTCCTACTCCCACTTTTTGGATATATAAGTGAGGTGAACATGTGGTGCAGAATCTGCTGCACTGGTGGAAAATAATTTGCATTTAAGGTAATCAAATCACTAACACCATGCACATAGTCACAGTTCATCATAGCAATAAATGTATCCTCAACTTCGCCATGACCAAAAACCATGTTAGCTCCTATGGCTGACACTCCTAAAGCATGTTCAAAAAGGTCCGGAGTAATGTGAATCTCAACTCCTTGAACAACCGTATATAACTCTTCATTCCTCTCAATCAAATGTCCATAAAATTGTTGATCTAGATTTGGGTAATATCTTGTATATCTAGTGACAAAATCTGTCCAACCTTGTTGAATCTCAAAGACGGCACATAGATCGGGCAGAATCTCGTTCACCTCATTGAAGTCAACCAGTCGAGGGTCGATAATGGGCCGTGGAGGCAACCGCTGTGCATGTGGAGGTGTAGGAGCCCGTTGACGTGGAGAAGCCGGGGCCTCACCTCTCCGGGCACTGGATTCCCCCTGGATAGAACGCTGAGAGCTCCGACGAGGTGCCATCCTAGACTTATAAATTGTTGTGGAAACCCTTGAGTTGCGAACCTCTTCCCTCGGGAGTGGATGGAGATCAGATGACACACCAAGAGATGGCGGAAGAACCGTCTCCACAAGCAGGAGCTCAGAGAGTGGCTGCAAGGTCGCACAAGCCACGGTGGAAATGTCGTCCTGAGATGGTGACGAACATGCCGGATTTTGTGCGGATGGAAGAAAGAGGAGGTATTACGACTTGAGAGAGAGGGTTTAGGGTGTTTTAGGGTTGGAGAAGGAATGGGAGAGTGAATGGGTGTGAGAGAATGAAGAAATAGGGTTTGAAGCCCCCCTTTAAAAGGGGTTCGGTTGAGGGTCAGCCGGTCCGGTTTGCAGTATTCGGTCGACCGGACGCGGGTTGGCGGTCGACCGGAATGGTCGACCTAGCCCTAATCCCCCCCTTTTTTTGATAACTCTTTCAACCCTTTTCTTCCTTTTCTTTATATGATAACTCCTTCAACCCATTTCTTCCTTTTATTTTAAACTTCACTTGCCCCCTTTCTTGTGTAGAGAAGAGAAGGAATGGTTGATGCTTCTGAGACGACTGATTTAGGAGCTTTTCTGAAACTCCCCCTCAGAAAGTGCCTTAGATCCTGAGATCATTGGGTCCACACTTATTTGATCAAGGAGTATGCAGCCTTAGAAGAATTTCAAGGAGAGCTGTATGTATAAATACATTCAAGCATGCAATGGTATATATATATATATATACACACACACACAACTTATTGGTGATAACCAGATAGAGTATGCATGGGAATCTACCCTTTATACAAATGAGTTTCTACAAGTGCAACTCTTAACCTAAATGCGGACCTAGTTATGTATGCTTTCACCCTTGCACATACCAAGTTCCCTTCTTATTTTACTGAATTGTTCCTGGTTTAGGGGTTTTGTGAACATATCGGCTAACTGATTGTGTGTGTCAATGAAATTCAATTCAAAAACCTATTTTCATACATGATCCCTCAGAAAATGATGCCGTATGTCAATATGCTTTGTCCTAGAATGTTGTACAGGATTTTTAGACAAGCTAATTACACTGGTGTTATCACATAAGATTGGAACACATTTCAGTTCAACATCCAAATCAAGTAATTAATTTTTGATCCAGAGTACTTGGGCTCCACAACTTCCGGCGGTAACATATTCAGCCTCGGCCGTTGAGAGAGCTACTGAATGTTGTTTCTTAGAGGCCCATGAGACTAGGCACCCTCCGAGAAACTAACAATACCCACTAGTACTCTTACGATCTATAATACAACTAGCATAATCCTCATCGGTATATGCAATCAAATCAAATGAACTACCGATGGAAAATCACAAGCCAAAATCTAACGTGCCAATTAAGTATCGAAAAATCCGTTTAACAGCCAATAAATGAGATTCTTTGGGACATGGTTGAAAACGAGCACATAGACATACGCTGAATTGAATGTCAGGGCGACATGCTGTGAGATACAGTAGTGATCCGATCATACCTCGAAATAGTGTGAGATCTATTGTTTTACCATTTTCATCTTTGTCTAACTTCGTGGTTGTGGCCATCAGAGTTGACAGGGGTTTTACTTCTACCATCCCATATTTATTTAACAACTCCAATGTGTACTTAGCTTGATTTATAAAAATACCTTCAGACGTTTGCTTCACCTGCAATCCAAGAAAAAATGTAAGTTCACCCATTAAGCTCATCTCAAACTCTCCTTGCATTATTTCTGTAAATTCATCACATAAGTCATAATTAGTCGCTCCAAAAATTATATCATCAACATACACTTGAACCACTAATATGTCTTTACCTGATTTTCTCGTGAAGAGTGTTTGGTTAACCTTACCTCTTTTGAAACCATTTTCAATTAAGAATGAAGTGAGCCTTTCATACTAGGCCCTTGGTGCTTGCTTTAATCCGTACAAGACCTTCTACAGCTTGTACACGTGTTGTGGATGTTTTGGGTCTTCAAAACCTGGAGGTTGTTCTACAAAAACATCCTCTTTGATGTACCCGTTAAGAAAAGCATATTTAACATTCATCTGAAATAATTTGAAGTCGAGAAAACAATCAAAGGATAATAGAATCTGGACTGCTTCTAATCGAGCAACCGGTGCAAAAGACTCATCAAAATCAATGCCCATCTCCTGGCTATACTTTTTGGCTACAAGTCGGGCCTTGTTCCTAACAACCAATCCCGTGTCATTTAGTTTATTTCTGAAAACCCAACATGTTCCAATTACAGGATGATTCTTGGGACAAGGCACGAGAGACCACACTTCGTTCCTTTCAAACTGGTGTAGCTCTTCAGGCATAGCTTGAATCTAGGATTCATTTTTAAGAGCTTCATGAACATCCTAAGGCTCTTCTTGAGTGATTAAGGCCATGAAATCCTCTTCTTCCACTTGCCTTAGTGAAGATCTAGTTCTTACCCCATCTTCAGGATTACCTATGATGTTTTCAGCAGGGTGATCTTTTTAGAACGTGGAGGAACTTGGCAAGTCGAGGTGTTGCATTTGTTATTTTTGAAGTGTCTCAATTGATGGATCCTCATCCTTTTCATCCTTACTGGAAGTTCCTTCCGTTGGTTCATCCTTAGCTTTAGATGATCCAGCATCAGTTGGATGTTTAGGAGCTTCATCTGCATCCAAGGTAGAAGAAATTTGATTTGTTCGTTTTAATCCAGATTCATCAAAAATAACATGAGGACTTTCTTCAACAACCAAAGTCCTTTTATTAAATAATCTGTAAGCTCTAGAGTTTAATGCATAACCTAGGAAGATTCCTTTGTCACTCTTTTCATCAAACTTACCTGGTTTAGACTTACCATTATTCAGAATGAAGCATGGGCATCCAAAGGGTTTAAGATAGGAAATATTTAGTTTCTTACCCCTTGTAGAGCTCATATGGGGTTTTCTTCAAAATGGGCCTTACCATTGCCCTGTTGATGATGTAACATGTTGTACTTACCGCCTTAGCCCAAAAATATTTGGGTAGGGAGTTCTCACTTAACATGGCCCGTGCCATGTCTATCAAGGCTCTATTTTTCCTCTCCACTACTCCATTTTATTGAGACGGCCTGGGTGATGAGAAGTTGTGCGTATATCCTTGCTCTTGGCAAAAACTACTGAATTCATGATTTTTAAACTCACCACCATGATCATTTTGGATTGTGGTGATGAGGTACCCTTTATCATTTTAGATTTTCCTGCAAAATACTTGAAATTCCATCAAGGCATCACTCTTATTGGCTAAAAATAACACCCATGTAAATCTAGAGTGATCATCAACAATCACAAATCCATAAGATTTTCCTCCTAGGCTGGATGTCCTAGTTGGACCAAAAAGATCAAGGTGTAGCAGTTCTAAAGGCCTAGCGGTATAAACAATATTTTTATTTTTGAAAGAGATGCGTGTTTGCTTGCCTTTTGTGCAAGCCTCACATATCTTATCACTTTCAAATTTTAATTTTGGCAAACCATTTACTAAGTCATGTCTAGACAATTTAGAGATTACTCCAAAACTAGCATGACCTAGTCTTTGGTGTCATAGCCATGCATTGTCATGGTTGTTTGCTACCAAGCACATATCATCACCGGAAACATCATCAAGATCGATAGTATATACATTGTTGTTCCTTTTGTCGATGAATTTGATTTCATTAGAGATTTTATTCATGACAAGGTAGTGAGTTTCATCAAAAATAATTTTAAAACCATTGTCACACAATTGGCTTATACTAAACAGGTTATGATTCAAGCATTTCACTAAAAGGATATTTTCAATCAAGATTTCAGAATTCTTACCTATGTTGCCTATTCTAATTATTTTACCTTTGTCCTTTCCACCAAAGACAACTGAGCCTCCATCCTTGTCTTGTAGAGTAGAGAACACCTTCTGGTCCCCTGTCATATGCCTTGAGCAACTGTTGTCCAAGTACCATTTGCTCCCCCTGGCTTCAAAACATATCTATAAAAAATAACATTCTCATCCAATTATTTTTGGTACCCAAACTAATTTGAGTTCATATTAGTTAGTCCAATTCTGCATATATCTTTTTCTTGTCCAAGCAGCATGATTTCTTTGTGTGTTTTGTTTGAACCATCAATTAGCAACAACATGACCAAATCTACCACAACGAAAGCATTTAACATTAGAAAATATTCTTTGATATTTGTGTGGTTTAGATTGAACATGTGTTGGCTTAGTGTGAGAGCATGAGGCACAGTTATTGTCTTTTTCAAGAACAAAGGAAGTTGTGATCTTATTCTCAAAAGATTTTTTATTCTGGGAAATATACCCCAAACCTTCTTTTTGGAAGTTAACCTTGACTCCCAGCAAATTATCTAAGTTGTGTTTGCCTTTGACAAACCTGGATAAGGTGGACTGCAATTCAACCACCTCTTTATTCAAACTCACATTTTTATTTTCAAGTTCTGAAATTGAAAATGTAAGAACTTCTTTTTCATTTTTAAAATTTTCACAAACTTTTTCAATTTCAGACATTTTACATGATAACTCCTCTTTGACATTTTCAATATCTGAAATTGTTTGAAGCAAAGTTTCTCTTTCTTCAGTTAGTTCAAACCATTCCTGCTCAAGTTTTTCGAACTTAACTG
The DNA here is from genome assembly GCA_022559845.1 of Amorphophallus konjac. NCBI lineage: Eukaryota > Viridiplantae > Streptophyta > Magnoliopsida > Alismatales > Araceae > Amorphophallus > Amorphophallus konjac. Next base: position 248,070,781 of record CM040119.1, read on the forward strand.
AAGAACCCTCATGTGTGAGATCTTCTATCTTTTTCTTGAGAGATTTATTTTCAGACCTCATTTTCTTGTATTTCAAATATAACTTATATTCTGACTCCCATTATTCATTTGAAATAAAATCAGGATCCGAATTTACCTCAGTTGAATCATCTTCGTGTGCCATAAGGCATAGGCTTTCCATGAGCTCCCCGAGCTCTTCTTCGGACTGCTTTTCCTCTTCGTCGCTCCATGTGGCGACCATAGCTTTGGGCTTTTTGAAATTTTCTTTCTTGAACTTTCTTTTCAAATCTGGGCACTCTCCTCTCATGTGCCCAGGCTTCTTGCACTTGTAGCATATGATGCTATTTGGCTTGCTAGGCTCCCCCTTGGTTTGAACAGGCTTCCTTTGACCCTTTTTAAAATTTCCTTAGAAGTTTCTTTTTCTTCTCAGGAATTTCTTCACTTGGCGAGTTCACATGGCCAAGTTCTCTTCCCATCACTTCCTTCAGTGGACTCCTCTTCTTGGGAGTCATCGTCAGGTTGGTGATGTTGGGTCCGATAGGTGCAACTAGATCTAGAAGGGAGGGTTGAATAGATCCTACTAAAAGACTATGACCAATTAAAAACTTTAGCTAATTAACTCATAAACAACAACTAGAGTGCACATGAGGCACTTAGACATAAAGCACATCGGAATAAGTAGATGGCTCAAGTGAAAACGGCAAAGCACGGTCCTACGAGCTTGAGTGTGCGATGGAGATAACCAAGATTACATGCATTGAAACACGCCCACCAACCTATGAATGGGGATAGAGAAGATGGATCAATCTCACAAAGAACAACCCACTACACAGTGCATTTTTAAGGTGTTTCAATCTACAAACCCGCAGACCTACGTCCACCCCTCACCAAACCGGTGAGGCTTTACCACACGCTGCGAACGCAGCTCCACTTCCTACACACAAACCGGTAGGGACAATTTTCCACACATGCTACGAGTGTAGCACCACACGGGGATGACGCCCCACATACACACACGAGGACGAGGTCCTCACGGCGCAACTGTAGGAACGGGGATGAACCCCACACAGACACACACAAAAAAACAAACAACAAGCTGCAAGTGCAGCAACCACACTTGGGACAGTCTCCCAAGAACACACAAGGCTGAACACAGCCAAGGACTCACTTTCGATCTCTAAACAGACCACCTGACACACACTTGAAACATTGATTTAGAAAAGCAAAATGAAAGTCTAACAGCAGGGCAAGAAGAAGGCACTGTGGCTTCATGATGAACCCCAACTAAGCTTGGGGCTGGCTGTAAAGAATGGGCTGCACTCTCATTAACTTCTTCTTCCTCCTTCACCAGTGGTTTAACTTGAACCCGGGTTGGGCTACTCTCTTTCTTTTCTCCCTTCTCAGATATTCTTCTTTGAACGCTAAAAGGCGTGGCTCTCTCACTGGGCAGCAACAGCTTCAGCTCTCTCTCTTCTGAACAGCCGCTCCTCATCATACATGAGCTACTCCTTTTATAGACGCAAGAAAATCCTTTCAGAAGAAGATCTTAGGCAGCATGTGATTGGCTCTTTGTAAACAGTTATTTGTCTTGAGGGTGCTTTTATCTTGGCAGCCTCTGATTGGCAATGGAGGCAGCAAAAATACTTTAAGGCTTTCTTGTTACTTGGGTTGACCAGAGAGTATGTGAGTAGATGCTTCCCAAGCAAGATATGCAACATCTTCTTTTTCTTCAGCTGGCAGGACAGTCAAGGACATCATTTTGTCCTGTGCAATCTCAGTGATAGATCATCTGATTAGCTGAGGCAAAAGGCTAGGTACCAGGAAAGGTGACTACTCCCTGATATGGGAACATGCTTTTCCATTGACCAAAAGGACTGATTTAGCAAGCCAATGATGACAAGGATGGTTGACTGACCAAGGACACCTTCTAGACCTTAAAAGACATGTTTTTGGGCATTTACGGTTCCTATTTTTGCTCTCTGGATCCTTTTCTGAAAACACTGCAGGTTTGCTACAAATGGCCTTGGGAGCCACTCACTGAGGCATTTCATTAAACAGGTTCTTCTTCTTCATTGAGGTCGATGCATAAGAGGACTTGAGCAAGTGAGGTCAGTGCAGTTGAATTGGGCTCATTGAGGCATTTCATCAAGCAGTATGTATATGCATAGACCTTGGTCTCTACATGTGCACAGACCCCTGGACAAGCTTGGACTTCAATGTGCATGGACTTATACATGTGCGCAGACCTGAATTCCAAATGTGCACAGACCCTAGACATGCTTAGACCAATATGTGCACATACTTGATATGTGCACAGACCTGGTTATGCAAATGTGAATGTGCACAGACTTGGTTAGGCAAATGTGCACAGACTTGGATATGTGACACATGCATAGACCTAGATGTGTTGAAGGCAAACATGCACAGACCTATATACATTGAAGACAAACATGCATAGACCTTTTATGGCTAAGATGCATATGTGCACCGACCTTGTATAGCTTAGGTGCAAATGTGCACTGACCTGGTATGCCACAAGGTAGATGTGCATTGACCTTACTAGTCCAAAATGCAAAAGTGCATCGACCTCATATGTCAGAGAATGAATGTGCATCGACCTTACCTGGTCAGTAGAAGATATATGCACCGACCTTGATAGTCACATATGCATAAACCTAACAACGTGTGTCGGCCTTTGTTTTGAGCTAGCGAGATGTGCATCGACCTTGGCTTGTGCTAGGCAGAAGGTGCATCGACCTTACTTCTTCAAAGGCTGAATGTGCGTTGACCTTAGTCCTTTAGTTTTGGCATGTGCATCAACCTTACTTCTCCAAAGTCTGAATGTGCGTCAACTTTAGTGCTTCAACTTGGGCATGTGCATCGACCTTACCTTCAGAAGTAGCCAATGTGCCTCGACCTTACTTCTTCATGAATAGTAATTTGCATCGATCTTACTTCTTCATGAACAGAAACGTGCATCGACCTTAGTCTAGAGTTGGCAGAAGGTGCATTGACCTTAGTTACTGTGCTAGCCAGATGTGCAACGACCTTGCTTCTTCATGAACAGTGATGTGCATCGACCTGTGTTCTGTGCAGCTTGATGTGCATTGACCTTTGTACTGTAGAATGTGAGGTAGCATCGACCTTGGCTTGTGCTAGCGAAATGTGCTATGACCTTGATATGCACAGAACAGAAATGTGCATCGACCTTAGTCTTCACCAGACTAAAATGTGCATCGACCTTCGTCTTCACCAGACTAAAATGTGCATCGACCTTAGTCTTCACCAGACTAAAAAATTACAGAATAATCTTTTCTTTCTTTTGCCAAGCTATTTCTTGGTTTCTGTGCCTGCCAACCATTTCTTGATATCTGTGCATGCCTATTGCCTAGATTTTCATGCACCCTACTGTGTTATCACATGCCTTGATTTTTGTGCCTCCAGTTGCCTATATTGGCGTGCCGTTCTTGACTTCTTACATTTTACTTACAATGACCTGAATTGCAAGAGTGTTGACATCATCAAATGCAGGTCAGACTAATCAATGACTCCATAGGTAGACATCATCAAAACCAAAGAATTAAGCATGTTACATACATGCCCAACAGGTGAGCTTTCAAGGCCACAGTTTTCTTCTTCTTCGTTTATTCCTCAGCTGTTCTCTTCATGTTTATCTCATAGGTCATTAGTGACCCTATGAGCTCATCCAAGGAGAGTGTGGATAGATTCTTTGAATCTTCAAGAATCGTGGCGTTTGTGTGCCACACAGGTAGAAGAGATCTCAATACCTTCCTCACAAGTTCGGAGTTAGTGTACACCTTCCCAAGGCCTTTGAGACCATTGGTAATCTCTGTTAACCTCGCGAACATTTCTGAGATCGTTACTTCCGGCTTCATTTTAAACAACTCATAATCCCTGACCAGCATATTGGCTTTGGTTTCCTTGACTTTGGAGGTTCCTTCATAAATAAGCCGCAGCTTGTCCCACATTTCCTTTGCTGAGTTGCACATAGAAACATGAGAGTATTCATTAGGATGGATAGCACACTACATAATGTTCATAGCATTAAAATTTATTGTGGATTTTTTAATATCTTCAATAGTCCATTCATCTTTATTTATGGAAAGCTCATATGGGCCCTTGTCCACCACCCTCCAAATCTCGTTCTCTTGGGCTCTCAGAAAAATATGCATTCTATTTTTCCAATATGAATAATTCGAGCCGTCAAAGTATGGAGGACGGTGAATTGAGTGACCCTCAGGCATCATTCCCTTGTTCGCCATTGATCTGGATCTTACTCTAGATCGTTAGATTTGAAAAATATAGAGCCTTAGCTCTGATACCAATTGAAGTCCCGTGATCAATGACACCCAAGAGGGGGGGTGAATTGAGTAATTATAAAATTTAACAAAACCTTAGCCGATTTAAACAAGTGTGAAGAACAGCAACAAGGAAGTTCAGATCTATATAGAAACTATTAGATCTAACAAAGTCTATCACACACAACGAATCCTTGGTACCGTGGCGGACATGTGAATCCGAAGATTCTACTCACGCAAAGTGTTATCTTCCTGACAAGGTTTGCCTTATCTATCAGAACCCACCTTTTAATATACCATAGATCTGATGTGAAGATGATTTGTTGTGCTAGATCTAACTCAAGAGATACAAATGATCTAATCTACGTGTGTGCTTACACAGAATGGAGATAGGAGAAAAGGATCAAACCACACAAGAGACAACGATTTTTAGGTGGTTCGGATGCAACAACGGCAACCTACGTCCACCCCTCACAAACTATGAAGATTCACACACAATCTTATAAGGGATTACAAGATCTGAACACGCACACACGTAGAGAGATAGAACCTCCCACGAAGGTGTAAACACACCGAAGCACACACAAATCTGATAGAAATCAAACATACACACACGGATATGGAAAGATCCACACACAAATGAATGTTTAGAGATTATAAAAAGCACACTCTTGAAGCTCAGGGAATATGGAAGAAGAAACACAAAAGAAAAACTATGGTTTAAGCTCCCCCTGAGTAGATGATGCAGATTTTGGATGAAGCTTGAATCTCCAATTGATTTGAGGTTGATTGACTTCAGATTGATCTTGAAAAGCTTGGAGATAGATGAAGAATTCCTGGATGAAGCACTGTTCACGGAGCTATAGTATCAGCCTTCTTTCTCCCCTTGATAGTCTCCTTGATCTCCCTTGAGTGATTAGGGTTTCTTTGCCCTAAGAGGTGTTTTTATAACACTTGAATGGTAAAGGATAGGCCAAGACACAGATCCACAATTCCAAGGATGTCTGGAGACTTTTGGGATTAAAAAATCCTTGTTTGATGCTTTCACCATGTGAAGAAAACAAAGAAAAATAAAGGGGCTTCGAAGGGTTCGGTCGACCGGATAGGGCTGGGCGGTCGACCTAACTTTTACAGGTTGGAAGCTTTGAGCGCTGGGAGAATCGGTCGACGGTCCAGTGGGGGCGGTCGACCGAACTCTATAATTTTTACAGAGTTTTCAGCTCTGGGAGATTAGGTCGACCGCCCCTGCTGGCCAGTTCAACCGAATTCTGAAAAACCTGCAGAAATAACGCTGTTAGCCCATAAATCATATCCTTATAAAATATACTGTAAGACCACACTTTGTTCCATTCAATTTGAGTTGGTTTTGACTCATTCTAGGCTTTTGAAACACGATCCTTTTAAGCGTATTCTTGTGATAAAAGAATAGCTTTAAGAGCCTATATGAGCACTTACATATGTAAGAATGGATGTACTTAAACCGTTTGCCATACCGGGGTTTTGTTATCATCAAAATCACCTGGAGAAACTCAACAAGCTTAGTAAGGGTGAAAAATAGCTACTTAAGGGTGGCAAATAGGTTGCCAGTAGAGAACATCACCCAAACACGTGAGGAACGCGTGAGCTGTCCTTGTGCCTTTGATACCAATGATTGGCACGTTATCCTAGGATGGTAGGCTCGCTCACAGACCTTTCCAGAAGAGAATATTCTTCTGTGCCAAGTGGACTAATGGAATTTCAGTGGATTAATTAGGTTATCCTGATGGGATCCAGAGGCTCTATTGTATATAAACATTCTAAGCTTCTGAAGAAAAGGCTACTGCCTTCGAAGAAAAAAAAAGAGAGCCCATTTGAGAAGAATAAGAGAGTTACCTCTTGAGCCAAAGAGAAAGAGAAAGAAAAAGAAAGAGAGAAGTGATCGCAGCCCAGTTTGAGAGAAGATTGTTCTGGTTTTTGGTGAGAGCGCTTGAATCAACATTCAGAGCTACATTTGATTGTTTCCTCTACTGTATATTTCGTTTCTTATTGTCTTTATTTCTCTGATTTCCTTGAGTCAATTTTGTTGTCATTCCCTGATAGTGCATTGTTGCATTTATCGGAGGTGTGATCAGTCTGAAATGGTCAGATCCTGGTTTGTATTCTAGGGTGCGAGGTGGGTTCCTCGTGTGCTACCATGGTGCAGTGTTGCAGGATCTACTGGGGCAGAATCAATGGTGTGTTCATCGGATTGGTGAGCACGGGTTCCCTCTGGGTCTTCAAAGGAAGAGAGGAGGTTGTTCCTCTGGCGAGTAAGTTGTGTAATCAGCTGTTGTAGTGGTTTCATCCAAGCTTAGTGAAGCCCCATCCTGATCAGGCGAGGGGTGGACGTAGATTACTGGATAGTAATCGAACCACCTAAAAATCCATGTTGCTTTTGTGGTGTGATTTCCTTATTTCCTATCCCCGTTCTCTAGCAAACTTGGTATATCAAAAGGCGTTGCTAGAACGATAGGTCAAGCCTATCTAGATAGCTTCCCCTTGCGTGAGGAAGTACTTATACTGGTACTCCGCCTCGTACCAGTCCTGCGCTCGTAAGGTGTTTGTGAATTGGTGCGGATACACGCCACAGTACATGCCGGGAACGAGGACATGCCGGAGTCTCTTTGACTCGAGGAGGATGTGGACGCGTCGATCAAGCTACTTATCTTTTCTTTATGCTTTCAGGCCTTGTTGGGCCCAATGTAGTCCCTGTGTGGACAATAGTAGTTGTTTATGGGTTACTGGGTTAGAGTTTCTGGGTTATTGGCTTATTAGGTGGGTTATTGGGCATTGAATGGGTCAAGAGTGATCTAGTGTGAACAAGTGTGAATGTGTAGTGTGAAAGGGTCATGGCTAGGTGTGAATGGGGATCTAGTGTGAAAGGATGGGTTTTTTTCTTTTACACATGTGGAAGGGATGCCCCTTTCTTGGTCCAAGGAGGTGGCTTGCCCCCTTCCTTGACCAAAGAGGAGGAACCCTCCTCTCCCACTCCACCTTGGTCTACCAAGACCAGCCCCCCCTCTCATACGTGGATACCCCCCCTCTCCCCCCTCTACCCATGCTATTCTGTATATAAGCATATGTATAGTGTCATTTGCACAGTTAATGAAGAATTATTTTTGAGAGAAATTGTGTAAGAGAGTGATTCTCTTTTCCTTTCTTGGGTGTGATGCCCTATACCCCAAAATCATGTGATGGGATTTACTTGGCGTGTGACTCACCCCCCTTATCATCCCCTTCCTACTTGTATCTAGATCTATAAAATTTACCAATGAAGATTCTACGAATCAGGAACGATCCAACACTAGTTTAGTCGCAATTGGAGTTCGGGATCTCCGGCAACAATTCTGACAGTGAAGCCGCGTAAATCTGTCCGAGCTTGCTATCCAGATCTGACAAGATCTCAAATTCTATGATACGAGAATTCTACAGATCTACTCTCAAATCTAAAAAATTCTAAGATTTTCATTGGTTGTAGATCTTCATTTCTTCTTCGCACCGCCGCTAAGCACGCATCATTCTGAGATCCGTGCTGGGCGTGGTGTCGCTTTTGGTGAGACTGCGCCAGCTAACCTATGCAGATCCGATGCAGAACCAGAGTCGACTTGTAGAAGCTACCCTGCCTTCCTCTTTGCATATCTGACTAAACCCCTTGGTCAGATCCTTCCTCCAGACATCGTCGATGATTTCCAACAAGCGGCGATCCATTCAGACACTGGAGTTATTTATTCTGTAATTTTTAGTGTTCCTATGTAGTTCTGTGCAAGCAGAACTGGAGCCCTGGTGTAGGTGTTGTCACTCCCAGATATGATCAGATTTGATCACGCCACTTGGCCGAGGCATTCTTCATCTAGTCACCGACATTCTCTAACAAACAGAACCCTGATCGAATGTCAGATCTAGCCGTACTGACCTCCGCAACTTTGCTGCACCGGGTGACCAGCGCTGGTAGAACCACTCAGCTTCCAATCGGCTCACCCGATCGGTCCCGACTCGGCTCCCTCGTCTCCTATGAGTGCGGCCCATCAACCTGTGTTCCAGTATCCCCAAAAATTTGCTATTGTAGCCCTTTACCTCTCTATGTGGAGTGCACCATTATTCTGAAATTGTAATATTAATCATTTGTTGTGTATCAGGGTTTGTCGAAATTGGCCGGGATTTCTTCCCCACGCGCTAGTCGTGGACGTACACGCAACGTTCCTACACTCACATTTCTTATTTTGTATATTTTCTATCATGCTGCATTTGTGAGATTAGGGCCATAGCCAAATTATAAATCATCGCATTTGTGAGAGTGAGAATCGTTCCTTAACTCCAGTCGAGCACCGAGCTTGAACTGCACCACCCTAGGCGAGAGTGGTTCCTTCACCGCTGCGATCCCACATTTCCCTCGTAAGGGACGATCTTTAGGCTAGTTAGAGTTTCTGTTGAGAGACGTCTCCACCCAGAGAACACCACGGTGGTCAGCCGCCCGTCTTGCCTTTAGCGTGCTAGTGTTGTCCGCACTTCGAGTCGGTCATAAGTCTTAGCCCATCCGAGTCTCATCTCGCATCAAATTGGCATCGAGTCTCACCCGTCCCGCATCAAATTGGTATCAGAGCTGCGGGTTAAGTCTAGGGTAGTCTATCATATCATCGTTTAAGTCTAGGGTTGCATGTCATCCCTCTATTCGGTATATCAAAAGCTATTGCCCGAATGATAGGTTACGCTGATTAGGAAGGTGGCACACTTGCGTGAGTTGTATCTTTGGATCAACACCTCTGCCACGTAGCGGATATTGGTTGAGTCTAGATTCCTTAGTTTGCATTTGTTAGTGCATTCCAAGCTTTGTGTCGTTGCATGCCCACCCAGCGAGGTACCCAATACCATCGCCCCGCGCCTATGGCAAACCCTCGGGATACCGACTCTGGAGACCTACACTCCTTGCATGAGGCGATGATGGCCCTCATAGCCCGGATGGACCAGTTTGAGGCGACCTTTAAGAGCTTCTCGGACCGTATGGATGGCTGACTTAGCACCATGGAGGAACGGATGGAGTCATCCGATAGATCTGTCCAAGGTCTGGTCGGACGGTTGGATAGGATGTCACACGGAGACCCTCCTAGAGTGGCCCAGGGCCCACCCGCACCCACTCCAACGGCGGCCCAAAGCCAAGTCGCTCCCATGGCCTAGGTCTAGCCCGCTCCCTCGGCCCAGGATCCACCCGCACATGCTCCTCAGCCCGCCCCTCACCGGGCCCTCGAACCACAGCTCCGTGACCTTGGTCTTGACGACTATGGGTCCGATAATGCTTATGAGGGGTATGGCTGATGCCGTCGTGGCTTTCCTCAGCAGAGAGATGAGGATGACGATAGACTCCTTAGGACCGTGCAAGCAGAACCTCCCACATTTGATGGGTCCTTGGACCCGAAGGTCTATCTTGATTGGGAGGCCGACATGGACCAGTACTTAGAGTGGTTCGAGATGACGGACCATCGAAGAGTCAAGTTTGCTAAAATGAAGCTGTCAGGGCAAGCACAAACTTATTGGAGCAATGTGGAGAGTTTGTTATTTCAGCGCCAGGAGCCCCAGGTTGACACATGGAATGAGATGAAGGATAAACTTAGAAAAAAGTACCTTCCTACCACGTACCGTCAGAGGCTCATTGACAGGTGGCAGAGTCTCAGCCAATGCGATCGGTCTGTGAACGAGTACGTCGTTGAGTTTGATGAATACTATTTGCGATGTAGAGTCACGAAAGAGGGCACCATGCCCGTTTCCCGCTTCCCTCGTGGTCTGCGGCCTCACTATCAGTATGAGCTTTTTCACCGTAATGTGACCACCCTGGAGGATGCGTATCAGGTTGCTCTCGAGTTGGAGCCATTTGAGTCGAAGTTCGCTCCCGTCCAGCGATCGGGGACCATCTATCCGCGTGGGTTCGACTCTCGGACCACACCCAGTTCTTATAGCCGGTTTTCGGTGGCTCATCCCCCGAAATCCCAACCCCCTCGCCAGGACCCCATGGCTCTCAAGCCTCTCCCTCTCCCTCCAAGGGACCCTCCCCATCGCCAACATGCACCATTCCCCACCCCACACCCTCAATAGCCCACGTTGCCTGCCCGACCCCAGCTCCAACCAACCCCGGTCTGTCGAGAAGACAAGGGAAAAGGGCCGATGACCGGTGGAGCATCTTCAAGCACTGGGCCACGTGACCAGTGCTCTAGGTGTGGTGGAATTGGCCATTATGCGGCCAAGTGTCCCACTCAGGAATTGCTGGTTATGTCGGACACTCCAGGCTACGACCCCACAACTGAGCTAGTGCCGGTCAGCTATGAGCCAGATCTAGAACTCGCGGAGGAGTTCTTTGATGAGCTATTAGAAGAGCACGCTGACGTCCCAGATACTCAAAACCAGGACCATGTGCAATTGGGTGTGATCCTCCCAAACCTCTGAAATCCCATAGGAGGCCAGTAGCTGCATAGGTGTCTAGGAGTCCCCAACTTTGGGTTGTGTCGTTTGTATGTTTGTATTACTTATGGGTGTCTAGGTTTGTCTAGAGTCATGTATGAGTCTATTTTGCTTTATTTATACAGTTTGTATGTCGAGTCTAAAAGGCCAGTAACGCACGTTACAAGGAGTTAGCTGATGTACGCCGACGCGCCCGTGAGTTCTGAAAGGGAGAGTATGTCATGATCAGGCCTAGACTTGAATGGTTTCCCTCGGGGGCTGTGAAGAAACTCCAAGCCCACGGTGCCAGTCCTTTCCAAGTCATGAAACGAGTGGGATCCAAAGCGTACATTATTGAACTACCTAACGACTATGGTGTCAGTTCAATGTTCAAAGTTTCAGATCTAGTAGCATCTCGGGACCCCATGGTGATTCCTAGTGAGCCTTTGGGCCTTCTCCTCCTGGTGTGAGTGACACACCACCCGAGAGTCCACCTCTTCCAGCCCCATTACAATAACACGAGCATATAGATTGTATACTGGATGAGCAGGTGACCACCACCAGGAATGGAGCCTACCGACGCTTCTTACTGCATTGGAGAGGACGCCCCGTGCCAGACAATGCCTAGATCACACGGAGGGCTCAATCCTCAAGACCCTTACTCGACGGGGTTGAGTTCCTCCCACCCGGGGAGAATTGGTGAGGACACACGCCATAATACACGCCGGGAACGAGGACACGCCGGAGTCTCTTTGGCTCGAGGAGGACGTGGACGCGTCGATCAAGCTACTTATCTTTTCTTTATGCTTTCAGGCCTTGTTAGGCACAATGTAGTCCCTGTGTGGACAATAGTAGTTGTTTATGGGTTACTGGGATAGAGTTATTGGGTTATTAGGTGGGTTATTGGGCATTGAATGGGTCAAGAGTGATCTAGTGTGAACAAGTGTGAATGGGTAGTGTAAAAGGGTCATGGCTAGGTGTGAATGGGGATCTAGTGTGAAAGGATGGGTTTTTTTCTTTTACACATGTGGAAGGGATGCCCCTTTCTTGGTCCAAGGAGGTGGCTTGCCCCCTTCCTTGACGAAAGAGGAGGAATCCTCCTCTCCCACTCCACCTTGGTCTACCAAGACCAGCCCCCCCTCTCATACGTGGATACCCCCCCTCTCCCCCCTCTCCCCATGCTATTCTCTATATAAGCATATGTATAGTGTCATTTGCAAAGTTAATGAAGAATTATTTTTAAGAGAAATTGTGTAACAGAGTGATTATCTTTTCCTTTCTTGGGTGTGATGCCCTAGACTCCAAAATCCTGTGATAGGATTTACTTAGTGTGTGAATCATCCCCCTTAATGTCCCCTTCCTGCCCGTATCTGGATCTATAAATTTGACCAGTGAAGCTTCTGCGAATCAGGAACGATCCAGCGCTGGTTTTGTCACAATCGGAGTTCGGGATCTCCGGCAACAATTCCTACGGTGAAGCCACGCAAATCTGTCCGAGCCTACTGTCCAGATCTGACCAGATCTCAAATTCTTTGATACAAGAATTCTACGGATCTACTCCCAGATCCTAAAATTCTGATATTTTCATTGGTCGTAGAACTTCCTCTCTTCTTCGCACCGCCGCTGAGCACGCATCATTCTGAGATCCGTGCTGGGTGTGGCGTCGCTTTTGGTGAGACTGCGCAAGCCAACCTGTGCAGATCCAATCCAGAACCAGAGGCGACTTGTAGAAGCTGCCTCACCTTCCTCTTTGCAGATCTGATCAAACCCTTTGGTCAGATCCTTCCTCCAGATGTCTCTGACAATATCCAACAAGCGGCGATCCATTCAGACATCGGAGCTATTTATTCTGTAATTTTTTGTTTTCCTGTGCAGTTCCGTGAGAGCAGAACTAGAGCCTTGGTGCAGGTGCTATCACTCCCAGAGACGCCACTTGGCCGAGGCGTTCTTCATCCAGTTTCTGACATTCTCCAACAAACGGCACCCTGATCGGACGTCGGATCTAGCCATACCGACCTTCGCAACTTTGCTACACCGAGTGACCAGCGCGGGCAGAACCACTCAGCTTCCAATCGGCTCACCCGATCGGTCTCGACTCGCCTCCCTCGTCTCCTACGAGTGCGGCCCGTCAACCCGTGTTCCAGCATCCCCAAAATTTGTTGTTGTAGCCCTTTACCTCCCTACGTGGAGTGGGCCATTATTCTGAAATTATAATATTAATCATTTGTTGTGTATCAGGGTTTGTCAAAATTGGCCGGGAACCCGACTCGCCTCCCTCGTCTCCTACGAGTGCGGCCCGTCAACCCGTGTTCCAGCATCCCCAAAATTTGTTGTTGTAGTCCTTTACCTCCCTACGTGGAGTGGGCCATTATTATGATAGATTGTATACTGGATGAGCAGGTGACCACCACCAGGAATGGAGCCTACCGACGCTTCTTACTGCATTGGAGAGGACGCCCCGTGCCAAACAATGCCTAGATCACACGGAGAGCTCAATCCTCAAGACCCTTACTCGACGGGGTTGAGTTCCTCCCACCCAGGGAGAATTGGTGAGGACACACGCCATAATACACGCCGGGAACGAGGACACGCCGGAGTCTCTTTGGCTCGAGGAGGACGTGGACGCGTCGATCAAGCTACTTATCTTTTCTTTATGCTTTCAGGCCTTGTTAGGCACAATGTAGTCCCTGTGTGGACAATAGTAGTTGTTTATGGGTTACTGGGATAGAGTTATTGGGTTATTAGGTGGGTTATTGGGCATTGAATGGGTCACGAGTGATCTAGTGTGAACAAGTGTGAATGGGTAGTGTAAAAGGGTCATGGATAGGTGTGAATGGGGATCTAGTGTGAAAGGATGGGTTTTTTTCTTTTACACATGTGGAAGGGATGCCCCTTTCTTGGTCCAAGGAGGTGGCTTGCCCCCTTCCTTGACCAAAGAGGAGGAATCCTCCTCTCCCACTCCACCTTGGTCTACCAAGACCAGCCCCCCCTCTCATACGTGGATACCCCCCCTCTCCCCATGCTATTCTCTATATAAGCATATGTATAGTGTCATTTGCAAAGTTAATGAAGAATTATTTTTGAGAGAAATTGTGTAACAGAGTGATTATCTTTTCCTTTCTTGGGTGTGATGCCCTAGACTCCAAAATCCTGTGATAGGATTTACTTAGCGTGCGAATCATCCCCCTTAATGTCCCCTTCCTGCCCGTATCTGGATCTATAAATTTTACCAGTGAAGCTTCTGCAAATCAGGAATGATCCAGCGTTGGTTTCGTCACAATCGGAGTTCGGGATCTCCAGTAACAATTCCTACGGTGAAGCCACGCAAATCTATCTGAGCCTACTGTCCATATCTGAGCAGATCTCAAATTCTTTGATACAAGAATTCTACAGATCTACTCCCAGATCCTAAAATTCTGATATTTTCATTGGTCGTAGATCTTCCTCTCTTCTTCGCACCGCTGCTGAGCATGCATCATTCTGAGATCCGTGCTGGGTGTGGCGTCGCTTTTGGTGAGACTGCGTAAGCCAACCTGTGCAGATCCAATCCAGAACCAGAGGCGACTTGCAGAAGCTGCCTCACCTTCCTCTTTGCAGATCTAATAAAACCCTTTGGTCAGATCCTTCCTCCAGATGTCTCTGACAATATCCAACAAGCGGCGATCCATTTAGACACCGGAGCTATTTATTCTGTAATTTTTTGTTTTCCTGTGCATTTTTGTGAGAGCAGAACTAGAGCCTTGGTGCAGGTGATGTCACTCCCAGAGACGCCACTTGGCCGAGGCATTCTTCATCCAGTTGCCGACATTCTCCAACAAACGGCACCCTGATCGGACGTCGGATCTAGCTGTACCGACCTTCGCAACTTTGCTGCGCCTTGTGACAAGCGCGGGCAGAACCACTCAGCTTCCAATCGGCTCACCCGATCGGTCCCGACTCGCCTCCCTCGTCTCCTACGAGTGCGGCCCGTCAACCCGTGTTCCAGCATCCCAAAAATTTGTTGTTGTAGCCCTTTACCTTCCTACGTGGAGTGGGCCATTATTCTGAAATTATAATATTAATCATTTGTTGTGTATCGGGGTTTGTCGGAATCGGCCGGGATTTCTTCCCCACGCGCTAGTCGTGGAGGTACGCGCAACGTTCCTACACTCACATTGCTTATTTAGTATATTTTCCATCATGCTGCGTTTGTGAGATTAGGGCCGTAGCCAAATTGTAAATCACCGCGTTTGTGAGAGTGAGAACCGTTCCTTAACTCTAGTCGAGCACCGAGCTTGAACTGCACCACCCCAGGCGAGAGTGGTTCCTTAACCGCTGCGATCCCGCGTTTCCCTCGTAAGGGACGATCGTCGGGCTAATTAGAGTTTCCGTTGAGAGACGTCTCCACCCAGAGAACACCACGGTGGTCAGCCGCCCGGCTTGCCTTTAGCGTGCTAGTGCTGGCCGCACTTCGAGTCGGTCGTAAGTCTTAGCCCGTCCGAGCCTCGTCTCGCATCAAATTGGCATCGAGTCTCACCCGTCCCGCATCATTAATGTGTCTTTTATGGCTTGAGCTGAATCCATGTTTCATCCGTCCAGTTTACTAAGTGTTAGTTTAAATTTCTGAAATCAAGTTTTTTAAAGGGGCGGTCCTATTCACCCCCCCTCTAGAACCACATTGCCATATACATCATTTGTCAACCAAACAAGTCATTTGTCACTTCTAAAATCATTTGTCACCTCTATCAACCTATTTGTCACCCCTAACCCATTTGTTACCCATATAAGCCATTTGTCGCCACTAAGACATATTTGTCACCCATGTAACCCATTTGCCACCCATATGGCGTATCTGTCCCCCCTTTTAAGCCATTTGTCACCCTTAACATTAAAGGGACTAAAAAAAATGACGAAAAATCATAAGAAAATGATAATTAATAAATACAATAATCATAAAAAATCATAAAAATGATAATCAATAAATACAATAATTATAAAGAAATTATAAAAATAACAAAAACCATAAAAATGATAATTAATAACTACAATAATAATAATAGAATAATTCTAAAAAATGACAAAAAATGTAAAAATGATAATCAATAAATACAATAATAATAAAATAACTATAAAAATGACAAAAATCATAAAAATGATAATTAATAAATACAATGATAATTATAAAAAATCATAAAAATGAAATAAAAATACCATAAATGATAAGGAACTCATAAAAATACCCCCATTAAAAGAATTAAACTGTGTTCTACCCAGATTTAAATGGCGCAAGCCAAAATAAAAAAAAACTTAAAAGAAAACTAAATAAGAGATATGAAAACCCAAAAAAAGGAAAAAAATGGCCATGCATCTAAGTAGATAAAAAAACCGAACAAACCAAACAAAAATGCAAAAATGAGAATAATAACAAATAAACAAAAGAAAACACATCCATGCATCTCAAAAAATGATAATAACAAAAGAACAAAACATTAAATAAATCGATCACATAACCAAACAACGAAAACATGATAATGGTCGCTCCGGACTCCGCTTCCCCGGACTCGGTACGAAGGAAATATCAATGACGCACCGCTAAGATGGATTTGGACCTTGGGAACCATCCGGACATGGCCATGATCTGACATTGCCCTGGGCCGATAGTTCATCAACCTTGACCCGTTTCTACCAGGATATAATCCTGCATTCTTATTAAACTTGCCGTATGCATGGCAGACATTTCCGCGGTTCCACCGCCATCTTTTATGCTACAAATGCGCACTTCCGTCCGAACATGCAAGCGAGTGACCGACACATCTTTGAACATTTACACCCCAATGCGGGGTCTGTTTAAATGTAGCTCGAGATTTCATTATCTCACTTCATTAATATTGATTCCAGGCCATAAGGCCCCTTTTCCTGACAACTAATTATTGACACCCATTTTTTGACCAATAAGTTGGGTCATCTCTTTGCTCATCTTTATGATGCTCTGAGTTGATCACCCTTACTGGGCCTTCTTAGTCAATTTTGAGGCCTATTTCTTGGGTCACCTCTCCTTGGTTAGGTCTCGCTCCTCATTCTTTGTCCGCTGGGTGAAGCTTAGCAAGCCTTCATGCTATTTACCACCCCATTGTCTCTGGCGGCCTATCCCTGGTGCATTTGCTGACGTGTAGTGCTCCTTCCTTCGACCGCTTGCTGATGCCAGAGTCCAAAAGCCAACAGCCTTCTTCAAGCCATATGTTATCTTATCCGTTATGCTCTAGAAGTTTATCATGGGACCGTCATATGCTTCTGGCGCGTGAACCTTCGACTGCCACCTTCTTGCAGAGTCCTTATTACAAAAACTTCGCCCGTTGGCCTTATCTATTGTTGGATAACGCTGGGTGGCGGTCCATCCTTCAGCCGTGAAATGGCTGTGGCAGTTTATCGTAAGGCCATTTCATCAGATAGAGAGTTCTAGCAGAACTGCTCTTTCTCTGTTACTTCGTGGCCGAATTAAGAGTTTAATCTAATGATTTCTCCCTCGATACTCATCCTTAGAAGCTCCCGTTTGTTTCTGTGGACTCTTGGGAGTATTATCTTCAAGAGTTTGCTAAGAATCATCCTATTTTTGAGTCCTTATCCCTCCAATTCATCCAGAGAGTTTGAGGGTCTATAAATAGAACCCTTGACTTGATGGGTTAAAGAGAAGATTTTTGGAGTTCGCGTCGAAGTGCTGCCGCATGCTGGAGCTAGAACCAACCAAGGGGAACTACTTCCCACGTCCATCTACCTCCTAAGTCCAGGGAGTATTAATTCCAAGGGTTTAATTCAGTCAATTTCTTCTTCATTCTTCTTTCTTCCCCCTCTAAGCATCATAGCATCTTCCCTCTCCCTCTCTCATGTTCTTGCATCTTTTGCATTCATTTTAAACCTCCTCCCATCTTTTAAAATGCCCAGAGGGGTTAAAAAACCAACCTTCCCGGTATTCCCCTCTCCTTTTGCATGTTTCTAACTTTTCATTTCTTATAGTTACTACACTCTTCAAAGGGCTAATCTGGGTTGTTTCTTTGTGTTTCTACTCTCTTTTGCAGGTTTCACAGGTTCATAGCATGAGGCCCAAGTCTTCTGGTCGGCTGGAAGAAGTGGAGATCAAAAGTCCCAAAGCTTGCTGTTCTACGGTTCTCTGGCGGTTGTACATTGGAGCGCTAAGGTTTTCTGGCGGTTTATCGTAAGACCGCTAATTTCTCTGGCGCGCCAGTCTTCGACCGTTATTGTTCACAGAAGTGCAATTTTCTCTCTCCCGTGGGTGGGTGTTGCATCCACCTATTTCCAAGGTACTTAGCTTAGCTTTGGCTAGTTTAATACTTAGGTGGCGATCACATCTTTCTAGTTTGGGCAGTAGTCCTCTCTCTCTCATCATATTTCTTCTTTACTTGCTTTACTTTGCTTGCTCCACACCCACGGTGTGTGTTTTCTTTTATTCTCTTGCTCCAAGCCCCGACATGTATTTTTCTTTCCCTTGCTTAGTTCTGATAGAGATGGCATGCCCATGCTTAGATTCCATGCTGATTGCCTAGGTTCATGCTGCACATGCTCATAGGTTGATTGCACATTGCACATTGCACATTGCTATTGTTGATATCCACTTTCATTTGCAAAGGAACCAATATAAACAAATAGAATTTTTTGGCGATTACGGTGGGACATCTAGTGCCAATCGTGTTGGATCTCTGTTTTACCTGTTGTTCTTTGTTTTACCCCAGTTGCCCATGTTTTCCCCAAATTTTCCCTTCATTTCCTACTGTTTCTGGTTCACTGGGTCTTTTGGCCGTCGGACATTCGGCCGTTAAAGACTTAAGAGCGGTCTATTATTAGACCGTCTCATCTTTCTGGCGCTCTCATATCAGACCGCCACTCCAGTGACAGGTATGCATCCCGAGGTGCAGTATATTTCCGTAGTTTCTGCTGTGATTTTTATATTTGGGTGCTATCTGGTCTCCTCCTTAGTTGTTTGGCCTATTCATATCATTGTGTGCATATTGGATTGCTAGATTTTAGGCTAGAATTTGCATGCACTCCGATGCACATAGGGTCATTCACTATTCATACTTTAGATTGCATTTTCCTACCTCGGTGTGTGAACCTCTCATCTCCATATTCCTTGGGGCCGACTAGGAGATCACATCAGGGACCTCCATAAGTCCCCGCGAGCCGTGGATTCTCACACGGACGCCGGGCCGGTTGTACATTTCCCACACCGTGTCTAGGATTACATAAGTGAGGGAGTGATTACATCTAGAGTTAACCAAGCCATATATCTCTTCCCTAATAAGAACCTATTGTTGAGAGCACATTTTAATCAAGCTACTAAGGTTCTAAATGAGAAAAAAATTAAAAACTTTGAGCATCATCTAAACAACTTGGTTGACTTTGATTGTTTTTATCTTCTTCTCACTTACATCTTTGTTAAAACCATCTAGTCACTCATTGGGTGTTTGTTTTGTGTCATTTGTGTTTTTCCAAGGTGTTGAATTTGCATGTGGAGCTGCTTTCGTTCACTAGAGTCATCTCCTAGGGGCAATTCCTTTTCCAAGCTCTACTCCAATCCTCTCTTCGAGTCCGCTATGGCCTCTTTTGATCTCCCCTGTTCCCAAGAGGAATCTCTTCCTCAAGGGCTTCTAGAGGACTCTTCTAGGGTTATCTCCTTCCGTTCTGGAGAGGGGTCCGTCCCTCTTCCATCCTCCATCCCTATGGAGGGCACCTAATCCACTCAATCCCTTCCTCCTCCTTCTGCCAATTCTATTCTCCAAATGATGGCCCAGTTGGATTCGGCCCAACTTCAGGCTGTTCATCAGGCCATGTAGGGGCCCAACACCCCACCTCCCACGATTTTGCAAGGCCTATCTAATACCTCCATTGTTCAGCCTAGGGTTGATGGGTTTGCCATCCAGCCCATTCTAATTGATCTCACTCCGGTCCAGCCCAGGACCATCAGGTTTTCTACTTTGGAAGCATGCCAATCTTCTGGGTCGGCCCATCAATCTGTTGACAAGGGAAAGACCATTCTCCCTTCTTCTATCCAAGTGGATTCTTATCTGGCTATTCCATCGGTGCCACAAGTTCTGGTCGGCCCATCCGATTTCATGCACCCTCAGCAAGGGGCGGCCCAAGTCCATGCCAATATGGGTCACTCTTCGGCCCAATATCCTTCTTATGGGCCACCTCCTCTTCCATCAGTTTATCCTTCTGCTCCTCAGATTCAACCTCCTTCCTTCACTATCCCTACTCCATCCAGGGAGCAAGAGTTGTTAGATAAATGGGCCGCCATGCAATAACAACTTGACTTCCTCTAGAAGCGGGTTGGCCCACAATCCTTGGCAGACGTTCCAGTTCCGAGCTTTCAAAATATTCGATTCCCCCCACAATCCGAGCTCCCCAATTATCACAAGTATGATGGGAATGGCAATCCCTTCGTCCATGTGAGGGACTTTTTATATGAATCGGCCCAGTTTCAGTATGATGATCATCTTATGGCGTAGTTATTCCGCCGATCATTAGATGGGGTTGCACTTGAATGGTTTTACTCTCTGCCACTGGAAGATGTCGAGAGTTTCAACATAGTGAAGGACAAGTTCATTCAGAGGTTTCAAGACAAGGTCGACCTGGAATACTCTTTCACAGACTTAGTGGCCGAGAAAATGAAACCAGACGAGGAGTTTGCTATTTATGCCGATAGATAGAGGCAGATGGCCGGGGTGCCAGGCCATATTCCGGAGGAAGAGAAGGTCAAACTGTTGATTTCCAATGCTACTCCGACCTTCCGTAACATTCTGGCAATGAATGACATAGCAAATATGCACCAACTGTATAGCCGGGTGCATTTCATTCAAACACAATTTAAGGATTCCCCCATCCACTCACTCTTTGAGGCCTAAAAGCTCAAATACCATAAGAAACCTCAAGGGCCTACCACCGAGGGGGTCCAAACGAATGAACAGGTGCAAGCCATCACCTTCCCCTTCCAGTCCGCACCATTCCGCTTTTCACAAAAACCCTGCACTCCCCAATTCTCCACCCCATAAAACATCCAACCCGCTTTCTCCGCTCCACCAAACCCTACCTTCGCCGCTCCACAAAATACCTTCCCCGCTCCGCAACAACCTCCACAACCTCCGCAATACCATAATGTCCCTCCACCCAACGGCTACACCAACAATAACAATAAGCGCCCGGGTCCGAAGAGAGCCCAGTACCCTCCTTTGCCCGAAACTCTTACGGACATCTTTTCAGCTCTCATGTCAGTTAATGCCATTCAACTTCCTCCAGAACGGCCCGTCTGGAACCCGGTCGTTGATCAGACAAAGTACTGTATGTTCCACAAGTAGCCTGGCCACACTATCGAAGGATGTTTTCAGTTTAGAGATTTGGTCTATGACCTACATGAAGGACACCGGATTGATTGGGCCGATATGCACAAGGCCATTGTAGAAATAAAAGAGAAGAGAAGGCAAGTGCCGAGGCAGTAAGTGCAACAACCATAGCCACCGCCGCCGCAGCAGCATCCACTACAGTAACAACCGCAACCAGTCCAAGACTTGGGAATCCATCAGAACCCCATGCCGAATCATCCTCCCGCTCCACAGCCTCAGCCGTCGGCACCGGCTCAGGTTAACCTTGTTCAACCCCCGGCTCCTGATGCCGGGTGGTCTTATGATGATGACGGTTCAGTACAACAAGTCTTGGCCCTTCACAACAACTATCGCACCTCTTCCACTCCCACCATCCTTACGCCCATATATCAAAACTCTCCTCCGCCTGCTAGATCACTCATCCTTCCATCCATTGCCCCTCTTACCTCCATTTCACCATCAACACCTTCACCATCACCAACCTCTGGCCCATTGCTCGTCACCCCCGCTACCATCACTACAACTAACCCTCCGCCCACGCCTCCGCTTACCTTTACACCTCCACCTCCACCTGTGCCCACCATCACCGCGTCAACAACTAACCCGCCGCCCATTATCCTTTCACCACAACCTGTTATCTCCACTCCCACCCCCATTATTCTCACCGCACCTTCTTCCACGCCACTCATCCATCCCATCGGACCCATTATACCATCATCAGATTCCGTGCCGACACAGAATCTCGCCCTGCGGAGCGGGCGTTTGTTTCATCGTAATTATGCTTCTACTTCTAATCCCCAGTCTTCGCAACCAGCTGCCGATCAAGAAGAGACTGAGCCATTGCTGGGTACCCAATATGATCTGTTGCATCACTTAGATCGGGTGCCTGTCAAAATATCTGTGCTGGAGCTTATAAAAAGATCTACCCTTCACCAAGACGCACTAAGGAATTTTCTTCAGAAGGTGATGGTTAGTGAAGATGTGGCAGCCGACAGTTTACCTACAGCATTGGCAACTATTTCCAAGGGACCAGCAATCACATTCTCCGAGAATGAGCTAGCACCTCTGGAAGCTCGACAGATGCCGCTTTGCATTAATATCATTTTGAACAAGGTCAGTGTGGATGCAACATTAGTAGACACATGGGCATCCATCAATGTTTGCCCACTCAGCACACTCAGGGCTTGCAATTTATCAGAAGAACTTCTACGGCCTACCCCGACTACTATAGCAGCTTATGACAATTCACGGAGAGCATGTCATGGGGTTGTCACCATTCAGGCTGAGCTTGGGCCTCTTACTATGCCCATTGAATTTTATGTGCTGGACATCGACCCTATGTTCAAGGCTATCTTGGGTCGTCCGTAGATTGATACTCTTAGCGCCGTGCCATCCACTGCTCATCAGTGCCTCAAGTTCCCCTTTCAAGGGAGGGTGGTTAATGTGAAAAGCTTGTCCACAGTCCAATCAGTAAAGGCTATATCAGAGAAGATTTTGCCAACTCTGTGGCCCAGCACTCGACCAGTTATTTCTGTGTTAGATCTGGATTTTCCATGGGCTTATGCACCACGCAAGCCCGCCACTACACCTGTCAACATCAAAGTGAAGCCCCAGATTCGAGATTCCAAAGGCTGGGATATTATATTGAAATTAGGTTATCAACCGGGGAGAGGCCTCGGTGCACAATTACAAGGGCGGACCAAACCGGTCCCCAAAGGAAGAAAAATGAGCCGAAGGGGTCTCGGTTATCGAGAGTCTGCATTATCAATTTTGGGTGACTCAGGGCAATTACTTGGGATTACCGCCAGCATTTCATAAAAGGGCCTCTCCAGCCAGGTACATTGAATCCACAGTCAGCACAGCCCAAAAAGAAAACCACAGCTTGCACAGTTGCCAGTCCGCCTCTATTTTCGAAGGGGCTAGTTGATGATATGCTCGACTACAGCCGAGCGTTTGCCAGGATGTTACTTGAAGATGAAAGCTGCCAGAAGAATCAGGAAGTACGGCTTATGCAATGGAAGCCAAAGAAACTAGCTAACCGTCCGCAGGAGAAGGGGAGCTCACCCGTTGTCTTTACTTGGTCTCCCTCCCGTCTCATGTCTCTCTTCCAGCAGTTGGAATCTATACCTCGTTTACCTCCGATCATGATTGATCCGTATTTCACTGAACTTCCAACCGAGGTGCTGATTATACCTTGTGCATGTGGGCAATGCCCACCCATTGATCTCTCCACTCTGTGGACCCCCTCATCCAATCTCTCCGAAATGTGGTTCTCTTCTTCCAATTCATTCTTTGATGTTTTGTTCCCATCTCTCTTCCCTCTCCAACTTCCTCCTCCTCCGTCTTCTCCTTCTTGCTGCATGACCTCCACTGATCTCAAAAAAAAATGTCAAAATTAAAATAGAGATTTCGGTGGAAGATTACGCTATCCTGTCTCCATCCTCCTCCCAGGGGCATGAGGTCCCTGCAGCTTCTTTTCCATTAGATTTCCTTTCTCCTAGGTTAGACGTAGGGTCCGTCGAGTCTAGGAAGGTATAGTCTGTTAAGTCTAGAGAAGTAGGGTCTTGTTCTAGGTCATCCAACTCTTCCGAGCCTGAGCCGCGCCCGCTTGCACGTCATTCCAAACCCATGCCTAATAGGTTCTTGCAGGATCTAGCTCAACGATGTCGTGCCCTTCTGAAGTGTCCGGAGTTCATAGCTACGGCGATTGTGATAGAAGACGATGAGGAGCAAGAAGGGGTGTGGAGCGACGACGGACTAGGTGTATATGAAGTCCTGGATGAGAAAGACCCGGTCGATGATGAGGACAGCAATGTAGACGACACCACAGATCTATATGCACAAGGATTAAAGAGATTCGATGAGCCATCTTCGGCGATGGATGAACCTACAAAGGAAATAAATCTTGGAACTGTAGAAGACCCCAGGCCCTTTATTATTGCCACTAATCCCCCTTCACAGGTAGAAGAAGAGCTAATCAAGGTTCTAAGGGAGTATAGCGATTCTTTTGCCTGGTCTTATGAGGACATGCCGGGTCTTGACCCCTCTTTAGTGGAACATCGACTCGTACTTAACCAGGGGCAACACCCATGAAACAAAGGTCAAGAAGATTTCACCCCCACATGGCCTTAAAGATTAAAGAAGAGGTCGACAAATTGTACAAGGCCAAGTTTATCAGAGTGGTCTTATATCCCCAGTGGGTGGCGAACATAGTCCCTTTCATCAAGAAAGATGGAAAGGTGCGCATTTCCAATGATTTCAGGTATCTTAACAAAGCATGTCCCAAAGATGATTTCCCACTGCCTCACATAGATGTTTTGGTGGACAACACCGCCGAGTATAAAGCATTATCATTTATGGATGGTTACTTAAGGTATAAATAAATCCGTCTCGCTCCCGAGGATCAAGAGAAAACCTCCTTCACCACGCCCTGGGGTACGTATTGCTATGTGGTTATGCCGTTTGGTTTAAAGAACGCTGGCGCCACCTATCAATGGGCAATGATGGCCATATTCCACGACATGATGCACATTTATATGGAAGCTTACGTGGATGACATCTTGGTGAAGTCAAGGACTAAAGAAGAACACCACTCCATTCTGGCTAAGGTGCTCCAGAGAGCCAGGGAGTACAAGCTTAAAATGAATCCGAAGAAGTGTATTTTTGGAGTCTCTTCAGAGAAGTTGCTAGACTTCATAGTTAGCAAATGGGGGATTCAGATTGATCCTAATAAAGCAAAGTCCGTCTTGGACAAGCCTCCACCTAAGAACATCACGGAACTTCGAGGACTGATTGGACGATTACAATTTATTAGAAGATTCATATCCCAACATTCCTAGAGGTGCCGCCCATTTTATGAATTGCTAAAGGCGGGGGTCAAATTCGAATGGAATCAAGATTGTCAAAAGGCCTATGAAGACTTAAAAGAATATTTGACCAATCCCCCAGTTTTGCAACCTCCTGTCCCTGGGAAGCCCCTGATCCTATATATTTCTGTCATCGAGGACTCCCTAGGGGCAGTTTTAGCACAAGTAGACGACGAAGGAAAGGAGCGGGTAGATTATTACCTCTCCAGGTTGTTTAACCTAGCCAAGGCCAAATACACCGCTATCGAAAAGACTTGTGCCGCCTTAGTGTGGGTAGCTCAGAAACTGAAACACTACTTTCTAGCCCACCCAATTAGGTTGATCTCTAGAATGGACCCGATCTGTTATCTCTTAGAAAAGCCCATCCTTTCTAGTAGGTTAGCTCGCTGGCAGAGCTTCCTCTCTCAGTTTGATATCACATTCGTCGTTCAGAAGGCAATCAAAGGATATGCCATCGCTGAGCATCTTGCCCATCTTCCTATCCCCTACACCGACTCTATTAAGGATGATTTCCCTGATGAGCATCTCTCTGTCCTTACCCATCATCCCTTCTGGTCTCTGCACTTTGATGGTGCGCTTAATTCCCAAGGCCGAGGGATAGGTGCCGTTCTGCTCACTCCGGAAGGGGTGATGATTCCCTTTGCTTATCAGCTCCGATTCCTTGGTACCAACAATATCACCGAATGTGAGGCTCTCCTAGCCGGATTGAAGCACGCCTACCTCTTAGGCACGCGCTACTTGAATATCATAGGAGATTCTCAGCTCGTCCTGCGGCAGGTTCTGTCAACTTACCGCACCCGTGACCCAAAGCTCAAGCCATATCAAGATTTGGTCACTCTCTTGGCTCGGTAATTCCTCAAATTGATCTACATCCATACTCCTCGATCTCAGAATATTCTTGCTGATGCACTAGCGTCACTCACCTCCTCTTTATCTTTCCCTCTCAGTCGGAGTACGGAGACTATCGTTGTTCAGAGATTGGATGCACCCTCTCTTCAGGATCCTTGGTATCACAACCTTAGGAAAACTGTAGAGGCTAGGGCTGAGAAGGAAGATTTAAAGGAAGTGTCTTTAACAGAATTAGAAGAGATCTTGGAGGAAGAAGAATTGCCGTGGTATCATGAAATTGAGCTGTATTGCAAAGATGGATCATTCCCTGAACGGGTAAATGTCTTGCAGCGTAAGGCTATCAGAAGAGCCATCTCGAGGTACACTATCATTGCTGGGGAATTGTATAGGCGCGCTCTCAATGGAATGCTCATGAGATGCTTAGATGATGATGAAGGTTGGAAGGTGGCCGAAGTGGCTCATTCTAGTGAGTGTGGAGGTCATGTCAATGGCCAGGCTCTAGCAAAGAAGATCCTTAGGCAGGGTTATTATTGGCCCACTCTAGAGGAATATTGCCCCCTCTATGTCCGGAGGTGCCTTAAATGCCAACTCCATGCTGACAAAATCCATGCTCCAGCTTCATCCTTACATCCTCTCTCTGGTCCTTGGCCATTCTCTATGCGGGCTTTCGACATTGTTGGCCCGCTAGGTGATCCTAACTCTGAAACCAAGCAAAAATCTATTATCCTTACTGCCACGGAGTACTTCACCAACTGGGCCGAAGCGGAGGCGTACGTAGAGATCAAAGCAACGACGGTGTGCCGCTTCATCATGAAGAATATTATCTCGCGGTTCGGAGTGCCAAGCAGCATCATCACCGACAACGGACCCCAGTTCAGCTCTCAAGAGCTCAAGGACCTTTGTAAGAAGTTTAATAATACATTGCATCATTCATCTCAATATTATCCTCAAGGCAATGGTCAAGCCGAGGCCACTAATAAAACCCTTCTTAAAATCATAAATAAAACGCGAGAATCTCACAAATTTTCTGATTGGCCTGAACGGTTAATGGAAGCTCTATGGGCTTACCACACCTCCGTCTGTACTCCCACGGGGCAAACCCCCTATGCTCTCACCTACGGTATGGAGGCGGTGCTTCCATATGAGATCTTAGTCCCTTCCCTAAGGGTGCAGCTTGATAAGGAACTTAATCTTGATGAACGTCGAGAGGCGTTACTCGTTCAGCTGGAACTCTTAGATGAGAAGAGGATGAATGCAGCCGATCATGTGTCTATTTATCAAAAGAGAGTTTCACGTTATTTTCAAAAGAAGGTAATCGAACACAAATTTCAAGTAGGAGATATGATTTTGAAACGCAAATTTATCAGGTTCGGAGGTCCGAGGTCTAAATTACAACCTAACTAGGAAGGTCCATTCGTGGTCAGAAAGGCTTATCCAGGGAACGCGTATCACTTAGTCAACGCAGAGGGTGAGGAGCTGTCTCATGCTTGGAATGGGTTGTATCTTAAGCGCTTTTATCCCTAGAGTCAGGCTAATGAAATCCGGTAGCAAGGAGTCCCTTCCTCGATCACGAAGGAGGACCCTGAGGTCGGCAAATCACACACTTCACGGCGTCCCTGGTCGGGTTCCCCAGTTATGTAAACACCGTTTCTCCTTGGCCATGCCCGGGGGAAGTCAAAGTCCCTGTCTGTTTCTTTCTTCGGCTGAATCTAGGGGCAAGAGGTAAATAAGGGGGCGATGACTAATCTAGACACCCTGATGAGAGGAGGTCTCAAATATGGGCAATCCATTATGACCTGATTCCACAAGAAAAAGAGCGTTTCAAAAGAAAAAAGAAGGAGCGACAATCGCAACAGAAAACAAAGATTCATCTCTCAAAAGTGCATACCTTAAAGTCCATAGCTCCGAGAATATAATACTAGGCATGGCAAGAGTGGCAGTATAGTTTCGCCGCGGGACGTTATGAGCCTGGTCGTATGCATGCCTAGGGTGGATAAAGGTTCGATGACGGACACAAAGCCCCGGCTCAATAGACCAAGTCTCTGAAAGGGTTGTCGCGAGAAGGATTCCAATCCTGAAAACCTCTACACCTGGCCTAAGCTTACCTCTTGTTTCTATTTTTCTTTTAGGACTAGATAGTACCCTGGGTATGGTCTCGGTAGAATCATCATGCAAATTGACCCTGGCCAGGAACTGTCATCTCATAAGCACGCCAACCTCAGGAGATTCTGAGTAGGTAAGGTAGGATCCTTGTCGTCGAGACGAAATTGGCTTCCAAAATCCAAAAAAAATCATATATTCCAAAATCCAAAAAATCATATATTCCAAAATAAAAAAAATCATATATTCTAAAATAAAAAAAATCATATATGCCAAAATTCCAAAAAATTCATATATTTCAAAATCTAAAAAAATCATATATTTTAAAAATAAAAAAAATCATAAACAAAAAAAAATCTATTTCAAAACCCACAAAAATCAGATATTTCAAAAAACCTCACAAAAATCAAATATCAACAAAAATCAAAAAATACCATCATGTCGTATTGCATGCATTGCACTTTTTCTCATTACATTTTTCGCCTATTTAATAAGGCTCCACCCCTTGACCAAATATTAAGAACTGGTCATCTTTTAACTTGCTTAAGGCAAGGGGTTGAGTCTAAGAACAGATCTAACTTATTTTTGTCTAAGTGTGTGCAGAACGTAGGTTCAACGTCCAAGGTTCAAAGCTCACAAATTTGCAGTTTCTAGTTCTCCAGCGGTCTATTATTAGACTACCAATTCTCTATGGCGGCCCATGGTTCGACCGCCAATCTCTCCCGAAGGCTGAAAAATCTCAACTCTCAGTAAACTACCTCTAGCGCTCTTATTATGGACCGCTAAAAGGCTCTAGCGGCCCATGATTCGATCGCTAATCTCTCTCGAGAACAATAAACTCTCAGTTTTTCCTGAGTCCCTTCTTCTGGCGACTTATCGTGGAACCGCTAGACAGTTCTGGCGGCCCTATCATGAACCGCCATGTCAGTCAGAAAGCCCTATTTTTAGCTAATTCAAGCCCAATCAAGCAACCAATTCCATATCTTTCAGAATCAAAGCTTCTATTTCATTCAACTAAGCTTAATGAACATTCTTGGGTTGATAATTTCCATTACATCAAAAACAAAAACTCAAATTACATTCAATCTCTCATCCGCACGAGGCCGGATTTTGCGCAGTTCTTTTACATAAGCTTGGTATCCTTCTTCATCTTCTGCCACATCTACTTGCCAAGCGTGTACCTGGCTGATTTCCCACATGATTAATGCATTCCGTACTATTGTGCCCCTGTGGTTTTGATGTGGTTTTGATGATGGTTTTTTTTGATGATTGTTTGTTGATGTGAGTTAATCAGATGTTCAGTCATGCTACATGTTAGTCGTGCTACATGTTAAACTGATGCATAAAGCATTCATTGCTGTGGTTTTGATGATTGATTTGGTTTTGATGATTGGTGTTTGATGTTAATCGCTGTGAATCATTGCAATTGAAGTTTCAGACTGTTATCTGCTACATAAAGCTTTCTCTACATATATCATGTCTGGATAGCAAAGTCTATACATTGGACTCTCGTTCAAGCCCATGCATTGTCTTAGGCTAAGTGTGTACAGCGTCTTAGGCGAAGTCTGTACAGCCGTGTCATATGCTCCTAAGTCTATACATTGGTGTTGGGCATCAAAGTCTGTACATCGCCTTCAATAAACCTTAACCAAACTTTTCATGTTGTATCTTCTAAACTCTTCTGAAATCTGAAATTCTGAAATCATGATTTTCCTCGACTGATTTGTATGAAAATATGTATTATTTTTAAAACATCAGGGAATTTGGTCTATGTCAAATACCAAATCTTGTCAGAGCAATGTCTATGCTCACTGAGAAACACATCTCATTCATCAAAGAAATGAATTGAGATATGTCATGAAGTGCCATAGTTAACTCTGCTTAAATATGTTGATTAAATCTGGCAGAGCAATGGCAGGCACACTGAGAAATACATGTCCCTCAACAAAGAAATGAGTTTCAGTGTGTCATGAGGTGTAAATGCTACCTCTGTTCTTAAGAAGCATGACAGTTAGTCCTTCCAAGCGCTTAGGGATACTGGCGTCTAAACAACGTGTATCCTCTAGTTACAAGGATGTACTAAACTTAATTGTTCCTGAAACTGTTGATTAAAAGTTATCATCTGAAATTATTGGAAAAAGGATCTTATTTGGAAACCTTGACAGAGACAAATAGTTTCTTGAATGTTTAATCTCAATACTATTGACTGCATCTCTTAAGGAAGTCCTTGAGATTAAGTGAGTAAGAAAGAAGAAGGTTAAACAAGACTATCAATATGAAAGAATGGTTCATCTTTATTAAAACTAATTTCAGATGTGAGTCAAAAGATTCATACACAAACCTTGCATACATAATGTTCTGATCTGGGTTGTCAATAACGGTTCATTCATAGGTCTCTATGATGGAAGAGTCTGAATTTCCTGTTTAAATCAGATTTATGTAATTGATATTCCATTGAAAAATCTGTTAACTGAATTTCTTCTGCTCATGTCCTTGGCTCAATGACCTGAACTTCTCCTTGTTTGCCCCTGTGGTATCCTTCTCATTTATCTCATAAGAGTCCACTTATTGAGGGGGAGCTTCCATGTCATGCATCACTTGCATATCAATTGGCATCTCTTCAAGGGGAGCATTCCTTGTCATGCTGAATCATATTCATATCATTTGTGACCTTGCATTCATATACTCAAGGGGGAGTATTGCATTTCTTGCTGCATCTGCACTTTTACATTTAACCCTTTCCATGGTTTATTCTGATTATACCAAAGGAGGAGATTGTCTGCCAAAGAGAGAGAATATCATTCAATCAGTGCATGCAGATTTCTTTTGATCTTCTCTAACTCATGCTTTTGCTGAAACTATTAAAGGGGGAGAATCATGTTCTTGCAAGGGGGAAAATTTGACTGAACTTTTATACTTGCTTTAATTTCTCAAATTATTTTCTTTTTGATGAAGTCAAAGGGGGAGAATAATTTGAGTCTTCAGAATGCCTCACATCATCAGAATGACTCAATTTATTGAAAATGTTGCCATCATCAAAAAGGGGGAGATTGTTGTGCCCCTGTGGTTTTGATGTGGTTTTGATGATGGTTTTTTTTGATGATTGTTTGTTGATGTGAGTTAATCAGATGTTCAGTCATGCTACATGTTAGTCGTGCTACATGTTAAACTGATGCATAAAGCATTCATTGCTGTGGTTTTGATGATTGATTTGGTTTTGATGATTGGTGTTTGATGTTAATCACTGTGAATCATTGCAATTGAAGTTTCAGACTGTTATCTGCTACATAAAGCTTTCTCTGCATATATCATGTCTGGATAGCAAAGTCTATACATTGGACTCTCGTTCAAGCCCATGCATTGTCTTAGGGTAAGTGTGTACAGCGTCTTAGGCGAAGTCTGTACAGCCGTGTCATATGCTCCTAAGTCTATACATTGGTGTTGGGCATCAAAGTCTGTACATCACCTTCAATCTTCAAGTCTACACATTGGTCTTTACTTGAAGTCTATACACTGTTTCACTGTTCATGGCTAAGAGTCTATACACTGGGCTTGAAGTGTATTCATTGAGCGTCTCAATGAGCATCTCATGTAAGTCCATACATTCATAGTGCACTGCATTGGCTGAGTAATGTAAGTCCATACATTCATAGTGCACTGCATTGGCTGAGTAATGTAAGTCCATACATTCATGAAAGTCTATACAACGCTTCAGCATTTAGAAGTCTATACACCGGCCTTTGCATTAAGCCTCAAAGTCTGTACATCGTGAAGTCTACACTTTGGCACTGTAGCTCGCTCGTGCAAGTCTGCACATTGGACTCTTGATCAAGTCTACACATTCATTGTCAAGGCAAAGTCTATACAAGGGATTTAGGTTCTCCAAGTCTATACATTTGCTGCAAAGCTCAAATCTTCAAGTCTGTACAGCCGTTTGCATTGGATTTCATGTCTAGACATTGCACTGTAGCATCCATCGTCTTCGTGTTGTTTTAGTGTTTATGTCATCGTGTTGTGTTTACGTTTTTGTGTTAAATTTGTGTTTTAAGTCTTCATGATGTTTCTGCATTTGTGTCTTCTGTCCTCGTGTTGACTTAACACACTTCGTGTTAGTCTTACGTCGTGTACTTCTTCTTCTAATCAAGTCGAGTCTGTCTGTGTAACCCATGTCATTTTCTGTGTGAGCTTCGTGTCGCTTCTCTCTGTCTTCTAGTTATATCTCGTGTCATCATTTATGTCTGCTTGTTTAACTTCGTGTCACTCACTGTTGTTCCTCGTGTCGTTTCTTTGTGGTCCCACTACTTCATCACATGTTGTGATAGCCGTGGCATCTTCTGTCTTCGTGTCATCCTCTTTATGTTCGCTTTTGTGTCTCCGTGTTGTTTACTGTAGCAGCTCGATTTGTTCTGATGAACTTCGAGTCGTTTCCCAGTGAACCCCGTGTCACTTCACCTCGTGCTGTTTTCATCGTCTTAGTGTTGTTTTCACTTCGTGTTGTTTTCAACCCATGTCAATTACTGTTCTGTCTTCGTGTTGTTTTCACTACGTGTCGATTTCTGTTCTCATCGTATTAGTGTTGTTTTCACTTCGTGTCAACTTCACTTCGTGTCGTTGACAGTCCATGTTGTTTCACCTCGTGTCTTTCTTGTGTTGCAACCATACTTCGTGTTGGTTTCTGTTCTCATCTTCGTGTCTGTTGTCAGCACGTGTCGTTCTCTTTACTGTGTGTTATGTCGTGTTGTTTTTATGTACATGTCTTCGTGTTGTTTTTGTCTTCGTGTCTCCGTGTTGTTTTTATCTTCGTGTCTTCGTGTTATTTTCTTTCTACCTCGTGTCGTTCTCTTAGTAGTGTTCGTTGTGTCACCACCGTATCTCGTGTCGTTCTCTGTTTAGTGCACCTCTTGTCGTGTCCACTTACCTCATGCAGTTCTAGTTCTTGTGGCACTCAAGGTTAATGGTTTTTATCTCTTTACAGGAGATGAAGAAGGTGGTCCGAGAAAATATTCCCCAGAGTCTGGGCTGCACGTGATCCGATACTAAAGGAACAAATACAATAAAGGCACGTGGCAAGAAGGTTCTGGATCGAGCGTGGGAGGCACACGCGTCTTGTGCCCTATCCACCTGCTGCTGATGCTATATAAGGAAGCCTTCGTCCACAAATGAAGGTTGATCGAAGCAGAAAGCCTGAAGAGAAGAAAGTCCTTCGATCCAGAAAAAGAAGAAAAGAAAGAATAGAAGAGAGCAGAGAAGAGAGTGAGAGCGAGAGCAGAAGAAGAAAAAGAGAGAGAGATAGTGCTCGTGTGAAAAGAGAAGAAAGAGTGAAGAAGAAGAAGAGCAGAAGGAGAAGAAGAGAAAGAGAGAGATAGAAGTGTGAGCCGGAGAGAATAGGGGAGCAGAGATCGAGAGAGTGAAAGAGAAGAAGAAGAAGAGAAGAGAAGAGGAAGAAAAACTTACCTGAAGATCTGTCTACTGGACCGTGGATCAAATCCAGGCCAGTCAGCTCCGTTGAGAGCCACATTGTGCATTTCATTTTTCAGCTTTCTGTTTTGCTGAAGTTATTTCATTTATTGTTTTTCCTTTGTTTTCTGGTTTGCTATATTTACGATACTCTGTAGAGAGGTCGGGGTTCCCTCCGGTTTGGAGGAAGGGAGATCTGATCTCCGGTTGCAAGTAGCTGGGAGCTACTTGTGGGTTCCCTCCGGTTTGGAGGAAGGGAGACTTGTCTCCGTTTCTGGGCTTGTGGATTCAAGTCCAGGGATTCCCTCCGGGTCTGGAGGAAGAGAGACCGTGTGTCTCTGGTTTGCTAGTGACTGGTGTCACTAGTGGTTCCCTCCGGTTTGGAGGAAGGGAGGATTGATCCTCCAGTTCTGGTCTTGTGGGTTACAAGACTAGGTGTTCCCTCCGGTCTGGAGGAAGAGAGACTTGCGTCTCTGGTTTGCTAGTGACTGGTGTCACTAGTGGTTCCCTCCGGTTGGGAGGAAGAGGGGAGGTTGTTCCCCTGGTCAAGCTGTGTGGCAGCACCTGTTGCAGACTGAGTCTGCTGTTTCTAGCGTGAGCTAGTGGAAGCCACACTCGGGTTGAGTGTGGGGTGGATGTAGGTCTGCTGGACCGAACCACCTAAAAAACCTTGTGCACTGTGGTTTGATTCATTCATTTGTGCTTCCGCTAGATGAATGCATAGGGTCGATATGGTTTGATTTCTCTATCTGTTGTTGCTTCCGCTAGGTGAATGATTAGGTGTATTCCACCTATTTGAGTACTGGTTCAACAGAAAACTAGTTAGGTTCGTTCAGGTTGTCCTATTTTGTCTGATTAGCTTTCTAGTGAGCATTAGATTTTAATTGGGCGAAATTTTTAAAGGACATATTCATTCACCCCCCCTCTGAATACATAGCACCGAACCCAACACGTACTGCTCGCTCGTCCTCCTCGGTCCCCATCTTCCTAGCTAGAAGGGGAGGGAGATATGATAGTGCAGGAACTATGGTACGGGGTATCCCGATTTGAAGATGGCATCGGTGCGGGTTGTAGATCGCCAAGGTAGTGTTCCCCACTAGCTGTAGATCTAGGCCCGGTCACCGTGGAACTCTAAGGGTACTGCTTCGAAGAACTCTTGCCGCATCATGAACTTGTCAACTGGCAATGTGTTGAGGAAGAGGCGCCAATCATCTCTTGTTTTCTTGTCTGCAACCCAACACTCAACCTGTGGAGAGAACCCAAATATGCCTCCTATATAGAAGAGTGGGTGGCTCCCGAATATCCGGCTAGCTGAAGGCAAATCCTTATTGGGTAAGAACTTGATTCTCACTCCCATCCAACACTCAAGGGCGATCATGGAGCCAAAGAGAGGTCCTCCTAGGCAAGCCGAGCTAAGCCCTTCATAGAGGTATGAAAGGACCGCTTGGGAAATAGATAAACCCCGCCACAACCGACTAATAATACTAAGGTTATGGATGTCCAAGAGGTGGTCGGTGGTGGTGAAAAGGAAGACCCCGCACAAGCAAATCGAGGTAGCTTTGGCTATGGCTTTGAATCTTCCGCTCTTGTTTTTACAATAGGCGGTTATCCATTGAGCCGTGGGTATCAAATGAATGTGGCGTGGACTGATCATTGTCCTAACATCCTTTGAGTTGTGTATGAAATCCCCTAGAATGAGTGAAGGGTCTATGGGTTCAACCGTGTGACACACTAAATCTTCATCCCCCACCTTGGTCTTAAAAAGGGCTAGGAAGGTTTCTACCTCTTCTAATAGGATGGTGGCTTCAAAGGATGGGAAGAGGAATGTGTGTGTTTGAGGATTCCACAATTCCACAAGGGCTGAAATGCAAGGCCAATCATATGAGAGTTTTTGGAAATTTTTGGCCAAAGCTATTAAGGGTTGAAGGTGCCATGCCCAAAGGATGGAGAGGACCTCTAAAGGAAGCTCTTTTATCATGGGAGCCACCCACTTCAAGTTGGAGTAACACCTTGGGCTAGGAAGAAGCTAGAGGAAAAGAAAAAGAAGAGTAAGAAGAGAGGAAGATCATAAGACGAATGAAAATTCAGAAATTTTTAAATTTTGAAAGGAAATTGCCACTTACCTATCTTGAAGAACTTGAGCTTAGATGCTTGGGGATGGAGGTTAGCCTCTGCAGCTCCCCATGTTCTTTTCTAGCTGCTTTATGTCCAGTATAGACCCTCTCCTCCATGCCACTAGCTTCAAAACTCCTCTTCATGGTGTTTTTGAGTGTTTCTTATGGAATTTCTAAACTTGTAGCAGAGAATTGCTGTGAACTGCAAATTTAGAGCTTGTTCCTACTTATAGAGGCTTGCTTTTAGCATTGGAGTGTTAGGATTTGGGTTGGGTAGCCTTATCCTAAGTTTAAGAGAGTTCTAGTGCAGATTAAGGCCCCTTTTCCCCGAGTTCGGACTCTCACGGGAGAGTCCTTCTCGGATTGTCACAGTTTCTGCACTAGCGGTCTATCGTAAGACCGCGAGAGCCCTCTGGCGCTCTAAAGTTGGACCGTCACTTCCCTTCATCCACCGCCTTCTCTCTGACCGTCTAGCGGCCGAAGGTACAACCGCTAACTCACCCTGGCGGTTTTACATTAGACCGTTTCATGGTTTTCTGCAGATTTTTCTTTCTGCTCTTCTTTTGTCAAAACCTGCCGCGCTCTCTTTCTCCATCTCTCACTCTGTCCTCCTGTCTGCATGCCACATACATTCAAGCATTCACATCATCCACATTTACATTTTCACAAACAAAATAAATAAAAACACCAAAAAGATTTTCATTCCATTATCAAAAGTCGTGTACATGTGTACATCATCAAAAGAGGAAATGTAGAGTACAATCACTCGGCCGATCTATCCTTCGGTCCGTCAGTGTCGCCGGAGCCCTCATGGCGCTTCTCCGGTGGGCCCATGGATGTGCTACCCTCCTCCCGTCGCCGCCTCCTCTCTGCCTCCGCATTCCTCCGAAGGCCGGAGGAGCTGGTAAGGAAGTTCGCAACCGAGCCACTATGTGCACCACTCCGTGCGCCGCCCACTGCGCCGCTCTGGGATGCACTCTACTCCGGCCCACGGCCTACCATCCTCAATGCCCTCTCCATCACCCGCAACTCGATCTTCAGATCGTAAGCCTGGCGTCGCGCCTCTCGTGCCTCGGTAAGGTAGCACTCTAAGTCAGTCGCTCCAGTCTGAAGTCTCTCCGCCTCTGCTCGTGCCCTCTCTAGCTCTTCCCGGAGATGAGGGACCTCTGCTACCTCCGCTCGAGCATGCTCAGCCTCGGCCACCGCTACGGTCAGCTCTCTCGCCTGCATACGCGTCCATCATAGTCAGGCAAAACATTTGCATAAACATAAAGCATATAGGTCAAAGGGAAGTCGAGGATTGCTTACCCTCTCGGTGAGAGTGCCCTCCGCCTCCTTAGCCCGGGCAATCGCCCGAGTAAAATCAGCGTCTCGCTCAGCCCTGCCTCCCTTAGGCTGTGAAGACGAGGATGGAGCATCCGGTCCCACCCTCTGTGCTCCCTTGGCTCTCTACATTTAGATGTCAAGGTCAGTCAAGTTGCATAAGCATGAACATGAGCATAAGCATAGGCGTTAAAGTCCAAGGATAGTTCACCAGAAGATCCAACGCTGCCTTGTACCCATCCCGCTACTGGATCATCACATGTAAGAGCCCCTGGAGCTCTGCAATGCGTCCCTGGGGGTCTAGCTGCATATAACAAGTCTATGTCAGAGCATATACGAATAGTTTGATTAAATAGATAGAGCATGAGTTTAGAAATCATACCGGTCGTCAGACGCCGTGGAAAACCTGGTCTCTGTATCTGTGGGCATAGGCCTTTAGGTAGGCCTCATCGCTGTCAGCCTGAGTCCACATCACCCGGCCCCTCTGAGTCCAGTCTCTGACCTGCTCGGCTACTCGAGCACTCCAATCGATGTCACCGCTGAGACCCTTTGAAGATCTCTCGGGGCGCTCATCGTCTCGTCCGGGGAACTCCACCTCGGGCTGATGTAGTCCCCTTGTCCTCAAGATAAGCCGGTAGTGCGGGGGTTCGACGATGTTGATGCAGTGCAGCCAAATATCTCGCCCTCTGTACGCTAGGGAAGCCTCCACCCACGGCTGTCCCTCGTGGCCCTCATCCCTGTACGGTGTCCAGCGCACCTGAAAAGGGTAGTCCAGTCTGGGTCAGCATTTAGAAGCATGTAGAAGCATTTAAAGCATATAGAAGAGTTTAGGGTCTAGAGGTTTACCGATGCGTATGGGAACGAGTGGATATCATCCTGGATGGCCCGGGTTAGTCTCTTGATCGACCCCATGTCCCTGGCAATGACCCACCATCTCGCGATGGGGATCCGCTCCGGGTGTAACTCTGTGCCTCGCCCGATCCCGGGAAGGTATAGGAAGCTCCAGATCTGCATTAGTCAAAGAATCAGCATCAGTATCAGCATATAGCAAGTGGAATCATAATTAGAAGCATGAAAAGAAGCATTTTAGCATTTAGAAGCATTTACCTATAAGAAAGGCGAGAAGCCGCCCAGCATTGTCTGCCGGTCGGTCGTACTGAGTGACTCAAATAGGAAGGCTAACACTGCAGCTCCCCAGGCGTAGCTCCCAACCCGGTCCAGATCCATCAGTAATGGGAGGAGTCTGACGCTCACTCCGTCTGCTCTCGTGGCAAATAACAACTTCCCGAACATGAGGATCAGGAAGCGTCTCAGGATCCTATCGCCCTCTGGTCCTGCCTCCGCTGCCACTCTAGGAAGAATATGCTCTATCACTCTATCAATGTGCTGCTCGGGTAACTCTCCCACTGAGATAGTTGCTCCTCTCAGCCCCAGGCTCTCCTGGAGCGTCACTCGTGCCAGCTGTGAAAATGGTGCCCCGGCCTCATCAGGTCCAGCCCAAGCAACTCCTCTGCCATCGGCTGGTAATCGGTGTATGTGTAGCCGTTCACTGTAGCTCCGTGCACCCTCCGTCCAGTGATCCTCACAATGTCCTCCAGTGTTGGGATCATATGACCCCAAGGGAAGATGAATGCCCTACTGATCGGGTCCCACCTCTCATGAAGTTCTTACAGCAAGGCTGTGTCGACTCGGGTCACCTGTATGCTGAGTAGCTCCCCAAATCCCATAGCTGTCAATCTATCTCTCTGGTAGTCGGGCAGTGCCTGGTACACTGCCCTAACTTGCAGCCATGAGATCCTCGTCCGTCTTTTCCCCTGCACACATGTAGAACATAGGTTAATCATTGCATTGGTTTAATTTTATTGCATCTCAAATAGACAAAATAACAAAGAAATAAAAAAACAAAAATCCAAAAAATATAACACTTGACGTCTCTGGTTCCTCTGGCGGCCCAAGGCTGGACCGTAAGAGTCCTCTGGCGGACCAAGGGTGGAGCACCACATTCTGTGGCGGTCATTGGAACGACTGCCAACGTCCCAACGAGGGGATGTTCTTCTCCCCGTTTCCCCAAACCTTGGAAATGGCCAGAATGGTCTACAATGATTTCCATTGGGTCCCTGGACCCGTTCTCATTCCATCCACACCACATGCACCCATTAAAAATAATAAAAATGGGGTTTTTTGTGGCGTCGGCCTACCTCAGCCGGCCGGCCCTCTTTCTTCTTCTCCGACGTCTCCTCCGCCACCTGGGCTTCTTCCTCGCCGTCGGGAGCCTCCGCTGGAGCTTCTACGGTCGTGGGGGCTTCTCCTTTGTTGGTTTGGGTCACCGCCGCGGGTCACTCCCCTTCCTCCGGTTGGTTCGCTGCCGATAGCGTTCCCTCCCTCGCAAGCCGTCGTTGAAGGTGTTGGATCCCCTTCTTCTTTGTCTTCGTCATTTGTTGTGGCCGGAGGTACGGTGATCACTGGTGGTGTGTGGTCGCCGTAGTGGCCGGACGGATCGCTCGGTGTGGATGGCTCGGTTTTGGGCGTTTGAGTGTTTAGTGTAATGGGGGGAACCGAACGATCGGTTTGTTTTTTTTGAACGCCTAGGAAAATTGGCGGTCTATCGTAAGACCGTTACATGCTTATGGCCCACCTCCCATTGACCATTTCTTATCTGA
This sequence comes from Amorphophallus konjac, assembly GCA_022559845.1. Lineage (NCBI taxonomy): Eukaryota > Viridiplantae > Streptophyta > Magnoliopsida > Alismatales > Araceae > Amorphophallus > Amorphophallus konjac. The sequence goes on from CM040119.1 coordinate 248,110,283, forward strand.
GCTACCCTTCTTCGGGTATGTGAACCGACGGACTACGGCGGTCCAAGTGTTGACCATCACTTTCTTCTGGCGCTCCTCCATAAGTCCGTTTCTGTCTTGAACTTGATTAATGATTATTTGCTTTGTCCATTGAACTTTCATGTTAAATTTATGTCAACAATGCTTCATTTCATTATATCTCATGTGGATGTTGATGCTTCATGCCTATTTGATGGAAATCAACACCGGGCACTAACTTTTTATTTTATATTTGTGTCCTTTTAGTTTGCATTTATATCCTGGGGAAGTAGGTTTGCAATAGTAAGGCTTTATAAGCCAATTTGTCATTCCTTAAGGATCTTTGGGTTTTTGTGTAAAAGTCCAGTAGGACCAGCAAGGGGCCCTCATCTCCTTCCCTATTGGTCCACCTAAGCCTTAGGGCCCATGTGGGGCCAGTCAAAGGTCCAAGGTGGGCTTCTAGATGGCTTGACCATTCAAAGGGGACAAGGTGGACAAAATGTAAATATTCCATGCCTCTTGGTCAAGGGGTGCCCCCCTCCACTACCCTATTTTTTATTTTATTTTATTTGGTTCCAAATCACATGGGAGAATAAAATATGATCTCCCCCATTTGCCCCTCCCCTAATTTAGATATGAGGTTAGTTTAGGTCTTTTTACACTTTCTATAAATACCTTGTAATTTATGAATTACTTAGCATTAATGTGAGAAAAAAATCCATTTGTGCTCAATTGGCCCAAGGGCACCCCTCTCTTCCCCTCTAGAGCTGTGAGAGCTCTCCCTTCAGATGTGTGATGCATCTCCACCACCACCTCTCTGAGTGCGACGCTCGGCTCCACCGCCGTCGCCGCCGTTCGTGCTGCCATCGCGCCGTCACCGCCACCGTCGGATTTCTGTCCAAATCAGGACAGAGCCCCCTTGTCCGATTTTTGGCTCCCAATCCATAGATCTTTCGGAGCCCAAAATTTGAGGGTAGGTTCCTCACGCAAATACCCTCTCCCAAAAAAAAAATTCCCAATTTCTAGTCTTCGTTTTCTATTTTTTCCAATTTCGTGTTCCTCAGCATTCCAGATCTGTTTGTGTTCTATCCTGTGTCACAGCAAGCTAGTTCTTCCTTAGTTCGACCCCCTTCCCCTTTTCTGATTGAGTCCAAATTTGGATTGGATGATTTGCCCACCAAATCCCATATGTCATAATTTTTTCTTGAATTTAGAAGTTCTTTTACCCTCCCAAAAAATTAAAACTCAATCAAATTTCAGTTCTGTCCTATGCAGTCCAGATCCAACCCACCAGTGTCATAAAATCCGTTTCCCCAACTAAACCTCCTCTAGCAATTCCACAAAAAATACCCTCGTCTTCCTTACTCGTCCCTCTACAACTTTCATGAAGAGGTCAACTTCCTGATCCAAAGTTTGAGCCTCGGTCAACGTCTGTTCTCAGGAAAACCCACCTTTGTCCTGAGTTTTCTGAGTCTATCAGCCAGCAACTTGTAAATTCCACCAAGGCCATCAAAGCAAGATTAAAAATTCTTTCTCTAGCCATAGATCGAAGTATTTTAAATCAGATTTCCAATGGCACCAATTTTGCGTCGATCCGACATCGGGATTGATCGCAGCAGCTGTTCTCGCCGGGTCGCGCGCTACAAAAATAGAAGTCCAGATCCGTGGACAGCAACTTCAACAAGTGCCGATTACAGCCGCCTCGCCTACGACAAGGTGAAATGGCGCGCCGCTGCCCCAGGGAGCATCCCTCCAGGAGCCACCGTCCTAGCAGTGCCACTCCGGGCCCACTCGGCCCCACCGACCAGCACGTGGGCCCCATGTTCGTGAGTACGCGTACCAACGAAGCGGATCAAGTGCTACCCGACAACCCAAGAATGGTCCTCCCGGGCCCACTTGTGTAGCCCTTTACCTCCCTGCGTGGAGTGGGTGATAATTCACTACTGTAATTATGGTAATATTTTGTTATCGGGAGTTACCGCACTTGGCTGGGATCATCTTCCCCACGCCCGGCGCATGGAGGTATCATGTTCGCTCCTTCACTCGGCATTTGCTTTACGCGTATTGATTTGTATATGCCGCTGCTAGAGAGCATGTGATAGGATATTAGCTCGTTATATTTTTATATCGCCGCTGCGAGAGAGAGAGCGAGACCCGTCCCGTGACTCATTCCGAGTACACGCGGAAGAGCCGACTACCCGACTCATTGCCGATTTCTCAACTGTGCACGGTCCCACGCATCCCTCGCTTAGGGACGATCACGAGCTTGTCCAGAGTCTACGGTTCGCATATCAACTTGGAGTCGAGTCCGCGTGTGCATCCCGCATCACTATTCTTATGATCATGATGGATTATTGATGATGGCTAATCCTCTATTTTCAAAAATCATGAACGCCATCACATTCAATCAAACGCTCGCCAGGTAGGTAAGTCGGGTAAGTATCTCTATCCCTAGTCCCTTAATGCATTACTATATGGTATTTATGATATATTTCCTCGAGAACCGGATGGTCATTCATGTGTTCTAGGATCTGATGTTCCCCTTTAACAAAAATGATGATGATCTAAGTTGACATGTTTAATCGTTGGATAGGCCATTAGGTTGACTGAGTTGGGGGACGATGGTTCCATCTTGCACGTCGTGGTTGCAGATGGTGTCCTGACCCTGATTTGTCCGGTCTAGCAATATTATTCTCACGTATCTTATTATTTTTATCCTTTCTTTGCATTCGTTTTAATGATTTCTTTATTTTAGCCCAGCATGCATCATGCGCATCTTTGAGCATTCATGAGCCTTCATCTGTATAGAATGTCTCAATAATGGTGGATAACTGTGTCCATGGTCTTGGGTAAGGAGAAGCATTCTACTATGAGTTGGAAGGTTTCCTTCGGTCTGTTTGCTTGGTTTGGTTAGCTGAGGATTCTTGTCTGGAGTTTAGTTAATCGTCTCTTTTCTTTCCGTTGCTCTGGCCGTTGGCCGTGTTTTCCTTTCCCTTAGTTGTTAGTTCCTCCAGGCATGCGTCATTCGGTTTTGCCGTTCCTTGTGATTAGTTCAAAGTTTTTCGAAATATTCCTATCGCTCGTGGGTTAAGAACGGGTGTTGTTTACCTTAAACGCCCACTTTTCAGTCCACTCCGCTCCGTTTTCGTTTCACCTCCATGTTCGTTGTCGTTTTCACTTCACCTCCGCTCGCTCCCCTGCAAAGAGGACGTTAAGGAGGGGCATTTGTTGACACCCGTTTTATGACCAATAAGTTGGGTCATCTCTTTGCTCATCTTTATGATGCTCCGAGTTGTTCACCCTTACTGGGCCTTCTTGGTCAATTTTGAGGCCTATTTCTTGGGTCACCTCCCTTGGTTGGGTCTCGCTCCTCATTCTTTGTCCACTGGGTGAAGCTTAGCAAGACTTCATCCTATTTACCACCCCATTGTCTCTGGCGGCCTATCCCTGGTGTGTTTGCTGACGTGTAGCGCTCCTTCCTTCGACCGCTTCCTGACGCCAGAGTCCAAAAGCCAACAGTCTTCTTTAAGCCCTATCTTATCTTATCCGTTATGCTCTAGCAATTTATCGTGGGACTGTCATATGCTTCTTGCGCGAGAACCATCGACCGCCACCTTCTTGCAGAGTCCTTATTTTGAAAACTTCGCCCATTGGCCTTATCTGTTGTTGGATAACGCTGGGTGGCGGTCCATCCTTCGGCTGTGAAATGGCTGTGGCGGTTTATCGTAAGGTTGTTTCATCAGACAGAGAGTTCTAGCAGAACTGCTCTTTCTCTGCTACTCCGTGGCCGAATTAAGATCTAATGATTTCTCCCTCGATACTCATCCTTAGAAGCTCTTGTTTGTTTCTGTGGACTCTTGGGAGTATTATATTCAAGAGTTGGCTAAGAATCATCCTATTTTTGAGTCCTTATCCCTTCAATTCGTCCAGAGAGTTTGAGGGTCTATAAATAGAACCCTCGACTTGATAGGTTAAAGAGGAGATTTCTGGAGTTCGCGTCGAAGTGCTGCCGCATCCTGGAGCTAGAACCAACCAAGGAGAACTGCTTCCCACGTCCATCTGCCTCCTATGTCCAGGGAGTATTAATTCCAAGGGTTTAATTCGGTCAATTTCTTCTTCAGTCTTCTTTCTTCCCCCTCTAAGCATCATAGCATCTTCCCTCTCCCTCTCTCACGTTCTTGCATCTTGCCAAGTAGATATCTTCGTATCAACATGAAGACATAGTTTAAGTAATTAATCAATTTAGCTCTAGAACATAAGGTAAAAGAAATGCGGTAAAACATACGGCATAAAGCCAAAGTAACAACGCAAGTATCAAGACATAAAGATGTGAGTGTCCAGGTAGAATGAGAGCATGATCAAGAATGTAATATGAATATAACTTGGCCTTTCGTGAACGAGAATGTACTTTTGATAACCATAAAGGCTATGCACTAGAAAGTCATGTAACAAGAATGTAATAGCAAGCATGTAATTTCACAAGATAGCCTCATGGTTTTCACTCGTTTATAAAAAAGTACTCACAATGCAATGCGACGCCAGTAAGCATCATATCCCATGGTTTATACTATGTTTTCGACTATCTGCCCAGGGGGCTAGCGGCGAGCCCTTGGACACTGTCCGTGTCCGCTCTTGCATCTTCAAGTTATAAATCAAGCTACTTCCATGAGATATAAATAATGTAGGCCGATAATAACAAGTTCCAACTATAGTTCATGATAACAAAATCAAGGTAAGAATGCACCAATTATGAATATGAGAGTTCCAAGGTCGAATTAAGAACAAGGTCATGCTACAAAAGGAATTCGACAGCTTAACGGTACATTCAATTATTTTTCATAATTCATTAATAATTTATTGGATAAGGTGTTAGGTTCTAGACAATCAATCAACCAGCTAGGAATATAGGAAAATCAACCCTTGGGTAAAACCCCGGGTTAAATAACACTGGGATAGGAAACGGTCTAGTGTGGGCCGTTCTTTGAAGTAGCGGTCATAGCTTGGCCGCAAGCTGAAAGGTGGAGGTCCTGGGATGGCCGCAACAAGATAGAGTCGACGCCCGAAAGAAAGAAGGGCCGACGAAGTGAAAACTCTAGAAGATAGCGATCATGGGAAGGTCGCTAATTGACAATGGCGGTCTCCTTGATGGTCGCAATCAGCCAGGACCCAGAAAAACATCGGTAACTTGAGTGCTTTCTAGACAAATGGGTTTTGAGGGTACAACCAGCTCGGCATCCTAGTGGGAATCCCAGGCTCGCAGAGACTTACGGAGGTCTTGAAATATGATCCCCTAGTCCGATAGAAGGAATATCTGGCGGAGAGGTTCACAAGTCTAAGAAAATGTGCCTATAAGTGTAAAATGTAATTAATGACATCGTACCGGAATACGTGCCGTGTACTTACGAAAGACTCAAAGATGAGAAAGAATAATGTAGAAAACAGCGATCAATTCATCCATGAAACAAGTGCATAAAACATGTGAAACATAATATTAATACAAGACTATATAGTTTTGGCATGAAATTAACATAGGATTAAAATAAGTGTATGAAGTCATGTAAGTCATGAAACCTAGCATGATGGATACACAATATAACCAGTAACATGAATCCAGAGTCAAAACTAGGAATAAAACCTAATTATCTAGGGTTAACATATAATTAATAGGGCTAATCTATAATATGTTTGGAGTTAACAAAGTGCAGACAACAGAAAGCAAATAACGGTCATATAAGGACCGCATAATAATGGTAGCGGTCAGTCGCGAGGCCGCTATCTGATGGTAGCGGTCTCCAGAAGATCATTTCTTGTCTGTAGCAGACAAAAGTAAAATAGGGCATGCAAGGCTTATTCTTAGGAAAATAAATGTAGGTAAACATGCTAGACAAGAAGGTAAAAATGCTACCACGAAAATCAAGTCATGGAGATGCATAGCTTTACGTGAATTAAGTCAAACTTACCAATTTCTTATTAAAGGGTAGGATTCGTGCATGCTGTGATAACCTAGGTGCACAGTTAAAATAAAACATCAAATTCTCCAAGTACAATGCATGAAATCATGAGAAACCAGAGGGTTTTTGTTCCTAACACATTAATTTAGCCTTCCATGAGATAACCTACCTCTGGTAATACTCCTAGAGTGCGAATTTCTAACTTGAAGATCGCCCTAGTTCCTGTACGTCCTGCACGAACCCAACGACTTCCCGTCCTTCTATCTCCTTAGCCTCTTTCCCTAAATTCATGAAAATTGGAGGGTAGGTAGAAGACATGAAGAGGAACGATAAAGTCTAAAGGATAGACACGAAAATACCTTTGCTAGGGCTTCTAATCTTCTAATCTTTGCTAGACGGACACACTGGTTCCTGTGCGGTCTGCAGCAAACCAGCAACTTGTAGGGCTTCTAACTCTCCAAAGACATGTCTTCCTAGCACGAGATTTTGAGGGGAGTTAGGCAAAACTAAGGAGAACAAAATATTCTAAAATACTGACATGAAATAACATCATCTTATCGTCGAATCAGGCGAGACAAAAGTAATGTTCGCGCAGATCAAACCTGGAACCTATTTATATGGTTTGCTAGAGTTTGAGGGATTAGATCGAACCTAGAGTCCAAATTTAGAGTAGAACTGATCCCTAGAGAGTTCTAGAGAGTTATCCATGCCAGATAGGTTAGATCCAAGGTGATTTGATTGTGGAATTTCTAAGTTTTTCACGGCTCTCGCCGTTGTGATCACAAAAGCTGCTAGCGGTCGTCCGTGGACTGCTATATGGTGGTAGCGGTCGCGCGATAGACCGCAACCATCCAGGGCACCAGAATTTTAAATTTCTATCAAACTCTTCCTATTTTTATCCCCTAATTATCCTATTAATTGGGGGATTTATCCTAAGGATGTTCTAGAGTATGGGCTTGGGCCAAGAGGGTTTAGGATTGGGTTTGTAGGCCTAATTTGAGTGGGCCATTGTGCTTGGTTATTAATTGGTCTTCCAATTCAATTTAATTAACCCAAAATATATTTAAAAGCCCATTAAGCCTCTTCAAATGCTCAATAATGGTTTAAAATTCCTGAAAATTCCTAGATAATTCCAGGGTGTTACACCCTATCCAACTTAAAAAGAATTTGGTCCCCAAATTCATTACATGGGTTTAATGGAGAGTAATTCTGAGAATCTCTTGTGCATAGCTTTTTTCATCTCCCATGTCGCATCTTGGTCCGATCCTTTATTCCACCAGATTTTTACTATGAGAATAGTTTTGTTTCGTAACTGACGCATTTCTCGATCAATGATTTTGATTGGCTTTTGTTCATATGTCATATCATTTTGGATCACCAAGTCGTCATGACTTATGACATGAAAAGTATCGTAGATGTACTTTTTGAACATAGACACATGAAACACATCATGGACTCCAGCTAATTGAGGGGGCAAAGCTATCTGATATGCGAATTCGTCAACCCTTTCAAGAATTTCAAAAGGGCCAATGAATCTCGGAGTGAGCTTGCCTTTGATGCCGAATCTTTGAATTCCTTGACCTAGAGAAACTTTAAGGAATACGTGATCTCCCACTTGAAATTCCAGATTGCGCCTTCTATTATCAACATATGACTTTTGTCTATCTTGAGCCATCTAGAGTCTCTCTCGAATAAGCTTTACCTTCTCGGTAGTATCTCTAATGACTGTAGGGCCTAGAAATTATTTTTCTCCTGCTTCATTCCAGCTGATAGGTGAGCGACAACTCCTTCCATATAGAGCCTCGAATGGGGCCATTTGTATACTAGCTTGATAGCTATTGTTGTAGGTGAATTCCACTAGAGGCAAGTGGTCATGACAACTTCCACCAAAATCAATTGCACAAGCCCTGAGCATATCTTCTAGCACCTGATTTGTCCTCTCAGTTTGTCCATCTGTTTGAGGATAGAAAGCAGTGCTAAAATTGAGTCAGGTCCCTAATGAATGTTGTAGACCCTTCCAGAATTGAGATGTGAATCGAGGGTCTCGATCTACAATAATGGTGACAGGGACACCGTGTAGCTTGACAATCTCCTTCATGTATAAAGCTGCTAGAATATCTACAGACCATCAACTTTTGATTGGTAGAAAAAGTGTAGATTTAGTCAATCGGTCTATGATCACTAAAATAACATCATGTCCACCTCTTGTCTTAGGTAAACCCATGATGAAATCTATCCCTATACTCTCCCACTTCTGTAGACACACTAAAATTGACATCATTTTTGAGCATATCTCCTATCGCATTGCGATGCCCCATTTGACCATCAAATCAACTTATTTGAGTGGTTTTCCTCATTTTTCTTGAATTTTCAACTTTGTCAATTTTTCCCACATGTTTTCCTATTTTTCTAGATTTTTCAGAGATTTTTCTCCATTCTTCCGGGCCTTAAATCAATTAATGACCATCTCCCGATCGCCATTTAATGGGCGCCCAGGTCATGGAATTGGCGCCCAGGGTCTGGGGGCCCATTGCAATTGGCGCCCAGCTTATGGGCACCCATTCCCCTTACGTCATTTTTGGCCGTTTTTCTGACTTTTCTAAATAATGGCAGCCTCCAAGTCGTCATTTAATGGGCGCCCATGACTAGGGCGCCCATTCCTAGAATTGGCCCCCATGGCCGGGGCACCCATTCCAATTGGTGCCCAGGTGATGGGCGCCTATTTCCAGCAGAGTCCCGTTTGGCAGTTTTTTGAAATCTATGAATTAGTGACACTCCAGAAAGTCGCCAATTCTTTAAATAGCGACCGTTCGGAAGGTCACCAATTCTTTTCTTCATATTTTGAGCCAAAATCAGATTATTTTTGATTCCACGACTTCTGGAAGGTCGCCATTTCATAAATGGGTGCCTGTGCGAAAAGTTGCCAATTTTCTTGCTATATTTTGAGCTTTTAACTCTGTCCGAAACTCGTATTAATTTCTAATTAGCGACCATCTCATGGTCACCAGTTCTTTTCAAATTTCATAAAGTCCTAATCCATCTCGAAATGCCTTGGAATTAGAGACGCTTCTATCTACCGCCCCTTTAAATAGCAACCGTCTGTGAGGTCGCCATTTCTTTTAGGATTCTGAACTCTGCCAGAACCTTCTTGTTTCTCCATTTTGAGCTTCCTTTTCACTTGGGAAATGATCCTAATGGCTTTCTAAGGGTAAATGGACACATGGCCATGATATATCTTCTTCCAAATCTAATTAAAACTTATTTTCCTAATTTCCCTTGGATTAAACTCCCAATTTTGTCCCTATAAATCGGACCCCACTCTCCCTTGTGTTTAAGGCTACTCAAGTAATCTAAGGGGAGGTGCTGCTGGTTTGAAGGCTCAAGGAGGAGGCTCCATGTACCAAAAGCTACATCCTTTTGGAGCTTCTTCTTCTATTGAAGATCTTGAAGCCATTTTTGGAGAAAATCAATAAGCTTTCCCTTCCTCTTTTCTTTATTTTATTATCATAAGCATTGCATGCATCATCTCCTTTTCTTATTTTATCATCTCAACATTGAGATCTCCCACTTTTGCACTCTAGCACACCTCCAATTGTGCAAAACTTGCTCCCTCTTATTTTCATCACATCATATTTTCCCCACCCTTTGCATAGGGGTTTAAGGGCCAACACCCAACAAGGTGTGTTCTACTCCATACTTTCCATGTTTATATTCATAAGAATTTGATGCTACAAACTATTATTGTAATGCCCTGGGCCTTTCGGATCCTTATCGGAGAGCTTTTGGATCGCTTTTGTGAGTCCTGAGTTGTGTTTTACGATCCACGCGAATTTTTCTCTCGTACAAGTTACAAAACCCAATGGAGAGTTTACTGTTGAGTTCATCGACTCGAGGACGCTAAAGTTGCGTCGTGCCCTTTTCGAGGATCGCTTAGACTATTTTTTCGTATCTTTCTGAATTAGTGCATTTTCGGGCTAAAAATTGGATTTTACAAAAATTGCAAAATTTCCTAATTTCTATTTCTTTTAACCCTTTTCTCTCCTTTCTCTCTCCTCACTGTCGATCACTCTCTCCCTCTCGTTCTCTCTCCTCTCTTCTCCTCTCTCCGCGGGGCGTGCGACCGTGGTGAGGTGGGTGAGGCGGGGATGTCGTGGAGTTGACCTGGAGCGTGATGGTGCGAAGGATGGAGCGTGGCGTTGGCGTGATCCCTCGGTGGATTCAAAGCCAGCGTGGCATGGTTCGTGTGACGTTTTCCGCGTGGTTTAGTCACTTCGACGTGCGAGAACTTCGGCGGAGGTAGGGAGATGGATGCCCTGCTCCTGTTTTGCGTTCCCTCACGTTTTGGAGCCGAACGGTGCGAGAATGAGCGGGTTTTGCTTCGTTTAGGGCGATGCATACTTTGGGGGGTGTGAGATGAGTTCACCTCTTTCGGCGACGGTTTATAGCCTAATTAGTTTTAATTGAACCCCTGGCATGTCAGCATTTCATTTCTACTAGTTTCATCGCAATTGGTTGTCATTTGGGACCGGTATGAGCCCGGGAACCCATGTGACTCATTTTGGGTCGATTCGTTGGAATCGCCCGTTTCTTGTCATTTTGGCATAGTTTGGATCCCTTCCGGAGCGTGGAAGGTTTATTTTGCCATTAGAATTGTTTCCTCTTCGTTTTAGGGCGAACGGGGCATGGAAAGGCCGGATTTGCCCATTCCCCCGATTTTCTCGCCGTAACGCCTTGGCGGTCCTTTCAGAGACCGCAAGGGGTCGTCTGGCGGTCCATTGGAGACCGCTAGGCTATGGGGTTTGTCGGTTTCATGTTATGTCGGTTAGGGTCTTCGCGGTCATGCGATAGACCGTTTGTGTTGGCTAGCGGCCCATTGTAGGACTGCTAAGCTCTGTGAAACGGTCTATTGAAGACCATTAGGTTGTGTCTGGTAAGTCGGTTTGGCCAAGCGGTCACACTATAGACTGCAAGGCTGGCCTTGGCGGACCTTTGGATGACTACTAGGCTTTGTTTATGTTGGTTCAGTGGGTTTTTAAGTCGGTTCGGACTAACGGCCCTAGCTTCATCCACATGGAGTCCTTGGCGGCCCTTTGGGTAACCGCCAAGCTCTGTTTGACCGGTTAAGTCGGTTTCACTGTTTGGGAGTTGACTGGGCGTAGCGGTCTAAGGTGTGACCGCTAGGGTCCCTCTTGCGGCCCTGAGTTAGATCGCATGCCCCTATCTTTTTGTAGTTTTGTACGTTTGAGTCTCTGAGTGTAGCGGCCATATCCTAGACCGCTTAGCTAAGTGAGACAGCCTATGTATAGACCGTTTGTTACCTTGTGCGGCCCTTTTCTGACCGCCCAGTGTCTGTATTCTCTGTGTAAGGATAGCGGCCTTTGGCTCGCCACTTGGTTTGCCTAGCGGTCTGGCATGTTACCATTTCCTTCTTGGAGTTCTGTTTTCCCATTATTTTGGCCTCCAATTGCCTTGGCTTAACCTTGTGGTTTGCCCGTAGTCCCATGGATGTCTTGGATGTCCTATGAGGGTGATGACCATGTTGTGGGGTGGCCGGGAGTGCCATTATATCGAGTGGTGTTCCGTATTGCTTTACAGTCATTATTGGTTTCTGGTCAACCCGGTGTGATCCAGTGGTTGACATGTGACCTCGTGAATGTCTCGGTAGTCTTGTATGGATCTAGACGTGATTTTGGACGCCTTGAGGTGTTGTCTTTCCTCGATTTGAGTATCCATGTGCTGTGAGAGTATTAGTGATCTCTCATGTCTCCGTGATTCGTGTTATGCGGATGTGTGGATCCGATGATCCTATGTCGTTTCCTTTATATGTGGTTTACCGTGCTTTGGCTTAGGGACTAGGCTGATTGGCGGCTTGTTACCGCTTTTGTGCGACGATCTTGACCCGAGTCTAGTGACTCAAGGATAGTTGTGCTAGCATGTCTAGTTATCTGTCCTGAGTCTAGTGGTAGTCTGGTGTGCTGCCTTGTGTCTTGTACTTAGTGCTTCGTAGTACGTGTGACAGTGTGTGCTTAGCCTGTCCGTACTTCAGCACTAATGTTTTGGAGTCCTTGTGTCTAGTGAACCTCCACTAGTCATAGCCTAATGACACTTTCCTATGTGTTGGCCCACCTAGAAGTGGTGGCGGTGTGAGTTCCCAATATATGGTTTTTAAGCTAGTTTTCGTGGGCCCCCTTACCTTGCGGTAGCGTCCTACTGGGGGGGAAAGCTAGCTAGAGGCCTGGCTCAAGGCATTGAGCTTGTGTGTGCACACGTGGTCAGGGGCGTTTGGACGAGTGCCGATGGGCGTGACCCTGACTGGTCACTCGTTACTGTTGTTCCTTGTACTTGGTTCTGTGAATGTCTCAATTACCACCGTTCCCGGTGTGTGGGAGATACTTGTGGCGCAGTGTAAGACGTTAGTGGACGCATCTGGCTGTTCTTCTAGTGAGGAGGTACTTCTGTCACTTGATGCATGACCCTTGTGACTTGTGTTTTCGTGACTGGTTTCCGTCATGATTGACGTGACTTGTCAGGTAGTCTACATTGGCTCCACCCGTGGTCCAGTATTGTGTCGCGTACACGATGGTGAGCTCGTGTATGTGTGTGCCTTTGACTGTGTAGGTCTTGTTGGCACTCAAAATATGATCCTTCGGCAACCAAGCCACAAAGATGAATGATACGGCCCATTGAAGCGTAGAAGTCGATGAAGACTGGCTTACTGAAGGCTCTTCAAGCTGCCAGAGCCCCAAGCCACCTTGAAGGGAACACCGGGGACTTCACCTTAGGAGAGTCGGAATGAACCTACAACCAACCGGCAGCGCGATCAAGCCTGCCCAATGATCCGGCATTGACCTCGTCATGCCGCTACCCCACATCCGTCGCCCGACCAAGGACGACGGTCTACCCAATGGCTCTCCTAAGGAGGAAAAACGTCCTCGGCCGTCCACAACAAGGGGCCGAGGGCTCTGTCAATAGAGGGTCCCGATTACCCGACATGGGTTCTGCTCCTCGTCATAATGGGCCCTTTAGTCGCCAATTGATCGCCGTTCAAGGCGGAATTATCCAGGATGCAACACCATCTTGCAAAGAGGCTTTGAGCACGAATCCATCTCAACCAGGAGCACAAATCGCAGTGCCGAAGGCTGTACCACCAGGACATCCGTGTGCTCGGACCAGACACACGCGAAAGTCTGATCAAGGCCGTTCGTCGTGTCGAGAGCTTCCTCGACTCCATGTCAAGGTTTTTCAAGGGCCAGGGTGAGAGGAATAGTCAACGGGGGCTTCCGGAATCATCTCCAGACCCACCGGACCGGCACGCCGAGTAAACAAGTTAAAATGGCGCCGTCAAACCGGCGCGCCAATTACAATGGGGGATGCGTTCCCCGCCGCCGTCAAACCGGCACGGAAAAACCGATCGGGGTGTGTTTCTGGCGCCACCAAATCCGGCGCGCCCCCTTCCCGGGGCGTCGAATTAACAAAATGGCTATATATATAGCCTGCCTTCGCCAAAAAAGGGGGAATCCGAAGAGCGAGAAGGAAAAAAAGAGGGAAGCGGAATTAAAGGAGAAAAAAAAGAGAATTAGAAAGAAAGAGGGGAGGTCCAGGGAGAAGGGGTCGAGGGTTCTTCGATCTGAGGAAACCTCCGTTCGAGCCTCTCGGCGGCCGCCACCACGCTCCACTCGAGCCTCCCGGAATCGGAGAAGGAGACCGTCCGTTTCTTATCGATTTAGGTGGGTCTCCGCGTTTCATCCGGTGAATCCCTATGTTCTTCTTTTGGTTTTCTTCCTCTGGCACAATGTAAGTGAAGGAGGGGAGGGGCGATGATATCAGCCTGACCTCCCCTTCTCTCACCATTTCCTCTCCCCACTTTATCTGTAATCGTTTCTTCATTAATGTAAACGACGGCCGATCGATAACGACGGCGCCGGAATCTGTATATTATGCATATGTCTATCCGTATCGATTCATAGGATGAATGAAATGCCGTTTGTGGCTAATGTCTTCTATCTCATGAATGCCTTCTCCAATTCCCCTTCGAATATACGTTCAATGATTTCCCAGTGTATCTACTCCCGTGCAATAGGTTTTCTCCGGCGCTGGATAGGCTCTCGGGCCATATGAAACCTTCTTCCCCCCTCCCCGGGATTTTCTTTCTTCTGATTCTAATGCGACTGTAGGGCTCTGCATCGCATATGCCACGGGTTCTGTGATTGGAGACGCACTTATGTGCGTATCTCCATCTATCTCTGTCAAGGGAACCTATCCCTCGGCTCCTCCTGTGCCTCTCTTCATAGGTCGGGGGGGGGGGAGGGAGGATTGCCTCTGTCGTCCCTCACTATTCTTGTCGGCTCGTGCCCGAATGTGACATATGTACATCCCTTCCCCGGCACCTCTATGCCAATCGCACAGCATCGATCTATTTATCCTATGGACTTTGTCGTTCTCGCATTACTCTTTCGTTTCTTGCGCATCTCAACAGGAGTGTGCTCTGTAGCATCATTCCAGCATCCGGAGAGGGGGACATTCCCCCGATCTTCCACATTAGTCATTCGGCTGGTGGAAGGTTCGTCCATCAATGATGAATATCCCAGCAGGCTATTGAATGCACAGCAACGGGGCCATGTCCCGACAGATCCAAATCCACGGTCCTTAATGGGCCTCGTGGTGGCCGTGGGTCGCGTGCCCCTCGTAGGCTTGCCCTCGGGGTTTCCCTCCCATATCGGTCGTCCCGATTCAAGTGTTGTGGTGACTCGGGTTGCGTGCCCCTCGTAGGCTAGCCCTCGGGGTCTTCGCTCTCGTATTGAGTTGCTTCATTCGCTCGCTGTTACCCACGGATTTGGTGCCCCTAGCAGGTTTGACCTCGGGGTTTTTCCTCTCCGTTCGGTTTTTTGCCGGCCGTCGTTGTGCCACCCGGCTCTTAGGGGTTGCTCCACTACGTGAGTACTCCCCGCTTCTCCCCGATGAATCCTCCGGGATGGGGAGATGCTGTCAAAATTTTGGCTCGAACGAGTCTAACTCAGAATGATCGCCGCGCTCGAGTACGAACCTCGCGCGGGCCGGTGACTCGACTCCCGGATGCCCCGGGGTCGACCCTGTGAAATAATAGCTTAAATAAATTCTCAAAGTTTTCCAAAGTATTTCAATAAACCCAAGAAAAATGAACAAATTCTCGATTTTAAGTTAAATCGGCGCCATTCGTTTACGGCGCGGCCTAAGCGGCGCGCTCTAAAACGGCGCGCCCTCCCCGGCGCGCTTCTCCCCGGCGCGCCTCTCCCCGGCGCGCCCCAATTAGGGCCGCGCCGTTTTAAACCCCTTTTATCTACCTACGGTTTCGACGCCGTTTTAAGTCCTATACCTACGCTTTCAGGCGCCGTTTCTAATCGCTGTACTCTTTAATCCCTGGCTCGCCCCGAGCGACCCCCGCCTTCCCGAGGGCAAAGTTAATCAACCCTAATTAGGAATAAATTGAATAAGAGAGGGCCTTTCGAGTCGAAACCTTCTTGCTATCATGTTTTCACCATTATGTCTGTCTTCACTCTACCCTTATCATCATGCTTGTGCCATCCTTTCCCTCGTTGGCGGGGCTTAATAAATATGTGACTGAATCATATTCATCTTCATAATTCTGTCATCTTACTTATCATCACCATCATGCCTGCATGTTCGCATGGACCCTCGGGTATATCAAATAGCGTTGACAGAAGGTCGGTTTACGCTCGATCGGAAGTCTTCGCTATGCGCGACGGTGGTCTTCGGGCCTACGTCCTCCGCCACGTACCAAGGGCCCATAATTCGATAAACTATGCATCCTTGGCATGATATGCATCCCGCATGCCTTCGTCATGGTCATCATGTAGCTCCTTTTTTATTCCGGCCTCGACAGCCCTTCATCTCGGCAATTAATCAAAGGTGTTCCCTCCTCGTGGGGGATGTAATTAACGCCATAGCCTTTATGGTATGGTGGACTGCTGGTCCCGACTGAACCTCACATTCACTCGACACGGGTCAGAATGAGCACATCATAAAATCGTCACTCATGTGACTGGCACGCCCGCGTCGTCAATCAGTCAGTTAATTACCGGTTAGTTAATTGGTTGATCGACACGTGAAATAAGACATGGATATATGTACATATACACATATATATGTGAAATAAAAATGACAAGATGGTCGGATGAAAAACCCATCGCAAACAGTCTGGCACGCCCGGTGGGACCAGTGTCACCTTTCATCTCTTTGCCGAGATATTCGGGCTTCGAAGCCCTCTCAAAGGCTACTGATTATTTCCTTGTTTGTCTTTCCAGGCAGATCAATGACGATCAACGGGATAACTGGCGTCGACTTCGATCATTCGATCATTGCTAAACACGCGCAAGGGTACCTGGCGGTACCCATGGAATTCGGCAGCTTCCCTGCCGCTGTGGGCTTCCCCAACTTTTTGGGGTTAGCCTTCGTCGATATCCTGGAGGTCAAAGCCCCAGAACTTGCCAAGGAGGTCACAGAGAAAATGGAGCCTCTGAAGGTTCCCTGCTGCGAAGACTTGCCTGAAAGTCCGACCCCAGCCGCTAGCTGTTTGGTGCACCACGTCATACGTGGGACCCACCCCAATGTCGGCAACAAACACCCTGGAGGACGCCAACGTCGCCAGGCCCGCAAGGATGCTGCTATAATCACTGGAACCATATCTCAGTTCGGGAAATCTATGCTAGTTGGAGGCATGCGCGTCTTCCTCGACGGACGCACGGCCCGGGTGACCCCAGACCGAGTCATCCCCAACATTCCTGTCCACAATACCTATCAAGCTCTCGCTGGAAGGAGGGCAGAAAGAGAAGAAACCGGCCCCTATGGCCAAGGAAGCTCGGCACTCAGGCCGAAGAAGTTCAAACAGGTGTGGGTTCCCAAGCGGACCCGACCTGCCCACCATCTAACACCCATCTGCCGCCGTCCTATGAACGACGAGGCGGAGGTGAGAAGAGAAAGGGGCTTGCCCCCGAGGAAAGAAGAAGAGGTGGTTGCGGATCCTCCGCGCCGCAGAAGTTTTCGGGCTGCTGCCCGCCAAGCCAACGTCCCAGTCACGGGACGAAGATTCCAACATCCGGCCGACAGAGCTCGGCTGGCCTATATCCCTCCTGCTGGAGGTCGACAACTATCCCCCGTACTCTATCAAGAGCGGGGTCAGGAGGAGGTAACCTGTCTGATCAGGAACTACTTTCGAGGGCTGGGCAACCCCTCGCTGGGTCAGCAGCGACTAATGCAGACAGTCGCCACTGAGGAAGATTACCGCCCATCAGCTGCGGATGAAGAGGATATGGAAGATAGAATGATGGTGTCGTCAGTCGACGACAATGGATACAACGACGGTTTCGAGATCGAAGCCGATGAAGCCTTCCCCGAGCGGGAAGAAAAAAGAAGTGTTTCTGTGTTCGAGAGGCTGACCTTTCCGCAACAAGCCAGACGGAGGGTCCATCGACAGAGAAGAAGGATGCAGGTCTTTACTTGCAACATGGCTGGTATATCCAGCCGATATGGGGAGCTTCCTGAAGACCCCCAAGAACTGGCTCAATTAGCCGTACGGCCCGGGCCAACTACCCGCAGAACAGAAGCAGCAAGAGAGCTTCTGATGATCATGAGAGGGAAACAACCCCAGGTCTATCCCCGCTGGGATGATAAGGCCCCCGTCTTGACCGCTAATGTGGTGACGACGGAAGAAGAAGACGACGTCCTCCTCGACATCCTGCCTGAGGTTACGTCCGGGGAAATGATAGAGGGTATCCCCACCACTATAGATCCATCAGTTCTGATGTTGCTGCAAAAATATCAACGGGAGATAGACTCTCTGAAGAAACAGCTGATGGAAAAGACTGAGCATTCATCGGCTTCTAAACCACCCGAAGTCCAGGGTGAATCATCCCGGGGAGCGGTTCGTCGTGACGACCCTCCACCGCTCTATACACTATCCCAGCCGTCAGAGCCAAGCATGTCGACAGCACAACAGCGGCCGCCACAGCCTCAGCCGCTGCTACCTCCGGTGCTCCCCCAGGTGCATCCGACACCCCCGCTGCTGCGTCCTCCACAGGCGACCACCCTGGTCACCCCATACCTTCAGCCAGCGCACTTCTATCCGGAGCCAGTCGACCCACGGTCGTGAACCGGATGATGGTGGAAAGGATGATCGAGCTGAAGCTCGCAGAGAAAAGTGAAGGCGACTACGTCGCATTCGATGCCTATCGGGTGCCCTACCCGCAACACCATGCGGCTAAACGACTTCCCCCAGGGGTCAACAAGCCGCCCAAATTCGACAAATTCAACGGGAAAGGGTCCCCTAAAGAGCATATTGCATATTATATGACCGTTATGGGTGATCTGGCCACCGACGAGTCATATCTGCTGAAGTTCTTCGGGTCCTCGCTGACGGGCTCGCATTTGAATGGTACTCTAGCCTCTCGGCCGGGTCAATCAGTGATTGGTCGGATATGCAGAGAAAATTCAGAGAAAGATTCCATGTCACAGAGAGGGAGGTCACAGTGGCCGAACTCTACTCAACAAAACAAAGGGCAGATGAGACAGCCCTTGATTACATCAAGAGGTGGAGGAACCTCGAATGAGGTGCAAGCGGCCCCCGCATCAGGAGGACGCTGTGCAAATATGCAAACAAAATCTCAGGAGGGAGGTCCTGAAAAGATGATTGGTATGGAAATACGGTCGTTCGACCGGCTGAATAATGTGGTGGCCGAGGTGGAGGCTTTTCTAGCCAAGCCTGTCCCGGCGTCAACTGCCAGCACAGCCCAGAAAGGCAAGGCTGCGGAACGGCGCCCCACACCTAAAGAAGCGAATGCGCTTGATATCAAGGCGTTCGAACAACAGAAGGAGAAAGGCAAGAAAGCGGCTCCCCCGCAACCTGCGAAAGCTCTAGATGATAAAGAAGGTCCTTCGCTGAGGGACAAAATGAAGAAAGCTATTCCTTCCAAAAGACAAGACCCGAGTCCTGTTCGACTGGGTAACAGAATACAGCATGGTCACTCTGCCTGAGCCAAGGAGGCCGGAGGACCTGAAAAGAATAGACAGTCCAAAATTCTGCCCCTACCACAAGATGTTGGGACATCCGATCGAAGACTGCTATGTTTTCAAAGACGTCATCGAAGGAATGGTAAAGAAGAATGAAATAGAGCTGGGAGAGTACAAAGTGGACCCTCCTCAGCCACATGAAGCCCCTCTCAGGAGAGCAGCGGTCAACATGATCTCCCTCTACCAGGCATTACCTGAGGAGATCTCTGAAGTAAGCACACGGAGCACCTACGAAATCCATTTCCTGGAGCCCGTGAAAGAACAACAGGGGTGGCAGCAGATCCCTGTGAAGCACAAGAAGAAGAGGGCAACCCGTCCAAAAGAGGGGGCACATGTCCGTGGCATTACACCCCGGCCTGCTCCGCCAGTGGTAGCACCCATGTGGGTCACTCCACCTACAGCCTGTCAGAATACATACACCTAACAGGAGGAGACAAACTCCGCTGCCAGTAATCAAGGAAACCAATCCTGGAGTCCTTCGACTGCAGCACCTGATTGAAGGGCTAGATGAATATGTGCAGCCCGAATTGAAACCTCTGCTGGTACGGGACCACGTCCCATGGCAAGAACTAGAACAACTCTCACTCAAACAGGTGGAGGAAGCTGAAGCAGCATCCCCTTGAAGAGGGCAGCCTGTTCTGGGGGCAGGCACCCGCAGAAACCAAAAAGAAGAAAAAGCAAAAGAAGAAGAAAAGAAAGGCCGCTGGGGCCAATAAAACACAGGTTGTCTCCTGCAATACCCTGTCAGCACTCTTCAACCTACCCGAAGGAGAGGAAGAAAAAGAAATTTGCTTCACACCCCATGCTGGGGGAGGCAAAGCCGAGGCCGCAACTGCTGCGCATGTCACTCGGTCGGGCCGAAAATGGGGGCGCCAGCCACCACCCAATCACAACATCATGTTCAGAGGGGAGCAACCCTACAAGACACCTCCGCCGGAAGTTAAGGGAGTCCAAATCCCTCATCCGTCAGGCCTGTACAACAAGAGTGGGGGCAAGGCGGTCCCTTCATTCCTTGAATTTATGAAGATGTCAAAGGGGAAGCAACCCTGTCAAGATGCTAACCCTACACCCGGGGCCATTCACCCGCAGCCAGCGCAATCTACTGAGGATGCAAACGCAGATAGAGCTTGCCCTAAAGCAGCTAATAAAGAAGACCCGACAGCCGGTGCCAGCCAAGAGGGTGCCGAGTCCGAGGAAGATGAAGCAAGTCCGTCTGGACCCACAAATCAAAACCTCCCCAAGCCCAGATGGGCTGAAGAGATGAAGCTCTCCAATGTCCGGGCTGGGAGCCGAATAATGAAGTTGCTCAAGAAGCTCCCCGCTCGATTTACGATCTGGGAAATTCTCTCTTTGAGTGAAGAAACTCGACAGGCGATCATCACTACTCTGCAAACGCCTGCTCATTTTGAAGCCTGCATAGCTGAGGCTATACCAGAAGC
This sequence comes from Amorphophallus konjac, assembly GCA_022559845.1. Classification (NCBI taxonomy): domain Eukaryota; kingdom Viridiplantae; phylum Streptophyta; class Magnoliopsida; order Alismatales; family Araceae; genus Amorphophallus; species Amorphophallus konjac. The sequence goes on from CM040119.1 coordinate 248,130,732, forward strand.
CAGTATGACCTTCTCTCCAGAAGACATGCTACTGCCTACTGCCAGCCACAACAGGTCGCTATATATGAAAGGGCACCTGAATGGAAGGGAGCTGAACCGGATCCTGGTCGATCCTGGTGCCGCAGTCAACATCCTGCCATACAGAATATACGAGAGGTACCACTTTAATGTGCATCTCGAGAAAGTCGGGGATATGCGTATCGCTGGCTTCAACCAAAAATGTGAAGTATTCATGGGAGTAGCAGAGTTCACGCTGACCCTAGCAGATTTCACTACAACGGTGTAGTTTCATGTCATTGACTCTCGCACCTCCTACAAAGCACTGCTCGGCCGCCCATGGCTGCATGAAAATATAGTGGTGCCCTCCACGCTCCACCAATGCATCAAATACAGCCTCCAGGGGAAGGAGGAGAGGATATTTGCTGATATCCACCCATTCGAGGTGTTTGAATGTCAATTGGTAGACGCCAACCTATATACGGGGCCTCCCCAGAAGGTTTCTAAAGCTGAGACCCCCGTAGGGGCGTCGAAGAATAGATCGGGTGATGGTTGGTATCCATCACCGCCGCGCGGATATGTCAAGCCAAAGGTGGTCTCCCACATCACAGCTTCTGGAGATGTCGGCAGGGTAACACCCCCAGCATTATACCCCAAAGCTAAGGAAGTGCAGGTCGATCGACAGCACGACCGCATTGGAGTCCCGGCCGGCCTCACTAAGCCAATCCCCAGCCTCAATGATCCCACTGTCGAACCTTTCAAAGCTTGGGAGGTGACACATGAAGATGGGCCCAGCAGCTTGTTCTATACAGCCGAGGAGCATCCCACTCAGGAAGATACAAACTGCAGCCTCCCTGAAGATCTAGGCAACCCGCAGGTTCCTGTCCAAGGTCTGGCATTTACAACTGATCGGATGGCTAAGATGTTTCAGAAGCAACACATCCCTCCCGATCAGTCTCAAAGATGCAAAAAAGCTTTCCAGAAGATGTGGCATCCTATAAATCTGGATAAGGAAATGAGACGTGTCTCTCAACATCCAGGGTTGGGCTTCACCCTGGAAGAATATTATTACAGTGGGCGGTACGAGGTGGATACTATCTCCGCCTTCTATCCTACTGAAGATAGCCCTCTGGGGGCAACCTTTGATGAGTATCCGGTGGAAGCCGAATATCTCGAACTGGCCCGGTTCGGGAATCAAGAAGCAGAAACCTCGGCCCCCTGCCGATGCTGGGAGCAGGTTCATCCTGAAGAAGCCGCCCTTCAAGCAAAATTCGATACGGCTAGCAGCAGCAAAGCCGAAGACATTCAAGAAGCCAGAGTTTCCCCCTCCCCAGGGGTCCTACTAATGACAACTTCAACACCCTTTCTGCCAATCAGGGAAGCCTTGGTCAACTCCAATCAAGGGGAGCCAGCTACCAGGAAGGAAAAAGCCACTTCTGTGGAAGATACAACTGTCCCAGAAGGTGAAACTTCCTCAACTTCTGCTACAAAATCAGCATGCTATCCGGGCCTGGCAGTGAACAGTTACCAGCCCGTCATGGCTGCAATCTCATCTGCAAACACCAAGGCTGCTCTCTCATCCTTGGAAGCTGCGACGATAATGGATCTGCTAATAGAACAATCCACTCAGCCGCTGGCACAAGAGATCAAGAAACCTCATGAAGCTCTGGCGGTGTCTGACGAGGAAGTCGAAGTGCTCGACCCTCAAGATGGTGTTCCAGACTTCGTTGACCCCCAACCGGCACCTCCGGAGATAGAAGACGGAGGCCAAGCCACAGTCGATGAACTGATAGAAGTCAACCTCGGAAATGAGAAGGACCCTAGGCCTACCTTCCTCAGTGCCCAACTATCCCCAGAAGAACGGGAGCTGTACATTCAACTACTGCTAGAATACCGGGATTGCTTCGCCTGGACTTACAAAGAGATGCCAGGTCTAAGCCTTGCTGTCTCGCAACATGAGCTGGCAATCAGCCCTGACGCCGAGCCGGTAAAGCAACCACCGCGGCCCATGAGGCCAGAGCTCATCACCCAAATTTGTGCTGAAGTCGACAAGCTCATTGACGTGGGATTTTTTGAAGAAAACCAGTACACCACATGGCTGGCGAATATCGCCCCCGTGAAAAAGAAGAATGGACAGATCCGGATATGTGTCGACTTCCAGGATCTAAATAAAGCCTGCCCCAAAGATGACTTCCCGGTGCCGATAACCGAGGTCATGATTGATGCTACAACAGGCCATGAGGCTCTATCATTCATGGACGGGTCTTCCGGCTACAATCAGATTTGGATTGCGGAGCATGACCGAGTCCATACTACTTTCCGAACTCCTAAAGGCATTTATCATTACAAGAGAATGCCGTTCGGATTAAAGAATGCTGGCGCAACCTATCAGCGCATAATGACCAAAATCTTTGATGAACTGCTCTACCACAAGGTCGAGTGCTACATAGATGACCTGGTGGTCAAAACCAGAAGAAAAGAAGATCATCTGCAAGACCTTCGGATTGTTTTTCAGAGGCTGAGGTAGCATGAGCTAAAAATGAACCCTATGAAATTTGCGTTCGGAGTGTCGAGCGGAAAATTCTTGGGCTTCATCGTCCGATATCGGGGAATCGAGATAGACCCCGCAAAGATAAAGGCAATTCAGAGGTTACCTCCGCCAAGGAACATCTCCGAGCTGAGATCACTACAGGGCCGTTTGGCTTATATCCGGCGTTTCGTTTCCAATTTGTCAGGGCGGTGCCAGCCTTTTCACAAGTTGATGATGAAAGATGTCCCCTTTTATTGGGATGAAGATTGCCAGGCAGCCTTCGACAAGCTAAAAGACTACCTGAAAACTCCTCTAGTGTTGGGCGCACCGGTGAAAGGATGACCATTGATACTGTATATAGCAGCTACACATAATTCTCTGGGGGCAATGCTGGCCCAGAATAATGAAGAAGGGAAAGAACAAGCCCTCTATTACCTCAGTCAGAGACTGGTCAGAACTGAAGAGAAATATACTTATATTGAGAAGATCTGTCTGGCGCTGGTCTTCGCAGTTAAAAAGCTCCGACACTATATGTTGTCGCATGAAATCGGCTTGGTATCCAAAGAGGATCCCCTGAAGTACATTATGTCTCAACCGGCACTCAAAGGCCGCTTGGGCAAATGGGCGGTAATCTTTATGGAGTTTGATATCTCCTACGTGCCGCGCAAGGCCGTCAAGGGACAAGCTATTGCAGACTTCTTCGCTGAGCACCCAGTACCCGGGGATTGCCCGTTGGAGCCGGAGCTTCCTGAAGATGAAACCCTAGAAGCCGTGCAAGTACAGCCCTCCTTATGGCAACTATACTTTGATGGCGCTTCCAGAATTGACACCTCTGCCACCGGGTCAGCCAGGGTCAGAGCAGGAGCGGGCATAGTCCTGAAATCCCCAGAAGGAGAAGTGATGCATACATCCTGTTCCATAAACAAGCAATACACAAACAATGAAGCAGAATATGAAGCCCTGATAGTCGGGTTGCAAATTGCTCTGTCCATGGGAATTCAGATGCTGGAAGCATTCGGAGACTCCATGCTAGTTATAAAACAGCTGGAAGGAGAGTTCGGTGTGCGAAAGCAAGAGTTCCTTCCCTATCACCAGTTGGCAACTCGCCTGATGTCAAGATTTTACTTCATCAGCATCAAGCACATCAATCGAGGCCGGAATGCTCAGGCAGACGCCCTCGCTAAGCTGGCCAGTTCATTGGCGGTCCCGCCAGACACAAGCCTGAATATAACAGTGATCAACCGCCGACAGGTCCCCAGCGTGACAGAGGTCCTGGCCGACGAACAAGAGATGAAAGTAGCAGTCATCGAAGGGGTTCAGAAGCCCGATTGGCGAGAGCATCTCCTACGCTGGTTTCAACACCAGCAACTTCCAAAAGAAAAGGAACAGAGAATGAAGCTCCTAAGGATCAAGGATTCTTACGAGATGAGAAGCGTAACCTTGTTCTGAATTATGGCAGATGCCCGAAGGAAAGTCCTACTCCGTTGCTTGTCTTCAGCAGAAGCAGGACATGTGATGCAGGAGGTCCATGCAGGATCAGCTGGAGCACACCAGGCTGGCCCGAAAATGAAAATTGAGATAAAGAAGCTGGGTTACTATTGGCCCACTATATTTGATGATTGCTGCAAGTTTGCCAAAGCTTGTCAGAAATGTCAAGAACACGCTAATGTGGCAAGGAGACCTCCAGTGCCACTGCATCCCACCCTACCAAGCTGGCCGTTTGCTCAGTGGGGCACGGACGTGGTAGGGCCGCTGCCAGCATCTTCATCAGGGTGCAGATACATCTTAGCAACTACAGACTACTTCCCCAGATGGGCGGAAGTAGTAGCACTAAGAGATGTGACGGGAGAGCTAGTTGTAAGATTCTTCCGGCAAAATGTAATATTCCGGTTCGGGATCCCCAGCCGAATCATCTCTGATAATGGCAGCCATTTTAGAAATCAGAAGATTTATCGGCTGACCGACAAATACAAAATTGATTGGAGGACATCCTCCCCCTACAACCCTCAAGCCAATGGACTTGCAGAAGCCTTTAACAAGACTCTATGCACATTGCTGGCAAAGACTGTCAAGTCTAATAAAAAAGATTGGGAAGAAAGGATGTACGAAGCACTTTGGGCCTATCGTACTGTCTACAAGACCCCAACCGGCTGTTCCCCCTTCTCCCTTGTCTACGGGTCAGAAGCTGTGGTGCCAATTGAACTTGAAGTTCCTTCATTTCGAGTTGCCATCCAGCACATACTAGTCAATGGTGAGAAGACCAATGCAGAAAGAAGATTGGAAGAGCTTATTGAGCTCGAAGGAAAACACCTCCGGGCGTAGCAAAACATCCAGCTCTACCAAGCTCGCATGGCCCGTGCTTTTGACAAGCTAGTCAAGGGTCAAGAATTCAAGAAAGGAGACCTGGTAATGGTCAAAAGAAAAGAAGTGATGGCCTCCAACCCCAAAGGGAAGCTGGTCAAAAACTGGGTCGGGCCGTATATCATCCGCCGAGTATATGAAGGGGGTGCCTACGTCGTTGTAGACCACAAAGGAGTCATTCAGTTCTCTCCCCTCAACGGAAAACACATTAAGCTGTATCATGCAGCGCAGCCGACATGTCCCGAGTGATCGATCGAGGCTACTCCTCTCCTTGGTTTAGCGGCACTCCGCCCTAGCCGAGCTACCTTTTCCTTGGTTTAGTGGCACTCCGCCCTAACCGAACTACTTTTCCTCGGTTAATGGCATTCTGCCCTAACCCAGCTACCCTTCCTTGGTTGGTGGCGTTCTGTCCTAATCAAGCTACCCTTTCCCTTGGTTAGTGGCATTTCGCCCTAGTCAAGCTACCTCTCCTTGGTTTAGTGGCACTCCACCCTAACCAAGCTACCTTCTCCTTGGTTTAGTGGCACTCCGCCCTAATCGAGCTACTTTCTCCTCGGTCAGTGACATTTCGCCCTAATCGAGCTACCTCTCCTTGGTTAGCGGCATTCCGCCCTAATCAAGCTACCCTCTCCTGGTTTAGTGGCACTCCGCCCTAACTGAGCTACATTTCCCTTGGTCTAGTGGCACTCCGCCCTAACCGAGCTACATTTTCCTTGGTTTAGTGGCACTCCGCCCTAACCGAGCTACATTTTCTTTGGTTTAGTGGCACTCCGCCCTAACCGAGCTACATTTCCCTTGGTTTAGTGGCACTCCGCCCTAACTCTTGGTTTAGTGGCACTCCGCCCTAGCCGAGCTATATTTTCCTTGGTTTAGTGGCACTCCGCCCTAACCGAGCTACATTTTCCTTGGTTTAGTGGCACTCCGCCCTAACCGAGCTACATTTTCCTTGGTTTAGTGGCACTCCGTCCTAACTGAGCTACATTTCCCTTGGTTTAGTGGCACTCCGCCCTAACCGAGCTACATTTTCCTTGGCTTAGTGGCACTCCGCCCTAACCAAGCTACCTTCTCCTTGGTTTAGTGGCACTCCGCCCTAACCGAGCTATATTTTCCTTGGTTTAGTGGCACTCCGCCCTAACCGAGCTACCTTCTCCTTGGTTTAGTGGCACTCCGCCCTAACCGAGCTACATTTTCCTTGGTTTAGTGGCACTCCGCCCTAATCGAGCTACATTTCCCTTGGTTTAGTGGCAGTCCGCCCTAACCAAGCTACATTTTCCTTGGTTTAGTGGCACTCCGCCCTAACCGAGCTACATTTTCCTTGGTTTAGTGGCACTCCGCCCTAACCGAGCTATATTTCCCTTAGTTTAGTGGCACTCCGCCCTAACCGAGCTACATTTTCTTTGGTTTAGTGGCACTCCGCCCTAACCGAGCTACCTTTCCCTTGGTTTAGTGGCACTCCGCCCTAACCGAGCTACCTTCTCCTTGGTTTAGTGGCACTCCGCCCTAACCGAGCTACATTTCCCTTGGTTTAGTGGCACTCCGCCCTAACCGAGCTACCCTTTTCTTGGTTTAGTGGCACTCCGCCCTAACCGAGCTACCTTTTCCTTGGTTTAGTGGCACTCCGCCCTAACCGAGCTACCTTTCCTTGGTTTAGTGGCACTCCGCCCTAATCGAGCTACTTTCTCCTCGGTCAGCGGCATTCCGCCCTAATCGAGCTACCTTTTTCTTGGTTTAGTGGCACTCCGCCCTAACCAAGCTACCCTCTCCTTGGTTTAGTGGCACTCCGCCCTAACCGAGCTACCTTTTTCTTGGTTTAGTGGCACTCCGCCCTAACCGAGCTACCCTTCTCCTTGGTTTAGTGGCACTCCGCCCTAGTCGAGCTACATTTTTCTTGGTTTAGTGGCACTCCGCCCTAACCGAGCTACATTTCCCTTGGTCTAGTGGCAGTCCGCCCTAACCAAGCTACATTTTCCTTGATTTAATGGCACTCCGCCCTAACCGAGATACATTTTCCTTGTTTTAGTGGCACTCCGCCCTAACCGAGCTACATTTCCCTTGGTTTAGTGGCACTCCGCCCTAACCGAGCTACCTTTTCCTTGGTTTAGTGGCACTCCGCCCTAACCGAGCTACATTTCCCTTGGTTTAGTGGCACTCCGCCCTAACCGAGCTACCTTTTCCTTAGTTTAGTGGCACTCCGCCCTAGCCGAGCTACATTTTCCTTGGTTTAGTGGCACTCTGCCCTAACCGAGCTACCTTTCCCTTAGTTTAGTGTCACTCCACCCTAACCGAGCTACCTTCTCCTTGGTTTAGTGGCACTCCGCCCTAACCGAGCTACATTTCCCTTGGTTTAGTGGCACTCCACCCTAACCGAGCTACCCTTTTCTTGGTTTAGTGGCACTCCGCCCTAACCGAGCTCCCTTTTCCTTGGTTTAAGTGGCACTCCGCCCTAACCCAGCTACCCTTCCTTGGTTGGTGGCGTTCTGTCCTAATCAAACTACCCTTTCCCTTGGTTAGTGGCATTTCCCCCTAGTCAAGCTACCTCTCCTTGGTTTAGTGGCACTCCGCCCTAACCAAGCTACCTTCTCCTTGGTTTAGTGGCACTCCGCCCTAATCGAGCTACTTTCTCCTCGGTCAGCGGCATTCCGCCCTAATCGAGCTACCTCTCCTTGGTTAGCGGCATTCCGCCCTAATCAAGCTACCCTCTCCTTGTTTAGTGGCACTCTGCCCTAATCGAGCTACCCTTTCCTTGGTTAATGGCATTCCGCCCTAACCAAGCTACCTTCCCTTGGTCCGGTGGCATTCCGCCCGGATCGAGCTACCTTTCCTTGGTTAATGGCATTCCGCCCTAACCAAGCTACCTTTCCTTGGTCCGGTGGCATTCCGCCCTGATCGAGCTACCTTGCCTTGGTTAAATGGCATTCCGCCCTGACCAAGCTACCTTCCCTTGGTCCAGTGGCATTCCGCCCTGATCGAGCTACCTCCCCTTGGTTAATGGCATCCTGCCTTAACCGAACTACCCTTTCCTCGGTCTAGTGGCATTCTACCCTGACCAAGCTCCCGAAAGAATACACCACGTTGTTGCCATTACCGGCCTTACGCCCGAATCGACGAGAGATCACTCCTTCGCGTTAGCATTCAGCCCCTGCTAACGAATGAACTGTTCTGCCCGACGCAAGGTCTGATGCTCCGGCCGACAGCCATCTACTGTCAACCAAGGGTCGAATGTCGCACTTCGACCTGCCACCCTATACATATCAAAAAAAAAGAAAGAAAAGAAAATGGGGTTAAAAATAGAGATACCCCGCCAGACTTGCTCCCATATCGGGACAAGTGCAAAAATGGCAGTAACCCAGTTGTGGCGAAAACCCGGAAGGGCGTCGCAGGCAAAATCGGGTACCCCGCCACGTGAAAACCCGAAAGGGCGCGTGGGCAAAAGTAAGAGGGGGCTGGCTTCGGCGAAAACCCGAAAGGGCGCTTGAGTCAGTAAAGTGGTAATTTCCAAATACCTCTCCTATTCTCCACCCAATAAAACTCCGAAAGGGACAATCATCAAAGTCCCTTCGGAAATCCTTTAACACATCCTTTTCGACCCTCGTCATCATCGGCGAGATCGGTCGATCTCTACCCTCAACTTGGACCCTACGTCCCTGTTGATAACCCCATCCTTATTTCGGCAGTAACATATGCCGACGAACGAACCCTTTTCGACCCTTGTCATCCTCGACGAGATCGGTCGATCTCTACCCTCAACTTGGGCCTTACGTCCCTGTTGACAATCCCGTCCTTGTTCCGGCAGTAGCCCATGCCGATGAATAAACCCACATTGCGATCCTCGCCATTGTTAGCGAGACCGGTCGATCTTTGCCCCTAACTCGGATCTTACATCCTTGTTAATAGACCATGTCTTTTGCTTCGACGTCTAACCAGTGTCGACGAATCGAAACAGGATTCGGTCCTTGTCATCATTGGCAAGGCCAGTCAATATTTTTGCGGTCCAATTTTTCCGCGTCTAGAATAAAAAAAAAGATAGAAAGAAAAATGGGGTTAAAAATAGAGATACCTCGCCAGACTTGCTCCTATGATCAGGACAAGTGCAAAAATGGCTATAACCCAGCTGTGGCGAAAACCCGAAAGGGCGTCGCGGGCAAAATCGGGTACCCCGCCACGTGAAAACCTGAAAGGGCGCGTGGGCAAAAGCAAGAGGGGGCTGGCTTCGACGAAAACCCGAAAGGGCGCTTAGGTCAGTAATGTGAATAAAAATGAATGATGAATAGTGATGAACCATCCTCCGTCCAGAAGGCCATTTACAAGGTCGAGGCGGAGTCTTCATCCGATATCCCACTTACATACATCTACCCTTTTCAGTTTTTGTCATCATCGGGAAGACCGTCTACCTTTTCGACCCTTGTCACCATCGGCAAGATCGGTCGCTATCCTTACCCAGTTTTTGTCATCATCGGCAAAACCGTCTACCTTTTCGACCCTTGTCACCATCGGCAAGATCGATCGCTACCCCTTTCAGTTTTTGTCACCATCGGCAAGACCGTCTACCTTTTCGACCCTTGTCACCATCGGCAAGATCGGTCGCTACCCCTTTCGGTTTTTTTCATCATCGGCAAGACCGTCTACCTTTTCGACCCTTGTCACCATCGGCAAGATCGGTCGCTATCCTTACCCTGTTTTTGTCATCATCGGCAAGACCGTCTACCTTTTCGACCCTTGTCACCATCGGCAAGATCGGTCGCTACCCTTACCCGATTTTTGTCATCATCGGCAAGACCGTCTACCTTTTCGACCCTTGTCACCATTGGCAAGATCGGACGCTACCCTTACCCGATTTTTGTCATCATCGGCAAGACCGTCTACCTTTTCGACCCTTGTCACCATCGGCAAGATCGGTCGCTACCCTTACCCGGTTTTTGTCACCATCGGCAAGACCGTCTACCTTTTCGACCCTTGTCACCATCGACAAGATTGGTCGCTACCCTTACCCGATTTTTGTCACCATCGGCAAGACCGTCTACCTTTTCGACCCTTGTCACCATCGGCAAGATCGGTCGCTACCCCTTTCGATTTTTGTCACCATCGGCAAGACCGTCTACCTTTTTGACCCTTGTCACCATCGGCAAGATCGGTCGCTACCCTTTTTGGTTTTTGTCATCATCGACAAGACCGTCTACCTTTTCGACCCTTGTCACCATCGGCAAGATCGGTCGCTACCCTTACCCGATTTTTGTCATCATCGGCAAGGCCGTCTACCTTTTCGACCCTTGTCACCATCGACAAGATCGGTCGCTACCCTTACCCGATTTTTGTCATCATCGGCAAGACCATCTACCTTTTCGACCCTTGTCACCATCGGCAAGATCGGTCGCTACCCTTACCCGATTTTTGTCACCATCGGCAAGACCGTCTACCTTTTCGACCCTTGTCACCATCGGCAAGATCGGTCGCTACCCTATCCGATTTTTGTCACCATCGGTAAGACCGTCTACCCTCTTCGACCCTTGTCACCATCGGCAAGATCGGTCGCTATCCTTTCCGATTTTTGTCACCATCGGCAAGACCGTCTACTATTTCGACCCTTGTCACCACCGGCAAGATTGGTCGCTACCCTTTTCAGTTCTTGTCGTCATCGGTAGAACCGTCCATCCTTCTGACCCTCGCCACCATCGACGAGCCTGGTCGACTACCCTCTAACCTGGGCCTCCCGCCCTCATTGATCAACAAAGCATAATTGCGTGTACAGTTGACCCACGTCGATGGTTACAACACGCCTCTCATCACCAGCGACAAGGTTCGCTAGGTGCATATGTCTACGCTACCTATGTCCCACCTTGGCAAAGGCCATGTTCTGGGAACGGCTGCGTCACGGTGGAGCGAACACCTCACCCCTTCCCTGAAGGCGTGAGCGCTCTCCTGCGCCATCGGCAAGTATCCCCAGGTTCGGGTGATCAGCCAGAAGAGATAAAAGAAGGGAAGAAAAGAAGTCGTGATCGAGATGACGAAAAGAGATATTTTCATTTAATAAGAATTGGCGGAACACATTTCTTTGGCCCGAGACATCCCCCGGGGGTACATAAGCTCCGAAGATAAAAAGGAGCAAGATTGGATGCAAAAAAAAAGAAGAAAGCAAGGTTACGGCAAAGAACGCCAGAAGATATCTGCTAACTCCAAGAGGCCCAGTGAGGAGTGTCGGGTCAATTCTTGCAATCGTGCCTCAGTAGCTGTCAGCTGCGATAACCTCTCGTCCAATAAGGCAAGTTCTCCTTCGGCCAGATTAGCTTCCTCTCTTGACCGGGTTTCGAGGCGCTTGCCTTCATGCAGTTCGGCTTCGACCTCAGCAAGCTCAGCACGCAGCTCCGCCTCCCGTGCCCTGAGGTGTGTTGTGCCCCTGTGGTTTTGATGATTGGTTTTTTATGTGAGTTAATCACTGTGAGTCATCCTGCTGTGTGAGTCATCATGCTGTTATTCAGTTATTTTCTGATCATAACTCAGTCTATCAAATATTCAGTCATCTTGCTGCTCAGTTTAGTTTTAACATTTTTTGATGTTCAGTTATGTTAACTGATGCATAAAGCATTCATTGCTACACTCTGCTTAGTTAGTATGAACAGTAGTGGGTCGACCCACTCTTGCTGATGCGTCGACCCATTAGAACACTGATTGTCTGGTTTGTCTAACTTCAAGTCTACACATCATCAGTTGAACGTAAAGTGTATACGTTGCAGCGTCAACTCATTGGGCTGCAGCGTCAACTCAGCAAGTATGCACATCACCTTCAGGCCTTCAAGTCTATACACTGGAGTCAACTCAGCTGTGAGGACAGCAAGTCTGTACACTGGTTTTCATGCATGTTAAACTCCAAGTCTATACAGCATGCCTCTTCTACTCAGTGTACATACTTATTCATTTACTGTTTCAAAGTCCATACAATGGCTGTTGAACTGTGAAGTCTATACATTGTCTGATCATTCATCTTCATGTCTATACAACGTTGCCTTGTCTCTTCAAGTCTATACAACATTGCCATGTTTCTTCAAGTCTATACAATGTGCACAGTTTCTTCATGTCTATACATTACATCACTGTCTTCAGCTCAAGCGTTCAAAGCCAAGTCTATACAACGCTAAGTCAATACATTGAACTGTTCTCCAAAGTCTGCACAATGGTCTTCACACCTGAAGTCTGTACATCCGTTTTGCCTATTCATTGCTGAGGCAGAGTCTGTACATTGGCTCAGACTTTCCAAAGTCTACACAACGCCCTTCATTGAAAGTCTATACACTGCTAAAGCCTGAACATCGCAGTGTTCAAGTCTTTCAAAGTCTGTGCATTGACTTCGCTTTTGCAAGTCTGTACATTGGAGTCTTATCTTCAAGTCTGTACATCGGGCAACTTCTAATTGAAGTCTGTACAGCCAATGCACTTAACTGAAGTCTATACAATGGTTTGTCTAACTTCAACTCTATACATCCGATCACTGTTGCAGTGTTCACCAAGTCTATACACTGCTTCAGATCTAATTCAATGAGTTATGAATGGCGTGGTTGTGATTAAGTCTTGACTCATTAATCTTTTCGTTTGAATTAGTTTCTGATGCAAGACAGGAACAGGGTCGACGCTAGAGCTTAAGGCGTCCACGCACCAGTGAAGATGCATCCACAGATACTCTTCACAACGTTAACTCTACACAAAGGCTACGTCAACTCAGCCACTCAAGAAGCAGAGGCCTTGTCAGAAATACTCCAATGCGTCAACGCCATCAACAAGCAGCGTCGACGCAGCGGCTTAAGAGATGCCAATATACAAATGTACATGTTCGTGCGTCAACGCCACCAACTGGCAGCGTCGATGCAGCAGTTCAAGAAAGGGGCGACTTATCTCTGGCTGTCTTCAACGCGTCAACGCTATCCACAGCAGGGTCGACGCAGTGGGACAAATTCAAATGCGTACTAATGAAGGGCACGTGATCCAAGGTGCCTGGCTCGTGACCAGGATGCTGCCACGTGGTCTGAATTTTTAGGGCAGGAAATGTGGAAGCCACACGGGCCAGTGTGCCTGCTGCTGCTGCTTATAAAAGGAAGCCTTCATCCTCTGTAGAAGGCTGATCGAAGAAGAAGCCTGGAGAGCAGAAAGCCCTTCGATCCAGAAAAAGAAAAGAGGAAGAAAAAAGAGAAGAAGAAGAAATAGAAGAAGAGTGAGCCGGTAGAAGAAAAAAGGGTTGCAGAGAAGGAGGAGAGAATAGCGTGAGAGAAAAGGAGAGCAGAGGAGAAAGAAGGAGAGATAGAGAGAGAGAGAGAGTTCGTGGAGAAGAGGGAAGAAGCTATTGAAGATCTGTTCTCTAGTGTCTGGATTAAATCCAAGCCAGATCTGCTCGTTTGAGAGCTACATTCTTGTTCTTCATTTACAGCCTTCTGATTGCTGTGTATTTTTCGTTTCTTATTTTTTCTTTTTCATTTGGTTATTCTTGTTCTTCCGATTGCCCTGCTGGGGATCGGGTTCCTCCTGTGGATTCAGGAGAAGGGAGACTTGTCTCCGGCTCTGGGCTTGTGGCTTGCAAGTCCAGGGGTCCCTCCGGTTGGAGGAAGAGAGGTCTTCGACCTCTGGTTTGCTGGTGACTGGAAGTCACTGGTTAGTTCCCTCCTGGTCTTGAGGAAGAGAGACTTCAGTCTCTGGTTTCCAAGTGGCTGGGAGTCACTTGGGGTGTCCCTCCGGTTGGGAGGAAGAGGGGAGTTTGTTCCCCTGGTCAAGCTGTGTGTCAGCACCTGTTGCAGACTGAGTCTGCTTGGTTCTAGCATTGGCTAGTGAAGCCTCACTCCAGTTGGGAGTGAGGGGTGGATGTAGGTCTGGAGGACCGAACCACCTTAAAATTATTTGTGCAGTGGTTTGCCTTGCGTTAGCTCCATATCTTCTACCTCCCATTCACAGGTTGTGCATGCTTGGCTAGTAGCATTATCTAGAGAGTTATTTTTGAGCATTGTATTCTGCTAAGTGTGATTGGGTTGTTTAGCTCTGGCTTCGTTTCTGGTTGTTCAGGTGGCTGCATTGGTGCAGTCCAACTGTTTGTTCATTTGTTACCTTATCATTTCATCTTGGAAAGCACATTAGTCCTTATTCCGCATATCTGAGCTTTAGAGTTTTAATTTGGGCTATATTTTCTAGAGGGATACATTCACCCCCCTCTGTATCCGGGCCTAGCACCCTAACAGTTGGTATCAGAGCGGGTTTCTGCTTAGAAGGTCCAGCGACCTGCAGATCCGATCTTGTAGTCTGGGGTGATTATTTGCTTTTAGTGCATCAATATTCCTGTTGCTTTGAATCTGCTTGCCATTTGTTCTTAATGGCTCATACTCCACTATTCTCTAGTTCAAATATTAAATTCTGGCTATATCGTATGCACAAGCATGTTAACTCTATTAATCCACAATTGTGGAAGGTTATCTCTAACAGTCCACATGAACTTCCTAAGGATAAGTCCAAGTGGACTCATGTTCACAAGTTGAAAAATGATGATAATGTGAGAGCTCTAAATTTAATGAAGGCTGCAATTGGTTCTGATGATTTTTCCTCTTTCTCAGGTTGTAGCTCGGCAAAGGAAATATTGGATGAATTGCTTCGCATCCACAATGGAACGGAAGAAGAATGTCTCATGGCAAGAAGGAGTGATCAATCAGATGAGTCCTCATCCCAGGTAAACTCTGAGACCAAGGATATTAGTCATGATGATTTAGTTGCCATGCATAAGCATCTACTGGAAAAAATGAAAGAATTAAGTCAGAAAAGAGAAAATTAAGAAAAGAGAAAAATGCTGAAATCACAAGTCTAAAGGCTGAAAATGAAAATTTAAAATCTGAATTGAAATTGAAAGAAGAATTTGAAAACAAGTTGATTGAAGAAAATTATCATCTAAAAGATCAAAATAAAAGGCTAATGGTTCTTAATACTGTCTTTTCTGAAAAATGGTTGTCATTTGAAAAAGAAAAATCTACTGATAAGGAAATTCAATTTGAGAATGAATTGAAACTGAAACAGGAACTAGAAATAGTTAAAAATTTGAATGATGTCATGCAGAGACAAATTATCTCATGAGAGGAAGACTTGACTAATTCAGAACTCAAAATTTGTTCTCTGCAATCTGAAATAAGTAAACTTGTTCGTTCCATGTCTAAATATACCAAGGGAAAAGAGAAAATGAATGTTCCTTTGTGTGATAACGCCACTAAATCAAGTGGAGAGCAAGGATGCAAATCCCAAATTGAAAAATCTGTTAAGAAAAAGTTGTACACTACTTTTGTTCGCAGCTCTGACAATGCAAGCTGCTTTGGGCCTCCTAAAACATCTACATCATCTGTTTTCCAATTCAAGGCCCAGAAAAATGAAGAACAAATAAAAGTTGTGAACAAGGGTAAACAAATGAGCAAAAATGGTAAGAAAAACAAGGATAAACATGTCCCTACTTGTGTCTTTAAATCTGCTACCTATACTGCATCTGATGACTCAATGCATACCACTCATGGCTCAATTAATTATCCGTATGCATCTGATAAGAGTGTTTCATGCCATTATTGTGGCAAGGTAGGCCATGTAATGGATGATTGCAGATTATTGATTGAAGATGGGCATGCAAGTGAAACATTGCATTCGAGAAATTCATTTGGTAGAAATCATGCTACTAGGAAGTCTGATACATCTTGTCATTACTGTGGTAGGCATGGTCATTTCATGGATGCCTGTTTCATCATGAAACAAGATGATAAAATGCATGCTAGGTCTTCTATTCATCATCACCCCAAAAGAAACATGTATGCTTCAAACCAACACATCATTTGTTATAACTGTAACAAACGTGGTCATAAAGCTGTTGAGTGTTGGTTTAGGACTTCATGGGGATATAATGGTTCAAGAGGCAAGCACCTAAGGTGTTTTGAATGTGGCAAGTATAGGCATGCAGTCAAGGACTGCTGGTATGCTCAGGGAAAACATTTTAATTCCAAATTTGATAAATTCTCTGTAAGTAAAAATTTTCTTGGTAGAGATAAATCTATTTTTAAGGAAAAGATTCTTGCATGCTTTAACTGTGGTAAGCCAGGCCATAGAGCTACTAATTGTTGGCTGGCTAGTTGTAGTAAACAGAATTCTCTTTCTCCTAATAAATCTCATGACAACAGTAATGTGCATAAAAAGGACTTGAAATCTGTTACTTGTCATCAAAGTGGTTCGTTTGCACACTCAATGCCTAACTGTTTCATGATTGTGGACGCGTAATCTTATGTTTATTTATTTTTTTGTTTGTTATTTATTAGTTTATTTATTTATTGATTGATTTATTGGCGTGCCAGTCACATGCGTGACGATTTCATTGTGCGCTCGACTTGACTTGGTCAGTCGATTGTGAAGTCCGTGTCGGGACCTGAAGTCCGTCATACCATGAACGTTATGACGTTAATTACGTCCTTCCAGGGAAGGACAACCCTTGATTAAACGCTAAAGTAGGAGGCCTCGAGAGGCAAACAGATATCCACATGCTTAATTTTAAACTTCCTACCAGGGCCATGGAGGCGGGTAAGATAATAACATCAACCACAGAAACAGACTAGATCGTGGGATTGGCGGTTCAAAATAGTTATACTCGGTGGGAACAAGGAGATAGAAGATGTCCACCATGGAAAGGCAGAGCCATGACCATGGTATAGGTTTAAAGCTTCGATCGGTATTTCGACAGCCTTTCCTCTTAATCTGGGTTACGCCCAGGGGGAAATAGGCTATCACCCACGGAATGTCGGGATGAAAGCCGAGAGATAGAGAGGCGAACCTCCCAACCCGTATACATATGGGCTATAGGGCAATGTATGATTTTCCCTTTGGAACGCTAGCGGAATTCATGCAGTGGCAGAATCCCCCCGAGCAAAAGGGTTATTCGTAAATCCGTTACAGTTAGGTGGAACATAGGGGTTACGACTCCCCTTCAATTTTATCCCCGGGAGATATCGGGTGATCCACAGATATTCCTTTGTGGGTTCGTTTTGGGTATTGGAATTCATTGGATGGTAGATCGGGCTCTCGGCACACTCTGAATGGGCACAGGCTCTCGGCGCGACAAAGAGAAGCCAAAGGGGGAGCTCCTCGGCGCAGGCTTCCCGGCGCGAGGAAGAAGTGCTAGAAGGGGGGTCTCGGCGCGGGACGGTTGAGCAAGCCTCCCGGCGCGACGAGGCTGCAAGGGGGGGTCTCCCGGCGCGGAGGATGCAGAGAGGGCTCTGGAGGTTCTCGGCCCGGGCTTCCCGGCGCGCTGAGGTGAAAGGGGGAGGAGCTGTTCCTGGGGGTTCTCGGCGCCTGAAGAAGTGGCACCGGGAGCTATTCACCCGGTTTACTGTAGGCTGAGCCGAGAGCTGTGAGGGCGCCGGGACCAGAACAGAGCTTACGGTACTCTGTTTTGGGTTTCTGATTGATTCAGGCCAAGGGGAAGGATTTCTTTGGGGTCAAAAGTAGGTCAGGGCATCAAAGTTGAACTAGATTAGGCTTGGGCTTTATAGGAACATCAAGATCGAGGAGGAATTTGGGAAGGCCAAGGCGTAGAGAATCCCTGTCACCAGTGTCATACAGAGTCCCGGGGACAACTTAATGTCGGCTTTCGTGGTCCTGGGAGAATTTTAACAGCATCTCCCCTGGACTTAACATTTGCCAGGGAATGATAGACGATCACCCACGGAGTGCTGGGGTGAAAGCCAAAATAGAGGAGTACGGAACCCTTGGCGCCCGTATATGCTCGGAGCAATATCTTGATATCCCTTTTGAGACCGTAGAGGCTTATGCAGTGGCAGAGCTTCCTTGGTCTTAAGGTTAAAAGGCCGATCGAGTTCGAGAAACCACGTAGAAAAAAAGGGGAGTTGCTCCCACTAGTTGTCGTCCCCGAGATGCGTGTGACGACCCAAGGCATCCCCTGACAGAAGGTGGGATTATGTTGAGCAGCTCACAAGGATATTTGTAAGGGTTTATCAATGGTAGCAAGGGTTTTATGGCTTGAGGTTTACAGATTGGCCAAGAGGCAGGCTTCTCGGCGTCAATGGCAAGGATGCCAGAGAGTTCCCGGCACGGGCTTCCCGGTGCGCTAATAAGGTGGCCAAGGGGCTCTCAGCACGGGGTCTTCCCGGCGTGAAGACAAGTCGGCCCCGGCGCGATGGTGAGAAGTGGAATGGGTGGCTCCCGGCGCGCCCGGAGGATGGGATCTCGGCGCAAGAAGGCTTGCGCCGAGGGCTGTTCATCAGTTTCACTGTTGGTGGGGCCGAGAGCTATGAGGGCGCCGGGAGAAGAAACAGAGCTTACGGTACTCTGTTTTGGGTTTCATGTTGGTTTTGGCAGGAACTGACGGACTCTATGGACTCTAAACTGCTCAAGGCATCCACCCTGAATTGGATTAGGCCTAAAATTCAAGGGAGTTTTAGGATTCGAGAGGCATCTGGGAGGCCGAAGTCTGAATGCCCCTGTTCATCGCCATTATCACGCAGAGCTTGGGGGCAAACTTAATATGGTCATTCGTCACCCTGGAAGCCAAGAGATGGCTGTCTCTGGCCCCAGAGGGGACTTAGATGACATAAATGGATAAAGCACGCGCGCTTAGAACCCCGGCGTTTCTCAAGCTTCAATCATTGCATAGCACGCCTTCATCCCAGCAGCCAAGGAATAGTCTGTTCCGGGCTCTGAGGTGAGCACTAATGGTGCTACGAGGCAGAGAAAAGACACAGACAAAACGGATCATCATGCTACTGGTTTACATATAACACAAGGAAGGGTAATAGGGCTTCAGAAGAAGCAAACAAAATCAGGCTTGAACAATAACCCATCGTGCACATATATCCATTCGTTTGGCGATGCCCATCACGGAAGACACATGGTCATAAAACCCTTGTGAAACACCATTCCCACACCCAAAACTGATTACAGGGAGAGAGTGAGGGAAAGGGGAACAGACAGATGCCGAGATGTCTCGGCTACATTGCATGAATCCAGATAAGATTCGAAACTATTACATGAAATAGAAGAAAAGAAAACAAGGGGGAGGGCGGAGCATTGACTCCTCTCCCTCCCCGGAAGCCCACCTGGAGCTTCTTCCCTCTTGATCGGTCTCTTCTCTCTTTCTTTCTTTTCAGCGGAGGAGGCTCTCTCTCTCTCTGGCTTCTTCTCTTTTCTTTCTTTTTGATCGGTGGTCTGGCTTCCGATCCCCTTTTATTTCAAAGGGGGTATGTTTATATAGGTCTCATCCTTCTGTGCTCTCGGTGGAGGGCAGTCGGTGTGGCCAGCTTGCTTGCCACAGCTCCCGGCGCGTCCAGCGACCCTTCGTTGAGGTTCCCGGCGCCATTCTCAGAAGCCCAATCGGCCGGCCCATTTGGTGCTTTTAGGCCTCACACTTGCCTTGGCTTCTAAGACTTTTGCATTGACTTTCATAAGAACTGAAGGGGGCCCCTTTAATAGTGACATAACTTTGCTGAGATCATCTTGAGGTTCCATCAGTGAACGAACTGGGGTTTAATCAGTATTACCGTATGAATGACGATAAAACCGGGTATGTTTCATTGGCATTGTCATCCGAACGGTGACAAGACCGGACATCAGCTTCAGTCTGACAGACTTCGGCCGGGTGTGTAATCTGTGGAGAGGATTGCTCTTCTGTTCTGACTTTGTAGGAGCCCTGACAATCTTTATCTGTCGGTGCCGGCTTCATCTTTATCTCATATTACATCCATCAGTAAGCTGACATCTGGCTTACCCTGACATATCATCCGTGGATTCTTGGACGAAGCAGTAGTACAGCTCTTCTTAAAGGGCTGGGAGGTCTCATCAGTCGAGTGACTGCGGCTTCATCGGCGCTGCCGTCTGAATGACATCGGCACCGGGCATCAGCTTTGGCCGACAAAGGCTTTAGCCGGGTGAATGGTTGACGAGCTTCATCATTGATCTTCCACTGTTGGTCAGACCCTCTTTTCAATTGTGCTTCCACCCTTGTTCATTTTCCAGGTGTCAACAAATGCCCCCCACCTGCGGGCGGCGTAAGCGCAGAATAAGCGGCACGGGGTCTGCAGGTGTCTTTCATCATTCGAGGGTATATTCCTCAGTTTTATCCTTGACATTATCCTTCAGCTTGATCATGTTGCTGTAGTAACCTTCTGCATACCCATCTTTCACTTTCATGTTTTCGTCTCTGCGTTTTCTGACTTCATTGTCACCGTTTGGAGATTTTAGGCATTGCCTTGGACTTCTCGGCATGGCGCTCTCGGCGCGACCGTTGTCAGCGCGGCCGTCTCGGCAGGGGCTTCTCGGCGCGCTCACGCTCGCCGGGCTTCCCGGGGCGAGGTCTTTTCGGTGGTTGCTTCTCGGTGCGTGCCGCTCTCGGCGCGCTTTTTCTTTGGCGAAGGGGGGGGGGGTTCCCGGCGCTCATTTCTTCGCGTCGAGAAGCCCCTCCTCCTCTTCTTTTTAACCCTGCGAGAGGGCCTTTTACCCTCATTTCTTACCTTTTCTTCTCTCTCTTCATCTCGGCGATGGCGATGAGCTGCGAGCTTCCCCCCGGGAGCGTCATTCCCCCCCCCCTTTTTGCCGATTTTTCGGGGTAGGTCCGCTATATATATGGGATTGAGTCCCATCTTATGCTCGGGATCACTCCCTCCTTGGTGGGTGACTCCCTATTCTTTTTTGGGCATACCTCGGACAAGAGGAGATGCTGCCGAAATTTTTGAGAATTTGTTTGTCTTATTGTTTCATGCCCATTCATCTTTCTGATGCTTCTTTTCTTGTCTTTTTCTGACTGCAGGTGCTGACATGGCTTCCAGTTCTGCTGCTGCATCTTCCGGAGCCGTTGGAACAAGTTCATCGGCTCAGCCGGACATATCTCGGGCCAAAGTCAACTGGTCGAACGTATACAGCCTGAGCTTTGGCTATGACCAGATTGCTAGTGTCGACGAATCTTCCGATTCTGAAACTGACACCGTATCGACCGCTGAAGTTTATTCTTCCCTGGAAGGTACTGAATTCAGGAGAGCTGCTGACTACCGCCCGGACTTGCCGAAGGATCGTCATTTGCTGCCGTTTGTTCGGACTTTCACCATACGCGGAATGCGGGATGTTATTATTGCCCGTTCTGTGGAAGCAGCAATACTTGCCGATAGAGACAGCATGAAGGGCTCTGTCTATCGAGCCCGAGCCATATATCTCCCAGGCGAACAGAGGGACTGGAATGCTGTGCTGGGCATTTCCGATTTAGAACCCGAGAAGAAGATGCTGACCCGGGCCCCAGAATTCACCCCTGCAAGGTGGGATCATACCATCGGCCGTGTCCACCGAGAGAAGACCTCATTCGGACTCTTTTTGGCTCCTGCGAAGTGGGGTTATAGAGACGAGCCATTTGTTCTTAACTGCCTGGCCGTTCAGTTTAAATATCAGCTGGCTGCCGGCTGGTTTGGAGATGCCAAATTGACAGATGCCCATCTTTTTAGGGTTGGAGCAGTGGAGTTCACAGAATATGTTTTGAAGGAGTATGCCCCTCTATTGGTTAGAGCTGGGGTATACCACAGTGTATTTGCCTCCAGGTTCCGCTATCCCGTCTCTCGGGGATTGTGTTGCGGCATGCTTGAAGTGTTCTGCCCGCAGTTCAATACATTATATACGGCGGAAGGCGAGACATCCCTCGACCTCTGGAGTTTATCGCAACTTTCTGGCCTACCCATGGACGGAGAGCCATATGAGGAGGTCTGCCTGGATGATTCCATCAAGGACGCCTCTAATGGAGAGGGCAGCTATTCTTTTGGTTATGCATACCGGTATCTGATGAAAGCTTACCGGTCCATCTGTTTGGCCTACAGTAGGGGGTCCTCCAAAGGCTATCAAGCCAGGGAAAAGAGCAGCCGACTGAGAGTCCGTGTGGGGCAGTGGATACAATATTTCTTCGGGGGTCCCTTGAGGTACGCAGACTTTCCTTCCGTAGGGCTGACATCCGGTAAACAGGTCAGGGCCCCCCGTTACAAGTCAGCACTGCCAGCTTCATTGCGTCGGACCGACGCGGATGGCCCGAACCCAGCAGGGGTTGATCCCATTACCCATTGTGCAGCCTATTTGACTTTCTGGCTATGCACTTTCGCTCTCCCTCAAGGGGACGAGACGATTATTAGACCCGAGGCTATATATCCGGCCTGCCAGATGGCTTGGGGGATGCGATTGTCTCTGTGCCCAGTGGCTCTGTGTTTAGTTTACAAATCCTTGGGGGACTTGCATAGACATCGGACTCCCCTCTCTTCGAGGACCATGGGTCCCTTTCATTTCTTCAATGCCTGGGTTTGCAGCATTTTTCCTGAGCTGGCCCCGAGAACTTTGCAGTCAGACACACTGCTCCCTCGTATGATTGAGTTCGCTAGCGCTGAACCTGGTTCTTTCTCAGAACAGCTGTTCAAGATGAGGGGTAGGCTAATAAGAGTGCCTGTAGACGCACCTGGCAGCATTCACTTTTGGAGCTTGGCAGCAGGTTCAGCTCCCTTGGTGGACCCTCAGAGGGAGTGCAAAATGGAGGAGGTGGAGGTTTATGTCCATCCTGTTTCGGGGGTCGCCGCCACCCGGCCTCTTTTAGAACCAGAATTGGTGAGGTGGGCCATGGCCATACGGCCCAGTGTATTAGTTTTCAGGAAGAGGGGCCTGCTCATTTTGGAGCCCTATTATCCCTTCCGCTTTGGCAGAAATTTTGGTTACGACCAGCATATCCCTCCATCGGCTGCTCAGTTTCCTCTGGAGAGCCGGGCCAAGCACGGGTCTAGTATTGCAGGCGACGGTCGGATATGGTGGGATTTCTTTCATCGTCGGGAAGACACAACTTTCAGGGTCCCGACCGTCTCCAATCGTCTCCCTCGGGTCTCATCAGACTATATCAAGTGGTGGAACATACGCACCAATTTTTATAAAGATGGCAGAGGCGCTTTCTGGGATGTGGCCGAGCGCTCCTTTTTGAAGCGGCAATCAGGGCCTGTATTTGATATTGACGAGGTCCATCTGAGGAGGCTTTATTCCCAGCACCAGAGGGAGGCAGAAGCTTATATCGCTGCCCACCGGTCTTTGAAGGAGGCGGGTGCGGAACTACCCACTCCTGTCTTTTCTGAAGTTGATGTAGACACTTTCACCAGAGACTTGAGACAACTGGGCCACATAGGGGACACTCATTTGGAGGTGCAGTATCCATTCCCCTCGGAGGAACCACTCTCGAAGGCTACTTCTTGGAGGGGTCCGGCAGACAGGTTTCATCCTTATAGGACCTTTGTGCGGAGGGAGGACCGCACCCAGTCATATTATCAACACACCTCCTGGCTTTTTGTACTGTTAAATGTCCACGGGCTGACAGTGGAGAGCCCGGTAGCTGTCATTCTAAATAAGCAGCTTTTTGTTTCTTTCCATTATGTTGACGCCTGGTGCATAGATTACCTCGGCCTATTTCATTGCCTTGATTTCCATGGCCATAAGGACTTGGCCGCCCTGACGGAGAAGTGTCAGACTATTGGCGATGTATGCTGGCTTGTGAAGGAGGCCGCCTCCCGATCAAAGGAGGTAGCTTATATGTATTGGCCGCTTTCCACATTTTATGACGGCCCAGCAGGTGTGCTCCTTGTTTGTTTGATCATGGCTTCTTTCTTCTTATTGTCATGTTTTGCATATGTTGACTATGACTGTCTTTCTCGTGTCTCGCACAGATAGACCAGACATAAAGCGGCAGGGGCTTTACAGGAAGATAATTGCTCAAGCTGAGAAACCTGCCCACTTTGAAATTCCTGAAGCAGCACCTACGACCACTCCCCTGCCTCCGGGCAAGAAGAGGAAGCCTTCTGTGGTGAAGGTTGCAGTTGCCAAGGCCAAGAAGGCCAAGGTTGCTCGGACCCGGAAGTCGGCTTCGACTGCGAAGGAAGCTGGAACCCCTCTTCCGGATATCCCTTCATTTGACGCATTCGCATCTCAGAGGGAGGCCGCACAGGCATCTGCCAAAGGTGACGGTGATAGCTTGTAGCTGGAACTTCCTTTGTCGTCTTGACCAATCTCCTAGGGAGTTCTTTGAGGCTGAGCTTCTTTTTATCTGATACAGCCCAGGAGCAGGTTGAAGCGCCTGTGGAGACGGGCACAAGACTGCCTTCTCCCACCCTGGTTGGCGAGGAGGAGGGTAAATGTGCTTTTTCCATTTGTTTCATACTTTCATTGTTTTCTTTGCTATACTTCTCAGAAGTTTTCTTTTCTTGTAGCAGTGGCAGTCGGGGAGCAAGCCGAGGCCATGATGATGACAGAAGAGCTGCCTCGACCACAGGAGGGTCACAAGACTCGGCCAAAGCAGAGTACTATTCCGGCTAGACGCATAATCACTCGATCTACATCCCGCCATGCTTTAGAGGTACCGGCCCAGCATATAGCTAGTGTGGAAATATCTTCGGGCAGCTCCCAGGTCGCCTCCCATGAGGAGGAAGTAGATTTCAGCGACAGCGAAGGAGAAGGTATTGCCGAGTCAAAAGCCCCTTCTGCACTTGCGAAAGGTGTTCCGTCTCTCCGACCCGCCGAACTATCAGTGTTATCCCCTGAGGAAGAATTCCAGGAGGAGTTTGCCGGGGTCGATACTGAGATTGACATAACTCTACCACTCGCCATTTCGGCCACGGAGCTTTCTTCTCTTTCGCCCCATTTTGAGGGTGCGGACCCTGCTCCAAAGGTGGGTTGTTCTTCATGTATGCTGCTTCATTTGTTTCTTTTATTTAGTGCTGAAGGTCGCTTTGCTTTGGTCTCAGAGTATTGTTGCTGCTACCTTGGCCACCTCCACATCCTTCATGGACATTTCCCTTGTAGATTTGGCTATTGTTCCTTTTCTGCCTTTAACTTGCACGGGGGCTCCTGAGATCATTCGCCCTGTGCCAGTGCGGATACAGTCCTCGACAGACTTGGCATCATTAGACTTGGGGGCTACAGAAGAAAGTGTCATCCCTGCTAGGGCTTCAGATCTTAGAGCCGAAGCAGATCCGGCCAGGAGCTCCGCTTTCATACCGGCCGCAGTAATGTCAATCGCGCCCGAGTTAGCAATTCCTACCATAGTGGCTACAGAGTCCGAATTCCTGCCTACACAGTCTAAGGCACCTCTGTCCCCATCACCAGAAAGAGCAGCTGAAGGTGCAGCCTCCATTGCAGAGATAACCCCATTATTCATTGATTCTCCTCCCGCGGATGTTCAAGGTGTAGCTCCCGAGGCAGCAGCAGAGGAGGAGTCTTCAGCCCAGCAGGGGAGTACAGAGAGATACCGGCTAGCTCTTTCGGCAGATTTGCCTTCTTCGTCTTCCCAAGCGGGCATTGGACTATGGGCAGATATTGACGGAGAGGTGACTCTCGAAGTCGTCGCATCTGCTTCCTTTGGCTTTACTTCTCCTGACAGCTTCGTCTGGCAGCATCTGGACATGTTACGCCAGCTAGTAGAGTCTCAGCCTGGCTTGACATATCTACAGCTGAAGGAAATCGCCAATCGCCTCACCGTTGGCCTGCAAGCCATGGGCTGCCCTTTGGACACATGGGCTCAGCGGGTCTTGCTTTTACTGAAATTCGTGCATCGGAGAGACTTCCTAGCACGGATTATGGTTGACAGGCTGACGGCGTTGAAGTTGCAGAGGTCGGAATGCAAATCCGAGGTGGAAAAGCTAACGCTGACACTTGATGAACGCCAGGCCGAGCTACAGAGCATTATTCAGCGAGAGGAGGCTATCCAGAAACGGGTAGCCGTTTTGGAGGCGGAGCTCACTGAACTTCGGGCCGAGCTACAGCAATTATCTTCTATTCGGCCACAGTCCACCGAGGAGGTGGCTTTACTGGAGGGTCTGGTGATGTCCTTCCAGGACCTGTCCATGAGGCTTCAGGAGGAGGAAGCGTGCCTTCATGAGTTAGGAGCCGCTCCCTATGTTGGTCTTCTGGCCTTTGAAGATATCTTTCGGCGGCCATGAATTATCTTCACTTTCTTTTCTTTTCTTTCTTTTCTTCCCATCTCTTTCTCTCCCCCCTTTTTTGTGACACAGCGTCCCCTCGGGGCCCCTTATGTATTCACTTCGTAATGAAAAGAAATCTTTTGGCTTCATGTGTATCCATCTTTTTTACCATGTGGTTTCATCACTTCGGGGAAGTGGGGTAGTGGTTTTAACAACCCCTCATGTGAATGGCTCGCCTCTAGCAGGAGAGCGTCCACCCCTTCGGAGAAAGGATGGGGAACTCGCTCCACCGCGTGACGGGCATCCGAAGAGGTGCTTAAACCTGATTGTGTTGGTATCAGCAAACGTCCCTCTTGGCAATATGTGCTATGAGGGAGACACTTTGCAGGAATGTAAAAGAAGGGGTTTCATCAGAATAGACGGAAAGTCTAGACTGGGTAGAGGTTATGGCAGGTGGGACATTTGAAGGGGGCATAATTTTCATCAGAACAGACGTAGGGTCTGAACTGGACAGGGTTTTATCATTGATCGGGCGAAATGCCAGTCGATCAATAGTTGGTTTCATCATCGATATTGGGTTTATATCGAAGCAAAGGGTTTTATAAGTTTCATCAGTATAGACGAAAGGTCTAAACTGGGTAAGGTTTCATCATTGATCGGGCAGGATGCCAATCGATCAACGGTTGGCTTCATCATCAATATTGGGTTTATATCGATGCAAAGGGATTTATAAGTTTCATCAGAATAGACGAAAGGTCTAAACTGGACAAGGTTTCATCATTGATCGGGCAGGATGCCCATCGATCGACGGTGGGACGTTTGAAAGTGGGTATGTAGGTTTCATCAGGGTAGACGTAAGGTCCACCCCGGGAAGGCTTTATCATCGGTGGGGCATAGAGCCAGATGACCGACGGAAGGCTTCATCAGTGAAGGGGAGATAAAGGTAGCGTGCCGGTTGGCATGGAACTTTTAAATTACCACATTACTGACCCAAGTGCCCTTTCGGGTTTTCACCGGAGCCAGCCCCCTCTTGCTTTTGCCCACGCGCCCTTTCGGGTTTTCACGTGGCGGGGTACCCGATTTTGCCTGCGGTGCCCTTTCGGGTTTTCACCACAGCTGGGTTTTTGGCCATTTTTGCCCTTATCCGGGATGTCCGAACAAGTCTGGCGGGGTATCTCTATTTTTAACCCCATTTTTTTTTATACGTATGTTTCCTGAATTGGGACTTCAGCACGGATCGGGTGATGTGCTGCTTCATTAGTGCATGCTCTTATCATCGGTATTGGGTATATACCGATGCAAGGATTCTATAGGTTTCATCAGGGTAGACGTAAGGTCTGCACTGGGCTGGTTTTATCATTGATCGGGCAGGGTGCCGATCGACCAATGGTAGGTTTCATCACGGCGGGACGTAAAGGGATATGCAAATTTGATAGGACGGGTTTCTTCGTTGATCGGACAGGGTGCCCATTGATCAAAGGTGGGTTTCATCATCGGTATTGAGTTTATACCAATGCAAGGATCTTATGAGTCTTCATCAGAATAGACGTAAGGTCTACCCTGGGCTGGTTTTATTGCTGATCGGGCAGGGTGCCAATCGATCAACAGCAGGTTTCATCATCGGTATTGGGTTTATACCAATGCAAAGGTTTCATGGGTTTCATCGTGATAGATGTAAGGTCTAAGCCGGATAGGTTTCATTACTGCTCGGGCGAGTGTGCCCATTAATCAGCAGTAGATTTCATCACGGTGGGACATAGCGAGACACGCAGCTCTAGTCGGAACAGATGTAAGGTCTAGACCGAACAGGTTTCTTCGCCGATCGGGCAGGGTGCCCTGTCGACCAAAGATGGGTTTCATCATCGGTATTGGGTTTATACCAATGCAAGGATATCATGGATTTCATCAGGATAGACGTAGGGTCTAAACTGGTAGGTTTTATCGCTGATCGGGCAATGTGCCAATCGATCAAAGCAGGTTTCATCATCGTTATTGGGTTTATACCAATGCAGGGATTTCATAGGTTTCATCGGGATAGACGTAAGGTCTAAGCCGGATAGGTTTCATCATTGACCGGGCAGTGCGCCAATCGATCAAAGCAGGTTTCACTATGGTGGGATTTTGGCAAGGTATGAGGGTTTTATCAGGACAGACGTAAGGTCTGAACTGGGTGGGTTTGATCATTGATCGGACGAGGTGCCGGCCGATCGACGAGAAGTTTATGACGGGAGGTGAGGTTTCTTTAGGATCACCATATTACTGGCCCAAGCGCCCTTTCGGGTTTTCACCGGAGCCAGCCCCCTCTTGCTTTTGCCCACGCGCCCTTCCGGGTTTTCATGTGGCGGGGTACCCGATTTTGCCTGCAGTGCCCTTTCGGGTTTTCACCACAGCTGGGTTTTAGCCATTTTTTGCCCTTGCTCGGAAAACCTGAACAAGACCGGTAGGGTATCTCTATTTTTAACCCCATTTTTATTTATTTTCATTCTTTTATTCTCTCTTCCCCTCTTTTTGGGAGGGTAACAAGTCGGACTGTCATTAGATCATGATAAGGGATGGCTCGGCTAGGGCGGAGTGTCGCTAGACCAAGGAAGAAGGGTAGCTTGGTTAGGGCGGAGTGCCGCTAGGCCAAGGAAAAGGGTAGCTCGGTTAGGGCAGAGTGCCGCTAGACCAAGGAAGAAGGGTAGCTTAGTTAGGGCGGAGTGCCGCTAGACCAAGGAAAAGGGTAGCTCAGTTAGGGCAGAGTGCCGCTAGACCAAGGAAGCAGGGTAGCCTGGTTAGGGCGGAGTGTCGCTAGACCAAGAAAAAGGGTAGCTCGGTTAGGGCGGAGTGCCGCTAGACCAAGGAAAAGGGTAGCTCGGTTAGGGCAGAGTGTTGCTAGACCAAGGAGGAAGGGTAGCTCGGTTGGGGCAGAGTGCTGGTAGACCAAGAAAAAAAGGTAGCTTGGTTAGGGCGGAGTGCCGCTGGACCAAGGAAGAAGGGTAGCTCGGTTAGGGCGGAGTGCCGCTATACCAAGGAAGAAGGGTAGCTCGGTTAGGGCAGAGTGCCGCTAGACCAAGGAAGCAGGGTAGCCTGGTTAGGGCGGAGTGCCGCTAGACCAAGAAAAAGGGTAGCTCGGTTAGGGCGGAGTGCCGCTAGACCAAGGAGGAAGGGTAGCTCGGTTGGGGCGGAGTGCCGCTAGACCAAGGAGGAAGGGTAGCTCAGTTGGGGCAGAGTGCCGCTAGACCAAGAAAAAAAGGGTAGCTTGGTTAGGGCGGAGTGCCGCTGGACCAAGGAGGAAGGGTAGCTCGGTTAGGGCAGAGTGCCGCTAGACCGAGGAAGAAGGGTAGCTCGGTTAGGGCGGAGTGCCGCTATACCAAGGAAGAAGGGTAGCTTGGTTAGGACGGAGTGCCGCTAGACCAAGGAAAAGGGTAGCTCGGTTAGGGCAGAGTGCCACTAGACCAAGGAAGCAGGGTAGCCTGGTTAGGGCAGAGTGCCGCTAGACCAAGGAAAAGGGTAGCTCGGTTAGGGCGGAGTGCCGCTAGACCAAGGAAGCAGGGTAGCCTGGTTAGGGCAGAGTGCCGCTAGACCAAGGAAAAGGGTAGCTCGGTTAGGGCGGAGTGCCGCTAGACCAAGAAAAAGGGTGACTTTTAGCCTGATTACTCGGGGAATATTGGTTGGGCAGCATGATACAACTTTGTAGATTCGGATTAAAATCCACACTTAAATATAAAAAGCAATAGATATGATGAAAGCAATAAAATAGCACGAGGTGCTAATGTAGAGGTTGTGATCGCCAGAGACACGAGTGCCTCAAAAATATAACAATGAAAGCATGGGAGAGATCGCGAAAAATACCTTGGAGTGCGGGGATGTGAGTGCTTCCTTTCTCTTCAAATCGGCCGGCCGATGAAGAGAGTTCTTCCTTTTATTACCCTTGCAAAACAAACAAATACCACCAAAAGAATTGAATTAGAAACAAGGTGGGTGTAGCATCAAATTCAATAAAAATATATGAGCATGAAAGCATGTAAAAGAACACACCTTAAGGGGATTGCCCTTAAACCCCTATGCAAAAGGGTATGGGAGATATGATGATGATGATATGATAAATCAAGTGAATAAAAAAGGAGTGCGAAAGATGTACTGCGGGGAAGCTTTTCAACATAATTGAGAGGGGAGAGATTCACATAAGTATCAACTAAGATGCATGCATGCGTATGAATAAAAGAAAAAGGATTGAATAAAAATTAGGGAAAGCCTGTGCTTTTGGCTTGATATTCAATAGGAGGAGGCTTGCAGAGGATGAAGATGGATGCTCACAAAGCCTCCCCTTCAGCCATAAACAGCAGCGACATCAACCTGTAAAAACAAAGAGAAGAGCAAAGGAAAAATAAAACGGAGGGGGAAGAAGGGGGTCCAACCAACCGATTAACAGAGCTCATAAGCTCTATTAATAAGGTAGAAAAAGATAAGAAGGAAAGAGTCCAAAAGAGGAAGAGATAAGAACGGGCAAGAGCCCAAAATAGGAGAGGATTAGACTGGGCAAGAGCCCAAACGAAGCAGGAGTCTCTCTGGGAAAGGCTGCGTTCGTTCGGAGCACAAAAGTGAAACACGACCTGGCTCAGGGCGTCAATTCAAGAATTGACGACCTTCCGAAGGGCGTCTTTTAAAAACACGCCCTGCACAAGGGCGTTAACTCCTGGATCATTTTTAGAAATGAAATTGAAAAACGTCTGAGTCAAAGGCGTTAATTAAAAAACGCCTTAACAAAGGACGTTAATTAAAAAATTCGAAATAGGGCTATTTTTCATTTCTCAATATTATTTTCCCATTTTTTAGGTGGAGGTGCATCTCGTCGCCCTGATTCCAACGACTATTTTTGCGAATTTTTCTGACACCCGGAAGGCCACCAAATCACCTCTGGAAGGGGTTAAAAAAATAATAATAAAATATTCAATTTAAAAGACACGCCCTTGTTTAAGGCGTGAATTCATTTTGTTTAATTTTTTATTATTTTCAGATTCAAAATAACGCCCATGGTTAAGTCGTTAATTCCCAAAAAAATCCGAAAAATTCTCAGAAAAATCCAGAAAAATGGAAATTTGAAGGAATGGACGCCCTCCAGTATAGTCGTCAATTTTTTTTAAGAAACGCCCATGTATAAGTCGTTATTTAAAAGACGCCCCAGATCAAGTCGTTATTTCTAAAAATAGAAAAAAAATGCCCAGAAAATTCAGAAAAATCCAGAAAAATAGGAAAAAATAGGAAAAAATAGGAAAAGGGTGAAAAAAGGGAGAAATCTAAAAAAAGTGGGAAAAAACACTCAAATAGAACTAATTTGAGGGTCAAATTGGGACATTACAAGGCAATATGAGATGTACTCACAGTAACGTCAATTTTGGCGTGTCTACAGCTGCCCCGCCTTGGCGTCTGCTTTGCAAGGGAGCAGAGCAAACTGAAAAGTAGATGCCAAGGTGTGATGAGACACGCAATCAACATCACTTGATGAGAATGAAATCAAAAGCTCGAGATGAAGCAAATCTCGGGAAATCCAACGAAATCAACAATGTTTGGATAAAAGGGGAGTTGTGCACGCGGTGCACGAAGGAGATAAAATAAATGATCAACTTCCAGCGCGGTGGAAGTACCCCAGGTCACAAACCTGCAAGTTTCACCATTGGGGAGCGGTTACCAGCCAGTGGACGTGCTGCAGCCAAGGTGGATCAAAGGAAAGGAGATAAAAATAAGATGATAAAAATCCAAACAAGGAGCTTTCGAGAAACACCCAAAACGGCGACAAAACGAACTAAAGACACAATTCAGCAATGAATATCTCATATCGGGAAAAATTTAGATCAATTCAACTCTCAGCACCAGCTTATCAGAATGATTTTTCAACAATTGTTTCAAATTCCTACATGAATGCATGCTGGGTTTAAATGGAAAAATAAATCAAATAAAAATATAGAATAATCAAGGATAATATTGTTAAACTGCCAAGACTGGGTCAAGAAACCGATTCTGCGAGCTGATACTAAGACGAAGCATGTTTATCCGCGCACCAACTCGTAAAAGGGAACCATCGTCTCCAGCCTTGGACGGCTCAACGGCCTATCCGTATGACTAAGACTCCTCTGGAATCATCATTGTTTTTGATGAAGGGGAACTCCAATCCCAGATTTACCAAAGCCACAAGGTCCTTGATATAATATAATAGCGTAATAACATATAGTAGAATGCATACAGGGGGATGGTGATAGCAATGAGCATAGGGGAACTGAGAAATGAGGTGTCAGCACCGTGGGGCTTGGGATGATGATGCCCAGTCGGTGGGACCAACAGCTTCTTATCCTGCGCTCAAAAATTCATCAGCCAAGATATAAAACATAATAAGCAATGAATAAGACCTTTAAAGCATAGCAAGCATAACATCAAAGCAAAGCATCAATAGCATGTATATGACATGAATAGCACGAATTAAATCATGGCATTACAAATCATCATTGTTTGTTGTTGTTTCATCATGAGGAAGATAATCTTGGCTAATCAAGATTTGGAGTTGAATGATCAGAATGATAATGCCCAGCGGCAGAATTGACCAAGAGAAATCAGCAGGAGTTGATTGAAAGATCTCGAGATGAATAATCAGAATGATAATCAGGAGATATAACCAAAAAGATATGAGGAAATGATGACCAAAAATGCCCAGGGTGACATGTCGTGAGAATGTCGGGAAGAATCAATGGATTGATAACAATGAGTGAAAGGGGACTCATCCCGTGCTCCTGGTCCTTGCAAAGTTTGTTGTTCCTGCAAAAGGCACCATCAGAAAATACAATGCAAAATTTTTGGAGTTTTGAAATATGCAAATTTTTATGAGTTTTGAAAAAGATATTCAAATTTTTATGAGTTTTTGATCAATATGCAAATTTTTGTGGGTTTTGGAAAATATTCAAATTTTTATGAAGTTTTGAGAAAGGTATTCAAATTTTTATGGATTTTGGACAAGAAATATTCAATTTTTTTGTTTGATTTTGGTTAGACATTGCTAAAGCAGCATCAAAGAGTGTTTTAAACCACTGGCTAGGGGTCCTTGTTCCTTCCCTTTTTGCTTAAAACTGCCCAAAGCTGGGCGTGCATTGCAAGGTGGCGCCCTATAACCGACCGTCTTTGATCAACGGTGCCCCTACCAAGGCCATACCCGAGAAACATTCAGTCTTGGAGGGAGAAGAGAAGAATAATTAGAGATAAGCTTTATGCAGGATGAGAGATATCAAGACTTGAATTCCTTCCAAGGTGTTAACCCTCAAAGAGGTAGTCTGTTGCGCCGGGGCTTTGTGCCTTTGATTTTTAGACCCTTGACATGCATACGACCAGGGTTTTTCCTGCGGGGACTTTGCCACTCTTGACATGCCATAATTCACAATTTTGAATTTATCGAAATTTTGACTTGATTTTCATAATAGCCCTTTTGGCGAGATGTATAATGAAATTCATATTGATTTTTCTTCTGGGTCAAGACTGCCCCTATTTGAGACTCCTCTCGTATTGGGATTACCAAGGTTGGTCATCTTATCCGTCAACCTCTTGCCCCTGCATGCGGCCGAGTGAAGAAGAGAAAAAGACTTTCAGATACACTCATGGCATGGCCAAAGTAGCAACGGTGTTTTAACCAAAGGAGCCGACTAAGGACGCCGTGAAGTGTGTGGAATGCCCAGCTAAGGGGTACTCTTAACAAGCGGGGAGAGAATGTAGAATTCCCAGCGCGGGTTCTTATTAACCAAAGGTGCTGCGAAAGAAAGTCTAAAGACTCTTTCTTTTTTCTTTTTTTTTCTTTTTTTTTTTAATGAGAATTCAAAAGTTTAAGATAAAGGTTTAAAACACCACTTTTGAATCTTGTTAAGAAGCACTTCATTTTGAATATCATGCGTGAAGTAATGAGGAAATGATATCATAAAAATGCTTACTTACGCCAATATGTTACCTTGCAACCTTTGTAGAAGCAGCTGCTGCGAGAGGTTGATCATCATGGGATTTGTCCTCTTTGGCAGTCAAAAGGATTGGAAGCAAAGGATTTTGGGAGTGGCTTAACAAGAATGAGTGGTGCTCAAACCAGACTCAGACGAATAAGGAGAAAAGGAAAAGAGGCGAGGGCTAGAACTCCCTCACTAAGGTGCGGAGACCCTGATCACATGGAACAGTCTACAGAAGAAGCGGAGAATTAGAAGGTGGAGTGAGGACTAAAGCCTCGGAAACAATGGGAGAAGGGGCAAATGCCCAAAGCAGTGGATGTGGAAGAAGTTGGGTCGGACCCAGAATCAGGATGAATTGGAAGAAGAAATTGGTAGATAGAAAGAGGCGGATCCGGAGGGTCCGGAGATAAAGGAGGAGAATCGTGATAGGAGGAATCATCCGGAGGCTCCGGAGGGATAACGAAAGAAGGGACGCGATGTCCTGGGAAGAAATAAAGAAAAAGATGATGAAAAAGGAGGAAGAAAATGAAGGATGTGATATCCCGGAGGAGCAGAAAGATGAATTGAAAGAAAGATGGAGGGTCCGGAGGTTCCGGAGGAAGAGGATGGAAAGGGGCGTGATGCCCTGGAAAATGATAGAGAGAATAAGACGAAGAATCCGGAGGTTCCGGAGGAATGAAATCAGGGAGATGGAAAGGAGGGACGCGATGCCCAAGAAGGTCCAGAGGTTTCGGAGAAATGAGGTGGAAAGGGGCGTGATGCCCGAGGGGAAGGTCCGGAGGTTCCGGAGGAAGCAAAT
Organism: Amorphophallus konjac; assembly: GCA_022559845.1. Taxonomy (NCBI): domain Eukaryota; kingdom Viridiplantae; phylum Streptophyta; class Magnoliopsida; order Alismatales; family Araceae; genus Amorphophallus; species Amorphophallus konjac. Next base: position 248,165,334 of record CM040119.1, read on the forward strand.
AAAGAAGGTGGAGAGAGGCGTCGTGCCCAAAGGGAAAATCCGGAGGTTCCGGAGGAATAAGGTGGAAAGGGGCGCGATGCCCTGGGAGAAAGTCCGGAGGTTCCGGAGGAATAAGGTGGAAAGGGGCGCGATGCCCTGGGAGAAAGTCCGGAGGTTCCGGAGGAATAGAATCAGAAAGGGCGAGATGCCCAAAGAGGAGGGATAAAATTCCTGGAGGTTCCAGGGAAATGGCAGGAAGGGGGACGCAATGCCCCAAGGGGAGTGGATAAAAGGATGAATATGAATAAGATGGGAAATGCGGAATATCCGGCGGTGCCGGAAGGCGGGGAAGATAAGGGTTTGGAAACCCGGGAAGTAGGAGGTGCAAATGCATGCAATGGGATGGATGCGATGAATGCAATGAATGCGCGAATGCAATGAGATGCAAAGAATATGGAGAATATGAAGGGTGAGAGGATGAGATCCTCCTCCTAACCCTGGGAATGGCCCATGGAAAAGATGTGATAGACAAGAAGGTGGATGAAATAGCGGAAGGCCTTTCGGCACCAAGATAACTGCCCCTCCACGGCAGTGAAAGAATACAGCCAAATGGCCTAATTGATAAAATACAAGCCCATGACGAAGCTTCAATAGTAAACGACAACTCCCTTGGAGGGTGAAAAGTAATGGTGTGAGGGAGTTGGAAAGTAGGGCTCAGAAGCATCATGTTGCCCGAGGGTTCAAGATTTGGAAGTTGGAACAGAGGGTGCCCTGCCCGGCCTTCAAACGGCATAAATGCCCGGCATGGCGGCGGCTTGACTTCTTCGGCCGTGATTGGCACAATAACCCGGATTGGCATCCGGCAAATGAATTCCTGTATCTTGAATGGCACGGCCGTGGCCAAAGTTTTCTTACCCGGCTCTTGCTTATCCTTGGCGCAAGTAGCTGCAGAAGCACGCCCCTTCCGAGTAACAAAGGGAGGTGAGGCGGAGGCGGAAGGTTCCGTGGATGGTGGAGTTATAATGGAAAGTGTTGGCAAATGGGTGAATGGGGGCGGAGGTTCAAACACGTCGAGCTTCTCCCCTTGCTCGGAAGCAGTCGGGATGGGCTCGGGTGCAAAAAGGGGTGGATCCTGCTCAGGATTAGCCCTGGGTAAGGGTAAAGGGTTCAATGGTGAAATAGGCAAAGTGGGTTTTAAAGGGATAATGGAAGGTCGAGGTGGAGGTAATGGGAAGTTAATTGGGGAAGGTTCAACGGTGGGCTCAATGGAGGCCGATGGTATGGAGGTTAAGGGTTTAATGGGCGGAGGTTTGATGGAAGACTCAGGGGAGGTTGATGGTGTGAAGTTTGATGGTATGACTGGTGGAGGTGTAATGTAAGCAGCGTCAGGGATAGGAGGAGACTCACAATGTGCCGGTGTGGGCGATTGGAATATCGACCCATCGTCGTAACACCAACTGGTCTCATAAACAGGGGTTGAATTAGGAGTGGTTTCCTCCTGAGCAGGGGGTTCATCGAATGAAAATGGGGAAAGCGGAAAGTTAAGGAAACTCGGAAGGGGTGCCTGCGGAGCTTCATCATCATCGTATACTGCCTCGGATACTTCGAGTGTCGGCTCTTGCTCACTTGAACCGCCGACGCCGTAATCATCCCTCCTGTCTTTCCATTCTCTCTCCATCTTTGTAATCTCGTCCAAAGCGGCATGGAGAGGATTGACTGGAGTAGGAGGAGCCGTGACCCTCTTTATTTGTTCCTCCATCAAAGTAATCTTATCAAGCAGAGATTGTTGGAGGGGTGTGACTTGAACAACCGAGGGCTGGCAGGGCCTTGAAGGAGGAAGGGACGCATAAAAAGGCCGTGGAGGGGAGTGGACGGGATGACCCGTAAAAGAACCCGGACGGGCCGGATTGCAAGGAGTAAAAGGGCCTCGGGGCCGTGATGGAGGAGGAATAGAAGGAGGCGGGTGTCGGACCACCCGAGGAGGTGTGTGAATAGAAGGGGATGGGTAATGGGCTACCCGAGTAGAATGAACAGGAGGAGATGGGTAATGGGCTACCCGATCAGGATTGGAAGGAGGAGGGGGGTGATGGGCCACCCGAATAGAATTGGAAAGAGGTGGGTGATGGGCCACCCGTGTAGAATTGGAGGGAGATGGGTGATGGGTCACCCGAATAGAATTGGAAGGAGGTAGGTGATGGGCCACCCGTATAGAATTGGAAAGAGGGGGAGATGCATGAGATGTACCCTCAACGGCAGCCTTAAGGGCTTGGATCTGTTGAGGGGTAAGATGATCTAATGCATGGATGATTCGAGAGACCTTCTCGTCATTGGGAGGAGACGGTCCCGAGGGAATAATGGCCTGAAATTGAGTAGGTGGACCATGAGAATGGACATTGCCCATGGGTTGGGTATGACCATGAGAATAAGGACGTGGTCCCTTGAAAGAATGGTGAGAATGCTGATTAACATGTTGAAATTGAGGATATGAAGTGCTAGGTTGTGCATCCTCATGAATTGAATTGAACATGTTTCTATCATGGTAAGCCATTATATAATCAAAATTTCACAATAATATGCAAAGAAGCACACAAGTTGGAATGGTTACCGTGATTTTGATTGTTTAAACCTTGGTGAATTAATGAATTTTATGCAAATTGATATGATTCACACAAGGGGAACCTAGTTTCAATATGATTTAACTCCAATGCCAACTAGGAACACTCTCTCACCACGTGTAGGCCAACTAAACTCGGGACTCCAAAAAGGGTACAACCTGCCCGGCGTCCGTGAGGGAATCCACGGGTGCGGGGACTTATGGAGGCTTGGTTTAGGAATTTCCAATCCAAAGAGACGGAATGCTCAATGGAGGGTCGTTCCTTCACCAAGGGGGTGTGTGGCTCCTAATATGTGGAGAGAGGAAGTCTCCCAAACCAATGCAAAATGAATGAATGAATGAATGCAAGATATAAGCAAAAATATGATACAGTGATAAACAAAGGGGTTCGGTGAAAACACAGGAATAAGACGCCCTGGGGCAGGGCGCTACCAATCAAAAGACGCCCTTTGGCAGGGCGTGAATCACTGTGGGAGGCCCACAGGCAAGGTAAAACACGCCTTGATGAGAGGCGCTACCAATAAAAGAGACGCCCTGGGGCAGGGCGTTAATTATCAACGATGCTCAACCAAATAAAGAGACGCCCAGGGGTGGGGGCGTCAAATCATGAAAACGCGCCCTGATGAGAGGCGCTACTAAATAAAGAAACGCCCTGTGGGAGGGCGTGAATTCACATGCATCAATATAAAGCAAGAACACCCAGAAATGTGCTGGAAAACGCCCTATCAGAGGGCGTGAAATAGGAAGCAGACGCCCTTGCTTAGGGCGTTAAATCAAGAAAAACGCCTCTTCCAGAGGCGTGAATTCACTTTCCCCAGAAAAACTTCGCGGCCGGCAGTATCAACACCCAATCACACAATCATGGCAATCAATAGAATAAGCATGCTCATCAATTTTATTTAAAAAAAAAAAGGACTTTCTAAACAAAAACCTATCAAACTAACAAATCACAAGTGGGAGAGTACAATGCAAGTGGAGGGTGCCCGAGGGGCACAAAAGGAGACGCACCGAGGGTGCAATAGGGGAGACGGCACGCGCGGGTGCCTAAGGGGAAAGGGTAATGAAAGAAGAACACAAAGGGTCCCACCGTGATCGCCAATTTGTAGATTCGGATTAAAATCCACACTTAAATATAAAAAGCAATAGATATGATGAAAGCAATAAAATAGCACGAGGTGCTAATGTAGAGGTTGTGATCGCCAGAGACACGAGTGCCTCAAAAATATAACAATGAAAGCATGGGAGAGATCGCGAAAAATACCTTGGAGTGCGGGGATGTGAGTGCTTCCTTTCTCTTCAAATCGGCCGGCCGATGAAGAGAGTTCTTCCTTTTATTACCCTTGCAAAACAAACAAATACCACCAAAAGAATTGAATTAGAAACAAGGTGGGTGTAGCATCAAATTCAATAAAAATATATGAGCATGAAAGCATGTAAAAGAACACACCTTAAGGGGATTGCCCTTAAACCCCTATGCAAAAGGGTATGGGAGATATGATGATGATGATATGATAAATCAAGTGAATAAAAAAGGAGTGCGAAAGATGTACTGCGGGGAAGCTTTTCAACATAATTGAGAGGGGAGAGATTCACATAAGTATCAACTAAGATGCATGCATGCGTATGAATAAAAGAAAAAGGATTGAATAAAAATTAGGGAAAGCCTGTGCTTTTGGCTTGATATTCAATAGGAGGAGGCTTGCAGAGGATGAAGATGGATGCTCACAAAGCCTCCCCTTCAGCCATAAACAGCAGCGACATCAACCTGTAAAAACAAAGAGAAGAGCAAAGGAAAAATAAAACGGAGGGGGAAGAAGGGGGTCCAACCAACCGATTAACAGAGCTCATAAGCTCTATTAATAAGGTAGAAAAAGATAAGAAGGAAAGAGTCCAAAAGAGGAAGAGATAAGAACGGGCAAGAGCCCAAAATAGGAGAGGATTAGACTGGGCAAGAGCCCAAACGAAGCAGGAGTCTCTCTGGGAAAGGCTGCGTTCGTTCGGAGCACAAAAGTGAAACACGACCTGGCTCAGGGCGTCAATTCAAGAATTGACGACCTTCCGAAGGGCGTCTTTTAAAAACACGCCCTGCACAAGGGCGTTAACTCCTGGATCATTTTTAGAAATGAAATTGAAACACGTCTGAGTCAAAGGCGTTAATTAAAAAACGCCTTAACAAAGGACGTTAATTAAAAAATTCGAAATAGGGCCATTTTTCATTTCTCAATATTATTTTCCCATTTTTTAGGTGGAGGTGCATCTCGTCGCCCTGATTCCAACGACTATTTTTGCGAATTTTTCTGACACCCGGAAGGCCACCAAATCACCTCTGGAAGGGGTTAAAAAAATAATAATAAAATATTCAATTTAAAAGACACGCCCTTGTTTAAGGCGTGAATTCATTTTGTTTAATTTTTTATTATTTTCAGATTCAAAATAACGCCCATGATTAAGTCGTTAATTCTCAAAAAAATCCGAAAAATTCTCAGAAAAATCCAGAAAAATGGAAATTTGAAGGAATGGACGCCCTCCAGTATAGTCGTCAATTTTTTTTAAGAAACGCCCATGTATAAGTCGTTATTTAAAAGACGCCCCAGATCAAGTCGTTATTTCTAAAAATAGAAAAAAAATGCCCAGAAAATTCAGAAAAATCCAGAAAAATAGGAAAAAATAGGAAAAAATAGGAAAAGGGTGAAAAAAGGGAGAAATCTAAAAAAAGTGGGAAAAAACACTCAAATAGAACTAATTTGAGGGTCAAATTGGGACATTACAAGGCAATATGAGATGTACTCACAGTAACGTCAATTTTGGCGTGTCTACAAACTTTAGGTGTCTACCGTTGAGTGGTGAGAATTGGATTTCCCCTCGATGGTTAACAACCATGTAGGCCCCTCCTTCGTAGACCCTATATATCACATAAGGACCTTCCCAATTAGGATTCAGCTTCCCTTTTGGGTTGGACGCCATAACTTCTCTTTTCTTGACCATGACGAGGTCACCTTTCTTAAATTCTCGTCCTTTTACGAGTTTGTTGAATGCAGTGGCCATGCGGGCCTGGTACATCTGGATATTCTTCTGAGCTTGGAGGCGCTTCCCTTCCAATTCAGCCAACTCTTGTAATCTTCTTTCTGCATTGGTTTGTTCGCCACGGGCCAGGTCATATTGGACTGCCACCCTGAGTGACGGGACTTCCAGCTCCAGTGGAACTACTGCCTCTGAGCCGTATACCAGTGAGTATGGCGAGCACCCTGTAGGTGTCTTGAAGACAGTGCGGTATGCCCATAGAGCTTCATACATCTTTTCTTCCCAGTCCTTCTTATTAGAACTGACGACTTTAGCCAACAAGGTGCATAATGTTTTGTTGAAGGCTTCTGCCAATCCATTTGCCTGTGGATTGTAAGGAGTGGAAGTCCTCCACTCGATCTTATACTTCTCGGCGAGCCGATAGATCTTTTGATTTCTGAAATGACTTCCATTATCAGATATTATTCGGCTGGGGATCCCAAACCGGAAGATAATGTTTTGTTTGATGAATCTGGCAACCAGCTCACCAGTCACTTCTCATAATGCTATAGCTTCCGCCCATCGGGAGAAGTAATCTGTTATTGCCAGTATGTACTTATGTCCGGCTGAGGAGGTCGGTAGTGGGCCGACTACATCGGTTCCCCATTGTGCAAACGGCCAGCTAGGGATTGTAGGGTGCAGAACGGCAGGTGGCCTTCTAGGCACAACAGCATGCTCCTGACATTTCTGACATGACTTCGCAAACTTGCAGTAATCTTCAAACATAGTGGGCCAATAGTAGCCCAGCTTCTTGATTTCTATCTTCATCTTAGGGCCAGCTTGGTGAGCACCTGCCGTGCCAACATGTATTTCTTTCATTGCTTGCCAAGCTTCCTCAGTGGACAGGCAGCGGAGCAAAATCTTCTTGCGTGCATCTGCCATTATTCGGAACAGAGTTCCATTTCTGAATTCATAAGAATCTTTGATCCTTAAAAGTTTCATCTTTTCTTCTCTTTTCTGTGGCAGCTGTTGGCGTAAAAACCATTGTAGCAGGTGCTGTCTCCAATCAGATGCCTGTTCTGTACTGATCGTGGCGACTTCATTTTCTTCGGGGCAGCCTTCTAGCATGCTGGGGACTTGCCGCCGATTTATAACAATAATGTTCAGTGTCTCATCCGGTGGGACTGCTATTGAGCTGGCTAGCTTTGCCAATGCATCAGCCTGGGCATTATGTGCACGGCCCACATGCTTGAGCTCAATATGATAGAATTTCGCCATGAGACGCACAGCTTTTTGGTGGTAGGGGTTCAACTCCGGCTTTCGCACTTCGAACTCACCTTGGATTTGCTTTATTATCAACATTGAATCCCCGAATACCTGAAGCATCTGGATGCCCATGTTGAGGCTGATGTGCAACCCGATTATCAGAACTTCATACTCGGCTTCATTATTAGTGCAGGGCTTGTTTATAGAACAGGAAGTATGCACAACCTCCCCCTCTGGCGATCTTAGCACAATACCGGCTCCGGCCCGTATTCTGGTCTTTCCATCAGAGTCCGTCTCTGTTCTAGATGCTCCATCAAAGAATAGCTGCCACATAGTTGACTGAGCCTGGCAGGCTTCTAATGTTTCATCATCGGGTAACTCAGTCCCCAACATATCATTCTCTGGCACAGGGTGCTCTGCGAAGAAATCGACCACGGCCTGTCCTTTTATTGCCCTCTGGGGTATATATGTGATATCGAATTCCATCAGAATTACTGCCCATTTGCCCAACCGGCCTTTCAGTACTGGCTGAGTCAATATGTATTTGAGCGGATCTGCTGCAGATATCAATCTGATTTCGTGTGACAGCATATAGTGCCGGAGCTTTTTAACGGCAAAGACTAGTGCCAAGCATGTCTTTTCTATATAGGTGTAGCTTTCTTCAGTTCTAATCAGCCTCCGACTCAGGTAGTATAGAGCCTGCTCTTTGCCTTCTTCATTTATCTGTGCTAGCATTGCCCCCAGGGAACAGTGTGTGGCTGCAATGTATAGTATCAGGGGCTTGCCCTTAATAGGTGCCCCCAGCACTGGAGGGGTCTTGAGATATTCTTTCAGCTTCTCAAAAGCTTCCTGACAGCCCTCGTCCCAGAGGAACGGTACATCTTTCATCATGAGCTTGTGAAAAGGGTGGCATCTCCCCGACAGATTTGATATGAATCGTCGGATATAGGCCAAACACCCTTGTAGAGATCTCAGCTCGTGGAGATTCCTTGGTGGAGGGAGCTCCTGGATAGCTTTAATCTTGGATGGGTCGATCTCAATGCCCCTATGACGGACAACGAACCCAAGGAATTTTCCACTGGACACGCCGAAGGCACATTTCATAGGATTCATCTTAAGTTCATATCTGCGCAGCCTCTGGAACACTATCCTCAGATCTTGCAGATGATCTTCTCTTCTGCTGGTTTTCACCACCAGGTCATCGATGTAGCACTCCACTTTCTTGAAGAGTAAATCATCAAAGATCTTTGTCATAGCTCTTTGATAAGTAGCGCCGACATTCTTGAGGCCGAACGGCATCCTTTTGTAGTGAAATATCCCCTTCGGGGTGCGGAATGCAGTATGCACTCTGTCTTCTTCAGCAATCCAGATCTGGTTGTATCCGGATGACCCATCCATGAATGACAAGGCTTCATGGCCAGTGGTTGCATCGATCATTACTTCAGTGATTGGCACTGGGAAATCATCTTTCGGGCAGGCCTTATTCAGGTCCCTGAAATCTACACATATTTTGATGTGCCCATTTTTCTTCTTCACGGGCACTATATTGGCCAGCCATGTAGTATATTGGTTCTCTTCAACAAAGCCCACATCGATCAGCTTGTCGACCTCTTTGTTGATTTGATTTATCAGTTCGGGGCGCATTCTCCTGGAAGGCTGCTTCACAGGGCTTGCCTCTGGGTTTATCGCCAATCGGTGCTGTGCCACATCGGAACTCAGTCCTGGCATTTCATCATATGTCCACGCGAAGTAGTCTCAGAATTCTTTCAGAAACTGAATATACTGTTCTTTGACAGCTGGCTCCAGCAATGCACTGAGGAACGTAGGCCTTGGCTCATCTGCTGACCCCAGATTCACTTCTATTAGCTCATCGACGGTGGTCTGGCCTCCGTCCTCAACTTCGGGTGGGGCTTCTTGCAAATCAATAAAGCCTCCCGGGATATAATCTTCTTCATTCTCATGATTTTCTGCTTCATCACACTGATCATCAGCAGATGCTGGTGCATCGTATAAGGCCAATATGGCTGGATTCTGTCCAGTCTGCCCCGAGGACGTGACTGGCTCAGCGGAAAACTTCGACGTGGAGTCTTCCGTGCTTAGAGGCTCTTCTGATGTGGGCTCCCCTGAGAGGTTATCATTATGTAGAGCTCGGAACTCTTCTAGAATGCGCCCAAACTCCAGGCACTCTTGCAGTTCTCTGGCTACTTGGTCTTCATCCGGGGTTCCGGTGTCAAATTGTGCTTCGGCCTGGAACAGATCCTCTTTGCAAGATGGATTCTCCCAACACCAACCCTTCTTGGTCTCATCAGACATCCTTGCCTCCGGCTGGTTGTCTTGGGCTTCATTGTCTGTTATGGATTGATACATAATCTCTTCATCTTCAAAGGGGTATTGATCATACCCTACTTCTGGGGAATCTTCATTCGGGTAGAAGGCTGAGATGACATCCACCTCGGCTTCATAGTATTCTTGCAGGGTATAACCCAGTCCCGGGTGCTGTGTGATCTTCCTCAGCTCCTTGCTATCTCGAGGCAGATCCCATAACTCCTTGAATGTTTTCTTCTGAGCAGCAGGCTGTATCGATGGCATTTGCATCTTGGAGAACATTTGTGAAACCCGTTGGGTAGTATAATCCAGGCCCGTAATTGGTACCATCAGGTTTGCAGCTTCCTCAGGGGCCATGCAATCTTGATCATCTTCTTCGACTGCCTCCCCGGTGTAGAATATGATAGGGGGTTCGCCGAAGCGAGGGATTTCCATAGTCTTTAGGGGCAACACTGTCTGGTATTCTGTGCTGGCTATGGGCTTGACTAGACCCTGAGGAACTTCCACCTGTGTGTATTTTTCTTTCATCTTTTCTTCAGTATCATCTGGGTGTATGCCAGGAGGAGTGATCCGAGCAAAATCACCAGCATAAGAGATGTGAGACACCCCGTGCTTTTTAATGTAGCCCTTTGGCGGCGGCGGAGACCAATTTCTTACTTTCGTCGCCGGCTTTTCTTGGCTGACCACAGTTTCTTTTCCTTTATCCCTTTGTGACACCTCGGTGTAGTAGGACGCATCGAGCATATGACACTCGAACACTTCGAAGGGATGTAGGTCTACAAACACCCTTTCCTCTTTTCCTTCATGGCAATATTTTATGCATTGGTGTAGCGTTGATGGCACTATCTGATATTCGTGCAGCCACGGTCTTCCCAGCAGGGCCTTATATGTGGTGTTGGAGTCGATTACATAGAATCGTACCACTGTAGTGAGATCGCCCAGTGTGAGATTGAAATCAGCCACCCCGAGAGGTGTTTCACATTTCTGGTTGAATCCTGCAATCTTCATATCTCTGACCTTGGTGAGCTGCAGATCAAAGTAATATTTCTGATAGATGCGGTATGGGAGAATATTCACAGCAGCCCCTGGATCTATTAGTATTCTGCTTATCGGCTGACAGTTCAGGGAACCCCTCATATATAGCGGTCTATTATGGCCGGAATTTGGGATTAGCATATCATCCTCTGTGAATGTTACTGATGGCCCAGCATTCACCTCTGTCAAGAGTGCTTCACATTGTGCCGGGGACTGCAGGGCATCCACAATTGCTTGGCGAGCTTCTTCACTCAGAGAGAGAATTTCCCAGATGGAGAATCTGGTAGGGAGCTTCTTCAGCATCTTCATGACTCGACTGCCCACCCGGACATTAGACAGTCTCATCTCCTCTGCCCATCGGGGTCTTAGAGGTTCATGTGGTGCCTGTGGCCTTGGCTGTCCAGTCCCAATTTTATCTTCTTCATCGGTCTCCCGGAAGGCTTCTTCTGTAGCGACTGCCCCTGGTTTTGCTAGAGGATTACCTTTTTCATGCTGTTTCTGCTTTCTAGCCGCTGTCTGCTGGTATTTATTGCTTTTATCTGGAGCAGTATGAGCTGTTGCTCATTTTCTAAGCTGGACAGGAACTCCAGGAATGAAGGGGCTTCATCTGCCTTCTTTTTGTCCTGGTATAGACTGGCAGGGGGAGGAACCTGAACACCTCGTATCTCTGGTTCCGGGATTTGATAGGGTTGCTCCCCTCTGAACATGATATTATGGTTGGCTGGTGGTGGGCGCCCCCATCTTCTCCCAGAACGTGTTGCATGGGCCGAGGTAGAGGCTTCGGCATGGTTAGCTTCTAGCGGAGCGTTGGATGCTTCCGGCTCATCATCCTCCCCGGGCAAGGAAAAGAGTACTGACAGAGTGTTACATTGTACTGTCGTGACCTTCTTTCCTTTCTTGGATTTGGGCCGTTTCTTCTTATTTTGGAAAGGAATATGCTTTTGTAGCAACCCTGATAAATGAATATTTGAAATAAATTAAAATATATATATTACAGTAGTAATACAGATAATAAGAATAGGGTTAATGCGATGAAGTAAAACAAAATTAAAATAACGCCTCTTATTAGGGCGTTAATTCAAAAAGAAACGCCTCTATCAAAGGCGTGAATAAAGAAAGGACGCCCACACCTACGGTCGTCAGTTCTCACGCGACCAAATGGGTAAGTAAAAGAAACGCCTCTATCTTGGGCGTGTTTTAAAACACGAAACGCCATTTTTCAAGGCACTTTTTAAGAAACGCCCTTATGCAAGGCGTTAATTAAAGAATACACGCCCTGACCAAAGGCGTTAATTAAAGAATACACGCCCTGACCAAAGGCGTTAATTAAAGAATACACGCCCTGACCAAAGGCGTTAATTCAGTTCGTGACTCGTTCGAACCCAGAGCTTATCCAGGGAAAGATTAACCTAATCTAGTAAGTGTCTATTAGAGTAAGGACTCTATTGGGGATATGTTACCCTCAATCAAACACTACCTTTAATAGGACTTCCATAACCCTATAAATAATCTACTGCTCGAACCCGTGAACGCTATTTGGCGTTCGAGTTCTCTGAAGGTAATTACAGAGCAATAGCTCTTCCTTCCCTCTGTCCCTTTTTGATTTGGTGGACGGTCATTAATTCGACTTCTTCCTTCTTCCAGGTTGAAGAAGCATTGGGGTTGTGAAGAACAAAGGTAATAATCTTTCCTTTACCTTCGGTCAGGTATTATGAAGAAAATATTAATGTTTCTTCGTATTTCTCTGTAGGAACTTCAGTCGAAAGGGGTTCATCAGTTGAACATAAAGACTTCTTCCTGCTGATACGACTGAAGTTATTGGTTGCTGTTTAAGCAACAGAGTTTTCTCCCTTCTTCATATCAATCTGCAAATCGTCATCTCCAAATCAACTCTTAAAGGTAGGTTTTCTCAAGTTATTGTAGCCCAAATGAAATTAATGCAAGATATATATATATAAGCATGTCATGCATACAGTTATTATAGTTTCCATGCGTTTTCTGCAATATTTTGAAAGAGACGCCCCTGTCAAGGGCGCTAATTCACATGAAACGACTTTTCCCAGGTCGTTAATTTCATGTTTAACGCCCCGTACTCAGGCGTTAATTTCTTTAAACCGTTAATCACCCATCTTAAGAATTGATTATCTATGAAATCATGATTATAAAATAATACATGATCCTCTGTCTTCAACCTGCTAACTTTACTGTCATGATATTACATTCGTTCCTCTGTTATCCTGAAATTGTTACTGTCCTTAAAGTTTCTGAAGGAACTTGAATTAACGACTTGGACAAAGTCGTTTTCCACATATTAACGCCCCCTCATAGGGCGTGAATCTGAAAGGTAACGCCCCTTCCTAGGGCGTGTATCGGTTAAAATCCTGAAATTTATATATTCTGAAAAATAGAATTAAATAGTAACGCCCCTGCCCAGGGCGCGTTTTTTGATACTTCCTGAAAATTAATTGTATTCTGTCAAATATGTAAACAATAAGACGCCTTCTGGTGTAGTCGTCAGATCTTGAAGAAACGACCCTGACCAAGGCGTGTTTTAGACAATTCATGAAATTATTGATATTCTGTCAAATATATAAATAAGGAGACGCCTGCTACTGTAGTCGTCAACTCTTGAAGAAACGCCCCTTCCCAAGGCGCGTTTTAGATAAATTATTGAATTATTGAAAATTCTGCAAAACGGATCATATGTAAACGCCCTTCTGTTAGGCGTTAATTACTTGAGAAACGACTTGACCTAAGTCGTTATTTTACTATAAACTGATTTTCATCTGATTTGCTAACCGAAGGTTTTATATATCATAATATATATATATATATATCGGCACTATTCTCCACTCCGTGAGTATAGTCCCATGTTTTCATGTTAATTTACCGATCACACTCAACTCTCATTGACATACAAGCTCTCCATTGGACATTCCGTTCCTTTGGACTAGCGAGTTAGTCATAGAGACCTCCGTAAGACTCCTCGTAGCCTTGGATTCCCTCAAGGCCGACTGTGCTGGTTGTACCCTAAAAACCCATTACACGATCCTTGCCATGTCAATCTAAAGAAACATGGTATACCGGCCCTTATGATTATACAAAGAGTATATCATAAGAAATTCTTAATGGGATGATGATATCATGCCATATCATGTCGTTCTTGTAAACCCCAATTCTATGATAAGAATGAGGGTATCTTGCTTGATCTAATGTTCATGTGGACCTCAATTCTATATAAAGAATGTCCATATTGATTTGTCATGGTACCTAAGTTAAGGGAACCATATTCTACCTAGTTTTATCGATATCGTGATTATACCGTTATTATCGCCATTCTATGTCCTTTGTCATATTTTTGGACTCTATTCTGTCAAAGTTGTCATACATGTCTACAAGCTTGAGTATTGAAATTCTATATTGACTATATAAACAAGAGTGGATGTCAAAAATACATGATAAATGCCTGCGCATATAGGGCCCGATCTGGTCCTGGGAGGAGCACCCGAAAGTACTTGTGCCCATGGGAGTTAAAATGATAAGGTATCTGGCATTATACCGAGTGCATGACTTGCTTGATTGGACATTCCACACACATATTGTACTTGAATCGTACTTGACTTGACATGAAATGCGTGGCCCGAAAGAGGGTAATTTGCTTGCCTGATACATGATAGCCAAAGTTCTTGACATGACTTGTTAAACGTGCATGCTTGAATAACTTGAATATACTTGTCATCTTGTTAGAAGTTCATGATTAAGTTCATCTTATTTCTTTGATATTACATTCTCTCTATCTTGTCGTTTTATGCGAGCATGCATAGCTTTATTGCATTCATGAAAGATGTAATTACTTAAACCCCTTGCTAGTACTTGAGATATAATTTCTTACTGAGCGTTCGCTCATTCCGTTTGTCCCTTTGTACTTTTCAGGTAAGTCCGACGACGATGGAAGTCAATCGGATGGGAATTGTCAAGAGTGAAGAGATAGAGATTCTCCAAGTGTCATCTAGTCTTTTCTATAGTTTCTTGAGTCAAATATGTATTCTTTTCCTTTTTATTAAACAGAGTATTGGATTTGTAATAGTCTATCCATTATGAAATAAAGGATTGGGTTATCTTGCTATTTTGCGCATCTCTGTCTTCGTGTCGAATACACGACTACTCTGATTGACATGATTGATATAGACACGTCGCGCATCTCCGGGTTTCTTCCGCGCTCGGGGCGTGACAGCTTTTCTCATCTTGTCTCTCAGAGAGACTTTATCTTTTCTTTCTGCTGTATCTGCCAGCGGGGGAGCTTCATCTGCCCCTTTCTTCCCCTTCTGTTGCTCGAAGGTTCTGAAATCGACGGTGTTGGCCTCAGAGTGTGATGGCCGTCGTTCATTGGATTTTCCCTTCGGCATAGTGAGAACATTGGCGGTCGGATGCTTGGACAAGAACGTCTCGACCTCTGCCACTATATTGTTCAGTCGGTCGAATGTTCTGACATCTGCACCGATCATCTTTTCTAGCACCTCCCTCCTGAGGCTCTGCTTGCATATCTGCACCGCATCTTCTTGATGAGGAGGCCTTCGGCATCTCATGACTAAGTTCCTCCATCTTTTGATGTAGTCCAGTGCGGTCTCATCTTGTTTCTGCCTAGTTGCATACAACTCTGCTATCGTGATTTCCCTTTCCGTGACATGAAATCTGTCGCGGAATTTTCTCTGCATATCAGGCCAATCAGCCACTGACCTGGCTGGCAGGCTTGAGTACCATTCAAAGGCGAACCCAGTGAGGGATGAGCCAAAGAACTTGAGCAGATAAGCTTCATCGACTGCTAGGTCGCCCATGATTGTAGTGTAGTAGGCTATATGCTCCCTAGGGGAGCCTTGGCCATTAAATTTCTCAAACTTCGGCGGCTTACTGACACCTGGGGGTAGTTTCTTGGCAGCATACTGGGGAGGATAGGGTACCTTGTACACATCATAAGTACCCGCATCACCACCGGTCTTTTCTGACAGCTTCATTTCCACAATTCTTTCAATCATCTGCTTGTGGGCCACAGCTGGATCTATCTCTTCTGGGAAGAAGTGAGCTTGTTGCTGGCTGTGAGGAGTTGTCATCACAGTGGCGCTCAAGATGGGCGCGGTAGGCTGTGTCTGAGACACAGAGGGCTGAGCTGCTGTTTGCTGTGGAACAGATTGGCTCGGTGTCTTGCCCTTATCAGCTAGGAGAGGATTAGCCAGGATAATTGTTTCTGTGGAGCTGGATGTCTGCCCCGTAGGTTCAGCTTGCTTCGAGACTGATGTAGCTTCCTGTCTCTCATTGAGCTGTCTTCGGAGAGCGCTGATCTCTTGCTGATATCTCCTGAACATCATCTGGATCATGGGATCCATGGTTGATGGGATTTGTATATCTTCAGAAGTCCCTTCAGCATCATCAACGAAGGGGTTATCTCCATCTTCCGCTGTTACCACATTAACTGTCATAGTGGTAATCCTGCGGGCTTCATCATCAATTTTCATTTTATCTGGCGGCCTGGCCTCTTCTTGTGACAGGACCAGGTCTAGTTGCCAGCCTGAGCAATTCATCTGGCTGAGTTGGTAGTATATCTTACCCCCTGGCCAGTCCAGCCATGTTGCAGGCGAAGATTTGCATCTTTCCTTTTCGCCTGTAGACCTTTCTTTTTATTTGGCTAGGATATCCGAGCCGGTCAAAGACCGCTATTCTTTCTTTGTCTTCTTCCCCGTGCAGGTCTTCTTCATTATATCTGGCCCTGAGGCCTTCTCCATAGTCATTTGAATCGGAGGAAGAGGCTCCGATCATCATTTCTTGGAAGGTTTCTTCTTCTTCATCATCCCTGGTGCCCAAGGCACGGGATAGTCTTTGTTGACCTAGGGCAGAGCTCCCTAGGTAGTGGAAGTAGTCTTGGACTACTTGCTTTGTCTCTTCAGAGTCGTGCCTTTGCGGCTCAGGTTGGAACATCAGTCTTTCCTGGCTTCTTTGCTGATAGGCCAGTCTTGTTATCTGAGCATTCAAATGCTCGGCCTTGGAATATTTGAAGATGTCGGCCTGTCTGGCACAGGCCCTCGATCTTCTTGGGACGGCAACCATGGCTGGTTCACACATTCCCGCATCGTCATTCCGACAGCAGTTGGCAGCAACATCATGGTTCTTTCTCTGCCATCTTCTGCCCCCGGCCCTGGGGTGGGTGACAGCAAGGTCTTCTCTCTTCTCAAGTCTCCTACCCCTCATCATGGGGCGAGCAGCAGTCAGTTTTCTTTCTCCATCATTTCTTTCATCTCTCCTACCCCAGGCTCTGGGGTGAGCATCAATAGCATTTCCTATTTCTTTTCCCTCTCTTCTTTGGCTTCCCGCCCTGAAGTGGGTGACAGCATCATTGGTAGCCTTCCCCTCATCTTGAGCTGGAGCCCAGCTCTGCATCTTCTTCGGTCGCCAGACCTGTTTGTATTTCGCTGGCTTGGGCGCCAGCGGCTTCCTCTCATCGGCCTCCCAGTTGGCATGCCTGGTGGCCAGAGTTTGGAATCTGTTCGTAGTGGGCACTTGCGGGACGATCACGTCTGGGTTGACCTCCCTCGGGCGGCCGTTGAGGTTCGTCCGGATCCCTCCGATCATCATGGTCTTTCCGGAGTTGGAAAGACAACGGTCAGCAGTGACATACCGGCTCCTCCGGTTGGTCCTCCTCCCCTTTTGAGCAGCAGCGGGGACCATGTCCCTTTTCTGGACATGATGGACGTAGCAGGCGACGGCCGTGGGGGCAGTGTTCTCCGGTAGGATGTTCTTCTGGTCGGTGATCTTCACCGGGGCACTTGTAGCAGTGCCTTGCTCGTTGTCGTTGACCTGTAGAAGGTCAGTGAAGACGACGCCCAAGCAGTTGGGCAGCCCAACGGCAGGCGGCAGTGATCCGAACGCGAGGGGTACCGCCAGGTAGCCTTCGCGCACATGCATGTCAATCGGCTGCTGGTCGAAGCAAACGGACATGATTCCAGCTGTCATTGTAGATTCCTGGAAATAAGGAAAGTACACAGAATCAGAAGTTTCAGGGGGGCCCGCCGGGCCTCCTACTTTAGCGTAAAGATGAAGGGAGACTTGGTCCCACCGGGCGTGCCAGACTTGTGGACGCGTAATCTTATGTTTATTTATTTTTTTGTTTGTTATTTATTAGTTTATTTATTTATTTATTGATTTATTGGCGTGCCAGTCACATGCATGACGATTTCATTGTGCGCTCGACTTGACTTGGTCAGTCGATTGTGAAGTCCGTGTCGGGACCTGAAGTCCATCATACCATGAACGTTATGACGTTAATTACGTCCTTCCAGGGAAGGACAACCCTTGATTAAACGCTAAAGTAGGAGGCCTCGAGAGGCAAACAGATATCCACATGCTTAATTTTAAACTTCCTACCAGGGCCATGGAGGCGGGTAAGATAATAACATCAACCACAGAAACAGACTAGATCGTGTGATTGGCGGTTCAAAATAGTTATACTCGGTGGGAACAAGGAGATAGAAGATGTCCACCATGGAAAGGCAGAGCCATGACCATGGTATAGGTTTAAAGCTTCGATCGGTATTTCGACAGCCTTTCCTCTTAATCTGGGTTACGCCCAGGGGGAAATAGGCTATCACCCACGGAATGCCGGGATGAAAGCCGAGAGATAGAGAGGCGAACCTCCCAACCCGTATACATATGGGCTATAGGGCAATGTATGATTTTCCCTTTGGAACGCTAGCGGAATTCATGCAGTGGCAGAATCCCCCCGAGCAAAAGGGTTATTCGTAAATCCGTTACAGTTAGGTGGAACATAGGGGTTACGACTCCCCTTCAATTTTATCCCCGGGAGATATCGGGTGATCCACAGATATTCCTTTGTGGGTTCGTTTTGGGTATTGGAATTCATTGGATGGTAGATCGGGCTCTCGGCACACTCTGAATGGGCACAGGCTCTCGGCGCGACAAAGAGAAGCCAAAGGGGGAGCTCCTCGGCGTAGGCTTCCCGGCGCGAGGAAGAAGTGCTAGAAGGGGGGTCTCGGCGCGGGACGGTTGAGCAAGCCTCCCGGCGCGACGAGGCTGCAAGGGGGGGTCTCCCGGCGCGGAGGATGCAGAGAGGGCTCTGGAGGTTCTCGGCCCGGGCTTCCCGGCGCGTTGAGGTGAAAGGGGGAGGAGCTGTTCCTGGGGGTTCTCGGCGCCTGAAGAAGTGGCGCCGGGAGCTATTCACCCGGTTTACTGTAGGCTGAGCCGAGAGCTGTGAGGGCGTCGGGACCAGAACAGAGCTTACGGTACTCTGTTTTGGGTTTCTGATTGATTTAGGCCAAGGGGAAGGATTTCTTTGGGGTCAAAAGTAGGTCAGGGCATCAAAGTTGAACTAGATTAGGCTTGAGCTTTATAGGAACATCAGGATCGAGGAGGAATTTGGGAAGGCCAAGGCGTAGAGAATCCCTGTCACCAGTGTCATACAGAGTCCCGGGGACAGCTTAATGTCGGCTTTCGTGGTCCTGGGAGAATTTTAACAGCATCTCCCCTGGACTTAACATTTGCCAGGGAATGATAGACGATCACCCACGGAGTGCCGGGGTGAAAGCCAAAATAGAGGGGTACGGAACCCTTGGCGCCCGTATATGCTCGGAGCAATATCTTGATATCCCTTTTGAGACCGTAGAGGCTTATGCAGTGGCAGAGCTTCCTTGGTCTTAAGGTTAAAAGGCCGATCGAGTTCGAGAAACCACGTAGAAAAAAAGGGGAGTTGCTCCCACTAGTTGTCGTCCCCGAGATGCGTGTGACAACCCAAGGCATCCCCTGACAGAAGGTGGGATTATGTTGAGCAGCTCACAAGGATATTTGTAAGGGTTTATCAATGGTAGCAAGGGTTTTATGGCTTGAGGTTTACAGATTGGCCAAGAGGCAGGCTTCTCGGCGTCAATGGCAAGGATGCCAGAGAGTTCCCGGCACGGGCTTCCCGGTGCGCTAATAAGGTGGCCAAGGGGCTCTCAGCACGGGGTCTTCCCAGCGTGAAGACAAGTCGGCCCCGGCGCGATGGTGAGAAGTGGAATGGGTGGCTCCCGCCGCGCCCGGAGGATGGGATCTCGGCGCAAGAAGGCTTGCGCCGAGGGCTGTTCATCAGTTTCACTGTTGGCGGGGTCGAGAGCTATGAGGGCGCCGGGAGAAGAAAAAGAGCTTACGGTACTCTGTTTTGGGTTTCATGTTGGTTTTGGCAGGAACTGACGGACTCTATGGACTCTAAACTGCTCAAGGCATCCACCCTGAATTGGATTAGGCCTAAAATTCAAGGGAGTTTTAGGATTCGAGAGGCATCTGGGAGGCCGAAGTCTGAATGCCCCTGTTCATCGCCATTATCACGCAGAGCTTGGGGGCAAACTTAATATGGTCATTTGTCACCCTGGAAGCCAAGAGATGGCTGTCTCTGGCTCCAGAGGGGACTTAGATGACATAAACGGATAAAGCACGGGCGCTTAGAACCCCAGCGTTTCTCAAGCTTCGATCATTCCATAGCACGCCTTCATCCCAGCAGCCAAGGAATAGTCTGTTCCGGGCTCTGAGGTGAGCACTAATGGTGCTACGAGGCAGAGAAAAGACACAGATAAAATGGATCATCATGCTACTGGTTTACAGATAACACAAGGAAGGGCAATAGGGCTTCAGAAGAAGCAAACAAAATCAGGCTTGAACAATAACCCATCGTGCACATATATCCATTCGTTTGGCGATGCCCATCACGGAAGACACATGGTCATAAAACCCTTGTGAAACACCATTCCCACACCCAAAACTGATTACAGGGAGAGAGTGAGGGAAAGGGGAACAGACAGATGCCGAGATGTCTCGGCTACATTGCATGAATCCAGATAAGATTCGAAACTATTACATGAAATAGAAGAAAAGAAAACAAGGGGGAGGGCGGAGCATTGACTCCTCTCCCTCCCCGGAAGCCCACCTGGAGCTTCTTCCCTCTTGATCGGTCTCTTCTCTCTTTCTTTCTTTTCAGCGGAGGAGGCTCTCTCTCTCTCTGGCTTCTTCTCTTTTCTTTCTTTTTGATCGGTGGTCTGGCTTCCGATCCCCTTTTCTTTCAAAGGGGGTATGTTTATATAGGTCTCATCCTTCTGTGCTCTCGGTGGAGGGTAGTCGGTGTGGCCAGCATGCTTGCCACAGCTCCCGACGCGTCCAGCGACCCTTCGTTGAGGTTCCCGGTGCCATTCTCAGAAGCCCAATCGGCCGGCCCATTTGGTGCTTTTAGGCCTCACACTTGCCTTGGCTTCTAAGACTTTTGCATTGACTTTCATAAGAACCGAAGGGGGCCCCTTTAATAGTGACATAACTTTGCTGAGATCATCTTGAGGTTCCATCAGTGAACGAACTGGGGTTTAATCAGTATTGCCGTATGAATGATGACAAAACCGGGTATGTTTCATTGGCATTGTCATCCGAACGGTGACAAGACCGGACATCAGCTTCAGTCTGACAGACTTCGGCCGGGTGTGTAATCTGTGGAGAGGATTGCTCTTCTGTTCTGACTTTGTAGGAGCCCTGACAATCTTTATCTGTCGGTGCCAGCTTCATCTTTATCTCATATTACATCCATCAGTAAGCTGACATCTGGCTTACCCTGACATATCATCCGTGGATTCTTGGACGAAGCAGTAGTACAGCTCTTCTTAAAGGGCTGGGAGGTCTCATCAGTCGAGTGACTGCGGCTTCATCGGCGCTGCCGTCTGAATGACATCGGCACCGGGCATCAGCTTTGGCCGACAAAGGCTTTAGCCGGGTGAATGGTTGACGAGCTTCATCATTGATCTTCCACTGTTGGTCAGACCCTCTTTTCAATTGTGCTTCCACCCTTGTTCATTTTCCAGGTGTCAACAATGATGGATTTTGATAATTCTATAGTTCACAAAGAGTTCAGAACACCATCTTGTGGTGTTAGAGGTAAACTAGGACCCAAGGTCTCTTGGGTACCTGTTACATCAAAATGATGTGTCTGCTACAGGTGTGCCTTGGAAGCTGAGGAATAAAAGGGGGAAATAAACCAAGGCACTCAAAGAAAAACCCCTTCTGAAATTTTCAGGTAATGTCTCTGCATCTCCTATTTTGAAATTCTTGCATATCTGCCATTTGTAGTTATTTGATAATTGTTGAAATGCATAACCTCTGAAAATAAATTGCATTCCGAAATTTCTGAAAAAATCTGAACTGCTTATGAATGTGGCTTGAAATTTGTCTATTGCATAGTTCATTGAAAATCTGTCCATTGCATTCTGAAAAATCTGATTAGCTGAAATTTGATCCATGCATGCTGCCCATGTTGAATTATCATGGTTGACCTCAATGGTATATAAATGGTAATGTACCAAAAAGCAGGGAAGTCTGTCTGGAGGTTCTTACTATGTGTGAGGTGGTCTTTTAGACCAAGTGCTCCGCCTAGTACCATGGGTCACCTTGCTGGTTAGGACAGTCTGCATGTGCATGAATCAAAATCATATGTTCAGTTTTCAGTGCAAACATTGCATATTTTCAGGGGGAGTTAATTGCATGTCCTTGCATAGCATTCAGTGTTGAGTCTTTGCATGCATGTAGTTAATTGCATTGCATTTTACTATATTGAAAATACCAAAAAGGGTAATTGAATGCATATTGTCAGGGGGAGTCAATACATCGCATGAAGGTAGTCATGTGCATACATTTATGTCAGAGTTCATTGCATGTTAACTTTGAACATTCTGGAACTTGCCTGACCTCCTGATATCTTGCCTTGTGTGCATATCCCTTTCATTGATTCTATTTGACCAAACCCTGAGCATATTTTTGAAATCATTGAGCTTCAAAATCTCTCCTATCAATTGGTAACAATTGGTATCATTTGGTATCAGAATTACTTCAGTCCTTCATGAAGATTTCAATGGGCTATCTCGATCATAAATCTGAAAAATCTTGAACTAGAAATCTTCTATTATACGCTTTTATGAATGTCTGAAATAACTCATGTGGTTTAAGCTTAATGTATTCATGGAGTTTAACTTTAAAATCTCTTAACATATCTGAATCATGTTTAATAAACCTTAACCATCTGTTTCATGATGTGTCTTGTAAAATCTTCTGAAATCTGCATTATTGAATACATGACTTTATTTGGTTAAGTACATGAAATTGTTATTGATTTGAAGCAAATGAATTTTTCTGAAATGTCTAAAGGGTATTTTCTGGCAGAGCAATGACCTTGGTCACTGAGAAACACATGTCCAAAGGACTGTGTCATGAGGTACCATAGTTAACTCTGATTAAGAATAATTGAATTTCAGGCAGAGCAATGGCATGCACACTGAGAAATACAACTCACTCATCAAGAAATGATTTGCAGTGTGTCATGATGTGTAAATGCTATCTCTGTTCATATATAGCATGACAGTTAGTCACACTAAGTGCTTAGGGATATTGGCCTCTAATCAAGGTATATCTTCTAGTTACAAAGTATGCACTGAACTAGAATGCTCGTAAAATTTGTAGCATGAAAAATGTTGAACGAATTGACATATCTGAATATTGATGCTAAAATTAAATTGCTACAACCCTAGACAAAATCATATGACTTCATAATTGCTTGATTTCAATACTAATGCATGTAATTATGAAAGAAGTCAATAAATTTGATTGTGTAAGAGAAAGGGAGTTTTATCAAGATAAATATGAGGGCTTGGTTCATTTTTATTAAAACATGGTTTTAGATATCAATACAGAATTTTATTGATAAACTCTGCATACATCATGCTTAAACCATGCTGTTCAATAAAGCTCATTCATAAGCCCTTATAATGGAAGACTTTGAAAAACTTATATTTTGGATTTATGAGATTGATATCTCTCTAAAAATCTGACTGAATTTTCTGAGAGTGGAGCTTCTTTAAAGAATCTGCTAATTGAACCTCTTCTGATCATTGACCTGAACTTCTCCATGTTTGCCCCTGTGGTCTCCTTCTCATCTATCTCATAAGATTCCACTTATTGAGGGGGAGCTTCCATGTCATGCATCACTTGCATATCAATTGGCATCTATTCAGGGGAAGTTTTCATGTCATATGCATCATGCTGCATAGCAACTCTTAAAGGGGGAGCATTTTGTTCTTGCAAGGGGGAGGAATTGCCTGATTCTTATACATGCTTTAATTTCTTAAATTATTTTCTTTTTGATGAAGTCAAAGGGGGAGAATAATTTGAGTCATCAGAATACCTCACATCATCAGAATGACTCAATGTGTTGAAAGTGTTGCCATCATCAAAAAGGGGGAGATTATTGTGCCCCTGTGATTTTGATGATTGATTTTTGATGTGAGTTAATCACTGTGAGTCATCCTGCTGTGTGAGTCATCATGCTGTTATTCAGTTATTTTCTGATCATAACTCAGTCTATCAAATGTTCAGTCATCTTGCTGCTCAGTTTAGTTTTAACATTTTTTGATGTTCAGTCATGTTAACTGATGCATAAAGCATTCATTGCCACACTCTGCTTAGTTAGTATGAACAGTAGTGGGTCGACCCACTCTTGCTGATGCGTCGACCCATTAGAACACTGATTGTCTGGTTTGTCTAACTTCAAGTCTACACATCATCAGTTGAACGTAAAGTGTATACGTTGCAGCGTCAACTCATTGGGCTGCAGCGTCAACTCAGCAAGTATGCACATCGCCTTCAGGCCTTCAAGTCTATACACTGGAGTCAACTCAGCTGTGAGGACAGCAAGTCTGTACACTGGTTTTCATGCATGTTAAACTCCAAGTCTATACAGCCTGCCTCTTCTACTCAGTGTACATACTTATTCATTTGCTGTTTCAAAGTCCATACAATGGCTGTTGAACTGTGAAGTCTATACATTGTCTGATCATTCATCTTCATGTCTATACAACGTTGCCTTGTCTCTTCAAGTCTATACAACGTTGCCTTGTTTCTTCAAGTCTATACAATGTGCACAGTTTCTTCATGTCTATACATTACATCACTATCTTCAGCTCAAGCGTTCAAAGCCAAGTCTATACAACGCTAAGTCAATACATTGAACTGTTCTCCAAAGTCTGCACAATGGTCTTCACATCTGAAGTCTGTGACGCGGAACGGGACTAAAAAAGGACTGGACCTACTATGAAGACCAAGTGCGGCCAGCACTCATACGTGACAAGGCAAGCCGAGTGAACGACTTCCGTACTATTCCTCCGGGGAGAGGCGTCTCTCAACAAGAAACCCAAGTCCACGGCCGTCCCATGAGGGAAGCGAGTGGATCAAAGCGGCAAAGGAGCCGACGCGCAACTATAGGAGTCCAGTCCGAGCTCGGTGCTCGACTGGGGCCACGGAATGGGAATACTCTCGCTCACGATCTCGCGGTGTTTAATGCTAGCTAGGATCCCTACTCTCTCACGCGGCATGCAATAATCACATACTAGTAAAGCAGAATGCCGAAGGGGGAGCGTTGCACGTACCTCCACGCCTAGGCGTGGGGAAGGAACCCCGGCCGAGACCGACAACCCCGATACACACAATGAAAGAAAAGTACAAGCCAGCAATGGTGCCCACTCCTCGCAGGGAGATAACAGGCTACAACAACTCCATTCGGGGTGGCCGATACACGGGCTGACGGGCGGCACTCGGTGGAGGGGTTGATCGCGAGGAAGGCCCGGACGCCGACCGGCAGAATCGCAGCAACGCGCGACTCGGTGAAAAGGGCTCTCACGGTCCGCTCCGGGGTCCGATTGGGGTGCCGTCAGCGACGACGCGCAGTTAGGTCGCAGGAGGAAGCCTCGGCCAAAGGGCGCCCTCAGATTCCGATCGTGGAAGCCGTGGCCGCACCTGCAAGTGGGGACAAGAAAGCTGCCTCCAGAACCGCGCTGTCGAGCGGGGAAAATGGTAACTCGCTGTTCTGGAAGGCGAACGAGGCTCCGCTTGAGGGAGGACGCTGGGGACGCAGAGCAGCAGGTCCGGACCAAAGGGCTCGACCAGATCTGGTCGAGGTTGGACGCCGTGAACTCGGGAAGTCGCCGGGTCTTCTGGCGCCGGGTGGACTGGACAGATCCGCGCGACCTCACGGGAACGGACGCCACGAACAGCTCGGGCGTCGGAAGGAGACGAGGTTGGCGGCGTTGGAAAGAGGACGACGAGAGGTACCAACCCTGAAGAAATCAGCTCCAAACTCGGCGTCGTGCGTCCTGTGGGATTTTCGCAAGGAGGAGGTTGGATCTGGGCGCGCAGAGATGGAGGCTCCTGCGCTAGCTCACGAGGAAATCCGCCACGGGTGGTGCCGACCTCGGATCGAGGCGAAACCAAGGCCCACGCGTCGCTGACTTGTAGACGTATCCACAGAAAAAGGAGGGGGGCTCAGATTCGATCAGCACCGGACAGGGTCGCCGCTGCAACTCGGGGCTGAATCTGGAACCCACGAATTGAACCGGAGACGACGTAGAAGAGGGAGGGAACCTCGGCGTCGCACCGAGGGGATGGGGCGTCGCACCCCGGGGTTGCTCCCGTCGCAGGAGCTGTGGAGGAGGAGAGGGTTGCCCTCTCCAAGAGGTGGATGCGCAAAAAGGCTCCTCAAGAAATTGTTTGATTGTTCATTAATTTGAAAAAGAGGAAAATACAAGGTTATATACCCGGGGGGGAAACTAGGGTTTCAACCTAGCCACATGGGGGGTGGGGGCGCAAATGGGAGGAGGGGTGGGCCCCAACTCCCTCCATTCAAGGGGGGTTGCGACCAGCCCTCCCTCCAATCAAGGAGGGTGCGCTCAAGTGAGGCAAGGGGGGGAGAGTGGAAAGGGGAAAGGGGGGGGGCGCCCAAAAAGGAAGGCGGCTGCTACCTCCTCCACTTGGAGGAGGTGGGATGCGCCCAAAACCCTAACCCTAGGGGTGGGTGCGCAAATCCCCACATGGGCCAAGGAGGAGTGGAGCACAAGATGGCCCACTAACCCTTTGCCCTCTAAATAAGCCTACAAAGCATAAAAAAAATGTCCAATTGGCCTACAAGGGCCCACAACTAGAAAGCAGTGTCCACGCAGGGACTAATCCAAGGCCCAACATGGCCTAAAGCATGAAAAAATAAATAGGGATAACTCTGCTAATCTGCTAGATGATCGCCGAGCCAAAGGGATGCCGGCGTGCTCCGTGTGCTCCGTCGAGTGAAGCGGCGCGTGTCCTCACCAATTCTCCCCGGGTGGGAAGAACTCGACCCCGTCGAGTAAGGGTCACGGTCGCTCAAGTAACGCTCCAGCAGGTCCGGGTCGATCTGCTCCAGCTCTCCACGTGTGATCCAGGTGTCGTCTGTCGCAGGGTGCCCTCTCCAACGCACTAGAAAGCGCTGGTAGGCTCCGCTCCTGGTCGTGGTCACCTGCTCATCCAGTATGCAATCTATATGCTCGCGTGTCTGTAATGGGGCTGGAGGAGGTGGACGCTCAGATGGTGTAATGCTCTCAACAGGAGGGGTAGGCCCAAAAAGCTCACTGGGAATCACCGCGGGATCCCGATATGCCACCAGATCAGAGACATTGAACGTCGAACTGATCCCATAGTCGTCTGGTAGCTCAATCTCATACGCATTCGACCCTATTCGCTTCAGAACTCGGAAGGGTCCTGCACCGCGGTCCTGGAGTTTCTTCACGGCCCCCGAAGGGAACCGTTCAGGTCTAACCCTGATCATGACGTACTCTCCCACTTGGAACTCACGGGTGCGTCGATGCGCATCAGCTAGATCCTTATAACGTGCGTTGCTGGCCTCGAGGGGGTGATGATGATGTAGACTCCGAACTAGCTGTGTTGACTCATACCTATGTGAATGCAGTGGTGGTCCTGGACATCCAAACACAGACCTAGCATGCCTATGACTCCTACATGATTGGACAACACGGGGAGGACCAGGACAACCAAAGTTGTATCTATCATGCATGGGTGTCCTACGGAATGTGGTAGACTCATGGGGACTAAATTGCCCAAACTCACTCATGACATTCCCTATATGAGACAAACCCCTATATGATGGTGGACATGAAGAAACATGGGGAAGAGACATGTGTCCCTGGCCTCCTAAGCTCGGGCATCTGGATGCCGGTAAGGTGAGGTGTTGACTAGAAGGCCTAGGTGGTGTATGATAGTGGACCTCCTCGACAAGGTGGGGAAAAGAATATGGGTCGAGAGGCTCACTAGGGAGGGGATCGAAAGGGTCAAAGAAATGATGACCCCTCCCGACAGGTCCCTTCACTATACTTGCCCATGTGCGACATTCGCCCAGGTGCAGATAATCACCTTCAGGCACTCTCATGTATGGGGCAAGAGGCTCATGAGGAAGGCAAGGAAGGCAAGGTTCCTCCCTCGGGACCGTGAAACCATAAGCGGGGACAAAATCAACCTCCACGGGTATGGGAAATAATAAAAGGACCTCGGATGTGATATGTCCTATGGTGTAGACCGAGGTAATAGACCCCAAAGCAGGGAGTGTAAAGCTATGACTATAGGGTTGGTCAGACCCTAAGGTCAACATATAAGTCAACTCCCATTGATAATCTAAACTCCTAAGGAAGTCCTTCACATTTTCAAGAAAGCAGAAGGACCGAAAAGTGGTGTGAAAGGAGTTAAGGGGTATTATTGGGAGGGCTGGTCCCATGGGTGTATAGCAAGGAATGGAGACATCTAGAAGTGGACCCTCCCTTAGCCAGCTAGCTAAAGACTCACCAATGACCAGTTCACCCTCGGAAGGTAAGAATGTCTCTATATGAGGGTCTAAGGGTGAAGCCTCTCTCTCGGGAGGGGAAACGGAGTCCTCTATGATGTGGAGGGGATCACTCCCTAACTCCTCAACCTCAGTTAGGTACTCCTCAATCAACTCCTGTTCAGCCTCGTAACTCACTGGAACAAACCCAGGTGATGACATGGAGGTGGTCGGCGTAACGCCGTCATGGAAGACAAACTCACCGGGAAGGTGAGATGGGTGTAAGGTGCAGGTCCTCCTATCCAGGTCGATGGTCGCACTTCTTTCCTCCAACCAAGTTCGCCCTAAAATGATGCATGGACCAGCAAGTGTGCTGATCTTGCACCAAGCGCCATCGAATATTTAACGGGGCCAAACCACCGTTGAAACTCGATAAAAGCTAAACCATCACGGAGAACAATCTCCCCAGTCTTAGAGAGTGACTCAATAATGTCTTGTGAGACACAGTTAGACGACACCCTACTGATGAAGTCGATCTCCGTATGCATCCCATTAGGTAGGATGGCAGTGGACATGACAGGGCGCTGGAATGACTCGGTCATCGGTATAGGGATCGGGTCTCCCGACGACTGAGTGGTAGGGGCGACACTTAGGGGTCGTACCATAAGAGCATCGAATCGGGCCAATAGGGATGACTAATCTGACATGTGGGCTCGAGGAACCACCATGGGGTTGGCGCGGAGCTGGACATGCAAGACTCAACGAGTCAAGGACAAAACTCTAACTAGACACAAACCTAACATTACAATGCAATGGTGGGTTACCTAGATGAACTAAGAGACTCAATGCAACCTAGATAACTCTAAGGCCTCAATTGCACCCTAGACAACCTAAAGACTCGAATGACCTAAGACCCCAATTTGTTAGAACAAACTGGTTCCCTAGGCTCTGATACCAAATTTGACGCGGAACGGGACTAAAAAAGGACTGGACCTACTATGAAGACCAAGTGCGGCCAGCACTCACACGTGACAAGGCAAGCCGAGTGAACGACTTCCGTACTATTCCTCCGGGGAGAGGCGTCTCTCAACAAGAAACCCAAGTCCACGGCCGTCCCTATGAGGGAAGCGAGTGGATCAAAGCGGCAAAGGAGCCGACGCGCAACTATAGGAGTCCAGTCCGAGCTCGGTGCTCGACTGGGGCCACGGAATGGGAATACTCTCGCTCACGATCTCGCGGTGTTTAATGCTAGCTAGGATCCCTACTCTCTCACGCGGCATGCAATAATCACATACTAGTAAAGCAGAATGCCGAAGGGGGAGCGTCGCACGTACCTCCACGCCTAGGCGTGGGGAAGGAACCCCGGCCGAGACCGACAACCCCGATACACACAATGAAAGAAAAGTACAAGCCAGCAATGGTGCCCACTCCTCGCAGGGAGATAACAGGCTACAACAACTCCATTCGGGGTGGCCGATACACGGGCTGACGGGCGGCACTCGGTGGAGGGGTTGATCGCGAGGAAGGCCCGGACGCCGACCGGCAGAATCGCAGCAACGCGCGACTCGGCGAAAAGGGCTCTCACGGTCCGCTCCGGGGTCCGATTGGGGTGCCGTCAGCGACGACGCGCAGTTAGGTCGCAGGAGGAAGCCTCGGCCAAAGGGCGCCCTCAGATTCCGATCGTGGAAGCCGTGGCCGCACCTGCAAGTGGGGACAAGAAAGCTGCCTCCAGAACCGCGCTGTCGAGCGGGGAAAATGGTAACTCACTGTTCTGGAAGGCGAACGAGGCTCCGCTTGAGGGAGGACGCTGGGGACGCAGAGCAGCAGGTCCGGACCAAAGGGCTCGACCAGATCTGGTCGAGGTTGGACGCCGTGAACTCGGGAAGTCGCCGGGTCTTCTGGCGCCGGGTGGACTGGACAGATCCGCGCGACCTCACGGGAACGGACGCCACGAACAGCTCGGGCGTCGGAAGGAGACGAGGTTGGCGGCGTTGGAAAGAGGACGACGAGAGGTACCAACCCTGAAGAAATCAGCTCCAAACTCGGCGTCGTGCGTCCTGTGGGATTTTCGCAAGGAGGAGGTTGGATCTGGGCGCGCAGAGATGGAGGCTCCTGCGCTAGCTCACGAGGAAATCCGCCACGGGTGGTGCCGACCTCGGATCGAGGCGAAACCAAGGCCCACACGTCGCTGACTTGTAGACGTATCCACAGAAAAAGGAGGGGGGCTCAGATTCGATCAGCACCGGACAGGGTCGCCGCTGCAACTCGGGGCTGAATCTGGAACTCACGAATTGAACCGGAGACGACGTAGAAGAGGGAGGGAACCTCGGCGTCGCACCGAGGGGATGGGGCGTCGCACCCCGGGGTTGCTCCCGTCGCAGGAGCTGTGGAGGAGGAGAGGGTCGCCCTCTCCAAGAGGTGGATGCGCAAAAAGGCTCCTCAAGAAATTGTTTGATTGTTCATTAATTTGAAAAAGAGGAAAATACAAGGGTTATATACCCGGGGGGGGAAACTAGGGTTTCAACCTAGCCACATGGGGGGTGGGGGCGCAAATGGGAGGAGGGGTGGGCCCCAACTCCCTCCATTCAAGGGGGGTTGCGACCAGCCCTCCCTCCAATCAAGGAGGGTGCGCTCAAGTGAGGCAAGGGGGGGAGAGTGGAAAGGGGAAAGGGGGGGGGCGCCCAAAAAGGAAGGCGGCTGCTACCTCCTCCACTTGGAGGAGGTGGGATGCGCCCAAAACCCTAACCCTAGGGGTGGGTGCGCAAATCCCCACATGGGCCAAGGAGGAGTGGAGCACAAGATGGCCCACTAACCCTTTGCCCTCTAAATAAGCCTACAAAGCATAAAAAAAATGTCCAATTGGCCTACAAGGGCCCACAACTAGAAAGCAGTGTCCATGCAGGGACTAATCCAAGGCCAAACATGGCCTAAAGCATGAAAAAAATAAATAGGGATAACTCTGCTAATCTGCTAGATGATCGCCGAGCCAAAGGGATGCCGGCGTGCTCCGTGTGCTCCGTCGAGTGAAGCGGCGCGTGTCCTCACCAGTCTGTACATCCGTTTTGCCTATTCATTGCTGAGGCAGAGTCTGTACATTGGCTCAGACTTTCCAAAGTCTACACAACACCCTTCATTGAAAGTCTATACACTGCTAAAGTCTGAACATCGCAGTGTTCAAGTCTTTCAAAGTCTGTGCATTGACTTCGCTTTTGCAAGTCTGTACATTGGAGTCTTATCTTCAAGTCTGTACATCGGGCAACTTCTAATTAAAGTCTGTACAGCCAATGCACTTAACTGAAGTCTATACAATGGTTTGTCTAACTTCAACTCTATACATCCGATCACTGTTGCAGTGTTCACCAAGTCTATACACTGCTTCAGATCTAATTCAATGAGATATGAATGGCGTGGTTGTGATTAAGTCTTGACTCATTAATCTTTTCGTTTGAATTAGTTTCTGATGCAAGACAGGAACAGGGTCGACGCTAGAGCTTAAGGCATGCACGCACCAGTGAAGATGCATCCACGGATACTCTTCACAGCGTTAACTCTACGGAAAGGCTGCGTCAACTCAGCCACTCAAGAAGCAGAGGCCTTGTCAGAAATACTCCAATGCGTCAACGCCATCAACAAGCAGCGTCGACGCAGCAGCTTAAGAGATGCCAATATACAAATGTACATGTTCGTGAGTCAACGCCACCAACTGGCAGCGTCGACGCAGCAGTTCAAGAAAGGGGTGACTTATCTCTGGCTGTCTTCAACGCGTCAACGCTATCCATAGTAGGGTCGACGCAGTGGGACAAATTCAAATGCGTACTAATGAAGGGCACGTGATCCGAGGTGCCTGGCTCGTGACCAGGATGCTGCCACGTGGTCTGAATTTTTAGGGTAGGCAATGTGGAACCCACACGTGCCAGTGTGCCTGCTGCTGCTGCTTATAAAAGGAACCCTTCATCCTCTGTAGAAGGCTGATCGAAGAAGAAGCCTGGAGAGCAGAAGGCCCTTCGATCCAGAAAAAGAAAAGAGGAAGAAAAAAGAGAAGAAGAAGAAATAGAAGAAGAGTGAGCCGGCAGAAGAAAAAAGGGTTGCAGAGAAGGAGGAGAGAATAGCGTGAGAGAAAAGGAGAGCAGAGGAGAAAGAAGGAGAGATAGAGAGAGAGAGAGTTCGTGGAGAAGAGGGAAGAAGCTATTGAAGATCTGTCCTCTGGTGTCTGGATTAAATCCAAGCCAGATCTGCTCGTTTGAGAGCTACATTCTTGTTCTTCATTTACAGCCTTCCGATTGCTGTGTATTTTCCGTTTCTTATTTTTCCTTTTTCATTTGGTTATTCTTGTTCTTCCGATTGCCCTGCTGGGGATCGGGTTCCTCCTGTGGATTCAGGAGAAGGGAGACTTGTCTCCGGCTCTGGGCTTGTGGCTTGCAAGTCCAGGGGTCCCTCCGGTTGGAGGAAGAGAGGTCTTCGACCTCTGGTTTGCTAGTGACTGGAAGTCACTGGTTGGTTCCCTCCTGGTCTGGAGGAAGAGAGACCTCAGTCTCTGGTTTCCAAGTGGCTGGGAGTCACTTGGGGTGTCTCTCCGGTTGGGAGGAAGAGGGGAGTTTGTTCCCCTGGTCAAGCTGTGTGTCAGCACCTGTTGCAGACTGAGTCTGCTTGGTTCTAGCATTGGCTAGTGAAACCTCACTCCAGTTGGGAGTGAGGGGTGGATGTAGGTCTGGAGGACCGAACCTTCTTAAAATTATTTGTGCAGTGGTTTGCCTTGCGTTAGCTCCATATCTTCTACCTCCCATTCAAAGGTTGTGCATGCTTGGCTAGTTGCATTATCTAGAGAGTTATTTTTGAGCATTGTATTCTGCTAAGTGTGATTGGGTTGTTTAGCTCTGGCTTCGTTTCTGGTTGTTCAGGTGGCTGCATTGGTGCAGTCCAACTGTTTGTTCATTTGTTACCTTATCATTTCATCTTGGAAAGCACATTAGTCCTTATTCCGCATATCTGAGCTTTAGAGTTTTAATTTGGACTATATTTTCTAGAGGGATACATTCACCCCCCTCTGTATCCGGGCCTAGCACCCTAACAGTTGGTATCAGAGCGGGTTTCTGCTTAGAAGGTCCAGCGACCTGCAGATCCGATCTTGTAGTCTTGGGTGATTATTTGCTTTTAGTGCATCAATATTCCTGTTGCTTTGAATCTGCTTGCCATTTGTTCTTAATGGCTCATCCTCCACTATTCTCTAGTTCAAATATTAAATTCTGGCTATATCGTATACACAAGCATGTTAACTCTATTAATCCACAATTGTGGAAGGTTATCTCTAACAGTCCACATGAACTTCCTAAGGATAAGTCCAAGAGGACTCATGTTCACAAGTTGAAAAATGATGATAATGTGAGAGCTCTAAATTTAATGAAGGCTGCAATCGGTTCTGATGATTTTTCCTCTTTCTCAGGTTGTAGCTCGGCAAAGGAAATATTGGATGAATTGCTTCGCATCCACAATGGAACGGAATAAGAATGTCTCATGGCAAGAAGGAGTGATCAATCAGATGAGTCCTCATCCCAGGTAAACTCTGAGACCGAGGATATTAGTCATGATGATTTAGTTGCCATGCATAAGCATCTACTGGAAAAAATGAAAGAATTAAGTCAGAAAAGAGAAAATTAAGAAAAGAGAAAAATGCTGAAATCACAAGTCTAAAGGCTGAAAATGAAAATTTAAAATCTGAATTGAAATTGAAAGAAGAATTTGAAAACAAGTTGATTGAAGAAAATTTTCATCTAAAAGATCAAAATAAAAGGCTAATGGTTCTTAATACTGTCTTTTCTGAAAAATGGTTGTCATTTGAAAAAGAAAAATCTACTGATAAGGAAATTCAATTTGAGAATGAATTGAAACTGAAACATGAACTAGAAATAGTTAAAAATTTGAATGATGTCATGCAGAGATAAATTATCTCATGTGAGGAAGACTTGACTAATTCAGAACTCAAAATTTGTTCTCTGTAATCTGAAATAAGTAAACTTGTTCGTTCCATGTCTAAATATACCAAGGGAAAAGAGAAAATGAATGTTCCTTTGTGTGATAATGCCACTAAATCAAGTGGAGAGCAAAGATGCAAATCCCAAATTGAAAAATCTGTTAAGAAAAAGTTGTACACTACTTTTGTTCGCAGCTCTGACAATGCAAGCTGCTCTGGGCCTCCTAAAACATCTACATCATCTGTTTTCCAATTCAAGGCCCAGAAAAATGAAGAACAAATAAAAGTTGTGAACAAGGGTAAACAAATGAGCAAAAATGGTAAGAAAAATAAGAATAAACATGTCCCTACTTGTGTCTTTAAATCTGCTACCTATACTGCATCTGATGACTCAATGCATACCACTCATAGCTCAATTAATTATCCGTATGCATCTGATAAGAGTGTTTCATGCCATTATTGTGGCAAGGTAGGCCATGTAATGGATGATTGCAGATTATTGATTGAAGATGGGCATGCAAGTGAAACATTGCATTCGAGAAATTCATTTGGTAGAAATCATGCTACTAGGAAGTCTGATACATCTTGTCATTACTGTGGTAGGCATGGTCATTTCATGGATGCCTGTTTCATCATGAAACAAGATGATAAAATGCATGCTAGGTCTTCTGTTCATCATCACCCCAAAAGAAACATGTATGCTTCAAACCAACACATCATTTGTTATAACTGTAACAAACGTGGTCATAAAGCTGTTGAGTGTTGGTTTAGGACTTCATGGGGATATAATGGTTCAAGAGGTAAGCACCTAAGGTGTTTTGAATGTGACAAGTATGGGCATGCAGTCAAGGACTGCTGGTATGCTCAGGGAAAACATTTTAATTCCAAATTTGATAAATTCCCTGCAAGTAGAAATTTTCTTGGTAGAGATAAATCTATTTTTAAGGAAAAGATTCTTGCATGCTTTAACTGTGGTAAGCCAGGCCATAGAGCTACTAATTGTTGGCTGGCTAGTTGTAGTAAACAGAATTCTCTTTCTCCTAATAAATCTCATGACAACAGTAATGTGCATAAAAAGGACTTGAAATCTGTTACTTGTCATCAAAGTGGTTTGTTTGGACACTCAATGCCTAACTGTTTCATGATGGATTTTGATAATTCTATAGTTCACAAAGAGTTCAGAACACCATCTTGTGGTGTTAGAGGTAAACCAGGACCCAAGGTCTCTTGGGTACCTGTTACATCAAAATGATGTGTCTGCTACAGGTGTGCCTTGGAAGCTGAGGAATAAAAGGGGGAAATAAACCAAGGCACTCAAAGAAAAACCCCTTCTGAAATTTTCAGGTAATGTCTCTGCATCTCCTATTTTGAAATTCTTGCATATCTGCCATTTGTAGTTGTTTGATAATTGTTGAAATGCTTAACCTCTGAAAACAAATTGCATTCCGAAATTTCTGAAAAAATCTGAACTGCTTATGAATGTGGCTTGAAATTTGTCTATTGCATAGTTCATTGAAAATCTGTCCATTGCATTCTGAAAAATCTGATTAGCTGAAATTTGATCCATGCATGCTACCCATGTTGAATTATCATGGTTGACCTCAATGGTATATAAATGGTAAGGTACCAAAAAGCAGGGAAGTCTGTCTGGAGGTTCTTACTATGTGTGAGGTGGTCTTTTAGACCAAGTGCTCCGCCTAGTACCATGGGTCACCTTGCTGGTTAGGACAGTCTGCATGTGCATGAATCAAAATCATATGTTCAGTTTTCAGTGCAAACATTGCATATTTTCAGGGGGAGTTAATTGCATGTCCTTGCATAGCATTCAGTGTTGAGTCTTTGCATGCATGTAGTTAATTGCATTGCATTTTACTGTATTGAAAATACCAAAAAGGGTAATTGAATGCATATTGTCAGGGGGAGTCAATACATCGCATGAAGGTAGTCATGTGCATACATTTATGTCAGAGTTCATTGCATGTTAACTTTGAACATTCTGGAACTTGCCTGACCTCCTGATATCTTGCCTTGTGTGCATATCCCTTTCATTGATTCTATTTGACCAAACCTTGAGCATATTTTTGAAATCATTGAGCTTCAAAATCTCTCCTATCAATTGGTAACAATTGGTATCATTTGGTATCAGAATTACTTCAGTCCTTCATGAAGATTTCAATGGGCTATCTCGATCATAAATCTGAAAAATCTTGAACTAGAAATCTTCTATTATACGCTTTTATGAATGTCTGAAATAACTCATGTGGTTTAAGCTTAATGTATTCATGGAGTTTAACTTTAAAATCTCTTAACATATCTGAATCATGTTTAATAAACCTTAACCATCTGTTTCATGATGTGTCTTGTAAAATCTTCTGAAATCTGCATTATTGAATACATGACTTTATTTGGTTAAGTACATGAAATTGTTATTGATTTGAAGCAAATGAATTTTTCTGAAATGTCTAAAGGGTATTTTCTGGTAGAGCAATGACCTTGGTCATTGAGAAACACATATCCAAAGGGCTATGTCATGAGGTACCATAGTTAACTCTGATTAAGAATAATTGAATTTCAGGCAGAGCAATGGCATGCACACTGAGAAATACAACTCACTCATCAAGAAATGATTTGCAGTGTGTCATGATGTGTAAATGCTATCTCTGTTCATATATAGCATGACAGTTAGTCACACTAAGTGCTTAGGGATATTGGCCTCTAATCAAGGTATATCTTCTAGTTACAAAGTATGCACTGAACTAGAATGCTCGTAAAATTTATAGCATGAAAAATGTTGAACGAATTGACATATCTGAATATTGATGCTAAAATCAAATTGTTACAACCCTAGACAAAATCATATGACTTCATAATTGTTTGATTTCAATACTAATGCATGTAATTCTGAAAGAAGTCAATAAATTTGATTGTGTAAGAGAAAGGGAGTTTTATCAAGATAAATATGAGGGCTTGGTTCATTTTTATTAAAACATGGTTTTAGATATCAATATAGAATTTTATTGATAAACTCTGCATACATCATGCTTAAACCATGCTGTTCAATAAAGCTCATTCATAAGCCCTTATAATGGAAGACTTTGAAAAACTTATATTTTGGATTTATGAGATTGATATCTCTCTGAAAATCTGACTGAATTTTCTGAGAGTGGAGCTTCTTTAAAGAATCTGCTAATTGAACCTCTTCTGATCATTGACCTGAACTTCTCCATGTTTGCCCCTGTGGTCTCCTTCTCATCTATCTCATAAGATTCCACTTATTGAGGGGGAGCTTCCATGTCATGCATCACTTGCATATCAATTGGCATCTATTCAGGGGAAGTTTTCATGTCATATGCATCATGCTGCATAGCAACTCTTAAAGGGGGAGCATTTTGTTCTTGCAAGGGGGAGGAATTGCCTGATTCTTATACATGCTTTAATTTCTCAAATTGTTTTCTTTTTGATGAAGTCAAAGGGGGAGAATAATTTGAGTCATCAGAATACCTCACATCATCAGAATGACTCAATGTGTTGAAAGTGTTGCCATCATCAAAAAGGGGGAGATTGTTGTGCCCCTGTGGTCTTGATGATTGGTTTTTGATGTGAGTTAATCATTGTGAGTCATCCTGCTGTGTGAGTCATCATGCTGTTATTCAGTTATTTTCTGATCATAACTCAGTGTATCAAATGTTCAGTCGTCTTGCTGCTCAGTTTAGTTTTAACATTTTTTGATGTTCAGTCATGTTAACTAATGCATAAAGCATTCATTGCTACACTCTGCTTAGTTAGTATGAACAGTAGTGGGTCGACCCACTCTTGCTGATGCGTCGACCCATTAGAACACTGATTGTCTGGTTTGTCTAACTTCAAGTCTACACATCATCAGTTGAACGTAAAGTGTATACGTTGCAGCGTCAACTCATTGGGCTGCAGCGTCAACTCAGCAAGTATGCACATCGCCTTCAGGCCTTCAAGTCTACACACTGGAGTCAACTCAGCTGTCAGGACAGCAAGTCTGTACACTGGTTTTCATGCATGTTAAACTCCAAGTCTATACAGCCTGCCTCTTCTACTCTGTGTACATACTTATTCATTTGCTGTTTCAAAGTCCATACAATGGCTGTTGAATTGTGAAGTCTATACATTGTCTGATCATTCATCTTCATGTCTATACAACGTTGCCTTGTCTCTTCAAGTCTATACAACGTTACCTTGTTTCTTCAAGTCTATACAATGTGCACAGTTTCTTCATGTCTATACATTACATCACTGTCTTCAGCTCAAGCGTTCAAAGCCAAGTCTATACAACGCTAAGTCAATACATTGAACTGTTCTCCAAAGTCTGCACAATGGTCTTCACATCTGAAGTCTGTACATTCGTTTTGCCTATTCATTGCTGATGCAGAGTCTGTACATTGGCTCAGACTTTCCAAAGTCTACACAACGCCCTTCATTGAAAGTCTATACACTGCTAAAGTCTGAACATCGCAATGTTCAAGTCTTTCAAAGTCTGTGCATTGACTTCGCTTTTGCAAGTCTGTACATTGGAGTCTTATCTTCAAGTCTGTACATCGGGCAACTTCTAATTGAAGTCTGTACAGCCAATGCACTTAACTGAAGTCTATACAATGGTTTGTCTAACTTCAACTCTATACATCCGATCACTGTTGCAGTGTTCACCAAGTCTATACACTACTTCAGATCTAATTCAATGAGATATGAATGGCGTGGTTGTGATTAAGTCTTGACTCATTAATCTTTTCGTTTGAATTAGTTCCTGATGCAAGACAGGAACAGGGTCGACGCTAGAGCTTAAGGCATCCACGCACCAGTGAAGATGCATCCACGGATACTCTTCACAGCGTTAACTCTACGCATAGGCTACGTAAACTCAGCCACTCAAGAAGCAGAGGCCTTGTCAGAAATACTCCAATGCGTCAACGCCATCAACAAGCAGCGTCGACACAGCGGCTTAAGAGATGCCAATATACAAATGTACATGTTCGTGCGTCAACGCCACCAACTGGCAGCGTCGACGCAGCAGTTCAAGAAAGGGGCGACTTATCTCTGGCAGTCTTCAACGCGTCAACGCTATCCACAGCAGGGTCGACGCAGTGGGACAAATTCAAATGTGTACTAATGAAGGGCACGTGATCCGAGGTGCCTGGCTCGTGACCAGGATGCTGCCACGTGGTCTGAATTTTTAGGGCAGGAAATGTGGAAGCCACACGGGCCAGTGTGCCTGCTGCTGCTGCTTATAAAAGGAAGCCTTCATCCTCTGTAAAAGGCTGATCGAAGAAGAAGCCTGGAGAGCAGAAAGCCCTTCGATCCAGAAAAAGAAAAGAGGAAGAAAAAAGAGAAGAAGAAGAAATAGAAGAAGAGTGAGCCGGCAGAAGAAAAAAGGGTTGCAGAGAAGGAGGAGAGAATAGCGTGAGAGAAAAGAAGAGCAGAGGAGAAAGAAGGAGAGATAGAGAGAGAGAGAGTTCGTGGAGAAGAGGGAAGAAGCTATTGAAGATCTGTCCTCTGGTGTCTGGATTAAATCCAAGCCAGATCTGCTCGTTTGAGAGCTACATTCTTATTTTTCATTTACAGCCTTCCGATTGCTGTGTATTTTTCGTTTCTTATTTTTTCTTTTTCATTTGGTTATTCTTGTTCTTCCGATTACCCTGCTGGGGATCGAGTTCCTCCTGTGGATTCAGGAGAAGGGAGACTTGTCTCCGGCTCTGGGCTTGTGGCTTGCAAGTCCAGGGGTCCCTCCGGTTGGAGGAAGAGAGGTCTTCGACCTCTGGTTTGCTGGTGACTGGAAGTCACTGGTTGGTTCCCTCCTGGTCTGGAGGAAGAGAGACTTCAGTCTCTGGTTTCCAAGTGGCTGGAAGTCACTTGGGGTGTCCCTCCGGTTGGGAGGAAGAGGGGAGTTTGTTCCCCTGGTCAAGCTGTGTGTCAGCACCTGTTGCAGACTGAGTCTGCTTGGTTCTAGCATTGGCTAGTGAAGCCTCACTCCAGTTGGGAGTGAGGGGTGGATGTAGGTCTGGAGGACCGAACCACCTTAAAATTATTTGTGCAGTGGTTTGCCTTGCGTTAGCTCCATATCTTCTACCTCCCATTCACAGGTTGTGCATGCTTGGCTAGTTGCATTATCTAGAGAGTTATTTTTGAGCATTGTATTCTGCTAAGTGTGATTGGGTTGTTTAGCTCTGGCTTCGTTTCTGGTTGTTCAGGTGGCTGCATTGGTGCAGTCCAACTGTTTGTTCATTTGTTACCTTATCATTTTATCTTGGAAAGCTCGATAGTCCTTATTCCGCATATCTGAGCTTTAGAGTTTTAATTTGGGCTATATTTTCTAGAGGGATACATTCACCCCCCTCTGTATCCGGGCCTAGCACCCTAACAAGGAGCAGCTGGCGTTCTGAGATATTGCCGGCAGCATTTCTCAGCTGTTCCACGGTCACCCTCAAAGAAGAAGAAGCAGTGCGGCAATCTGCCCTCTCCAGCTTCACAGCCTCCAGCTGATCGGAAACCTCTCGGCTCAGGAACTCCCGCCTGTTGGCGTGCTTTAACAGCATTACAACTCGCGGGGTCCAATCATCCATTGGGCAGCCGAATGCTAAAAGTGATCGGGAGAGATGATCTATCAAGCTTCTCAGCTGCATATAAGTCAGGCCCAGAGAGGCTAACACGGCCGCTGGAGATTATCCAGAGACTGCCATACCATGTCACCGGAGGATTGTAGGCCCAATGGCGAAGTCTCGGGGAGCTGAAAGTCTACCCTGCTATCTACATCGGCCCAAATGTCATCGGCCACCCCGAGGGACGTCGACGGCATAGTCTGCACGACGCCCACACCCGGCCCGACTATTGCAGCTGTAATAGCTAAACGGGCCTCCATGGTGACAACTTCTTTGCCCGCCCTTTGGGGTGAGGCTACAACAGCCGTATCGGCAATGAAAGGCGCTTGTTCCTCTTGAGCAGTCTCACTGGCCACTAAAAGAGGAGAGCCCTCTATGACCGACAAAGCTTTAATGATATCGGCCTCGTCTGCAATAATTTCTCCTGCTTCTATGTCCGAAGGACCACTTGGCGATGGCAATAATTCTGCGCCGGCCACCAAGGCTTGAGCCCTTGCAACCCCGGTCGGAGCGCCACCTTCGGTCGTCACGCCAGGCTCCCTTGAGGTTGCTGCAGCAGCATAGGTCAGTGGAAGCCGCAGGGCAATGGGCCGCACAACTGGGGGGAAGGCCGACTGACCCATATCCACGTCTGGAAGGGGTATGCGGATCATTATAGCTGGCGGCACCACCTCAGCCGGCATTCCATATATGTACATCAGCCAGCTGGCTTGAAAATTAAAAGAAGTGCTGCAAGCAGGAATCATAATACTTCCTACCTCAACCGGCACTATATTTAGGCCTTCAAAAGTGGCCTCTGAAGATTCTGGCCCTTCCCCTGCAGTCGGGTACGATGGCCCGTACTCGGCTCCCAATAGCCTCGGAGGGCTGAACGTTGGCAGATCGCTCTCGTAAGCTGAAGAAGCCCCGACGTCCTCAGCCTCGGTGTCGACCATGGGGAATCCCTCGTCATCGCCGGAGCCGCCACCATAATCAACTTGTTCAGAGGAGGATGATTCTTCTGCTTGTTCTTGGACCTCCGATACCTGAGCAGGAACTGTGCCGCTGGGAGGAGGCCCTCTATCCAGAACCTCCTCGGCGATCTCCACCTCGGAAGCATCTGTCGGTGGAATATCCAGAGGCCGGTCCCTCGGAAGCCCTTGCTCTCCGATGGCAACCCCTGCCGTAGCACTGACCTCGGGGAGCAGTGTGGGCCGAACACCGACTGGAATTGAAAGACAATAAACAGTCAAGACCCGACTAAAACCGCAACATGCCGTTAAGCTCTATCGGCATGCTGCAAATTACCTTCTATTTCTCGATGGGGTGTCGGTGAAGGCAAGCCACCCTCAGCGGAGGCCGAGGGGGCTTCCTCCTCTCTCTCCCCAGTAGCAGCTCCGGTTGCCGCCTCCAACCCAACAATGGCGGAGGTAATGCCAGCAGCTACTAAAAGTAAGGATGATCAGCCAGGGCGGCGAAAATAAACAAACAAGCCAGGCAAGAATAAGAAGTCACCTTCACCCTCAGGCCCCTACGTCCAGGCGGCCTCAAATTCGGAGAATGACGGAACCCGAGGAAGGGGAACCGTGGACTCCTCTTCAGCAGCCTTCCTCAGTCGTGCCCGAGTAGCGCGGGACTCTGCCCTCTTGGCTTTCTTGGCCCTACTGATGGCCTCCTTGACCTGGGACCTGGTTCGCTTTCGCGAATCCCCAGGGGGTAATGGTGTCGTGGTCGGAGCTGGCTCTAGAATACTAAAATATGAAGGCTTTTGCACCTTAGATATCAACTCCCTACAGTGTTGGGTCGCCTCCATAGAAAGGTGAGCTGCAAAAGCACATAAGTGAGAAGATGCACACTGAATATAGAAGAAGCAGCTTCAGGGCTGAAGAAGAAAACAAGCATTACCTGGCAGCCCTGTATATCAGGGACTAAGCGGCCAGTAAAGCAATGCTGGCGCCTTGTCCCGGGAAGCCGCCTCGCGGATGAGCCAGCACACATCACTAATTGTTTCACTTTTCTCCGTCAGTTGAGCCAAGTCCTCATGGCCACGGGATGACAAGTGATGATATAAGCTCAAGTGGTCGAATCCCCAGCCGTCGACATACTTGAAAGATATGAGAAGCTGATGGTCCCGGATGGCTTCTAGTGGACCAGAAATTGAAAGCCCATGAGAATGAAGTAGGGCGAATATCCAGGGGGTGTTGGAATATAAGTCAGCCCGCCTGTCTTCCCTCCTGATGAAGGTCCGGTAGGGATGAAAACGGTCGATTTCTGGGCGCCAGCTCGCCACACTAGGAAGAGGTTCTTCCACCGGAAGGGGGATTGTCTGAAGTGCAATCCGGTCACTGCTAACCCGGCATAGCCCCCAGAGAGTCTTGATATAATCATCCCTCTGGATCTCTGGCATCTTCGGGTCGGCTCGGGACGAATTACCCTTCGCAACTTTCTTGGCTTCTACATATGCCATCACCTCGGTGTTGGACCAGGACTTCAGCTTCTTCAAATAGGATGGATCAACATCCAAAACAGGCACCCGCTGTGAATTTAGGAAACGACGCTCGGTGCTATGCCAGCAGTCTTTCCGGAAGTTCCGATAGAAGCCCGTTCGCGCATTCCACCACTTGATGAAGTCTGGAGTCACTCGGGGCAGACGGGCCGGGGTTGGCACCCTGAATGACACGTCCCCCCGACGATGGAAGTAGTCCCACCATCCACGGGCTTCATCCGTAGTCGTCTGACCAGCCCGATGTCTATTCGGCAGATTGAATCGGGCTGAAGAAGAAGGAATTTACTGGTCGTACCCAAATTCCGGCCGAAACGAAAGGGATAATACGGCTCCAGCCACAGTAAGCCGCTCTTCCTGAAGACAAGAACACTGGGACGAATAGACAGCGCCTACTCAACCAGTTTCGACTCCAAGATGGGCCTTGTGCTCTTCGACCTAGTCAGCTGATGAATAAATTCCTCTATCTCAAATAATCGGCATTGCCGCATCCTGTTGACAAGAGGGCTAGAGCTGGCAGCCAAGCTCCAAAAGTGCATAACACCAGGGGAATCTGTTGGAACTGTAGTCAACTTCCCCCGAATGGCGAAAAGCTGATCCGCCAGTGAAGACGGTTCGGCACTGGCAAATTCGATCATCCGCGGCAAAGGATGATCTGACTGCATTGACCGGGGAGCTACTTCAAGAAATAGGGTGCAGACCCAGGCATTAAAAAAGTGGATGGGACCAACTGTCCATGAATTTCTGGGGATGCGCGACTTGTGCAAATCCCCCAACATTTTATATATGAGGCACAGAGCCATAGGGCACAGGGACAGCTTCGTCCCCCAGGCCATTAAGCAGGCAGGGTAAATAGCCTCCGGTCTGATTACTGTCTCGTCCCCTTGAGGGAGGGCAAACGAACAAAGCCAATAAGTCAGATACGCAGCACAATGTGTAACTGCGTCAACTCCTGTGGGATTCGGGCCGACCTGCCGCCCTCTCCCTGAGGCAGCGGGATATGTCGCTTGGCGTCGAGCCCTCTTCTTCCGTGCCACCGCCGTCGGAACCACCGTGGGGAAGTCCTCGTATTGCTGCTCCCCACCGAAGAAATACTGAAGCCACGTGCCCATCTGCACGCGTCTCTTTTCGCCAGGCTTCCGCGCCTCTCGCGACTCAAGCGTCAGGCGCATCAGGGTGCGATATGCCTTCATCAGATAACGGTAGGCGAAGCCCGTGAAATATCTACCTTCCCCATCCATCTGGTCTTTCAGCCAGTCTGGAAAACAAACTTCTTCATAC
This sequence comes from Amorphophallus konjac, assembly GCA_022559845.1. Taxonomy (NCBI): domain Eukaryota; kingdom Viridiplantae; phylum Streptophyta; class Magnoliopsida; order Alismatales; family Araceae; genus Amorphophallus; species Amorphophallus konjac. The sequence goes on from CM040119.1 coordinate 248,209,602, forward strand.
AGCTCCCCGTCTATGGGCAAGCCGCTCAGCTGGGAAAGACTCCAGAGGTCCAGTGAAGCCTCACCCTCTGCAGTGTAAAAAGTGTTGTATTCTGGGCAGAAGACTTCGATCATCCCGCAGCACAGACCTCGGGAGATCGGGTACCTGTACCGTGAAGCATATACACTCTGGTATACACCCGCATGCACTAGGATGGGGGCGTACTGCCGTAATACAAAGTCTGTGAATTCAACTGCCCCCGGTCTGAAGGCATGAGCGTCAGTGGCTTTGAGCTCTCCAAACCACCCCACTGAAATCTGATGTTTGAACCGGACTGGCAAGCACTCTAAAAGAAAAGGCTCATCTCGGTATCCCCAATGAAGCGGGGCGAGGAATAAACTGTATACGGGCTTCTCCCTGTCAACACGTCCGGCAGTTTCATTCCAGCGAGCTGGGGTATACTGCGGCGCTCTCGTCAGCATCCCAACCTCGGGGGATAACTCCTGCACCCCGAGCATGGCTCCCCACTTTCTGGACTCCCCTGGGATATATATAGGCATGCCCTGAGTGACTGACTCAGCCAAACTGTCTCTCTCCGCCAGTAGGGCTCCCTCAGCTCGACGGACGAGAATTAAATCGCGCTTCCCTCCAAGGTTGAAGCGCTCAAGGAACGCCATCAGATGCTTGTCCTTAGGATGGTCGAGTCTGACGCCATCCCTTCGATCATACTGGAAGTGGTTGCCGTCAAGAATCAATAAGCGGCCGGTGTCGACGGTGTCGGTCTCTGAGTCCGAAGACTCAGCAACCACAGCTATCTGTCGAGGCCCCCGATCAAGGGAATGGACATTCCCCCATGTCACAGCAACCTGGGATGCAGAAGAAGATGATCCAGATGCCATATTATCTGCAAAAACAACGCCCAGAGGCGAACAAGCAAAGTCAGAAATCAGTTGACCGTAGCAATATTTCTGACAAAATTCGGCAGCATCTCCCCAGCTCGGGGATTTGCCGAAAGAAAAGTGGAAGCCGTCCACGGAGGGAGCAGCCCCTAAAAGTAGCCATAAGCATTAAGCTAAGGCCGAATGGGACACCCGAGGGGTTTAGCTCCGAGGATAAGTCCTACGAGGAGCCTCCCGGGGCCCGAAGAGCGGGTTCAAAGCCCAAAGCACATCACCGACTCAACTCACCGGCTCACCCGAACCCGGAACCCACTCGGCGCCGCGGAGGGAGAAAAAGGGAGGAGAGAGAAAGAATTTTTGCAAATGAGAAGTTGTGAAGAAAAAAATGAAGAAGAAAAGCATTTATAGGGGGGGCTCCACCCCTGTTAAAACGGCGCGCCCCGGGGCGCGCCGTTTTAAGACTTTTGCGCGCCGCTTTTAGCGGCGCCGTTTCAATTCCAAAAGCTTAGGGCGCGCCGGATTTAGCCGCGCCGTTTTAACCAATGAAGTAAGGGGCGCGCCGTTTTAAGTGATGCCGTCAAGCTTCCTGCCTCGCCGGATTAACGTCCGAAGCCGGAATTAAGTGCCATTCGAGCTTCTGTCAACCAAACGAAGCTCATCCGTAGGCCTTGCCGCATTCCTACCTCACTTGCACCGCCTACGTCTGGGGGGCATTTGTTGGCACTCAAAATATGATCCTTCGGCAACCAAGCCGCAAAGACGAATGATACGGCCCACTGAAGCGCAGAAGCCGATGAAGACTGGCTTACTGAAGGCTCTTCAAGCTGTCAGATCCCCGAGCCACCTTGAAGGGAACACCGGGGACTTCACCTTAGGAGAGTCGGAATGAACCTACAACCAACCGGCAGCGCGATCAAGCCTGCCCAATGATCCGGCATCGACCTCGTCATGCCGCTACCCCACATCCGTCGCCCGACCAAGGACAACGGTCTACCCAATGGCTCTTCTAAGGAGGAAAAGCGTCCTCGGCCGTCCACAACAAGGGGCCGAGGGCTCTGTCAGCAGAGGGTCCCGATTACCCGACATGGGTTCGGCTCCTCGTCATAATGGGCCCTTTAGTGGCCAATTGATCGCCGTTCAAGGTGGAATTATCCAGGATGCAACACCATCCTGCAAAGAATCTTTGAGCACGAATCCGTCTCAACCAGGAGCACAAATCGCAGTGCCGAAGGCTGTACCACCAGGACATCCGTGTGCTCGGACCAGACACACGCGGAAGTCTGATCAAGGCCGTTCGTCGTGTCGAGAGCTTCCTCGACTCCACGTCAAGGTTTTTCAAGGACCAGGGCGAGAGGAATAGTCAACGGGAGCTTCCGGAATCATCTCTGGACCCACCGGACCGGCACGCCGAGTAAACAAGTTAAAACAACGCCGTCAAACCGGCACGCCAATTACAATAGGGGATGCGTTCCCTGGCGCCGTCAAACCGGCGCGCAAAAACCGATCGGGACGTGTTCCCGGCGCCACCAAATCCGGCGCGCCCCCTTCCCGGGGCGCCGAATTAACAAAAGGGCTATATATATAGCCTGCCTTCGCAAAAAACAAAAGGAGGGGGATCGAGAAGAGAAAAAGGGGGGTCCGAAGAGAGCGAGAAGGAAAAAAAGAGGGAAGCGGAATCAAAGGAGAAAAAAAAAGAGAATTAGAAAGAAAGAGGAGAGGTCCAGGGAGAAGGGGTCGAGGGTTCTTCGATCTGAGAAAACCTCCGTTCGAGCCTCTCGGCGGCCGCCACCACGCTCCACTCGAGCCTCCCGGAATCGGAGAAGGAGACCGTCCGTTTCTTATCGATTTAGGTGGGTCTCCGCGTTTCACCTGGTGAATCCCTCTTTTCTTCTTTTGGTTTTCTTCCTCTGGCATAATGTATGTGAAGGAGGGGAGGGGCGATGATATGAGCCTGACCTCCCCTTCTCTCACCATTTCCTCTCCCCACTTTATCTGTAATCGTTTCTTCATTAATGTAAACGACGGCCGATCGACAATGACGGCGCCAGAATCTGTATATTATGCATATGTCTATCCGTATCGATTCATAGGATGAATGAAATGCCGTTTGTGGCTAATGTCTTCTATCTCATGAATGCCTTCTCCAATTCCCCTTCGAATATACGTTCAATGATTTCCCAGTGTATCTACTCCCGTACAATAGGTTTTCTCCGGCGCTGGATAGGCTCTCGGGCCATATGAAACCTTCTTCCCCCCTCCCCGGGGTTTTCTTTCTTCTGATTCTAGTGTGACTGCAAGGCTCTGCATCGCATATGCCACGGGTTCTGTGATTGGAGACGCACTTATGTGCGTATCTTCGTCTATCTCTGTCGAGGGAACCTATCCCTCGCCTCCTCCTATGCCTCTCTTCATAGGTCGGGGGGGGGGGGGAAGGGAGGATTGCCTCTATCGTCCCTCTCTATTCTTGTCGGCTCGTGCCTGAATGTGACATATGTACATCCCTTCCCCGGCACCTCTATGCCAATCGCACAGCATCGATCTATTTAGCCTATGGACTTTGTCGTTCTCGCATTACTCTTTCGTATCGTGCGCATCTTAACGGGAGTGTGCTCTGTAGCATCATTCCAGCATCCGGGGAGGGGGACATTCCCCCGATCTTCCACGTTAGTCATTCGGCCGGCGGAAGGTTCATCCATCAATGATGAATATCCCAGCAGGCTATTGAATGCACAGCAACGGGGCCATGTCCCGACAGATCCAAATCCACGGTCCTTAATGGGCCTCGTGGTGGCCGTGGGTCGCGTGCCCCTCGTAGGCTTGCCCTCGGGGTTTCCCTCCCATATCGGTCGTCCCGATTCGAGTGTTGTGGTGACTCGGGTTGCGTGCCCCTCGTAGGCTAGCCCTCGGGGTCTTCACTCCCATATTGAGTTGCTTCATTTGCTCGCTGTTACCCACGGATTTGGTGCCCCTAGCAGGTTTGACCTTGGGGTTTTTCCTCTCCGTTCGGGTTTTTGCCGGCCGCCGTTGTGCCACCCGGCTCTTAGGGGTTGCTCCACTACGTGAGTACTCCCCGCTTCTCCCCGATAAATCCTCCGGGATGGGGAGATGCTGCCGAAATTTCTGCTCGAACGAGTATAACTCAGAATGATCACCGCGCTCGAGTACGAACCTCGCGCGGGCCCGTGACTTGGCTCCCGGATGCCCCGAGGTCGACCCTGTGAAATAATAGCTTAAATAAATTCTCAAAGTTTTCCAAAGTATTTCAATAAACCCAAGAAAAAATGAACAAATTCTCGGTTTTAAGTTAAACTGGCGCCATTCGTTTACGGCGCGGCCTAAGAGGCGCGCTCTAAAATGGCGCGCCCTCCCCGGCGCGCTTCTCCCCGGCGCGCTCTCCCCGGCGCGCCTCTCCCCGGCGCGCCCCAATTAGGGCCGCGCCGTTTTAAACCCCTTTTATTTACCTACGGTTTCGACGCCGTTTTAAGTCCTATACCTACACTTTCAGGCGCCGTTTCTAATCGCTGTACTCTTTAATCCCTGGCTCGCCCCGAGCGACCCCCGCCTTCCCGAGGGCGAAGTCAATCAACCCTAATTAGGAATAAATTGAATAAGGAGAGGGCCTTTCGAGTCGAAACCTTCTTGCTATCATGTTTTCACCATTATGTCTGTCTTCACTCTACCCTTATCATCATGCTTGTGCCATCCTTTCCCTCGTTGGCGGGGCTTAATAAATATGTGACTGAATCATATTCATCTTCATAATTCTGTCATCTTACTTATCATCATCATCATGCATGCATGTTCACATGGACCCTCGGGTATATCAAATAGCGTTGACAGAAGGTCGGTTTACGCTCGATCGGAAGTCTTCGCTATGCGCAACGGTGGTCTTCGGGCCTACGTCCTCCGCCACGTACCAAGGGCCCATAATTCGATAAACTATGCATCCTTGGCATGATAAATAAATGCATCCCGCATGCCTTCGTCATGGTCATCATGTAGCTCCTTTTTTATTCCAGCCTCGACAGCCCTTCATCTCGGCAATTAATCAAAGGTGTTCCCTCCTCATGGGGGATGTAATTAACGCCATAGCCTTTATGGTATGGCGGACTGCTGGTCCCGACCGAACCTCACATTCGCTCGACACGGGTCAGAATGAGCGCATCATAAAATCGTCACTCATGTGACTGGCACCCCCGCGTCGTCAATCAGTCAGTTAATTACCAGTTAGTTAATTGGTTGATCGACACGTGAAATAAGACATGGATATATGTACATATACACATATATACGCGAAATAAAAATGACAAGATGGTCGGATGAAAAACCCATCGCAAACAGGTCTTTTGTAGGGCTTTTGCCTATTTTAGTAGGCTTTAGCTTTGGAGTTAGGGCTTTGTCAACGGATCGGTAACTCCCGACTTTGTGAGGTCGGGGTCCACCTTTCTGTTGCTGTTTGGAGTAGCTTAGAGAGCCGTGTTCGATTGGCTGCCGTGTTTTTGTCACTTACGGCTTTACTCTTTTCTTTAGCTGTTCTTACTCCTGCTTTTATCGCTTTATTGTTGTAGTTTAGTACTGCTGTTACTTCTGCTCCTGCTGTACTGTTTAGCACTGTTGTCTTGCGTGTTACTGCGTTGCTTCCAGTGGGGATCTGCGTGACCCCTACTGAGCCAGTGACACGAGGCTCACCCCTACTTTTCAGGTGTGGTCACTCTTCTTCCTCGTGGTTCATGGCGCTGTCCGTCAGTTCGTAGTTGCCAGCATTGCCTGCGTCGGGCTTCCCCCGACTCCAGTGTACGTTCTCTTTTCTGTTGGACTATACTTGCCTTTATTTGGACTAGACTCTGTTAATTTAAATTGTTAATTGAAAAGGTAATTTTATTTCTGCTACTTTAGCAAACCTGATCATTGAAATATTAATTACTTACTGCTTTTTCTGGGACTTCAATGTACTCCACACACTCCTTTTATCCCTTCGGAGCTTTACCGCTCTTGGGATGCCTCGTTGGATCCAAGTGGTATCGGGTTTACTCGGTATCCAGAGCCTAGGTCGTCACAGTTGGTATCAGAGCATGGTTGTGTAAAAGTACATGGGAATTCGAGATATTACAGTATTTAGAGTCCTTAAGGTCCAGTACAGTCGACAGCTGGCATTGGTTTTGCGATTGTTTATCGCTTTGCTTTCATGTGTGGTCTTGTGCGTGCTGTGTTGGCACTGTGCGAAATGGTTTCGCTCTCGTCAGGATGTGATGGAGTGCTCTCCTTTTGTTATGATGGCTGTCTCGGTTATGCTGTACTTGGCAGATTTCACCGACATGTGTGAATCTATGGTGCGGTATGCGAGATTTTTCTGTGGAATTGTTCAGGTGGCTGATGACTTTATGGTTGATGTGATGGTCGTGCACCTTCTTATGTTGCTTTGGTCATCCTAGTTTGAGATTTGTTCAGCCCCTGAGGTGTTGAGGTGGTCGATTAGATGCCTTGTTTGAGAGAATGCTCGGGCAAACCTAGGATTTTCCTTCCTGGTGAGCTACTATTAGTCGAGCTTGATTCTTCTCATCCCGTTTGGTGGTGTCTTTTCGAGGTAAGCCTTGGAAGTGCTATCTTGGTGAAGCCCTTGTCATGTGTCTGCTTAAGGGTGGACAGTGTTAATTTTGAACCTGATTTGCACTTGTTCGACGGTTGCTTGGCTTTTGGCCCAGATTTTGTGTTTGGGGGCCGTTGTGCACCGTGTTCGATGTGTCGTGTTTGGCGGCTATTGTGTTATGAAGGTTCAGTAATCATTTCAGGACGTAAGGATAAGATGAGATTAGCATTCTTCTGTGCTTTGTGCTGAAGCTGATGCTCTTCCTAGTTTGCACTATGGCGACTTGTGATTGGCTGTTAGCAGGATTGATACTTGAGGCGTGTTATATTGTAGTTTCATGAATTGCAATGGCGCCGAGTGTGTGCTGAGATGTGGATGCCGAGTTGTCCTTGATGCCTGTGTGCGTTGTGTTGAGTGCGCAGCGAAAGCGTGTGGGCTGACAACCCATGGTTCAGGATCGTGAAGTTGGAAGATTCTAGTTGGCCGAGAGGTTTGTTTCCTCGGTGTGACTTCATCTTGGCTATGTGTGCCTTGATGTTGTTGATTGCCGTGCCATTTGCTGGAGGCATTATGGTTGTTGGCACTGGCATGTGTGACGATTAGGGAAATCTGTCGGTGTAATTGCTGGTTGAGTACCCTCTGCTACTCTGTAACTTTTTCTTGGATGTTGTGCTCTCGGGACGGATCGTGGTCCTTGAGATGCGTTCCCCAAGATTGTTGTTGTTGTCGTTGTGGGTCCTTATTGATGAGCTGCTCGTTGCATGGCTAGTACATTTTAGTCGTGTGTTCAACTGTAATTGTGCCTAGATATGACCCGGCTTGTAGTTGTGTCCCGTGGTTCTGTGTTGAAAAAGGAGCTAGGATTCTGCAGGTGTTGTTGTTGTTGTTGGTTGGTGGTTGTGTTCAGCTTGGGAGGAGTTCCCTGTGAGTCCGATTCGGCATTGTGTGGACCGAGGTCTTGTCGGTTGGTTTTGCTATACTCTTCTATCACGGTAGAGTTGGCGTGTGACTCAAATCAGATGTAACGTCTGAGTGAGGACTTACTTGATTGTGCTCGTGGTCCAGTGCTGTCATTGGCGTTCTGCATGCCAGCTTCGTTGTTATCCTTGGCGCGGAAGTCAATGTTGTTGAGTTGTCAGCGGAGAGGACTGTGTTTCCTTGTTTAAGCTGATGCTTATTGTGTCTGTCGAATGTTTACTGGTGGCTATTTTCGTTACATGAGTCGTGTCTCCTTTCCCCTGTGAGGCAGAAGCGACGTTGCCTTGTTTCGGAGGTGTCAAACTTGTGTTCACTTGGGTGACGTGCTCGTTCTGTGGATCGGTGTATATTGAGATCCAGAGCGTGTGCCTGTAATTGTGGTCTGGCAGTGTCCCTCTGAATTGTGTTTTTCAAGAATTGTGTTATCGTGCTTTGTGTTTGAGGTTTGGCTGATGCTCAGAGAGCGTGGCTAGTGTTTTGGGTTTGTTCTTCCCTTGTTCACTTGTTAGCTCCTTTAATTTCGAGGATGAAAATTTCTAAGGTGGGGAGGCTGTAATGAATTGGGTCTTTCGGATCCTTATCGGAGAGCTTTCGGATCGCTTTTGTGGGTCCTGAGTTGTGTTTTACGATCCACGCGGGTTTTTCTTTCATACAAGTTACGGAACCCAGTGGAGAGTTTACTATTGGGTTCATCGACTCGAGGACACTATAGTTGCGTTGTGCTCTTTCCAAGGATTTCTTAGACTATTTTTCCATATTTTTTTAAATTAGTGTATTTTTAGGCTAAAAATCAGATTTTATGGAAATTGCATAATTTCCTAATTTCTATTTCTTTTAACCCTTTTCTCTCCTTCCTCTCTCCTGACCGTTGATCACTCTCTCCCTCTCGTTCTCTCTCCTCTCTTCTCCTCTCTCCGCGGGGTGCACGACTGTGGCGAGGTGGGCGAGATAGGGACGTCGTGGAGTTGACCTGGAGCGTGATGGTGCGAAGGATGGAGCGTGGCATTGGCGCGATCCCTCGGTGGATTCAAAGTCGGCGTGGCATGCTTCATGTGACGTTTTTGGCGTGGTTTAGTGGCTTCGGTGCGCGAGAACTTCAGTGGAGGTAGGGAGATGGATGCCCTGGTCCTGTTCTGCGTTCCCTCGCGTTTTGGAGCCGAACGGTGCGAGAACGAGCGGGTTTTGCTTCGTTTAGGGCGATGCATGCTTTGGGGGGTGTGAGATGAGTTCGCCTCTTTCGGCGACGGTTTCTAGCCTAATTAGTTTTAATTGAACCCCTGGCATGTCAGCATTTCATTTTCGCTAGTTTCATCGCAATTGGTTGTCATTTCGGACCGGTATGAGCCCGGGAACCCATGTGACTCATTTTGGGTCGATTCGTTGGAATCGCCCGTTTCTTGTCGTTTTGGCATTGTTTAGATCCCTTCCGGACTGTGGAAGGTTTATTTGGCCATTAGAATTGTTTCCTCTTCGTTTTAGGGCGAACGGGACGTGGAAAGGCCAGATTTGGCCATTCCCCTGGTTTTCTCGCTATAATGCCTTGGCGGTCCTTTCAGAGACCGCCAGGGGTCGTCTGGCGGTCTATTGGAGACCGCTAGGCTATGGGGATTGTCGGTTTCATGTTATGTCCGTTAGGGTCTTCGCAGTCATGCGATAGACTGTTTGTGTTGGCTAGCGGCCCATTGTAGGACCGCTAAGCTCTGTGAAACGGTATATTGGAGACCGTTAGGTTGTCTCTGGTAAGTCGATTTGGCCAAGCGGTCACGCGATAGACCGCAAGGCTATCCTTGGTGGACCTTTGGATGACTGCTAGGCTTTGTTTATGTTGGTTCAGTTGGTTTTTAAGTCGGTTCGGACTAACGGTCCTAGCTTCGTCCGCATGGAGTCCTTGGCGGCCCTTTGGGTAACCGCCAAGCTCTGTTTGACCGGTTAAGTCGGTTTCACTATTTGGGAGTTGACTGGGTGTAGCGGTCTAAGGTGTGACCGCTAGGGTCCCTCTTGCGGCCCTGAGGTATGTTTTTGTAGTTTTGTTCGTTTGATTCTCTGAGTGTAGCGGCCATATCCTAGACCGCTTAGCTCAGTGAGACAGCCTATGTATAGACCATTTGTTACCTTGTGCAGCCCTTTTCTGACCGCCCAGTTGTTTGTCTTCTCTGTGTAAGGATAGCGGCCGTTGGCTCACCTCTTGGTTTGCCTAGTGGTCTGGCATGTTACCGTTTCCTTCTTGGAGTTCTGTTTTCCCATTATTTTGGCCTCCAATTGCGTTGGCTTAACCTTGTGGTTTACCCATAGTCCCGTGGATGTCTTGGATGTCCTATGAGGGCGATGACCATGTTGTGGGGTGGCCGGGAGTGCCATTATATCGAGTGGTGTTCCGTATTGCTTTATAGTCATTATTGGTTTCTGGTCAACCCGGTGTGATCCAGTGGTTGACATGTGACCTCGTGAATGTCTCGGTAGTCCTATATGGATAGAGACATTGTTTTGGATGCCTTGAGGTGTTGTTTTACCTCGATTTGTGTGTCCATGGGCTGTGAGAGTCTTAGTGATCTCTCATGTCTCCGTGATTCGTGTTATGCAGATGTGTGGATCTAGTGATCCTATGTCGTTTCCTTTATATGTGGTTTACCGTGCTTTGGCTTAGGGACTAGGCTGATTGGCCGCTTGTTACCGCTTTTTTGCGATGATCTTGACCCGAGTCTAGTGACTCAAGGATCATTGTGTCAGTAGGTCTAGTTGTCTGTCCTGAGTCCAATGGCAGTCTGGTGTGCTGCCTTGTGTCTTATGCTTAGTGCTTCGTAGTACGGGTGACAGTACATGCTTAGCCTGTCCATACTTCAACACTAATTTTTTGGAGTCCTTGTGTCTAGTGAACCTCCACTAGTCGTAGCCTGACGACACTTTCCTGTGTGTCGGCCCACCTAGAAGTGGTGGCAGGGTGAGTTCCCGATATACAGTTTCTAAGCTTGATTCCGTGGGCCCCCTTACCTTGCGGTAGCGTCCTACTGGGGGGGAAAGCTAGCTAGAGGCTTGGCTCAAGGCATTGAGGTTGTGTGTGCACACGTGGTCAGGGGCGTTTGGACGAGCGCCGACGGGCGTGACCCTGACTAGTCACTTGTTACTGTTGTTCCTTGTACTTGGTTCTGTGAGTGTCTCAGCTACCACCGTTCTCGATGTGTGGGAGATACTTGTCGCACAGTGTAAGACGTCAATGGACGCATCTTGTTGTTCTTCTAGTGAGGAGGTACTTCTGTCATTTGACGCATGACCCTTGTAACTTGTGTTTTCGTGACTAGTTTCTATCATGATTGACATGACTTGTCAGGTACTCTGCGTTGGCTCCACCCGCGGTCCAGTCTTGTGTCGCGTACATGACGGTGAGCTCGTGTATTTGTGTGTCTTTGACTGTGTAGGGATTTTTCCTATTTTAGTAGGCTTTAGCTTTGGAGTTAGGGCTTTGTCAACGGATCGGTAACTCCCGACTTTGTGAGGTCGGGGTCCACCTTTCTGTTACTGTTTGGAGTAGCTTAGAGAGCCGTGTTCGATCGGCTGCCGTGTTTCTGTCCCTTACGGCTTTACTCTTTTCTTTTGCTGTTCTTACTCCTGCTTTTACAGCTTTACTATTGTAGTTTAGTACTGCTGTTACTTCTGCTCCTGCTCTACTGTTTAGCAATGTTGTCTTGCGTGTTACTGCGTTGCTTCCAGTGGGGATCTGCATGACCCCTACTGAGCCAGTGACACGAGGCTCACCCCTGCTTTTCAGGTGTGGTCGTTCTTCTTCCGCGTGGTTCGTGACGCTGTGCATCAGTTCGTAGTTGCCAACGTTACCAGCGTTGCCTGCGTCGGGCTTCCCCCGACTTCAGTGTACGTTCTCTTTTCTGTTGGACTGTACTTGCCTTTATTTAGACTGGACTCTATTAATTTAAATTGTTAATTGAAAAAGTAATTTTATTTCTACTACTTTAGCAAACCTGATCATTGAACTATTAATTGCTTACTGCTTTATCTGGGACTTCAATGTACTCCACAAACTCCTTTTATCCCTTCGGAGCTTTACTGCTCTTGGGAGGCCTCGTAGGATCCAAGTGGTATCGGGTTTACTCGGTATCCGGAGGCAGGGTCGGCACAATTATTTTCTAATCCATATATTTTCTTGTTGGTATTTTCTTTATTTTGCTAGGGTAATCAAATAAGAAGAACTCTCTTCATCGGTCGGCCGATAGGAAGAGAATGTGACACTCACAATCTTCCCCGCACTTCAAAAGGTATTATTCACGATCCCTCCTTGTTCCTAATTGTTATATTCTTTTGAAGTAACCCCTCTGACGATCACACTCCACATTAGCATCCTCGCATGCTACCCTCTTTCTCTCTCTTTCCTCTTCTTTTCCTCTTTCTAATTATAATTCTTATTATTGTTAATTCTTTTTTCTAAGTGGATTTTATTAGAATCTACAAATTGGTGATCATGGTGGGACACCTTTTATTTTTCTTTCATTACCCTTCTCCACTTGGCACCCACGTGTGCCATATCCTTTTGCACACACGGTGCATCTCCCTTTGTGCTCCACGTGTCACTTTTTCTTTTTTTTATCCCTTGTGCACCACCTGCACACCTCCCACTTGTGATTGTTAATTAGTTAGATTTTTGGAAATTCTCTTCTTCTTATCAAAAAAAAAGGAAAAAAATGAGCATGTCATGCTTTGTTTCATAATTCTTGATTGCCATGATCCATATTATGAGTTTGTGAGTGTTTTCTTCCTTTCCATTAGTTTTTTCCTCATTGTTTAAGCTTTCTGGCCGGTGCTGCAGCTTCTGGGAGAGGGGGAATTAGCGCCCATACAGAGGGTGCCAATTCCCCAATTGGTGGCACCTGTAAGGGCGCCAATTCCTTGCCCCTTGTTTAAAAAAAAAATTCTAATTGGCGCCCATCAGATGGGTGCCCATTAGAGAATTGGTGGCACCTGTAAGGGCACCAATTCCCTGCCCCTTCTGAAAAAGAAATTAACAGAATTGGGGCCCACTCAGAGGGCTCCCTTCAGGAATGGGTGGCTCTTGTCCGGGCCCCAATTTCCTATGTTTTTTACATAATTCTTCTTGTGTGACTTGTTCTGCATCATTCTTTCATATTTCTGTTCATACATATATTTTTTCTCTATTCTGCATTAGTTTTCCATTTATAGTACATTTGGCTTGGGAGACCTCCTCTCCCCACACTTTCTAGGAGATCTTACCCCCTCTTGGTGAAGGAAGGACTCTCCATTGAACATTCCGTCTCTTTGGACCGAAAATTCCTAAACCAAGCCTCCATAAGTCCCCGCACCCGTGGATCCCCTCACGGACGTCGGGCAGGTTGTTCCTTTGAAGTTCCCTGGGTTAGTTGGCCAATACGTGGTGAGCGTATACCTAGTTGGCATTGAAGCAAAACCATATTGAAACTAGGTTCCTACCTCGTGAGAATCATATCAAATTTTGTTAAAATCTTTAATTTACATCAAGGAACAAATAAAATCAAGCGTAAGCATCTAAACTTGTTTGATATCTTTGCAACATTGCTTTGATTGAATGTTACTTGTTTGCATAATGTTCCCCTTTGATAATAAAACCAACATGTCTAATCACTTATACACTTATGAGGATAATCAACCTAGCACATCTTATAATCCTCACCACAACTCATCTAAGGGGCCACGCCCTCACTCTTATGGTCTTGCCCGACCCATGGGCAATCTCCAATCTCATGGTCCCTTGCATCCATTGCAAGCCACTACTTCCCCGGGACTATCTCCTCCACATGATGAGAAGGTCTCCCAAATTTTGCATGCATTAGATCATCTTATCCCTCAACAAATCCAAGCCCTTAAGGCCATTGTTGAGGATGCATCTTCTCCTTCTCATCCTCCTTCCAATCCCTCATAGGTAGCCCATCACCCACCTACTTCTATACATACTCCCATTCGGGTGGCCCATCACCCGCCTCCCTCTCTTATTCATACTCCCGTTCGGGGAGTCCATCCACCTTCTTCTATACATACTCCTCCTCGGGTGATCCATCACCCGCCTCCTTCAATTCCTCCTCCTCCACGGCCCCAAGGCCCTTATGTATCATGCAACCCGGTCCGTCCGGGTCCTTTTGTGAGTCAACCCCTCCAAGCTCCACGGCCTCTACATCAAGCCGCTCCTCTAAGGCAATCATGCCAACCCTCTACTTTGCATGTTACACCCCTCCAACAAACTCTTCTCGATAAAATCGCTTCAATGGAGGAACAACTCAAGAAGGTCACAAGCCCGCTCCACCTCCTCCTCAAGTCAACCCTCTTCATGCTTTTATGAATAACATCACCAAGATGGAAAAAGATTGGAAGGAGAGGAGAGATAATGGCATCAACAACCTATGTGAGCAAGATGAGCTGGTAATTTTCAATGACTAAGTGGACATCGTCCGCCCTCCACCGCCTATATATTCCACTCATTCATACGGCCCTCCGCCTTCGCCTCCGTATGAACATAATCCTCCACCTTATATTCCTTTATCACCCATCATTATGCCTTCACCACGGCATCCACTTGAGTTTAATGATAATGAAGAATTGAAAGTTCATGATGAAGAATGGGAGACGGCACAAGATATTGAAGTTCCTCAAGAGAAACACACTCCGAGTTTCCTCCATTTCCCACTCCCTCCATTGCCACCCGATGAACCCCCTGCTCTGGACGATGCCACCATCCCCAATCCTATTTATGAAACCAATTAGTGTTACGATGATGGGTCGATACTCCAATCACCAGCACCGGTGCACCATGACCCTTCCATTACCTTCAATCCTTCTCGCCGTACCAAAATCTGACATTTCCTACGCACCAAACCCCCTCCTTTTACACCTCCAACTATCACACCTTTAACTTCCACCAAGCCCTCCGGGCCCTCCAATGATTCCCTTCTAACCATTTTGCCTCCGTCAACAACCACATCACCGACCTCCATTGAGCCCTCCACTAGGCCATCCGAGCTTGCCTCCACACCATTGGCCTACGCCGAACCTCCCGTTAAACCTTTTCATAAACCAATTAACCCTTCAAACCCACCACCTAAGGCCTCCACTATCTTTATAACCCAAAGGTCAATTACACCAAACCTTACTTTGTCTACCCCTCCATCAAAACCTTTACCCAAACCAGTGACTAATCCTGAGCAGGATTCACCTATTTTTACACTCGAGCCAACCTCATCCGCTTCCGAGCAAGGGGAGAAGCCCGATATGTTTCAACCTCCGCATCCGCTTACCCTTCCATTAACATTCTCCAATAAATCTCCACTACTCATTAAGCTTACCGCTTCCATCTCGCCATCCATCTCCCCTCGGAGTGGGTGTATTTCTGCAAGCACATGTGCCAAGGATATTCAAGAGTCGGGCAAGAAGGATCGTGTCACGCCCCGAGCCTTTATTACAGCAGAAGACTAACTCGGGGAGCGCGAACAGCCGGCATGGTAAGCCTCTTGCAAGCAAGAATAATCAGAGCGTAAGACAATCACACAAAATAATGCAATTGCATAGTATTTAATCAAACTCCAACTTTATTTCATAAATGATCAAAGTATTCTTTTACAACAATCACCTTTCATTCTACTAGACTCAAGAAATAGGAAAATTACATTGACTCAATCTAGACATTATAGACTTCCTAAGTCTTCGCTCATCTTTAATCACTCTCGGATCCGCTACTTGAATAATCCGAATCCGAATCCGAACCACTTCCATCTCCTGAAAAAGATCAGAAATAGGTAATGGGCACACTTGCCCAGTAGGTATCTTCGCATCAACATGAAGGCACTATTAAAGTAATTAACAATTTAGCTCTAAAGAACTTAGTTAAAATCATGCGAATACGATCAATCATGTGAATACCTAAAGTAACAAAGATGATCGTTTAAGATACAATGAGAGCAAGTATGAACTAGCAAGAGTGTAACAAGAACATGTTATGGCCATACAAGAACAAAAATGTAACAAGAATATACTAGCAAGCCACATAATCATCACTCCAGTATCTTTTGCTTATGAGCAAGTACTTCGTGAATTTCTATGGAATATCAAGTCATGTACAAGAAAGTCATGTCGTGCCGTGGATCTTCACTTATTTATAGAGAAAGTACTCCCAGCACAATGCGACGCCAGTAGCATCATACCCCATGGTTTATAATAGTATGTGTCCGGCAATCAGCCGAGGGGACTAGCATAGAGCCCTAGAACACAATCAGTGCTCGATCGCATCTTCAAGTATAAATCAAGCTACTTCCACGCATGTAACAATAAAGTATGGCCAAGAATGTATAATTCAATAAGTTTCATGATAACACTATTCGATGAATGAACGCTTCAATTTGAATATATGAGATCAAGAATGACTTAGACTATGCTATGCTTATGGAAATAAATCGGTAGCATAACAGTACTTTCTTTATTTTTCATTCATTATATTAATATGATAAGTTCTAGATTATCATTAGTCCATCTAGAACCTTAGAAAATCAACCCTTTGGTCAAACCTTGGGTTAACATATACAAACAGTGTGACGATCGAGTACTGGGCCGTTACATCATGTGACGCTCCAGTATAGGGCCGTTACAATGATCAGAGTCCAGAATAATCAAAAATAAACTCAGAGGAATGTGATGGTCATGCAATGGGCCGTTACGTGCTTCTGACGGTCCAATGTAAGGCCGTTACATCACTAGATCCAGAAAACAACGATAGTGTATTCTAGTTAAAGGGCTTTAATGGTACAACCAACTCGGCGTCCTAGTGGGAATCCCAGGCTCGCGGAGAATTACGGAGGCCTTGAAACAAAATTTCCTAATCCATTGGAAGGAATATCCAATAGAGAGGTCCTCAAGTCCAAGATTGTGTTCCTATAGTGCAAAGTGTGAACTAATGGTCAACATACCGGAATATGTGCCATGTACTTATAGAAATGACTCTATTGACAGAGAGAGACATGTATCGATGTGAAAATCGTGATGAAACTCCGTCAATACAAACACACCATTAAGAATTCATGATTTAAAATACAATACTATAGAATTTGGCTCATGAATTTAACATAACTTAAAATAACAATAAGACACCAAAACATGCAATACCTATCATGAATGAGTAAATAACCTTCAAGTCACATAATCAGGTAAAAACTTAATTAACTAAGCTTAATAGTAAGTAACATTGATAAGTCTTATTCTGTCTTGGGTTGACAGAACATCCGGGGCCTGACGGTCTAGCAAAGGCACGTCACAGAGATTGTAACGATCTATCGAACAGCCGTTACATACGTGTAACGCTCCTGTATAGATGCGTCAGAATCAACAGAGTAATCAACAGGCAATTAGAGACTGTGACGGCTTATCGTAGGGTCGTTACACGAGTGTAACGCTCCTGTCCTGGTGCGTTAGAGATAACGGTGAAACAAAAACGTAACAGAGTGTGTGACGGTCTGTCGTAAGGCCGTTACTTGAGTGTGACGGTCCTACTATGGTGCGTTACAGTATCTAATGACAGAAATGATATGAAACCTAAGAGATCAACTCACATCATGTCTATAAATCAAATACAATGTCTATTCCAGGCATGATAACAAAGTATAGGCTAACTACATGCGTGGGTAACAGTGAAATAGACAAGATACATCTTTTAGAATTTCCAATTTGGGCTAAGAGATGCATGTAATGCATAGAACTAGTAAAACATGAAATTGATGATCTACAATGCATGAAATTCAATAAAACCAGAGGGCTTTTACTCCTATCAAGTTGTTTTTACCGTTCATGAGATAACCTACCTCTTTTCTAGGCTTTAAAACTTCCAATTATGGTCTGAACATCGAGCCCTAGTTCCCTTCTTCCTGTGACTTTTCGGCAACTTCCTTGGGCTCTAACTCCACGTCCTCTTGACCTAAAGATGTGAAATTTGGAGAGGAGTTAGTCTAAAGTATTGTAAACAAATACTTCTAAAGAACTTACCTGAGATTATGACTCCTTACCTTGATTCCACGCGAGTAAAAGTAAGGGTCGTGTAGTTTAGAACTAGGTCCTATTTATAGGGATCTAGCTAGGGTTTGAGCATTGGATCGATTCTAGAGTCCTTAATCTGCCAGAATCTAATCCCTAAGAGTCCTTAGTAGTGTTATGAACTCTCCCAAGTCGATCCTTGGTGGATAAGATCATCAAGTTTCCATCTTTTTATAAGTTCTTCAACTTACGGAATTCACAGAGTGTAACGGTCGTAGACCCATGCGTTAGAAGCATGTGACGGTCGCGCGATAGACCGTTACATTCAACGTATATAGAGTTTCAAATAAATAAAACTCTTTTATTCATTTATCCATATAATTATCTTAGATAATTAGTCTTTATCCTTAAAATCCGTGAATAGGCTTAATAACCTTCTAGAATATGGGCCAAATTAAATGGGCCTGGTCTTTAAACCTTTTTGATTTGTTTAAATAGGCTAGGTTAATTAATTAACATAATTGGGCCTTATAATAGTTTCTAAATTCAATAATCCTTCTATATTACTATTTAGCCCTTATAAGTTACAAATAAATTCCAGACAATTATTAAATAATTTAGAAAATACTTATATAAATTCTGGGGCACTACACCCTCCCCCACTTAAAAGAATTTGGTCCCCAAATTCAATACATGGATTGTGGAGAGTGTACTTACAGTTAAATAATTATGGAAATCTTTTTCTCATAGCTGTCTCGGTTTCCCATGTTGCTTCATATGGCCATGTTTTCTTCCATTGAATCTTCACCATAGGGATAACTTTATTTCTTAGTTGACGCACTTCCCATTCCATAATCTTTATGGGTGTTTGTTCATATGTCATATCCTTCTGAATCTCCAGATTGTCATAAGTGATAATGTGATCCGGATCATACACATACTTCTTCAGCATGGAGACGCGAAATACGTCATGAACTCCTGCTAATTGTGGAGGTAAAGCCAGTTTGTAAGTTACTTCGCCGACCCTTTCAAGAATTTCAAACGGACCAATGAATCTAGGGGTTAGTTTTCCTTTAATGCCAAATATTCGAATACCACGACCTGGAGAAACCTTCAAATATACATGATCTCCAACCTGAAACTCCAAGTCACGTCTTCGATTGTCAGCATAAGACTTTTGCCTATCTTGTGCCATCTTCATTCTTTCTTGGATGAGCTTTATTTTCTCCGTAGAATCTCTGATAAGGTCTGGGCCTAGAAATTGCTTTTCCCCTATTTCATTCCAACATATCGGTGATCGACAACTTTTTCCATATAGAGCTTCAAAAAGGTGCCATTAGTATGCTTGCTTGGTAGCTGTTATTATATGCAAATTCTACCAGAGGCAAGTGATCATGCCAACTTCCATCAAAATCAATGACACAAGCCCTGAGCATGTCTTCTACCACCTGATTTGTTCTTTCCGTCTGACCGTCAGTTTGCGGATGAAAGGCTGTGCTGAAATTCAATCTAGTCCCTAGTGAATGTTGTAGACCCTTCCAAAACTATGACGTGAATCGAGGATCTCTATCAGATATAAGAGTGACTGGGATACCATATAATTTGACAATTTCCTTTATGTATAATGCTGCTAGAATATCCACAGACCATCGACTCTTTATTGGTATAAAATGTGTAGATTTAGTCAATTGATCTATGATTACCCATATGCCATCGTGTCCACCCCTTGTCTTAGGTAATCCCATGATGAAATCCATTCCTATGCTCTCCCATTTCCATTCGGGAATATTTAAGGGATGTAATTTACCTGCAGGTCTGAAATGTTCCGCCTTCACTTGTTGACATGTGAGACATCGAGACACAAAGTCAGCTACTTCTCTCTTCATATTGGGCCACCAAAAGTTTCTTTTGAGGTCTTGATACATCTTCGTACCTCCTGGATGAATGGTGTACTTAGATTTATGTGCTTCTTCTAAGATAAATTTCTTTGTATCTTCATGTTCGGGTATACACATTCGGCCCTTGAATAGCAATCTCCCATCTTTGGAAATAGAAAAATCTGGCCTTTGCTCCATATTAGTCTTAATCTCCAATAATATCGGATCATCATTTTGCAACTTGACCAAATCCTTTATCAATGTAGGTTGAGCTTGAATATTTGCTATGAAACAACATTTTTCCTTCTGGTCAATATCTGAATTCAACTGCGCAAATTGAGGAACAAGGTTAGTCATACTAATCATAAGACTTGATAGCATACCCATTGGCTTTCTGCTGAGTGCATCTGCTACAGCATTTGCCTTGCCAGGGTGATATTGAATAGCAAAATAAAAATCTTTGAGGTGTTCCAACCACCTTCTCTGCCTCATGTTTAAATCTTTTTGAGAGAAGAGGAACTTCAAACTCTTATGGTCTGAATAGACCGTGAACTTTTCTTCATAAAGATAATGACGCCAAATTTTCAAGGCGAAAATGACAGCTGCTAATTCCAAATCATGCACATGATAATTTTTCTCGTGACGCTTCAATTGTCTAGAAGAATAACAGATTACTTTTCCATTTTACGTGAGGACACACCCTAGGCCAATGCCAGATGCATCCATATATACTTCGAATCCAGCACCATCCATCGGCAGTGTTAGAATAGGAGCTATAGTAAGATGATTTTTAAGAGTTTGGAAACTCTTTTCACATTCCTCTGACCAGACAAAAGGATTTTCTTTTCTCGTGAGTCTAGTTAAAGGAACTGCAATATTTGAGAAATCCTTAATGAATCTTCTATAATAACTAGCTAGACCCAGAAAACTTCGTACTTCCGATATGGTTGTTAGCCGACTCCAATTCTTTACATCTTCTACCTTAGAAGGATTCATAGCAATACCTTCTTTTGAAATAATGTGGCCTAGGAATGAAACTTCCTTGAGCCAGAATTCACATTTATTGAGTTTGGCATAACGTTTGTGTTATCTAAGTGTTTGTAAGGCTATTTTCAAATGTTGTTCATGCTCCTCTTTTGTCTTGGAATATATTAAGATATCATCAATGAAGACGACGATGAATTGGTCCAGATATGACTGGAAGACACTATTCATAAGCTGCATAAATGCTGCTGGAGCATTAGTTAACCCAAATGGCATTACCACAAATTCATAGTGGCCATAACGACTTCGAAAAGCCGATTTATAAATGTCTTCTTCTTTAATTCTAAGTTGATGATAACCAGATCTGAGGTCAATCTTAGAAAAAATACTCTGCTCCCGAAAGCTGATCGAAGAGCTCATCAATACGCGGCAACGGATACTTATTTTTGATTGTAAGCTGATTCAGTCGCCGATAATCGATGCATAGCCTGAGCGAACCATCCTTCTTCTTGACAAATAGAACAGGTGCACCCCAAGGGGATGTGTTGGGTCTAATGAAACCCTTGTCTAGAAGTTCCTGCAACTGCTTCTTTAGTTCTTTAAGTTCCGCGGGAGACATCCTGTAAGGGGCTATAGAAACAGGTGCCACACCTGGAATGATTTCAATGGTAAAGTTTACTTCCCTCTCGGGCGGTAAACTAGGTAGTTCATATGGGAACACGTCTGGGAATTCATTTGCAATAGGAATGTCTGCTATGACAATTTCCTTAGATTCGGTAATAATGACTGAAGCAAGAAAAGCTTCACATCCTTGCGAGATAAGCTTGCAAGCGTGAAGAGAAGATATAATGGTAGGATGCTTCTTGTATTTGATGCCAGGAAAAGAAAATCTTGGAAGACCGGGCTTTCGAAAAGATATAATCCTATTTCGGCAGTTGATATAAGCATCATGGTCTACAAGCTAATCTACCCCTAAAATGGCATCATAGCCTTTCATATCAAGGCATACTAAGTTTGCGAGGAGATTGTGTCCTTCTACCACTACCTCGCAATTGTTGATATTTATTTGCCTATCTTTTCATCTTTACTCTTGAGGCTTACTAAGTAACATGGCAAGATGACAAACAAGCAATCAAAGATCTGCTCAAACCTATGAACATGTGAACATGAACCTAGGCAATCATAGCTAGCTCTAGCATGGGCATGCTATCTCAATCAAATTACGCTAAGGAAAAGGAAAAACACACGCCGGGGCGTGGAGCAAGGAGTAAATAAAAACACACCACTAGGGGTGGAACAAGCAAGGAAATAAAGATGTGATGAAGAAAATAGCTATTGCCTAGTACTAAGGAAAGATGTGATCGCCACCAAAGTAAACCCAAGTCAAAGACTCGAATATACCTTGGAAATAGGAGGATGAAACACCCGCCCACGGAGAGAAAACCAAGGAAAGCCTGCAGATCAGCTTGGAAGTAACGGCCAGAACCCTGTGCGTTGCTTTGAAGTAACGGTCGCACCCTAGACCGCCAGAAGAGAGTGACGCGCCTGCACCAGACCGTCAGATAATCTGCAGTAGTAAAGCTTGAATTCTTTTAACTCCAACTCTTCCAGCCGGCCAGAAGACTTGGGCCTCGTGCTAATGAACCTGTAAACCTGCCAAAGAAGTAAAAAGACAAGACAAGACAACCTCAATCAGCCCTCTTCGCAAGCATAGCATCAATTCTTAAAGAATTTAAGAACATCAAAAGGAGAGGGAATTACCGGGGAGTTTTGGTTTTTTTTAACCCCTCTGGGCGTTTTTAAAAGTTGGGGGATGTTTGTATGCTTAGAGAACAGTGAAAAACATGGAGGAGGAGGAGGGACAATGCTTTGTTTGGAGAAAAAAACCAAGGAAGAACTCAAGCATGCAAAGATGAACTTGAAAGACCAAAACAAAAGTACTCCCTTGACTGTGAGATAGATGGACGTGAAAACAGCTCCTCCTGGATGAAGATGGCTCCTGAGTTCGGCAGCACTTCGTCGTGAATTTAAATCTCCTCTTCTTGGCCATGAATTCAAGGGTTCTATTTATAGACCCTCAAAACTCGTAGGTCGAGTAGAGGATAATTCAGCAGGATAAAGAGATAACTCTTAGCAAATCCTTGAGGATAATATCACCAAGAGTCCAAAGAAACAAACGGGAAGTCTTGAGGATCGGATTAGAAAGAGATAAGGTCAATCCAAGTTCTTATCTCAAACACGGAGTAGCAGAGAAAAAGGCCTGAACTGCCAGGACTCCCGGAAAGAAGTAACGGCTGCACGATAGACCGCCACTTGAAAGTAACGCATCAAGGAACATCCGTTACTCTCAACCTTATCCCAAAGATAAGATCAACGGAAGGAAGATCTAATAAGCTGGACTCTTCAAGGAAGTGACGGCCAAGGCCTAGGGCGTCATAAGGAAATAACGGCTGTACGATAGACCGTTATTATCAACGTGAAATCAACAGGATAAGCACTGAACACGTGGCCTTAAGCCTTAGGGCTCTTCAAAGAGTAACGGTCCAGGACATATCCGTCAGAGGGAAGCGACGCACCTGACTGGGACCGTTATTAACATTGGAGATTTCAAAGAAGAAGAGAAGGGCTTGCTAAGCTTCATCCAACGAAAATGCCACCGGGAGCCAATTCTTCATCCAGGAAAAGACCCAAGAAACAGGCTTCAACTGATCAGAGACTCGATGAAAAGCGAACAACTCGGAGCATCATATTGAATGAAATAAGGAGATGACCCGACTTATGGGTATAAAACGGGTGTCAACAGATGCCCCTCCTTAACGTCCTCTTTGCAGGGGAGCGAGCGGAGGTGAAGCGGAAGTAAAATGGAACATGGAGGTGAAACGGAGATGAAGCGGAGTGTACCAAAAAGAGGGCGTTAAGGTAAACGACACCCGTTCTTTACCAACAAGCGACAAGAATTTTCTGGAAAACTTCAAATTGATCACAAGGAAATAGGCAACCAAAGGACGCAAGTCTGGAGGAATTAATTAACTAAGGAAAGGAAACACGGCTAGCCGCCGGAGGCAACGGAAAGGAAAGAGACTAAACTCCAGACAGGAATCTTCAGCGAACCAGATCAAGCGAGCAAATCGAAGAAAACCTTCTAATTCAGAGTGGAATGATTCTCCTTATTCGGGATTAAGAACACAGCTGTTCACCATCACTGAGATATCTTGAACAGATGAAGCTTCATGAATACTCAAAAATGCGAATGATGCATGCTGGGCTAAAGAAAAAAGAAATCTTCAAAGCAAATGCAAAGAAAGATAAAATATCAAATACTCGAGAATAATATTGCTAGATTGGAGAAATCAGAGTCAGGACACTATCTGCAACCACAGCGTGCAAGACAGAACCATCGTCCCCAAATTTTCCAATCTAACGGCCTATCCAATGATTAAACATGTGAACTTAGATCATCATCATTTTTGTTTAAGGGGAACATCAGATCCTAGGACACATGAATGACCAGCCGGTTCTCGAGGTAATATATCATAAATAACATATAGTAATGCATTAAGGGAATGAGGGAATGATATACAATACCTGACTTACCTGCCTGCCAGAAGGCCAAGTGTGATTTTTGCTCATAACCCTTTCATGAAAGATAGGTTAGCCAGACAATAATCAATCAAATAAGAATTAGGCATAACCATTGTACATGCAAGAGGCATAGATAAGGAACATCATGATAGACAATAGGGTCGTTTAAGCATCAATTAGACCTTTCAATTCATCAGGAAACTTGCAAGCATATAACGGTCCGATGTAGGGGCGTCACAGAAAAGCAACGGACCACCATTGATCCGTCATAATCACGGCGGTTCACATTCTTCGATAAAGCAGTTCAACACATGTGACGGCTTTAAACCGGAGCGTTAGGATGATGTGACGGCCGGTCGATAGACCGTCACATTTCCTGAGATTTCAAAAAAACAACCGAACGGTCACGGCCCGTTCATTCCATTCAAACAATCATTCAATCAAAAAAAAAAAACCCAAACCGAGGAAAGCTCCGGCGATTTCACCCTCACGACCACCATGGCCGGCGACGAGGCACCCCAGCCGCCCCCAAAGAAGAGAGAGAGAGGGAAAAGAATGGCCATACGGCGGCTCCACCGCCGGATTGAACGGGAAGCGATCCCACCGGTGAAAGAAGAACAGCCGGCGAGAAGAAGTCCAAGGGAGGAAGAGGAAGCTCCCACGGCCACGGGGGACGAAGGG
This sequence comes from Amorphophallus konjac, assembly GCA_022559845.1. Classification (NCBI taxonomy): domain Eukaryota; kingdom Viridiplantae; phylum Streptophyta; class Magnoliopsida; order Alismatales; family Araceae; genus Amorphophallus; species Amorphophallus konjac. The sequence continues at coordinate 248,234,174 of CM040119.1, forward strand.
GAAGCTCCGTTGGGTGCAGAGGAGCCCAAGGAACCAAAGAAGAAGAAGAAGAGAGCCATGGACCACGAGGTAGGCCCCCCGCCCTAATTTTCTAATTTTTATTATTATTGTGTTTATTTATGGATGCATGTGGGGGATAAGGGTAGAAATGGGTCTACGAATCCATTAGGAACAATTGTAGGCCATTTGGCCAACATGGGAAGCCATGAGAATGCAGGGGGAAAAACCCCAACTAGCAGACGAAGTGACGGTCCTGCCAGCGACCGTCACTCCCCTGACGCTCCACCCTGAGTGCGTCAGAGACAAGCGACGCCCCAACCCAGGGCCGTTACTTCTGCCAGGGAATTAAACTATTTTTAGGGTTTTCAATTTTCAAATTTTTGTTTGGGTTTTCAATTATGAATGTTTATGCCATGATTATATGATGCAAATGGACTAACTAATGATCTAACATGCAATGCAGGGAAAGAGGAGATCACGGATCTCCTGGCTTCAGATCCGGGCGGTGTACCAGGCACTGCCCGACTACCAGAGAGAGAGGCTCGCCGGGATGGGATTCGCCGAGGTGCTCAGCATCGAGGTGATCCGGATGGATACGCCGCTGCTATACGCACTGCACGAGAGATGGGACCCGATCAGCCGAGCTTTCATCTTCCCATGGGGCCACATGATCCCCACATTGGAAGACATAGCGAGGATTACAGGATTGAGAGTCCACGGCTCCGCAGTGACCGGATGGACGTACGGGGACTACCGGGAGATAGCACAGCAGCTGCTCGGGCTAGATCTGATTAGGCCGGGTCAGTCCTCTTCCCAGCTCGCGAGATCGGTACTGCAGGAGAGTTTGGGGCTGAGAGGAGCGGCAATCACCGTGGGAGAGCTGCCTGAGGAGCATCTGGGCAGAGTGGTCGACCAGGTGCGCCCTCGCGTGGCGGCAGAGGCGGGACCAGAGGGAGATAGAGTGCTCAGACGCTTCCTGATGCTACTGTTCGGGAAGCTCCTGTTCGCGACTCGGGCAGACGTCATCAGCTGCAGACTGCTGCCGTTGATAGAGGATTTGAGCAGAGTGAGGAAGTACGCATGGGGGGCAGCAGTACTCGCATTTTTGTTCGACTCCCTGAGCACCACGGATCGCCAGACCATGCTGGGCGGCTTCTCGCCTTTCCTACAGGTAAATGCACTTTAAATGCTTTCTATTATGCCATGATTATGATTATGCTGTGATTTATGCAAATGCTAATGATTCGGGTTAAATGATTTATGCAAATGACTTGACTTCTAAATGCAGGTCTGGAGCTATATGTACCTCCCAGGCATTGGGAGAGGCGCGCTACTCCATCCCGGCCTCATACCAATCGCGAGGCGATGGTCGGTGGCGAGGGACACGGGATCGATCCTCCGATTGACCCGGACGATCCAGGACGACCTGGACTCCTACCCACACACATCGGTAAGCCCGAGACTCAAAGATGACTTCTATGTGCTTCTATATGCTGACAAATGCTGACAAATGCTGACGAATGAATGAAAAATACTTTCAGGTGAGATGGACCCCGTACCGCAGCGAAGGCTACACAGGACAGCCGTGGGTGGAGGCGTCCTTATCGTACCGGGGGCGAGACATATGGTTGCATTGCATCTATATCATCGAGCCTCTGCACTACAGGCTGATCCTGCGGACTCGGGGACTACACCAGCCCGAGGTGACCTTTCCGCATCGCAACGATGACCGCCCAGGCAAGTCGGCGAGGGGCATCAGTGGAAGTGTGGATTGGCGCGCCCGGAAGGCGAAGTACGTCCTCGACTGGAGGCAGCGAGGCAGGGCCGTGAAGGAGCGGGACGAGAGCGACGAGGCCTACCTGAAGGCCTTTGCTCGACACTACGGCGACCGGGTATACCGAGGTACCCGACGACCGGTATGCAAAACCTAAAAAAAACCTTTCTATATGAACCTGCAAGATGATGGATGCTGACTTATGCTTTCTAAATGCAGCTAGATCCTGAAGGACGGATAGCCGAGCTAGAAGGGCTACTCCACTCCACCATCCAACAGCGGGATGGGTATCGGTCTGCCCTGGAGCTCTTGGTGAGACTAAAAACTTAAATGCTTATGATTTATGAAACATGATGTTCAATGATGCAAACGTAAATGTCAACTAACTTATGACTTCTAAATGCAGCGGGCTGAGGGAGCCCAACGCGCTGGACCGGATGCCCCATCGTCTTCCTCGCAGCCTGCGGGAGGCAGGGCTGAGCAGGAGGCTGACTTTGCTCGGGCGGTCGCCCGGGCCGAGGAGGCGGAGGCCACCCTCGCGGAGCGGGTAAGAGACTAAAAAAACTTATGATTATGCCTAATTAAATGCTTTATGACTAATGACGTGAAATGCAATCTATAGGCGAGGGATCTAGCAGCAGCAGTAGCCGAGGTAGAGAGAAGCAGGGCCGAGACTGATCGAGCCCGAGCGGAGACGGAGCTGGTACGGGCAGAGATGGCCCGGCAGAGAGCGGAGACCCTGCGACGCCCAGATGATCCAGAGATGGAACAACTCCGGAAGGAGTTAGCGCAGGCGCGAGCTGAGGTGGAGGAGCTTCGGATCGGGACGGCCGCCTTGGATCGCTACCGGACCGAGGCACGGGAGACGCGGCGTCAGATCTTCACACTGAAGATCGAGCTGCGGACATTGGAGCGGACGGTGCGGATGATTGGCCGGGGACCGGAGCGGTGCACCTCCCAGAGTGGGATACATAGGAGCACTGCCCCTAGCGGCTCAGTAGGGGACTTCCTCGTCAGCTCCTCCGCCCAGCGGAGGAATGAGAGGGCAGAGAGAGGACAGCAGGAGGAGAGTGCTTCCATAGCACCGCCACCAGCGAGGAGACCTGAGGAGGGGGAGGATGATGGTGGCCCGGCTGATAGACCGGCCGAATGATGCCTTTTCTTATGTTTTCTTTATTATTTGTATAGAACCTTTGGTTAAAAATGGAATGAGATCCCTCTTTTAGTTTTCTGTTTTGTTTTTAGTTTTATGCGAGCGTGAATGAATGGATGAAATGTGAATGAATGAATGAGATGCATGCAGGAAGAAACGAGGTGTACAATGTGAAAGACCGCCAGGTCTAAGCAAGGGCAGAAGGAATAACCTGAACTCAGCAGCAGAGAAAGTGACGGTCTAAGATCTGACCGTCATAATCAAACGACGCACAGGTGAGAGACCGTTAATCATCAGAGGCCCATTCTGGCAGTGGGGCATCAGGATAAACGACGGCCAACTGAGGGTGCGTCAAAGACAAATAACGGCCAGGGGTCAGACCGTTGATCATGGCAGAACGATAGTTGGTCAGGGCAACTAGCAGGAAATGCGACGGCCTGAAGGAGGCGCGTCAGAGGAAAGAGACGGTCATAAGCAAGACCGTCAGGAAGTGTTTTAGCCCAAAAGAGAAAGAACTGAGTGGCTGGGAATGCGACGGCTCAGGGCTAGAGCGTTACAGAAAGCGACGGTAGACCCATAGACCGTTACTCTCCACAGAACATGATTCGGGGAATTGAAACCCCCAGAAAATGCGACGGTCGAGTGCTGGCGCGTCGGAGTGAAGTGACGGTCGCACGATGGACCGTTAGAATCTGGGTCGCAATCCGAATCGGATTGAGCCGAGATAACTAAAACCCGAGGTTTAGCCACTTAAACCATCGCTAGAACTTATCCTAATTGAAGATAAAGCCTTCTAGCCCGAGTCTTATCCTTCCAAAGTTAAATATAAGTCTTAGCAACTTAAAACCTTAATCAAAATCGCAGCTTTGCTAAAACCTCTGTTCTAGGGTTTGAAGAGCTCCTCCAAAGAGCAGAAAACATGATGAAGAGGAGCTTCGAGGTGATGGCTATGGAGGAGAAAGTTTACACCGGCCCTAAAGCTGCCAGGAGGGAACATAGAGAGCTTCAACGGCTAACCTCAATTCCCAAGCACTTAAGCTCTAACGTCCAAAGAGTGGTAAGTACTTATAACTTCATCCAAAGTTCAGAATTTTGCTGCACTTATTCTTTTCATGACTTCCTTCTTTCTTTTCTCAAGCCCCTTCCCGGTCCAAGGTGCTATTCCAATCTGAAGTGGGTGGCTCCCATGGTAAAGGCACTTCCTATAGAGGTCACCTCCATCCTTAAAGCATGGCACCTTCAACCTCTCTTGGTTTTAGGCAAGAATTTCCAGAAATTGTCCTTAGATTGGCCAAGCCTTTCAGCTCTTGTGGAACTATGGCATCCACAAACTCACACCTTCATCTTCCCTTCCTTTGAAGCAACCGTCCTATTGGAGGAAGTAGAAACCTACTTAGCCCTTCCTAAGACTAAGGTGGGGGATGAAGACCGGGTTTGCTATACAATAGAGCCTATCGACCCGTCCTCGATCTTGAGTGATTTCATTCATAACCCGAAGGACGTGAGGACCATGATCAGCCCACACCACGTTCACTTGATACCCTTGGCCCACTGGATAGTGTCTCATTGTAAAAACAAGTGGGAGAGACATGAAGCCATAGCCAAGGCGGTAGCGGTTTGCTTGTGTGGAGTCTTTCTTTTTACCACTACCGACCACCTCTTAGATATCCAAAACCTTGGAGTTATTAGCGGGCTGTGGCGAGGTATGTCCATCTCTCAAGCGGTCCTCTCATACCTCTATGAAGGACTAAGCTCGGCTTGCCTAGGAGGGCTTTTGTTCGGCTCTATGATACTCCTCGAGTGCTGGATAGGAGTGAGAGTCAAATTCCTTCCTAAGGAAGACATAACTTCTGCAAGCCGAATCTTCGGGAGCCACCCTCTCTTCTTTATCGGAGGGGCATTTGGATACTCTTCTCAGGTTGAATGCAAGACCGCGGATAAGAAAACTCGGGATGAATGGCGCCTCTTCTTCAACACTCTTCCAATGGACAAATTCATCATGCGACCAAGAGTCCTCCGAAGTGCTCTTCTCAAAATACCGCGGCGCCAAGGCCTCGACCTCCAGCTAGTAGGGAACACTACCATGGCGATCTACAACCCGCACCGATGCCATCTTCAGATCGGATTACCTCGAATCGGCGCTTCTGCACTATCACACTACCCTCCCCTTCTACCTAGGAAGATGGGGACCGAGGAAGATGAAAGAGCGATCCGGAACGCGCTGACCATGTGGGAGATCAGCAAGGTGCACCCGTGGCAAGCAGAAGTTGAAGAGAATGACGAAACACGCCGAGATTATGTGAAAGAGTTGAGAAGAATCCGCCCTCTTGCGGATAAGAAGTTGAATGTATCTTGATTTTCCTCTTTTTGTTGTATTCATGAGGACTATTATGTAATTGACAATCAAAGTTGAATTTATCAAGAATTATATTTCATTAGTCTTTGCTTGAATGAGATGAGATTGCCATAGTTGAAAGATCTTGAGTTCCGTAGTTTAAAAGGCTAGACTGATGTGAGTAGACAGGGCTTCTGGAGGATATAACGGATGTGCACTGGGCCGTTACATGGAAATGACGGTCCTGCGATAGGCCGTCAGAATGGGAGTAATCAAGAGCCCAGTTTCTGAAGGATATGACGGATGGGTCTTGAGCCGTTATTTTCAAGTAACGGTGGGTCTCAGACCGTTATAGTGATGGTTCAATCAAAAAGGAAAGGGGCCCACGCCTGAAGGGAAATAACGGTCAAGGTTGGGCCCGTTACATTACTGTAACGGTCTGATGCTGGCGCGTTACACACTCTGAACCTGCATAGTTGTGAGCTTTTGCTTTTGGGCTTGTTCCTGTGTTCTGTACACACTCAATCATGAAACAAGTTAGATCTGTTCTTAGACTCAACCCCTTGCCTTGAAGCAAGTTAGATAATGACCGATTCTTGATATTTGGTCAAGGGGTGGGGCCTTATTAAATAGGCGAAAACATAATGAAAATGCGATGCATGCTATGCACATGATGGTATTTTTTTTTGGGAGTTTTGGAAAATATTTACTGTTTTTGGATTTTGAAAATATTTGTTGTTTTTGGATTTTGAAAATATTTGTTGTTTTTGGATTTTGAAAATATTTGTTGTTTTTGGATTTTGAAAAACCAGTGCCTCTCTAGCAACACGAGACCTCCCTTGTTTTAGCTTGAGTCTCGAGACCGGCGTGCAATAGTGTGACAACCCCTGGCTGAGACCTAATCATTGCGACGGTGTTTTTACCAAAGCCATACCTAGGGTACTCATCTCAGTCCTAAAAGGAAAAAGATCATGGAGGTAAGCTTAGGCCAGATATGGGAGTTTTTAGAACTTGATTCCCTCACCGTACCACCCTATTAGAGATTTGGTCTGTTGTGCCGGGGCTTTCATGTCCATCATCGAACCTTTGTCCACTTAGGCGTGCATGCGACCGGGCTCATAACGTCCCGCGGGGAACTGTACTGCCACTCTTGTCATGCCTAATTTTCCTTTTCTTTTGGAGCTTTTTGAGATTTCATGCGCCGACTTGGAGATGATGCTTTTGATTCATGTTGTAGAGAGCACTCCTTTTCTTTTCTTTTCTTTCCTTTCTTGTGGCGTCAGGTCATAACGGACTTGCCCCTATTTGAGACCTCTTCTCGTTATCGAGTTTGGATTGGTTGTCTCCTCCTTATTTACTCCTTGCCCCTGGATGCAGCCGAAGAATGAAACGGACAGGGATTTTGACTTTCCCCCAAAGCATGGCCAAGGAAAAACGGTGTCTTTTTAGATAAGGAACCCGACCAGGGATGTCATGTAGTGTGTGTTTGCCTTACTCAAGACTCTCTTTTGAAGATAGGGAGGCAGTTCTTATTGCCAGAAAAGCACGTGGTTTAGATTTTTAAGGAAAGAAACGCTTAAGATACAACCCATTCCACGGGTGAGAGAGCTCCTCACCTTCCGCGTTTACTAAACGATAAGCATTCCCTGGATAAGCTTCTTTTATTACGAACGGCCCTTCCCAGTTAGGTTGCAACTTGGACCTAGGACCTGCAGACCGAATGAATTTGTGTTTCAAAACAATTTCACCCTTACAAAATTTTCGTTCAATTACCTTCTTTTGAAAATAGCGCGAAACCCTCTTTTGATAAACAGAAACGTGATCGGCCGCGTTCATCCTCTTCTCATCTAAGAGTTCTAGCTGGACTAGCAACGCCTCTCGACGTTCATCGAGATTAAGTTCCTTATCGAGCTGCACTCTAAGAGAAGGGATTAAGATCTCATATGGGAGCACCGCCTCCATCCCATAAGTTAAAGAGTAGGGAGTTTGTCCCGTAGGGGTACGGACAGAGGTGCGGTAAGCCCACAGAGCTTCCACCAATCTTTCAGGCCAATCAGAAAATTTGTGTGCTTCACATGTTTTCTTAATGATTTTAAGCAGGGTTTTATTAGTGGCCTCGGCTTGACCGTTGCCTTGAGGGTAATATGGAGATGAATGATGTAGTGCAATATTGAATTTCTTACATAGGTCCTTAAGCTCTTGGGAGATGAACTGGGGTCTGTTGTCGGTGATGATGCTACTTGGCACTCTGAACCGCGAGATGATATTCTTCATGATAAAGCGGCACACCGTTGTAGCTTTGATCTCTGCGTACGCCTCGGCTTCGGCCCATTTGGTGAAGTACTCAGTAGCGGTGAGGATGAAAGATTTCTGCTTGATCTGAGAATTAGGATCACCGAGCGGGCCGACGACGTCGAAAGCCCACATGGAGAATGGCCAAGGAGCAGTCATAGGATGGAGGGACGAAGCTGGAGAATGAATTTTATCAGCATGGAGTTGGCATTTAATGAGGGACATAGAGGGAGCAATCTTCCTCTAGAGTGGGCCAATAGTAGCCCTGCCTAAGGATCTTCTTTGCTAGAGCCTGGCCATTGACATGACCTCCACACTCACTAGAATGGGCTACCTCAGCCACTTTCCAAGCTTCTACATCATCCAAGCATCTCATGAGCATTCCATTAGTAGCGCGCCTATACAGTTCTCCTGCAATGATAGTGTACCTTGCGGCGGCTCTTCTTATTGCTTTACGCTACTCGGCCCTTGCCCCTTCTGGGAACGACCCTTCTTTGCAAAATAATTCGATTTCATGATACCAAGGCAATTCTTCTTCGTCCAGAATCTCCTCTAGTTCTGTTAATGAAACTTCCTTGAGATCCTCCTTCTCAACTCTCACCTCTACAGATTTCCTGAGGTTGATGAACCAAGGATCTTGAATGGAGGGTGCGTCCAATCTCTGGACGACGATGGTCTTAGTACTACGACTGAGAGGGAAGGATAAGGAGGAAGCAAGGGATGCCAAAGCATCAGCTAGAATGTTCAAAGAACGGGGAGTATAGATATAGATGAGCTTACGGAATCGCTTAGCAAGGAGCGTGACCAAATCTTGATAAGGTTTGAGCTTAGGGTCACGAGTACGGTAAGTTGACAGAACTTGCCGTAGGACGAGCTGAGAGTCTCCTATAATGTTTAAATAGCGCGCGCCTAGGAGATAGGCGTGCTTCAAGCCGGCCAGGAGAGCCTCATACTCAGCGATGTTGTTGGTAGCAGGAAATCGAAGTTGATAAGCGAAGGGGATGGTTACTCCCTCTGGAGTAAGCAAGACAGCCCCGATCCCTTGGCCTTGGGAGTTGAGTGCACCGTCGAAGTGCAGAGACCAGAAGGGATGATTAGAAAGGACAGAGAGATGCTCATCAGGGAAATCATCCTGAATGGAATCGGTATGAGGAATGGGAAGATGTGCAAGATGTTAAGCAATGGCATATCCCTTGACTGCCTTCTGAACAACAAAGGTGATGTCAAACTGAGAGAGGAAGCTCTGCCAGCGAGCTAACCTACTAGAAAGGACGGGCTTTTCTAGGAGATAACGGATCGGGTCCATTCTAGAGATCAACCTAACTGGGTGGGCGAGAAAGTAATGTTTAAGCTTCTGAGCTACCCACACTAATGCGGCACAAGTCTTCTCCATAGCGGTGTACTTGGATTCAGCTGGATTAAACAACCGAGAGAGGTAGTACGCGGCCCGCTCTTTCCCTTCATCATCCACTTGTGCTAAGACCGCCCCTAGAGAGTCCTCAATAACCGAGATATATAGGATTAGGGGTTTCCCAGGGACAGAAGGTTGCAAAACCGGGGGATTGGACAGGTACTCTTTGAGGTCCTCATAGGCCTTTTGACAATCTTGATTCCATTCGAACTTGACCCCCGCCTTAAGCAATTCATAGAACGGGCGGCACCTTTGAGAATGTTGAGATATGAATCTTCTAATGAATTGCAGCCGACCAATCAGTCCTCGAAGTTCCGTAATGTTCTTCGGCGGAGGCATGTCCATGACGGCCTGTGCTTTATTAGGATCAATCTGGATCCCCCGTTTGCTTACTATGAACCCTCGCAACTTCCCTGAAGAGACTCTGAATACGCACTTCTTCGGATTCATCTTAAGCTTATACTCCCTGGCTCTCTGCAGCACCTTAGCCAGAATAGAGGGGTGTTCCTCTTTTGTTCTTGACTTCACCAAGATGTCATCCACGTAAGCCTCCATGTATATGTGCATCATATCGTGGAAGATGGCCATCATCGCCCTTTGATAGGTGGCACCTGCGTTCTTCAACCCAAATGGCATAACCACATAACAATATGTGCCCCAGGGCGTGGTGAAGGAAGTTTTCTCTTGATCTTCCGGAGCGAGACGGATTTGATTGTAGCCCAAGTACCCATCCATAAACGACAGAGCTTCGTACCCGGTAGTGTTATCTACTAAGATGTCTATATGAGGTAGCGGGAAATCATCTTTGGGACAAGCCTTGTTTAGGTCCCTGAAATCAATGCATATGCGCACTTTTCCATCCTTCTTGAGAACAGGGACTATGTTCGCCACCCACTGGGGATATAAGACTACTCTGACGAACTTGGCCTTGTATAGCTTATCGACTTCTTCTTTGATTTTTAAGGCCATGTGGGGGTGAAATCTTCTTGACCTTTGTTTAACAGGTGTTGCCCCTGGTTTGAGCACGAGTCGATGTTCCACTAAGGAGGGGTCAAGACCTGGCATGTCCTCATAAGACCAGGCGAAAGAATCGCTATACTCCCTTAGAACCTTAATTAGATCCTCTTCTACCTGTGAAGGGAGATCAGCTGAAATAATGATAGGCCTTGGGTCTTCTTCTGTTCCCAAGTTGATTTCCTTTATAGGTTCATCCACTGCCGTCGACGGCTGGTCGAATCACTTTAATCCTTGTGCATATAAATCGGCAGTGTCATCTACGTTGCTGTCTTCATCTATTGGATCCTTCTCATCCAGAACCTCATAGACACCTAATCCGTCGTCGCTCCATTCCCCTTCTATTTCCTCTTCATTTTCAATCATAATTGCCGTGGCAACAAATTCCGGACACTTTAAAAGAGCATGACATCGCTGAGCTAAATCTTGCAAGAACCTATCAGGAACAGATCGGGAAGGATGCGCAAGCGAGCGCGGCTCGGAATGGGAAGGGTTGGATGACCTAGAACAAGACCCTACTTCTCTAGACCTAACTGACTCTACTTCCTTAGACTTACTAGACCCTAACCCTAACCTAGGAGAGAGAAGGCTTAGTGGAAGGGAAGGAGCAGGGGACTCGTGCCCCTGGGAGGAGGATGGAGACAGGACAGCGTAATCTTCCACTGAAATCTCCGTTTTAAATTTGACGTTTTTTTTTTAGATCAGCAGAGACTACAAAGCAAGCTGGAGGAGGTGGGAGCTGCGTAGGGAACAGCTCGGAAAAGATGCGATTGGAGAAAGGATCAGAAGAAGACAACCACATCTCGTGGAGCTGAGCATTGGGGGAGAGAGGAGTGAGTAGAGTGGATAGGTCAATACGCGGGCATTTCCCGCGAGCACAAGGGATGAATCGAATCTCTGGTGGATCAATGATGGATGGATTTATCATGACAGGAGGAAGGCGGGGTATGGACTCCCTTTGTTGCAAGATGGATTGGAAGCGTGAGGGAGACCAAGAGAAAACAACCGGAGAGCTCCCTCCTTCCTGTAATTTAACCGTGGGCTGCTTCTTCAGCCTCCACTGTACGAGCCGAATCTCTTGCTGCTTCTGGCGTTCTTCTTCATGAAAGATCCTTTGCAAGGCCTGATTGTAGTCGAGCATGTCATCATCTGACCTTCCTGGCAGGGAAGGTGGACTGGCAATCAGACAAACTATATCCCTTATTGGCTGAACCGGCCTTGGAGCTGATGTGCTGGGCTGGAGAGGCCCTCTGACAAAGTGCTGACGATAATCCCAAGTAAGTGGCCCAGAATCACCCATCATAGATAATGCTATTTCCTTATAACCGAGGCCTCTTCTACCCATTTTCTTTCCCTTAGGTATGGGCTTAGTCATTCCTTACAGTTGCGCCCCGAGGCCTCTCCCCGGTTGATAGCCTAGTTTCAATATAATATTCCACCCCTTTGAATCTCGGATCTGCGGCTTCACTTTGACATTGATTGGAGTAGTGATGGGCTTGGGAGATGTGTAAGCCCAAGGAAAGTTCAGATCAAGCACTGACAGAACGGGTCGGCTGCTCGGCCAGAGTGTGGGAAGAACTTGATCTGAGAGGGCCTTGACTTTCTGCACCGTGGCCAAGCTTTTAACTTTGACGACCCTCCCTTGAAAGGGAAATTTGACGCACTGATGTGCGGTGGAGGGTACGGCGCCGAGCGTGTCAATCCAGGGACGACCCAAGATAGCCTTGAACATAGGGTCGATGTCGAGAACATAAAATTCCACGACCATAGTGAGGGGACCGAGCTCCGCCTGAATGGTGATCACCCCGTGACATGCTCGCCTTGAGTTCTCATATGCTACTATAGTAGTGGGGGTAGGCTGTAGTAACTCTTCAGATATGTTGTACGCTCGGAGGGTACTAAGTGGGCAAACATTAATTGAGGCCCCGGTGTCAACCAATGCTACTTCAATGTCGACTTTGTTCAGGGTAATTGTTATGCAGAGCGGCTTTTGCCGAGCCCCTAGAGGTGCAAGCTCGGTTTCTGAGAATGTAATTGCCGGCCCTTTGGAAATAGTTGCCAACGCCGTTGGTAAACTGTCGACTGCCATGTCTTCGCTAACCATTACCTTCTGCAAGAAGTCCCTCAGTGCATCCTGATGAAGGGTAGACCTTTTGATTAACTCCAGCACGGATATCTTAGCGGGTACTCGATCCAGATGATGTAACAAGTCATATTGAGTACCCGGTAGTGGTTCAGCTTCCTCTTGCTCGGCCATCGGCTGAGAGGACTGGGGATTAGAAGTAGTAACGTAATTCCGATGGAACATCTTCCCGCTCCTTAAGGCACAGTTTGCCGCAGCATCTGAAGATAGTATGATGGGCGCCGCAGGGTGGATGAGTGGGATAGGCTGTGCGGGGGAGGTGATTTGGTGGAGCGTGGGATTGGTGAGGTTAATGGAGGGTGAGTGGATGATAGGTGAGGGATTGGTGGAAGGCAAGGTGGTGATGAATGTCGATGCAGGTGGAGGGAAGGCTAGTGGGTGTTTGAGAACGGGTGAAGGATTAGGGGATGGTGTGATGATGGTGAGGGGAGTAAGTGTTGGAGGGTATGATGGGATGGAGAGCGGTAGAGGGCTTGCTGGAGCGGGTGTGGATGGTAGGATGAGCGGAGAAGGTGTTGGTTGCATAGAGAGGATGAAGGAAGGTTTACGGAGGTTGTGGTGGAAGGCCATTACTTGCGGTGCAGAGCAATCATCATCAAAAGACCACCCGGCATTGGGAGCCGGTGGTTGAACCATGTTAACTTGTGCTGGTGCCGGCGGCTGCTGCTGAGGAGCGGGTGGATGATTCGGCATCGGGTTCTGATGGATGCCTAGGTCTTGCACTTGCTGTGGTTGCTGTTGCTGTGGCGGCTGCTGCGGCTGCGGTGCTTGATGCTGCTGCACTTGCTGCCCCTGCGGCTGCCTCCTCTTCTCTTTAATCTTCACAATGGCCCTATGCATTTCGGCCCAGTCGATTCTCTGCCCTTCATGAAGGTCATACACCAGATCTCGGAACTGATAACATCCTTCTATGGTATGGCCTGGCTGCCTATGGAACATGCAATATTTGGTTTGATCAACCGCCGGGTTCCAAACAGGCCGTTCCGGAGGAAGTTGGATTGCATTTACTGACATAAGTGCCGAGAAAATATCTGTGAGTGTCTCAGGCAACGGAGGATACTGGGCTCTCCTGGGAGCCGGGCGCTTGTTGTTTGGATTGTTATTACTGTAGCCGCTGGGTGGAGGGATGTTATGGTATTGTGATGGTGGTGGCGGTTGTTGTGGTGAGGTGAAGGCGTTTTGTGGAATGGTGAAGGCGGGGGGAGTGTTTTGTGGAGTGGCCTGGAAGTTGTGCGGGGTGGAGTTTTGTGGATTGCGGGGGTTTTGATTGTAGCGGAAAGGTGCGGCTTGATATGGAAAAGCAACGGCTTGTACTTGCTCATTTGTTTGGACCCCCTCAGTAACCGGCCCTTGTGGTTTCTTATGGTACTTGGGCTTTTGGTTTTCGAAGAGAGAATGGATAGGGGAATCCTTGAATTGAGTCTGTATGAAGCGCGCCTGGCTGTAGAGTTGATGCATGTTGGCTATGTCATTCATTGCCAGGATGTTGCGGAAAGTCGGTGTGGCATTGGAGATCAGTAACTTGACCTTCTCTTCCTCTGGGATATGGCCAGGCACTCTGGCGGCCATCTGCCTCCACCTGTCTGCATAGGTGGCAAACTCTTCTTCCGGTTTCATTTTCTCTGCTACTAGGTCTGTAAATGAATATTCTGGTCCGACCCGGTCTTGAAATCGCTGAATGAATTTGTCCTTAACTACCTTGAAACTCTCGGCCTCTTCCAGTGGCAGAGAATAAAACCATTCCAGAGCAACTCCATCTAAGGATCGGCGGAACAAGTACGCCATGAGGCGATCGTCATACTGGAACTGCGCCGACTCATATAGAAAATCCCTCACATGGATAAAGGGATTGCTGTTCCCATCGTACTTGCGATAGTTAGGGAGCTCTGATTGCGGAGGGAACCGAATGTTTTGGAAGCTCGGAATAGGAATATCGGCCAAGGATTGTGGGCCAACCCTTTTCTAGAGGAAGTCAAGTTGTTGCTGCATGGCGGCCCACTTGTTAAGCAAGTCCTGCTCTTGGGAGGGAGCAGGGGTAGTGAAGGACGCCGATTGTTGAGGAGCGGATGGAATGACGGTGGCAGACGGGGGAGGCCCATAGGCATGAGTAGAAGGATAGGCAGTGGAAATAGGGGACCCGTAAGAAGGATATTGAGCCTAAGATATACCCGGATGGGAGTGAGTTTGGGCCACCCCTTGCTGAGGGTGTAAGAAATCAGAAGGGTTCATGAGAAGCTGTGAAGCCACCGAACCAGAATTATGATGATCCACCTGGACAAAAGAAGGGATAGGCGATTTCCCTTTATCAAAAGACTGATGGGCTGAATTGGAAGATTGGCCCATCTCCATGCTAGCGAAAGTGATGGTCCGAGGTTGGACCGGAGTGAGGTCAATCGGAGTGGGCTGAACGGACGGCCCAATAATGGAAGGATTAGATTGACCTTGAACAGCGGCGGAGGGAGAAGCGTTGGACCCTTGCATAGCTTGGTATAGGACTTGAAGTTGGGTCGGGTCCAATTGGGCCATCATGTGAAGGACAGAGCCCACGGAAGGGGTAGAAAGAGAGGGGGTACCTTGACTACCTCCCACAGATGTGGAGGATGGGAGAGGGGCAGTCCCTTCTCCGGAAGGAAAGGTAGCAACCCTAGGGGGGTTTTCAAGGAGCCCTTGAGGAAGAGAGTCCTCTTGGGAGCGCGGAGGATTGAAGGATGCCATGGTGGATTCGAAGAGGGGATTGGAATAACACGTGAAGGAGGGAGTGACTCGAGAAGATGATTCAAACGGACGAAAGCAACTCCACATGCAACGGACAACCTTGACAAAATGCAAAAACAAACAACACAAAACACACAATGAGCAATCAAACTTAGGTGATTCTAACAAGATGCAAGTGATAAAAGATGAAGACACTCAAGAATCAAGCAAGTGGTTTAGAATGATGCGATAATATTCTTATGATTTCTCCTTTGGAACCTTAGTGAATTGATTGATATGTGCTCTCAACAATAGGTTCCTAGTAGGAGATGGATATAGGACTTGGTTTGACTCTAAGTGTAACCACTCAATCACTTATGCAACCCTAGACACGGGGTGGGACAGGTACAACCAGCCTGGCGTCCGTGTGGGAATCCACGGCTCGCGGGGACTTATGGAGGTCCCTGCTGTGATTTCCTAGTCAGCCCCAAGGAATATGGAGACGAGAGGTCCTCACAACAAGGTAGGAAGATGCAATCTAATGTATGAAAGATGAATGACCCTATGTGCACCGGAGTGCATGCAAAGTCTAGCCTAACAATCTAGCAATCAATGGTGCACACCATGATAGGCAGATATGAGCAGAGCAAGAGGAGGGTCAAGTGTCCCCCAAGCAATAAATCACAGCACAAACTGCGGAAATAAATGCACCTCGGATGCGTACCTGCCAGGAGAGTAACGGTCGAAGGCCCCTGCGTCAGAGAGAAATAACGGTCGAAGGCCAGACCGCCGGATAATATATAACGCAGGGAGACGAGACCGTCAGATGAGCCAGGGAACAAAAAACTAACAGAAGTAACCGGAAAGTCCGTAAAGCTCACACAGCAGGATGAAAGCGGCGGTCTAATGCCCCTGCGTCAGAAGGCTGTGACGCGTGGACACGGGACCGTCAGAGGACTCAGAAAACCAGGATGATCAATGAAACGAAAGAAACAAAAGACGACTGAACAAGCAGATGATGGCAGGTTTAAACAAGAATCAAAAGCACGATTGGCACAAGCTGTCCCACCATGATCGCCAAAAAATTATCTGTTGATATTTATTTGCCTATCTTTTCATCTTTACTCTTGAGGCTTACTAAGTAACATGGCAAGATGACAAACAAGCAATCAAAGATCTGCTCAAACCTATGAACATGTGAACATGAACCTAGGCAATCATAGCTAGCTCTAGCATGGGCATGCTATCTCAATCAAATTATGCTAAGGAAAAGGAAAAACACACGCCGGGGCGTGGAGCAAGGAGTAAATAAAAACACACCACTAGGGGTGGAACAAGCAAGGAAATAAAGATGTGATGAAGAAAATAGCTATTGCCCAGTACTAAGGAAAGATGTGATCGCCACCAAAGTAAACCCAAGTCAAAGACTCAAATATACCTTGGAAATAGGAGGATGAAACACCCGCCCACGGGAGAGAAAACTAAGGAAAGCCTGCAGATCAGCTTGGAAGTAACGGCCAGAACCCTGTGCGTTGCTTTGAAGTAACGGTCGCACCCTAGACCGCCAGAAGAGAGTGACGCGCCTTCACCAGACCGTCAGATAATCTGCAGTAGTAAAGCTTGAATTCTTTTAACTCCAACTCTTCCAGCCAGCCAGAAGACTTGGGCCTCGTGCTAATGAACCTGTAAACCTGCCAAAGAAGTAAAAAGACAAGACAAGACAAGACAACCTCAATCAGCCCTCTTCGCAAGCATAGCATCAATTCTTAAACAATTTAAGAACATCAAAAGGAGAGGGAATTACCGGGGAGTTTTGGTTTTTTTAACCCCTCTGGGCGTTTTTAAAAGTTGGGGGATGTTTGTATGCTTAGAGAACAGTGAAAAACATGGAGGAGGAGGAGGGACAATGCTTTGTTTGGAGAAAAAAACCAAGGAAGAACTCAAGCATGCAAAGATGAACTTGAAAGGCCAAAACAAAAGTACTCCCTTGACTGTGAGATAGATGGACGTGAAAACAGCTCCTCCTGAATGAAGATGGCTCCTGAGTTTGGCAGCACTTCGTCGTGAATTTAAATCTCCTCTTCTTGGCCATGAATTCAAGGGTTCTATTTATAGACCCTCAAAACTCGTAGGTCGAGTAGAGGATAATTCAGCAGGATAAAGAGATAACTCTTAGCAAATCCTTGAGGATAATATCACCAAGAGTCCAAAGAAACAAACGGGAAGTCCTGAGGATCGGATTAGAAAGAGATAAGGTCAATCCAAGTTCTTATCTCAAACACGGAGTAGCAGAGAAAAAGGCCTGAACTGCCAGGACTCCCAGAAAGAAGTAACGGCTGCACGATAGACCGCCACTTGAAAGTAACGCATCAAGGAACATCCGTTACTCTCAACCTTATCCCAAAAGATAAGATCAACGGAAGGAATATCTAATAAGCTGGACTCTTCAAGGAAGTGACGGCCAAGGCCTAGGGCATCATAAGGAAATAACGGCTGTACGACAGACCATTATTATCAACGTGAAATCAACAGGATAAGCACTGAACACGTGGCCTTAAGCCTTAGGGTTCTTCAAAGAGTAATGGTCCAGGACATATCCGTCAGAGGGAAGCGACGCACCTGACTGGGACCGTTATTAACATTGGAGATTTCAAAGAAGAAGAGAAGGGCTTGCTAAGCTTCATCCAACGAAAATGCCACCGGGAGCCAATTCTTCATCCAGGAAAAGACCCAAGAAACAGGCTTCAACTGATCAGGAGACTCGATGAAAAGCGAACAACTCGGAGCATCATATTGAATGAAATAAGGAGATGACCCAACTTATGGGTATAAAACGGGTGTCAACAGCAATCAGGACAATACTTGGTAAGCTTAGTTCCAGAACCTAAGGGTGTGGTAATAGCAAGATCTGTAGGTAGGGGAACTGATGCAATTGATAATGTTTTCGCAAAAGTGGTGGAGATAAAGGAATGAGAGGCACCAGTATCAAATATCACAAATGCAGGACGAGTACAGATTTGAAGAGTACCTTCCATGAGTCCCTCATCTCGATCCCTGGGTGCTTCTTCTTCGTCTGTAACAGCATTGAGGCGATCCTGCCTCCTACATCCTCCACTAGCTGATTGATCTTTCATAAGGGGGCAATCTGGCATACGATGCTCCCTACTTCCACATCGCAAACAAGCACCTAGGCGCTTCCAGCATTCTTCAACCGAGTGGCCAAATTTCTCTCAAAAGGTCAACGCTGATGCGACTTGTTCCTTCTCTTCCTTATCCTTTTTATTATTCTTTTGGGAATTTCCATCGTTCCCGCTCCTTGATCTTTTCTTGCTATCACGGCATTTGTAGGGTTCCGTGATGCTAAACTTCTCTTTCTTATAATGCCGATCTGAGCGTTGGCTGGATTCTTCTCCTTTTCCTTTCAACTTTTTGACCTTCTCTAAGGTCCTCTCACATAGATATGCCCTCTGAACCATCTCCGTATAAGTGCGGATATTCTGTGTCCCAAGTTGCTGAATGAAATCGGGCCGTAACCCGTCCATAAATCGGTTTGCCTTCATTAATTCGGCACTAATCAAATGTGGTGCATAAGGTGCTAGCCTTGAAAACTGCAGTTCATACTCTGCCACCGACATCATTCCTTGACGAAGGGAGGCAAACTCCATAGCCTTCCTTTCTTTCACATGCTCAGAGAAATACTTGGCATGAAATAAAGTGAGAAAACCATCCCATGTGTGAGGTGCATCGGCCGGAGGTGTCGGAACTGACTTCCACCAAGTACGGGCATCCTTATTAAGTTGAAACGTTGCTAGACGCACCTTCTCTTGATCGGTGCACTGAATGACATCAAAGATACGGTTTATTTCATCGATCCAATTCTCTGCTTCATCTGGATTGGAAGATCCATAAAAACGCGGGGGATTTAGACTTCGAAAATTACGATGCAAATCGCCAGCCCGTGCTCCTGCCCCTGCCTGGGCCATGGTTTGCAATGCCTGAGTAAGGCCGGCAACGGTTTGTTGCATGCCATTCCAGTCTACGCGATGAGCCATGATAAGAATAATAAGGTACCTGAGAGAAATATAACAACTTGTTATTTCTCATGAGACTGAAAGAATAATCAATCTTAAGGTCTAATTAACTATCTTATCCGGGCTCTACCCACTTCTCTCATGGGTGTGAAAATTTCTTCCTTAGTTCATAGGTAGGGGTCCTTAAACCTTGGACTTATCCTATGACATGACTCTTTTCCCTAAGTCCTGAGACTTAGGCTCTGATACCAACTTAACTGTCACGTCCCGAGCCTTTATTACAGCGGAAGACTAACTCGGGGAGTGCGAATAGCCGGCATGGTAAACCTCTTGCAAGCAAGAATAATCAGAGCGCAAGATAAACACACAAAATAATGCAATTGCACATTATTTAATCAAACTCCAACTTTATTACATAAATGATCAAAGTATTCTTTTACAACAATCACCTTTCATTCTACTAAACTCAAGAAATAGGAAAATTACATTGACTCAATCTAGACATTATAGACTTCCTAAGTCTTCACTCATCTTTAACCACTCTCGGATCCGCTACTTGAATAATCCGAATCCGAATCCGAACCACTTCCATCTCCTGAAAAAGATCAGAAATAGGTAATGAGCACACTTGCCCAGTAGGTATCTTCGCATCAACATGAAGGCACTATTAAAGTAATTAACAATTTAGCTCTAAAGAACTTAGTTAAAATCATGCGAATGCGATTTATCATGCGATTAAATCAAAGTAACCAGATAATCATGTAGGACAGAATGAACAAGAAATTAGACTAGCAGGAATATGTCAAGAACATGATATTGGCCTTTACGAGCAAGAATGTATCGAGAATGTACTAGCAAGTCACATATTCATCACTCCAATACCCCCCTTTTGGCAAGTATTTCATGAATTTCTGTGGAATATCAAGCAAGAATGTCATGTCGTGTCGTGGATGTTCACTTATTTATAGAAATAGTACTCCCAGCGTAATGCGACGCCAGTAGCATCATACCCCATGGTTTATAAAATAGTATGTTTCCGGTAATCAGCCGAGGGGACTAGCATAGAGCCCTTGAACACAATCAGTGCTCGATCGCATCTTCAAGTATAAATTAAGCTACTTCCACGCATGTAACAGTAAAGTATGGCTAAGAACATAACAATTCCAAATAATAAAAATCAATGAATGAACCCTTCAATTTGAATATATGAGATCAAGAATGACTTAGACTATGCTATGCTTATGGGAATAAATCGACAGCATAACAGTACTTTCTTTATTTTTCATTCATTATATTAATATGATAAGTTCTAGATTATCATTAGTCCATCTAGAACCTTAGAAAATCAACCCTTTGGTCAAACCTTGGGTTAACATATACAAGCAGTGTGACGGTCGAGTACTGGGCCGTTACATCTTGTGACGCTCCAGTATAGGGCCGTTACAATGATCAGAGTCCAGAATAATCAAAAATTAACTCAGAGGAATGTGACGGTCATGCAATGGGCCGTTACGTGCTTCTGACGGTCTAATGTAAGGCCGTTACATCACTAGATCCAGAAAACAATGAGAGTGTATTCTAGTTAAAGGGATTTAATGGTACAACCAACTCGGCGTCCTAGTGGGAGTCTTAGGCTCGCAGAGAATTACGGAGGCCTTGAAATAAGATTTCCTAGTCTATTGGAAGGAATATCCAATAGAGAGGTCCTCAAGTCTAAGATTGTGTTCCTATAGTGCAAAGTGTGAACTAATGGTCAACATACCGGAATATGTGCCAAGTACTTATAGATATGACTCTATTGACAGAGAGAGACATGTATCGATGTGAAAATCATGATGAAACTCCGTCAATACAAACACACCATTAAGAATTCATGATTTAAAATACAATACTATAGAATTTGGCTCATGAAATTAACATAACTTAAAATAACAATAAGACACCAAAACATGCAATACCTATCATGAATGAGTAAATAACCTTCAAGTCACATAATCAAGTAAAAACTTAATTAACTAAGCTTAATAGTAAGTAACATTGATAAGTCTTGTTCTGTCTCGGGTTGATAAAACATCCGGGGCCTGACGGTCTAGGAAAGGCGCGTCACAGAGATTGTGACAGTCTATCGAACAGCCATTACATACGTGTAACGCTCCTGCATAGATGCGTCAGAATCAACAGAGTAATCAATAGGCAATCAGAGACTGTGACGGCTTATCGTAGGGCCGTTACACGGGTGTAACACTTTTGTCCTGGTGCGTTAGAGACAACGGTGAAACAAAAACGTAACAGAGTGTGTGACGGTCTGTTGTAAGGCCGTTACTTGAGTGTGACGGTCCTACTATGGTGCGTTACAGTATCTGCTGACAGAAATGATATGAAACCTAAGAGATCAACTCACATCATGTCTATAAATCAATTACCATGTCTATTCCATGCATGATAACAAAGTATAGGCTAATTATATGCATGGGTAACAGTGAAATAGATAAAATACATCTTTTAGAATTTCCAATTTGGGCTAAGAGATGCATGTAATGCATAGAACTAGTAAAACATGAAATTGATGATCTACAATGCATGAAATTCAATCAAACCAGAGGGCTTTTACTCCTATCAAGTTGTTTTTTGCCGTTCATGAGATAACCTACCTCTTGTCTCGGCTTTAAAACTTCCAATTATGGTCTGAACACCGAGCCCTAGTTCCCTTCTTCCTGTGACTTTTCAGCAACTTCCTTGGGCTCTAACTCCACGACCTGTTGACCTAAAGATGTGAAATTTGGAGAGGAGTTAGTCTAAAGTATTGTAAACAAATACTTCTAAAGAACTTACCTGAGATTATGACTCCTTACCTTGATTCCACGTGAGCAAAAGTAAGGGTCGCGCAGTTCAGAACTATGTCCTATTTATAGGGTTCTAGCTAGGGTTTGAGTATTGGATCGATTCTAGAGTCCTTAATCTGCCAGAATCTAATCCCTAAGAGTCCTTAGTAGTGTTATGAACTCTCCCAAGTCAATCCCTGGTGGATAAGATCATCAAGTTTCCATCTTTTTATAAGTTCTTCAACTTACGGAATTCACAGAGTGTAACGGTCGTAGACCCATGCGTTAGAAGCATGTGACGGTCGCGCGATAGAACGTTACATTCAACGTATATAGAGTTTCAAATAAATAAAACTCTTTTATTCATTTATCCATATAATTATCTTAGATAATTAGTCTTTATCCTTAAAATCCGTGAATAGGCTTAATAACCTTCTAGAATATGGGCCAAATTAAATGGGCCTGGTCTTTAAACTTTTTTGGTTTGTTTAAATAGGCTAGGTTAATTAATTAACATAATTAGGCCTTATAATAGTTTCTAAATTCAATAATCCTTCTATATTTCTATTTAGCCCTTATAAATTCCAAATAAATTCTAGAAAATTATTAAATTATTTAGAAAATACTTATATAAATTCTGGGGCACTACAGATCGCCATGGCTATGTTATTCAAAGTACAAGATTTCATTTGCCAGATGTCGATCCGTGCCATTGTGCCAGGCATCTTTGAGAATACCACCTCTTCATTAAAGCTCACGATGAAAAATTCTTGCGATTTGATGCCATGTTGGCACATTGCCATTGTCAAAATCACTTTGTTCATTGGCCGACATTCTTTTGATGCTATGATTACCCCTCACTCTATTGATATACAATTTCCTAAGGGGACCTCTTCACGCATTACTATAACACGTTCTACTATTGATGAGAACACGCGTTCATTGATTCCATCTTTTGAGCCGCTTGGCCGGGCACTCTCCTTGCCATGGAGTGGTGGGCATTCCTTTGCTTAAGGGTCCTCCACCAATTTATTCATCCTCTATTCTATTTCATCCACATTTTTACCAACCGCTAATTCCTCCTTATGGGCCACTCATGGGATGAGAAGGAGACTTCCTTCCTTGCACTCCCTGCATCTTATGCGTTTCATGCATCTATCGCATTCATTGCATCTCATGCATTTGCATTTATCCTTCTTTTCTGGGTCTTCGAACCCACATCTTCCCCATCTTCCGGGACCTCTGGATCTCCTTTTAGGGCACCGCGCCCTCCTTCTCCGTCTTCTACCTCCGGAACCTCCGGAGCTCCTTTCAGGGCATCACGTCCCTATTGGAAATCTGGTTTTGATAATGACAACTTATGAATCATGTTCAGACTGCTGTGTTTGTCTGGTTTGCCTTGTACTACCTTAGGTTGTCATAATACATGTTCAAATTACAGTTGTGTCGGTGCAACTCTGTTTCTGATCCACAGCATAGTCCTTGCATGTATTCATCTAGTCAGTGCAACTCTTGCTTTTGCACACGCACACAACCAAGTCGCTCGCTTTCATCAAGTGAGTCGGTGCTATCCCACTTGTGCGTATAAGGTCAGTGCATTTCCATCATATTAGTTCGGTGCATATATGTTTAAGACACACTCAGGGTCGGTGCATGTGTGTGTATGCCTAAGACATTCGCAAGGTATGTGCAATATAGGTTTGTGTAGTCTGTGCAAATCTAGTGCATAGAGTGAAGTCTGTGCATTTCTTATGCCTTGCACGCATGCTGTCGATATAGTCGTTGCATCTCGCACACACTCAGTCCGTGCAACACTTGATGTGTGCACAGCTTGACTCCGTGCATATGAAATCTTATAATGAGTGAGTCGGTGCATATTACGTCTGTTGTTTTATTAACTTCGTGCAATCTCATTATTCCTTGACCTGTGTTCAATTGTTATAAGGCTGACTTCGAGCTAAGTATGATTGTCAGGATGCTAGCTCGACGATACTAAAGCTGGCACGTGTCTTCTGAAGACTCAGATCCATACTGACATCTGAGCGGGAAAGTTGGTTGCTCCACACGCGTTTTTCCTTGCTAGATATATATATATATATATAGGGAGCTGGCTTCGAAAATAAGAGACAAGGATGAATTACTGAAGAATTTGGAAGAAGGGAGATCGAGCACCGGAAAAGAAAAGAGAGAGAGGGACAAGGCGAAGGGAAGGAAGAACATCACTCTGAAGATTAGCTTTTTTGGTGTGTTCTCTGTATCAGATCCGAGACACTTGGCTCCTGTGTGAGCAGTTTATTCTGGATTTATTGACAGCTTTCCGTTGCTGTGTTTAGTCATTTTAGCTTTTTCTTATTTGACATCTTATTCAAGCTGTTCGTCAGCGGTTATAGAGGAGGTTTCATCTGGTCGGCTAAGCTGTAAAGCCCAGCAGGTCAAGCTGTTTGTCAGTGTTGCAGAGGATTGATTCCTCTAGACAGCAAGCAGTGTCGCTCAGCGATTGTAGGCAAGCTGTGAAGCCCAACGGTTTTTCAAGCTGTGTGTTAGTAGGAATCCACACTCTGGTTGAGTGTGGGGTGGACGTAGGTCTGAAGGACCGAACCACCTAAAAATCCTTGTGTACTGTATGGATGGCTCTGTTATGTGTTTAACGCTAGATGCATGCTTAGGATCTCGTTTCAATTTCTTATCCGTTGACTCATCTTGAGAGCACAAACGCTCTATTTCTGTTGGAAGTGCATGTCAAGTGTTCAACTGTGTGCATCAATAGAGAATTTCATTGTTTAGTTAAGTCTTGCATCGTTTCAGGGAGTTCTGATCCGGTGTGTCCTTATCTTAGGTTTTGAAATTGGTTGAAATTTTCACTGAGGGATTCATTCACCCCCCCTCTGAATCCATCGCACCAGCTCTAACAGTTGGTATCAGAGCGGGTGTCTGCTCAGAGGGTCCAACGACGTGCAGATCCGTTCCGTAATTAGATTTGGTGCGATCTGAGTTGATCCGTCTACTTGCATTAATTAATCTAATCTTTATTTAGATTTCTGATCTTGTCTAAGCATGAAGTCTATAATTGATCTTCCGAGGTTTGAATGTGTAGGTTTTTACAAGTGGTTTAATCAACTTAGAGAGTATGTGATGCAGGTTAATCCAGATCTATGGATAATTATTGCACATAGCTCGTATGATGTTCCAAAGGACAATTCCTTATGGAATACCTCAGACCAATAGAAATACGCAAGGAATCAGAAGGCCCTGGAGCTAACTCTAAGGGCTATAAACACTGACAAATTTCAATGTGTGTTTGAGTGTTGCAGTGCGTCAGAAGCTGTCAATATGGTTGCAGCTATCAAATGTCAAGATGTGGCGAAGTGTCTCATGGCAGTAGATGAAGACGGGGATTATATGGAGGAAACTTCGTCACAAGTAAACTCTGATATTAGTAATTTCTCTCTCGAAACTTTGATTATGCTGAATGAGCATCTAATTGAGAAGTACGATAAAATTAAATCTGAGAAAAAGAAACTGAGAAAAGAAATGTTGTATGAAATTAGAAGTATGAAGGTGGAAAATGAAAACCTAAGGTCTGACATGAACAGAAAAGTAAATGAAATGCAACAATTGAAGTCTGAAAATGAGAGTTTAAAAACCAGACTCGTTAAAGGAAATGATTCTTGCAATGAATGTGCCGTTCTCAGAGATATGATCAATGATATAGATTATGATGACAATGTGCAAAAAGAATTAATCAAATCTCTGAAAGAAGAAAACAAATTATTACTGGAAAAGAAAGTTGAGGTTGAAGAAAGTGGAGAAAGACTGGTCAAAGAAAATGAAATTTTGAAAAGACTCAACGATGGTCTGCATAATCAAATAATTTCATATGAAGAGGACATTGTGGTATTCCAAACTGAAATTGAAGATCTAAAGAATTCTCTGTCAAAGTTTGTTGAGGGAAAAGACAACTTGAATAAGCTACTTGGAGCTAATGTGAATGCTCAGAAAGAGGGACTGGGTTACAGTCCAGTAATGAAGAAGGTTGATGGAAATAAATTGAAAACTATTTTTGTCAAAAGTTCAGAACAAGAAAAACCTTCTACCTCATCCCCATTTCAGTTCACGGCAAAGAGAAGTTAAGAGCAGAGTAAAAACTTAGAAAAAGAAAAGAAAACTCAGAAAAAGAAAATAAAATAGAATAAGAATATATATGCTGAAACTTCTCAGGCCAAACTATTTTCTGTTAAAAGAAAGAATGTGAAATGTTTCTACTGTGGTAAATTCGGCCATGAGATGCATGACTATCTTGACATGAGAAAGGATCAGAAGAAACCTACTCATGTTCAAAACAATAGAAGAAAGTGTTTTTACTGTCATAATGTTGGTCATCTCATGCATGAATGCAAATCAATGGAATTAGATGACCTTGTTGCTATTAATTCACAGAAATATCATGCTAGAAATCATGCTTCTAGGAGAAAGAATGTGAATTGTTTCTGCTGTGGGAAGTTAGGACACATCTATGCACAGTGCTGGCATGCACAGGGAGGCAGACGCACTGCTAAATCTGTTAATTTCCCTGTTCAACAGAATAAGTTTAGGAATAAAATTGATCTCATAAAAAAGATGTTTACTTGTTTCAATTGTGGAAAACCTGGCCACAAAGCTTCTGAGTGCTGGGTGGCAGGTTTCAAAAAACAAAATGCTCATGTACACAACAGAAATTTCTATATTCATGCACATAGATTCAATATTCACAATAAGGTGCATAAAAGGAACTTGAATTCTATTTTTTGTCATTACCGTGGTAAGTCTGGACATCCCATGTCCAATTGCAAGTTGATGGGCTATGATGACAGTGTTGTTTGCAAAAGGTCAAGAACACCTGTTGAGAGTAATACAGGACCCAAGGTTGCTTGGGTTCCTGCTGGATCAAAATAACCCTTTGTTTTGTAGGTATGCCTCGGAGGAAATAAAAGGGGTAAATAAGCCGAGGCACCTGAACATGAAAAACCCCATCTTCTGCATCTTTCAGGTTAGTTGTCTATTCGTCCAAATTTTTGGTTTTATAATAGTATCTTCCTGAGTTATCATGATACATGCTTGCACTCTATGTGATATTTCACAATGTCATGATATAAAAAGGTCTGTGCATGCTTCTATAGATTGCATATAATGTTGATACATATTTGTGTGATGAAAAAGAATCAGATAGTGTTTCTCTTTGTCATCTCTACACATGTTGAGGGGGAGCTGTGCCATTTAGAGATAGAATACACGTCTTGGTCAGTGATTCATTGCTGCTTGGGCAGTTGGCTTCATGTGCATGATGATTTGCAAGGTTCTGCTCTTGAGATATCGACCTTGGAGTCAGCTTGAATCTGGTCTAATATGAGATGTCAAATGGTTGTGTCTTGGTGTTTGACCGGTGTTTTGTTGGTCTATTATCGTTTAGGTTTATTTGGTTTATTTCACGTGTCGATCAACCAATTAACTAACCGGTAGTTAACTGACTAATTGACTACGCAAGCGTGCCAGTCACGTACGTGACGAGTTTATTGTGCGCTCATTCTGACCCGTGTCGGGCGAGAGTGAGATTCGATCGGGACCAGCGGTCCACCATACCATAAAGGTTATGGTGTTAATTACATCCCCCACGAGGAGGGAAAACCTTTGATTAATTGCCGAGATAATGGGCTGTCAAGGCCAGAATAAAGGATGCAGAGGATGCGAATGATCATGCAAGATGCTATGATCTACCATGCACTGTTTATTAGGGCAGACCCCCAGTACGTGGCGGAGGACCTAGGCCTGAAGACCACCATCACACGTAGCAAAAGCTTCCCGTCGGACGTTGCCCAGCTTTCTGCTCATGTTATTTGATATACCAAAGGTCCGCGCACTCAGGCATACATTGATGCGGCACGAATGCTTGGGCCAAAGCATGATGATGAAGTTATGAGAATTGCTAATTCAGGTTTTAAACGAACCAATTTATTCAATTTAGTGATTACAAGGTTTATTTGATTCTATTATTAACATTGAGAATCACCCCGAAGGCGAGGAAAGGATTGAAACGGCACGACGACGCGATTCGGAACGAAACCGGTGCAATGCGCGTAGGCATAGGGTTTAAAACGGCATGGGAAGCATGGGTAAAGGCTTGAAATGGCGCCGCCTAACGTAGGTGTAGGGCTTGGCCTGAAAACGGCGTGCTCCTCTTCCTGGCGCGCCAGAATAAGGCGCGCCGAGTGTCGACGGTGCCGGTTTGGCCCTATTTTGCGGAAATCAAGATTTTATTGATTTAGTTTTGGACTTATTAAAACATTTTGGAAGATTTTGGAAGCTTATTGAGTCAGTTATCCAACGGATCGGCCCCGGGCCATCCGGAAGTCGAGTCACAGGCTCGCGCGAGGTTCATACTCGAGCGCGATGATCGTTCCGAGTCAAACTCGTTTGAGCCGAAATTTCGGTAGCATCTCTCCATCCCGGAGGATTGTCGGGGAGAAGTGGGGAGTTCTCACGTGGTGGAGCAACCCCTAAAAGTCGGGTGGCACAACGACGGCTGGCAAACCCAGACGGATAGGAGAACCCCGAGGGCTAGCCTACTAGGGGCACCGAGTCCGTGGGTAGAAAGTAGACAGATGACGCAACTCACAGTGGGAGCGAAGACCCCGAGGGCTAGCCTACGAGGGGCACGCGACCCGAGTTGATACTGCATTCGAGTCGGGATGGCTAGTGGAGAGGGAAAACCCCGAGGGCCAACCTACGAGGGGCACCCATCTCACGGCCACCACAAAGTCCCTTAAGGACTGTGGATTTCGGTCCGTTGGGATTAATCCCTGTTGATGTTCACTCACGGCCCATAAGAGGCTCGTTACTAATGAACGACCCCTCGGTGGACAGAGCGATATCAGGGTAGAATCATGGGGGATGTTCCCCTCTCCCCAGCCGCCAAATCTCTTTGAAAGAACGGTACACGGTGCGGAGGCAACTCATACCTAGTTAGCAGACTGATCATGATATCTGTAGATATATGTATATATATGGATTAGCAAGTTAACATGGTGATTATCAAACTAGCGCTCAGAAGACGAGGGTGCAGAGAAGCCAAACATTAAGCATATAGGGGGCGGCCTCATTTCCCTCTGTTCATGATCAGGGACAGAAGGGGAACTAAAGGACGGCCCCAGGGTCGACCAGTAAGACATACGTGTACACATCTCCGGCGACAAAACCCCTTAACATTCTAACGGAAAAGAACCCCCGGGGAGAGGGGATATTGCTATAGCCCATGGTATCCCAGGGCGTATGTCCGGCATCGGGGAAGGTGGGTATGGAAACCATTCGCACGGTGAAGAGATTGATACACGAACCGAGGGAAGATGAGCAACTGGGGAAATCTGGAAATGGCACCGAGCACAACTATAGTTCATTCATCCTTTTTAAGCACGGTAAGTGGGGATGCACAAACGCGTATCACCCATTCCGGCGCCGGCACTGTTGCACGGCACCGTCTTACTGGCTACCAGAAGAAAACGCAGGGGGAAAAGAAAAGACGATGCGGAGGAAGATGAAAAACATTGATCTAGACTCATTAGCGCACTCATGCGCATCATTCATTCCACGAACAAGGAAAGCCATACAAATTGCATACAGCGACGCTGGCGTTGTTGCTTGGCCGTCGTTAACATCAGACAAAAGAGATTACAGGGAAGAGTAGTGAGTAGCAGAGATGGTGAGGGGGGGGAGGACAGGCTCATATCATCGCCCCTCCCCCCCTTTCTCACTTACATTACAATGGGGAATAAAACTAGGCGAAGGGGGAAATCGACGGAGGAATCAGGACAACCCACCTAAGTAAACTGAGAAGCAGACAATATTCTTCCTCGGCGCCGGGAGACTCGTGCAGGGCGGAGGACGGCAGCGGCAGGGGTACTCTCAGAGGGAAGAACTTCTCTCCCAAGAAACCCTCGCTCAGACAAGTATGGTTGGTCGCTTCCTCTGGGCGATCTCTCCTCTCAATTGCTCATTTTTTTTGTAGGTCCTCTCTCTTTTTTTTTTCATCTCGAACGAGGGCTGTTTATATAGCCACCAGCCAATCTGGTGCCACGGTGGGCACGCTGGATTGGGTGGCGCCGGAAGATACCCCCCTATTGCTTCTGGCACGCCGGACCTGGTGGCACCGGATTAAGGGGCGCCGGGACCCCTCGTGCGCCGATTTGGCTTGTTCGTTCGACGCGGGTTAGCCGACAGATCCGGGGATGGTTCCGGAAGCCTCCATTGGCTCTTCCTCTCACCACGGTCCTTGAAAAACCTTGACGGTGCTTTGACAAAGCTCTCGGCATGATGAATGGCCTTAATTGGAACTTCGTGTATGTTCGGCTCGAGCACGCGGGTTTTTCACTGATACGGCCTTCGGCATTGTGATTTGTACTTCTGGCTCACTTTGACTCATGCCTGGAGCTTCCTTGCAGGATGGTATGACATTCGGGAAAATTCCGCCTTGACTGGCGAACATTCGGCCATTAACGGACCCAATATAGCGAGGAGCCGAACCCGTGTCGGGTGATCGGGACCTTCTACTGTCAGAGTTCTCGATCCCTTGTTTCGAAGGGCCGATGGCGTTCTTCCTCCTCAAGAGAGTCTTCATTCAGGTGGTGAGCCACTGGGCAGACCGTCGTCCTTGGTCGGGCGACGGGTGTAGGGTAGCGGCATGACGGAGTCGGTGCCAGATTATTAGGCAGGCTTGGTCGCACTACCGGTTGGTTGTGGATCCATCTCGACTCTTCCGAGGTGAAGTCCCCGATGCTCGTTCCATGTGACTCGAGGCTCTGGTAGCTTGAGAAGTGTTCAAGAGGTTGTTCTTTATCAGCTTCTGTGCTTCAGCGGGCCATATCATTCATCTTTGTGGCTTGGTCACCAACGATCATATTTTGAGTGCCAACAAATGCCCCCCAGACATGGGTATGGCAAGCGAGGTAGGAGTGCGGCTGGACCGACGGATGAGCTTCGTCCGGATTGATCTCCTCTGATGATGGATGCTCGGAACGACACTGAATTCCAGCGTTGGATGCTAATACGGCGCGGTTGGAGGCTTGAACGGCGCCGTTTAAAACGGCGCACCCTTGCCTTGTTGGTTGAAACGGCGCCACGTTTAAACGGCGCACCTTTGGGTTAAAATGGCGCCACCCAAAACGGCGCGCATTTTTGCTTGAAGGTGTTAAAACGGTGCGCTAATTTGCGCGCCGGATTAACAGAGGGGGAGCCCCCCTATATAAGGCTTCCAGCTTCATTTTTGCTTCACAACTGTTCATTTGTGAAAAAAATTTCTCTCTCTTCCCTTTCCCTCTACCCCGGCGCCGAGTGAGTTTGAGTTTGAGAGAGTGGGTGAGTTTAGTGTTGGTTATTCGGGTTTAAACCCATTTTTCGGGCCCCGGGAGGCTTCTGGTAGGACTTGTCCTCAGAGCTAAATCCCTCGGGTGTCCCATTTGGCCTTGGCTTAATGCCTATGGCTGCTTTTAGGGGCCGCTCTCTTGGTGGACGGCTTCCGCTTCTCTTTTGGAAAACTCCCGAGCTGGGGAGACTCTGCCAAAATTTTGTCAGAAATCTTGCTTCAATTAACCGACTTCTGACTCTGCTTGTTCTCTTCCGGATGCTGTCTTGCAGATAACATGACATACGGTTCTTCTACCTCTGCATCCCGCATAGCTGTGACATGGGGGAATGTCCATTCCCTTGATCGGGGGTCCAGGCGGGTAGCCGTGGTGGCAGAGTCTTCAGATTCGGAGACCGATACCGTTGACACCAGCCGCCTGACGATTCTCGACGGTAATCATTTTAAGTATGAGCGAGGGGATGGCGTCAGACTGGACCACCCCAAGGACAAACACTTGATGGCATTCCTCGGACACTTCAACCTTCACGGGAAGCGCGATATAATTCTTGTCCGTCGAGCTGAGGGAGCTCTACTGGCGGACATAGATAGTCTGACTGAGTCGGTCATTCATGGCATGCCCATATATCTTCCCGGTGAACTCAGAAAATGGGGAGTCGTTCTTGGCGTGTAGGAGTTATCTCCGGAGGCTGGGCTACTGACAAGAGCACCACAGTTCACGCCAGCTCGCTGGAACGAGACCGTCGGGCGTGTTGACAGAGAGAAGCCCGTATACGGTTTATTCCTTGCCCCGCTACACTGGGGGTATCGAGATGAACCCTTTCTCTTAGACTGCTTGGCAGTCCGTTTTAAGCATCAAATCTCAATGGGGTGGTTTGGAGAGCTCAAAGCCACCGATGCCCATGCCTTCAGACCGGGAGCTATTGAATTTACAGATTATGTGCTGCGGCAGTACGCTCCAATCCTGGTGCATGTCGGCGTCTATCAGAGCGTATATGCTTCCCGGTATCGGTATCCAATCTCCCAAGGTCTATCCTGCAGGATGATCGAAGTCTTCTGCCTGGAATACAACACTTTTTATACTGCAGAGGGAGAGACTTTGTTGGATCTCTGGAGTCTGTCCCAGTTGAGAGGCTTACCAATAGATGGGGAGCCGTATGAAGAAGTTTGTTTCCCAGACTGGCTGAAGGACCAGACGGATGACGAAGGTAAATACTTTACAGGCTTTGCCTATCGCTATTTAATGAAGGCGTACCACACCCTGTTGCGCTTAACGCTCGATTCACGGGAAGCGCGGAAGCCTGGTGAGAAGAGACGCATGCGGATGGGCACGTGGCTTCAGTATTTCTTTGGTGGGGAGCAACAATATGAGGACTTCCCCACAGTAGCTCCGACAGCAGTGAAGCCAAAGAAGAGGGCCCGTCGCCAGACAACCTATCCTGCCGCTTCAGGGCGAGGGCGACAAGGGGGCCCGAACCCTACAGGAGTCGACGCAGCCACACACTGTGCTGCGTATCTGACATATTGGCTTTGCTCGTTCGCTCTTCCTCAGGGGGACGAGACAGTAATCAGATCGGAGGCCATTTACCCAGCCTGTCTGATGGCCTGGGGGACGAAGCTGTCCTTGTGTCCAGTGGCTTTATGTCTCATATATAAGATGTTGGGGGACCTGCACAAGTCACGCATCCCCAAAAATTCATGGATAGTTGGTCCGATTCACTTTTTCAACGCCTGGGTCTACACTTTGTTTCCTGAAGCAGCTCCCTGGTCAATGCAGTCGGATCGTCCTATGCCGAGGATGATCGAGTTTGCCAGTGCTGAGCTGTCTTCAATGGCGGATCATCTTTTTACTATTCGGGGGAAGTTGACCATAGTCCCGACAGATTCCCCAGGAGTTTTACATTTCTGGGGCTTGGCAGCCAGCTCCAGCCCCCTTGTGAATAAGATGCGGCAATGTCGCCTGTTCGAGATAGAGGAGTTTATCCATCCGCTTGCCGGCACCAAGAGCACAAGGCCAATTCTTGAGCCAGAACTGGTTGATTGGGCATTAGCCATCTGCCCCTGTGTCCTTGTCTTTAGAAAGAGCGGCTTGCTGTGGCTGGAGCCGTACTACCCCTTCCGCTTTGGCCGGAATTTTGGGTATGACCAGCAGATTCCTTCTTCTTCAGCCCGGTTTAATCTTCTGAACAGGCATCGGGCTGGCCAGACGACCACGGATGAAGCTCGCACATGGTGGGATTACTTCCACCGCCGGGAGGATGTGTCCTTTAGGGTGCCATCCCCCGCTTGCCTGCCCAGAGTGACTCCGGACTTTATCAAGTGGTGGAATGCACGAACGGGCTTCTACCGGAGCTTCCGAAAATACTGCTGGCATGTTGCCGAGCGTCGTTTCCTAGATTCTCAGCGGGAGCCTGCTTTGGACATCGATCCGTCTTATCTGAAGAAATTGAAGTCCTGGTCCAATACTGAGGTGATGGCATATCTGGAAGCCAGGAAGGTCGTGAAGAGTCGATCGTCCAAGGTCGACCCAAAGATGTCGGACATTCAGAAGGATGACTACGCTAAGACACTTTGGGGGCTGTGCCAGGTTAGTAGCGAACGGACAGTTCTTCAGATGATTCCCATCCCAGCGGAGGAGCCCCTTCCTGTAGTGGCGGGCTGGCGTCCAGAAGTTGACCGTCTTCATCCATATAGGACTTTCATCAGGAGGGAGGATAGGCGGGAAGACCTGTATTCGAATACCCCCTAGATATTCGCCCTGCTTCATTCTCAAGGGCTTTCAATTTTCGGTCCATTAGAAGCCATTTTGGGCCACCAGCTCTTAATATCTTTTAAGTGTGTTGACGGTTGGGGGTTGGACCACTTGAGCCTGTATTATCACTTATCTTCTTGCGGCCATGAAGATTTGGCACAGCTGGTTAAGAAGAGTGAGAAAATAGGCGATGTGTGTTGGCTTGTTCGTGAGGCGGCTTCCCGAGACAAGGCGCCCACATTATTTTATTGGCCGCTCACTCCCCGATATACAGGGCCGCTAGGTATGCTTGTCTTTCCTTTCAGCCTTGAAGCTGCTTCTTTCATAGTCAGCATGCATCTTTCTCACCTATGCACTTTTGTAGCTCACCTCTCTGTGAAGGTGACTCGGCATTACAGGGAGCTGATTTCTAAGGCGTAGAAGCCTTCATATTTTGACATACCGGAGTCGACTCCGACCACGACGCCACTGCCTCCTGGAGATTCGCGGAAGCGAACCCGGTCCCAGGTCAAGGAGGCCATCAGCAAGGCTAAGAAGGCCAAGCAGGCGGACACCCGTGCTGTACGAGCGCGTCGAAGGAGGGCTGCTGAAGAGGAACCAGTCGTCGCGCTTCCCCGGATCCCATCATTTTCTGAATTTAAGGCCGCTCGTACAGAAGGGCCCGAAGATGAAGGTAACTTCTTGTTCCTGTATGGCTAGTTTGCTTATTTCTGTCGCCTTGGCTGATCATCTTTTTGCAGCTGCTGGCACTGTTTCTGCCGTTGTCGGGCTGGAGGCAGTGACAGGTGTCGCGGCCAGAGAGAGAGAGGAGGAAGCCCCTCTAGCTTTTGTCGAGAGAGATCTACCTTCACCGACACCCCATCAGAAGATGGAAGGTAACTTGCAGCTTGCCTACAGAGCTCGGTGGTCCACCGTGCCTTTAGTAAGGTCTTGACTGTTTATTATTTTTTACTTCCAGTCGATGTTCGACCGACGATGCTCCCCGAAGTTGAGACCTTGGGAGAAGCTACTGCAGGAGAGCAGGCGACTTCCAGGGAAGAATCCCAAGATATTCAGCCAACTGATGCCCCCGGGACAGAAACCGTTGAGGAGGTTCCGTCTAAGGGGGCCACTCCTAGTAGCATGGTACATGCTCAGGTGCTGGAGGTTCGGGAATAGGCAGAAGAGCCTTCCTCCCCCGAGCGAGTTGATTACGGTGGTGGCTCCAATGACGACGAGCTTCCACCGGCTGACATAGAAACTGAAGACGCTGGGGCTTCTTCATCTTATGAAAGCGACTTTTTGACATTCAGTCCCCCGAGACTACTAGGAATCGAGCACGGGCCATCATACCCGACTGCAGGAGGAGGGCCGAAACCTTCAGAGGCCACTCTTGGAGGCCTAAATATAGTGCCGGTCGAGGTAGGAAGTGTTCCAACACCCGCTCGCAGCCCCTCTTTTTACTTCCAAGCCCGCTGGCTGACATACATATATGTGATGCAGGCTGAGGTGGTGCCGCCAACTGTGATGGTTCGCATACCTATTCTTGACATAAGCATGAGCCAACCAACCTTTTCACCAGTTATGCGGCCCATCGCCCTACGACTTCCACAGACTTACGCCGTGGCAGCGGCCTCAGAGGAGCTCGGCGCCGTTGTAGAAATTGGTGGCCCGGCCGAAGTCGCGGAACCTCAAGCCCCAATCACCGACAAGGAATTGCTACTGGAGCAGAGTAGCCTCCCAGAGATAGAAGCGGGAGAAATTGTTGAAGAAGAGGCCGATGCTTCTAAGGCCTTGGCCGTCATTGAGAAATCCTCTTCTGTAGAATCCGGTGGGACTACACACGAGGAGCGAGCACCCTCGGCTACCGAGATGGCTATTACGGCTTCACCTCAAAGGGCAGGCAAGGAAGTTACTGTACTGGAGACTCTCCCAACTGCATCAGCCGTCGTTGTCAAGTCTGGCGTTGGTGCCATGCAAACCTTGCCGTCGACATCCTCCGGGGCGAGCGACAATATTTGGGTTGAGGTGGACAGCAAGGTGGACTTTTAGCACCCCGAGACTTCGCCACTAGGTTTACAATTTTCTAGTGACATGGTGTGGCAGTCTCTAGACAATCTTCAGCGAGCCATATCGGCTTCCCCAGGCTTGACTTATGTGCAGCTGAGGAGTCTGATAGAACACCTCTCCCGCTCGTTATTGGCATTTGGGTGCCCAATGGACGATTGGACCCTGCGGGTTACCATGTTGCTGAAGCATGCCAACAGGCGGGAGTACCTTAGCCAGGAGGTATTCGATCAGCTGGCGGCTGTGAAATTGGAGAAGGCTGATTGTTGATCCACTGCCACTTCATTAAGAGGGACCGTGGGGCTACTGAGAGATACTGCCAGCACTACTTCAGAACGTCGGTCCTTCCTCACAGCGCGTATAGTGGAATTACGTGTAGAACTTGCCAGGGCTGAAGCAGAATTGCAGGAGACTGAGCGCCTGGAGGTTCATGCCGTAGAGGAAGCGGACCTGGCAGAAGGGCAGCTCGCCTCCTTGGATGAAAAATTATCGCAGCTGTCGACTACCGAATCTCGGTTGCAAGAGTTGACTCAGTATCCCTCCCTAGGCCTTTTGGTATTGGAAGACATCTTCCGGCGCCCTCTGTAGTAACTTCATTTTATTTCCCCCTTTTTATTTTCGCTCCCTTTTTGTCTTCGGAGCTCATGTATCTTGGGGCACGCCCCGAACACGGATGTATTCTGACAACTCATATCAATGAAATGTCTTTATTTGTTGCCTCAATCGAGACTTCTCTTTTTCTCTTTTCTTTTCTTTCTCCTTCCGGCCGATTAGCTCAGTCCAGAGATATAAGCCACGAGCACAGGAGAGCGCTCACGCCTTCAGCGAACGGGTGAGGTGTTCGCTCCACCATGGATTAACTATTCTCAGAATCGAGCTTTGGCCAGGGTGGGACATGGGTAGCGTAGGCGGAAGCGCCCCCCCCCCCCCCCCAATTTCACCGAGGGTGGCGAAAGCAGAGAGTGCAGTTTATTCATTGACATGGTTTAAGTGTCGAAGTAATGGTAGTTTGTCTATTAACGAGGACGGAAGGTCCCAGTTAAGGGATAGTTGACTGGGCTCGTCGATGGTGACGGGGGTCGAAAGGTAGCGACCGATCTTGTCGATGGTGACAAGGGCCGAAAGGGTGGCCGTTCTTGCCGATGGTGACAAGGGCCGAAAGGGTAGACGGTCTCGCCGATGGTGACAAGGACCAGAAAGTGGACGGTCTTACCGATGGTGATAAGGGTCAAAAGGGTAGACGGTCTTGCCGACGGTGACAAGAACCGGAAAGTAGATGGTCTTGCCGATGATGACAAGGACCGAAAAGGGTAGCGACCGATCTTGCCGATGGTGACAAGGGTCGAAAAGATGGCCGGTCTTACCGATGGTGACAAGGGCCGAAAGGGTAGACGGTCTTGCCGATGGTGACAAGGGCCGGAAGGGTAGCGACCGATCTTGCTGTTGGTGACAAGGGTCGAAAAGATGGCCGGTCTTGCCGATGGTGACAAGGGCCGAGAAGGGTAGACGGTCTTGCCGATGGTGACAAGGGCCGGAAGGGTAGCGATCGATCTTGCCGATGGTGACAAGGGTCGAAAAGATGGCCAGTCTTGCCGATGGTGACAAGGGCCGAACAGATGGCCGGTCTTGCTGATGGTGACAAGGGCCGAAAGGGTAGACGGTCTTGCCAATGGTGACAAGGACCGAAAAGTGGACGGTCTTGTCGATGGTGACAGGGGTCAAAAGGGTAGCAACCGATCTTGCCGATGGTGACAAGGGTCGAAAAGATAGATGGAAGTGGAATGATGAACGAGGGTAGCCTTGTTACTACATCATCATCATCATTTTTTTAATTCATTTTTTTGTATCACATTACTGACTCAAGCGCCCTTTCGGGTTTTCGCAGAAATCAGCCCCCTCTTGCTTTTGCCCACGCGCCCTTTTGGGTTTTCACGTGGCGGGGTACCCGATTTTGCCTGTAACGCCCTTTCGGGTTTTTTCCACAGCCGGGTTTATAGCCATTCTTTCCCTTACTCAGAATACGGGAACAAGGCCGGCGGGGTATCTCTATTTTTAACCCCATTTTTCTTTTTTTTTTAATTTGTAGGAAGAAGCCGGGACACAGGAGAGCTTGCCCGCTAGCATGCCGATCGGCCTTGTCGATGATGACAAGGGTCGGACCCTGGTTTAGTTCATCGACATTGGTTAACTGCTGAAACAAAGGATATAGTTCTTAACAGGGACGAAAGGTCCAAGTTAAGGGATAGAGGTCGACCGATCTCGTCGATGATGATGAGGGTTGAACATGGGTTCATTCATCAGCATGGGTCGCATGTTGAAGCAAAGATAGATTCATTAACAGGGACGAAAGGTCCAAGCTAAGGGTAGAGATCGACCGATCTCACCGATGATGACGAGGGTCGAACATGGGTTTGTTCATCAGCATGGGTCACATGCCGAAGCAAAGATAGATTCATTAACAAGGACGCAAGGTCCAAGCTAAGGGTAGAGATCGACCGATCTCGCCGATGATGACGAGGGTCAAACATGGGTTTATTCATCAGCATGGGTCACATGCCGAAGCAAAGATAGATTCATTAACAGGGACGAAAGGTCCAAGCTAAGGGTAGAGATCGACCGATCTCACCGATGATGACGAGGGTCGAACATGGGTTCATTCATCAGCATGGGTCACATGCCGAAGCAAAGATAGATTCATTAACAGGGACGAAAAGTCCAAGTTAAGGGTAGAGATCGACCAATCTCGCCGATGATGACGAGGGTCGAACATGGGTTTGTTCATCAGCATGGGTCGCATGCCGAAGCAAAGATAGATTCATTAACAGGGACGAAAGGTCCAAGTTAAGGGTAGAGATCGACCAATCTCGCCGATGATGACGAGGGTCGAACGTGGGTTCATTCATCAGCATGGGTCGTATGCCGAAGCAAAGATAGATTCATTAACAGGGATGGAAGGTCCAAGTTAAGGGAAGAGATCGACCGATCTCTCCGATGATGACGAGGGTCGAACATGGGTATGTTCATCAGCATGGGTCGCATGCCAAAGCAAAGATAGATTCATTAATAGGGACAGAAGGTCCAAGTTAAGGGTAGAGATCGACCGATCTCGCCGATGATGACGAGGGTCGAACATGGGTTTGTTCATCAGCATGGGTCACATGCCGAAGCAAGGAGTATTTTCATTAACCGGGACGGAAGGTCCGAGTTAAAGGTAGAGATTGACCGATCTCGCCGATGATGACGAGGGTCGAACATGGATTCAGTAGGGGATCTCCGGTGGGACTTTTGATGGTTGTCCATTGGGAGTTTCATTAGGAGGAGAATAAAGAAGAACTTTTCATATTACCACTTTACTGACTGGAGCGCCCTTTTGGGTTTTCACTGAAGCCAGCCCCCTCTTGCTTTTGCCCACGCGTCCATTCGGGTTTTCACATGGCGGGGTACCCGATTTTACCTTTAACGCCCTTTCGGGTTTTCGCCACAGCCGGGTTATAGCCATTTTTGCCCCTGTTCCGAATATAGGAACAAGTCCGGCGGGGTATCTCTATTTTTAACCCCATTTTTCTTCTTCTTTTTTTTTAACAGAAGGATGTTGAGAGAGTCGGCTAGGACATGAAGCTCTGCCCCGAGGAAAAGGGGTTTATTCGTTAGCACAAAGGCAATGCTAACACAAAGGATGGATTCGTGCCGATTCGGGCGTAAGGCCCGTAATGGCAAAGATGTATAAAAGTTGGCTAGGACACGAAGTCTTGCGTTGAGAAAAGGGGTTTATTCGTCAGCAAGGAGACAATGCTAACGCAAAGGATGGATTCGTACCGATTCGGGCGTAAGGCCCACAATGGCAAAGATGTATAAAGGTTGGCTAGGACACGAAGTCTTGCACCGGAAAATGGGTTTGTCTGTTAGCAAGGAGACAATGCCAACGCAAAGGATGGATTCGTGCCGATTCGGGCATAAGGCCCGCAATGGCAAAGATGTAGATATTATGCGAGTTTGGATAGGGTAGAGTACCACTAGGCTGAGGTGTGGGTAGCTCGGTCAGGGCAGAGTGCCACCAGACCAGGGTAAGGGTAGCCCGGTCAGGGCGGAGTGCCACTAGACCAGGGTAGCGGTAGCTCGATCAGGGCGGAGTGCCGCTAGACTGAGGTGAAGGTAGCTCGATCAGGGCGGAGTGCCACTAGCCCAAGGGTAGGTAGCTCGGTCAGGGCGGAGTGCCACTAGACCAAGGTGGAGGTAGCTCGGTCAGGGCAGAGTGCCACTAGACCAAGGGTAGGTAGCTCGATCAGGGCGGAGTGCCACTAGACCAAGGTGGAGGTAGCTCGATCAGGGCGGAGTGCCACTAGACCAAGGGTAGGTAGCTCGGTCAGGGCAGAGTGCCACTAGACCAAGGTGAAGGTAGCTCGGTCAGGGTGGAGTGCCAGTAGACCAAGGTGGAGGTAATCTGATTATTCAGGAAATGCCTGTTGTGCCGTGTGATACAGCTTTATATGCTTTCCGTTGAGGGGAGAGAACTGGACGACTCCTTTGTGGTCTACCAGGACGTAGGCACCCCCTTCGTACACTCGGCAGGCGATGTATGGTCCGACCCAGTTTTCGACCAACTTCCCTTTGGGATTAGCGGCCATCACTTCTCTTCTTTTGACCATTACCAGGTCTCCCTTCTTGAACTCTCGTCCTTTGACTAGCTTATCAAAAGCACGGGCCATACGAGCTTGGTAGAGTTGGATGTTTTGTTACGCAAGGAGACGCTTTCCTTCGAGCTCGACAAGCTCTTCCAATCTTCTCTCTGCATTAGTTTGTTCACTGCTGACTAGCCCATGTTGGATAGCGACTCACAGCGAGGGAACTTCTAATTCAATCGGCACCATAGCCTCTTACCCGTACACGAGGGAGAATGGCGAACAGCTGGTTGGGGTTTTGTAGACGGTACGATAGGCCCAGAGTGCCTCGTACATCTTTTCTTCCCAGTCCTTTTTATTAGACTTGACAGTCTTTGCCAGCAACCTGCATAGTGTTTTGTTGAAGGCTTCTGCAAGTCCATTGGCTTGAGGGTTGTAGGGGGACGATGTCCTCTAGTCAATCTTGTATTTGTCGGCTAGCCGGTAAACCTTCTGGTTTCTGAAATGGTTGCCGTTGTCAGAGATAATTCGGCTGGGAATCCCGAACCGGAATATTATGTTCTACCGGAAGAATCTTGCAACTAGTTCTCCCGTCACATCTCTTAACGCAACTACTTCTGCCAATCTGGAGAACTAATCTGTAGCTGCCAAGATGTATTCGCACCCTGACGAAGATGCTGGCAGTGGCCCTACCACGTCCGTGCCCCATTGAGCAAATGGCCAGCTTGGTAAGGTAGGACGTAGTGGCACTGGAGGTCTTCTTGACACATTGGCGTGCTCTTGACACTTCTGACAAGCCCAGGCGAACTTGCAACAGTCATCAAATATAGTGGGCCAATAGTAACCTAATTTCTTTATCTCAATTTTCATCTTTGGGCCGGCCTGATGCGCTCCAGCTGAACCCGCATGGATTTCTTGCATCACCTGCCCAACTTCTGCTGAAGACAAGCAACGAAGTAGGACTTTTTTTCAGACATCCGCCATTATTCGGAATAGGGTTCCGTTTCTCATCTTGTAAGAGTCTTTGACCCTCAGGAGTTTCATTCCCTATTCTTTTTTTTGGGAGCTGCGGGTGCTGAAACCACCGTAGGAGATGTTCTCACCAATCGGGCTGTTGAACCTCTTCGATGGCTACCACCTCAATCTCTTATTCGTCGGCCAAGACCTCTGTCACACTGGGGACCTGCCGGCGGTTGATCACTGTTATGTTCAGGCTTGTGTCTGGCGGGACTGCCAAAGAACTGGCCAACTTAGCGAGGGCATCCGCCTGAGCATTCTGGCCTCGGTTGATATGCTTGATGCTGATGAAGTAGAATCTTGACATCAGGCGGGTTGCCAGCTGATGGTAAGGGAGGAGCTCTTGCTTTCGCACATCGAACTCTCCTTCCAGCTGTTTAATAACCAGCATGGAGTCTCCGAATGCTTCCAACATCTGAATTCCCATGGACAGTGCGATCTACAACCCGATTATCAGGGCTTCATACTCTACTTCATTATTTGTGCAAGGCTTGTTTATTGAGTAGGATGTGTGCACCACTTCTCCTTCTGGGGATTTCAGGACTATGCCTGCTCCTGCTCTGACCCTGGTTGACCCAGTGGCCGAGGTGTCAATTCTGGAAGCGCCATCAAAATATAGATGCCACAAGGAAGGCTGCACTTGAGCAGCTTCTAGGGTTTCGTCTTTAGGAAGTTCCGATTCTAGCGGGTAGTCTTCTGGTACCGGGTGCTTGGCGAAGAAGTCTGCAATAGCTTAGCCTTTGACAGCCTTTCACGGCACATAGAAGATATCAAAATCCATAAGGATGACCGCCCATTTGCCTAAGCGACCTTTGAGTGCCGGCTGGGACATAATATATTTCAGCGGGTCTGCTTTGGACACCAAGCTGACTCCATGCGACAACATATAGTGTCGAAGCTTCTTGAGTGCGAAAACCAATGCCAGACAGGTTTTCTCGATATAAGTATATTTCTCCTCAGTCCTGACCAGTCTCTGACTAAGGTAGTAGAGAGCTTGCTCTTTTTCCTTCTTCATTATTCTAGGCTAACATTGCCTCTAGAGAGTTGTGGGTGGCGGCTATATATAATATCAACGGCCGTCCTTTCACCGGTTCGCCCAGCACTCGAGGAGTTTTCAGATAGTCTTTCAGCTTGTCAAAGGCTGTCTGGCAATCTTCATCCCAGTAAAAGGGAACATCCTTCTTCATCAATTTGTGGAAAGGCTGGCATCGCCCTGACAAATTGGAAATGAACCGCCGGATATAAGCCAAGCAGCCATGTAGTGATCTCAGCTCGGAGAGATTTCTTGGTGCAGGTAACTCCTGAATTACTTTGATCGTTGCGGGGTCTATCTCGATTCCCCGATATCTGATAATGAAACCCAAGAATTTTTCGCTCGACACCCCGAACGCGCATTTCATAGGGTTCATCTTCAATTCGTGCTGCCTCAGCCTCTGAAAAATGATCCGGAGGTCTTGCAGATGGTCTTCTTTTCTTCTGGTCTTGACCATCAGATCATCTATATAGCATTCGACCTTGTGGTAGAGCAACTCATCAAAGATTCTGGTCATTACGCGCTGATAAGTTGCGCCAGCATTCTTTAGTCCGAATGGCATCCTCTTGTAGTGATAGATGCCTTTGGGGGTTCGGAAGGCAGTGTGGACATGGTCATGCTCTGTGATCCAGATCTAGTTGTAGCTGGACGACCTGTCCATGAACGATAGGGCCTCATGGCCGGTCGTAGCATCAATCATGACTTCCATTATTGGGACCGGAAAGTCATCCTTGGGGTAGGCTTTGTTCAGATCTCGGAAGTCAACACATATTCGGATCTGTCCATTCTCTTCTTCTTCACAGGGATGATATTCGCCAACCACGTGGTGTACTGATTTTCTTCGACAAATCCCACGTCAATGAGCTTGTCGACTTCTGTACAAATTTGAGTGATGAGCTCTGACCTCATGCGCCGCGGTGGTTGCTTCACCGGCTCGGCTTCAGGGCTGATCGCCAGCTCATGTTGCGAAACCGCAGGACTCAATCCCGGCATTTCTTTGTAAGTCCTGGTGAAGCAATCCCGGTATTCTTACAGCAGCTGGGTATACAGCTCCCGTTCTTCTGGGGATAACTGGGCGCTGAGGAAGGTAGGCATGGGGTCTTCCTCACTTCCCAAGTTGACTTCTATCAGCTCGTCGACTGTAGATTGGTCTCCATCTTCTATCTCCGAAGGTGCCGGTTGAAGGTCAATGAAATCTGGAATACCGTC
The DNA here is from genome assembly GCA_022559845.1 of Amorphophallus konjac. Classification (NCBI taxonomy): domain Eukaryota; kingdom Viridiplantae; phylum Streptophyta; class Magnoliopsida; order Alismatales; family Araceae; genus Amorphophallus; species Amorphophallus konjac. Next base: position 248,277,907 of record CM040119.1, read on the forward strand.
TTTGGGGTCAAGGACCTCGACTTCCTCATTTGACATCATCAGAGTCTCCAGAAGGTCCTCTGCTTCATTTAATAACAGCCGTGCAGATTGTTCTCTCAGTAAATCTACTACTGTTGTAGCTTCCAAGGGCGAGAGAGCAGCTTCAGCCCTTGTGGTCGGGGTTGTAGCCGTGACAGACTGGTGGCTGCTTGTTGTTGGGCTGGAATAGCATCCTAGTCTTGTAGCAGAAGGTGAGGAGGTCTCACCTTCTGGGGCAGTTCTATCTTCAATAGAAGTGGCATTCCCCTCCTTGGCAGTGTATACCTCTCGGTCGGAGCTGGTCAAGGCTTCCCCAATTGGCACAAGAGGTGCTGAGATTATCATCAGTAGGACTCTACTGGAGGGAGCGGTCCCCGTTTCTTCGACACCTTCGGCTTTGCTGCTGCTAGCCGTATCAAATTCGGCATGAAGGGCGGCCTCTTCGGGATAGACCTGCTCCCAACATCGGCAAGGAATCATGGTCTCCGCTTCTTGATTTTCGGGCTGGCCCGGGTCAGCATGTTCAGCTTCCGCTGGGTATTCATCAAAAGTTGCCCCCAGCTGGCTATCCTCAGTAGGGTAGAAGGCGGAGATGGTGTCCACCTCGTATTGCCCACTGTGATAATATTCTTCTAGGGTGAAGCCCAACCCCTGGTGTAGAGAAACGCGTCTCATTTCCTTATCCAGACTTGCGGGATACCACATTTGCCGGAAAGCTTCCTTGCTTTTCTGAGGCTGATCGGAGGGGATGTGATGCTTTTGAAACATCTTGGCAATCCGACTGGTTGTGAATGCCAGACCCTTGACGGGCACTGACGGGTTACTTATGTCTTCGGGGAGACCGCAGTCTGTGTCTTCCCAAGTAGGGTGCTCCTCAGCCGTATAGAACAAGCTATTAGGTCCATCTACCTGTGTCACCTCCCAAGTTTTGAAAGGCTCGACAGTGGGGTCATCGAGGCCGAGAATCAGCTTGGTGAGGCCGTCCGGGACTCCAATGTAGTTGTGCTGCCGACTGACCTGCACTTCATTAGCTTCAGGGTATAATGTTGGGGGTGTTATTCTGCCCACATCCCCGGATGCTGTGATATGAGAGACCACCTTGGGCTTGACATATCCGCGCGGCGATGGTGGGTACCAATTGTCTCCGGATGCGCCTCTTGATGCCCCCGCAGGGGTCTTAGCTTCAGAGGTCTTCTGGGGAGGCCCCGTATATAGGTTGGCATCCGCCAAATGACATTCAAATACCTCAAACGGGTGAAGGTCAACAAATATTCTCTCTTCCTTCCCTTGAAGACTGTATTTGATACATTGGTGGAGCGTAGAGGGCACCACCATATTTTCATGTAGCCATGGGCGGCCGAGCAGTGCTTTGTACGAGGTGCGGGAGTCGATGACATGGAACTGCACCGTCGTAGTGAAATCCGCTAGGATAAGGGTGAACTCTGCCACCCCTATCGACACTTCACATTTTTGATTGAAGCCGGCGATACGCATATCCCCGACTTTCTCGAGATGCATGTTGAAGTGGTGCCTCTCGTATATTCTATAGGGCAGGATGTTGACCACTGCACTGGGATCAACCAGAGTCCTGTTCAGCTCCCTTCCATTCAGGTGCCCCTTTATATATGGTGGCCTGTTGTGGCTGATGGTAGGTAGCAGCATGTCCTCTGGAGTGAAGGTCTTGCTAGCTTCCGGCATTGCTTCAGCCAAGCAGGTCTCAAAATGAGCAGGCGTCTGCAGAGCAGTGATGATCGCCTGTCGAGTCTCTTCACTCAAAGAGAGGATCTCCCAGGTGGTAAATCGAGCAGGGAGCTTCTTGAGTAGCTTCATTATGCGGCTCCCAGCTCGGACATTGGAAAGCTTTATCTCTTCAGCCCACCTGGGCTTGGGAGAGTCCCGAGTTACGGCCCCTGACGGACCTGCTTCATCTGCCTCGGGCTCGGTGCCTTTCTGGTTAGCACCGGGTCCTTGATGTTCTTCATTAGCTGCTGTGGGGCAAGCTCCCCCTATATTTGGAGCTTCGGCAGATTGTGCTGGTTGCGGGTGAACATTCCCGGGTGCAGGGTTAGCCTCCTGGCAAGGTTGCTTCCCCTTAGACATCTTCATGAATTCAAGAAATGAAGGGACTGCCTTACCCCCACTCTTGCTATATAGGCCTAGTGGAGGAGGGATCTGGACTCCCTTGACTTCCGGGAGAGGTGTCTTGTAGGGCTGCTCTCCCCGAGATATGATGTTGTGGTTGGGTGGCGGCTGGCGCCCCCATTTCCGGCCTGATCGGGTTGCATGTGCAGCAGTTGCGGCCTCGGCCTTGCCTCCCCCAGCCAGGGGTGTGAAGTAAATTTCCTCTTCTTCCTCCTCTCCGGGCAGGTTGAAGAGTGCTGATAGAGTATTACAGGAGACAAACTGCGCTTTATCGGCCTTAGCGGCCTTTCCTTTCTTCTTCTTTTATTTCTTCCTCTTCCTTGCTTCAGCGGGTGCCTGCCCCCAGAACAGACTACCCTCCTTATCGGATGCTGCATCGGCTCCCTCCTTTTGCTCGAGTGAGAGCTGCTTGATAAGTGTCCATTTTCTATGATAATTCATCACATATACACCATTTTATGTGCATATAATTTGGTAATTATGCATATTCTATCATTAATCTCAACTTCGCATGTAGATTGGACCTTTCACGTAAATTAATTAAGTTGGTGATTTCATTTAATAAAATGGAGTTGAGGGTCATAAACATTAATTATCCATTGCATAAAAATGAGCAATTGAGATTCATGTGGACATTATGGTAATTTTTCTGGACTAAATCATAATTATGTGTGTGCAGGACACCGAAGGTAATTGCAAAAGAAGCCGGGGGCAAAACTATCATCACCACTTTGACCAAGTCAAATAAAGAATTCAAAATATTTTGGTTGGAGGGAAAAGAAAGTTCAAAATTTTGAATTCAAAGTTTGAAAAGAAAGAGTTCAAAGTTTAAGTTTGAAAAGGAGGAAAAAGACATTCAATGTTTGAAAAGGAGATTCAAAGTTTGAAAGGGGGTGCCCAAAGTCTAAGAAAGGGGGTGCCCACCTCCTTTTTCTTTCCCCCATGCATCATCTTCTACCTAAATCCCAGCCATCCATCTCCTTTTGATACAATCTCCACCCTCCATTAACCCAACTTTCCCTATAAATAATCCATGACAAAGAGGTGAAGGGGAGTTCTTGCTTGGGCAATTTTTCACTCTTTCTTCTCTAACATTAGGCGGCAGTTTTCTCCCCCTTCTGGTCCTCTTCTCCTCCGGCTTTCTTCATGCGGAGATTCTCTTTCAATGGCCCTCTTTGCGGCGTCTATCTCCACGGTGGGGCGATCCACTCCATGGCTCGGCACGGCGATTAGGCGGCGATCTTCATCTTCATCTTGGCTATATTCTTTCCCCTTTCTTTATTTTATGAGTTGTAATTTTTCATTTTCGTAGAGTGTACTTTTCACTTCCATCTTAATAAAAGTTCATCTTTGTAAATTGTGATTGTCTTAGTTCCTCTTTGTATCTCTTGTAAGTTCTTTTCTTTACCCCTCTCAACTTCTTTAGTGAGTTTATTTTCATGCAATTTATTTTTCCTTAGATTAATCTCACTCAAAACTCGGCTTTTCAAAGTATAATGATATTTTTCCAACTTGTTCCAAAATGTTATTTCCTCCTCGTGGGATCGACTCCACTTACCACTATACTTGATTTTTTCAATCTTTAAAAGTGAGTGAGTGCGAATATTTTGAAATTATGGCACGACTTTTCAATGACGAGTTTTGTGCGCATTAATTTTTGACGCCGTTGTCGGGGAGGAAATTATTTTTATAGTTGGATATTCTTGTGTTTGATATGTATATTTGTATATTATTTTTTTTTATTTTACAGGAAAAAGAAAAAAAAATCAGAAATCAAAGAAATAGAAAAATCTGACCTAAAATTTTCAAAAAATAAAGCGTCGCTGAAAGTCTGGAACTGTAGCAGTCAAGCATTGTTAAAGGGGTTGAAACGTAGGAACATGTTCTATTTTTATAATTTTTAAAAAATCTTCAAAAAAATCTGAAAAATTTCTGAAAAATCTATAAAAATCATAAAAAAAATCAGAACACACAAAAATACCATCTTAGGTTTCATTTTGTAATAAATTTTCATGACTTTGTTATTTTATTGTTTATAACTTCTTTCGTTCATCTCTTATTGAAAAATTCAAAAAAAATAATAATATCTGAAAAAAATTCTCTAAAAAAATAGAAAACAGAAAATCACAGAAATATTTTGGTCTCATGCTATCATATTTTCATTGTAGATTCATATTGTTCATGCATTTTAGTTGATTTTTCGTTTATTTGCATCAATTGAAAAAATTTTAAAAAAATAATCTCTGAAACAAATCAAAACAAAAATAAAGGACGAGGGATCGCGATCCAAGAAAGTATATCAATCTTCCCTCTTGTGATTTAATTTATCTTATGTATTTTGTTAGCTTTTATATTGAAAAATCTCAAAAAAAATGTGCTGCCTAGATAGCTTCATTAACTAAAAAAAAACAACACTTGCATCAAAAATAAAAGACCTCATTCAAGAATAGAAACCACATCATCCATGTTTTAGGCCATGCATCATTTAGCATATGATTTTTCCTTATTATTTAATTTCTGTATTGTATTTTGGAGATTGCGAGGGACAATGTACGTTCTACTTATCATATTCTAGCATGCATATTGTATAAGAATCCTTTGTTTAAAATTGTGGTGTGTATTTTATTTCAAAATACTCTAAGGGCAATACCCCTAAATAACATAAGGTGGGGATTTTATCATCCTTCCTTAGCCCACAAACCATATTTTCCCTTGCATCTTTACCTGACCTAAGCCTTAAATAAAAGTCAGTAGACATTGGCCCTAGGGTTACACTGTGATTTTAGTATGATTTGAGTTTATCCTCTTGTGAAAATTGGTGTCTAAGGTAAGACGGTCGGACGGCAAACGCCTTAAGCGGGCTAGTGGTTTGACATAATTAGGTCCCTACAAAAGTAGGGGGAGCCTCCCACTACCCCACCCCTTACCTGGCCGGTGAAAATATTGATGGTGAATTTAAATTGTACTTTAGTCATTTTGTCAAACCTCATTTATAGGTCTAAGTCACATTTAGGTCGTTAGGTAATTGGCATGTTAACTTGTTTGTGTATGTAAAAAAATAAAATAAATAAATAAAATCATCATCTTCTCTCTCTTCGTCTGAGTAAGTGTTATTTTCAAAAAAAATTATGGTTTTCTAATCTTAATCAAAAATAAAAAAGAGAGAATAAAATAAAAAGGGAGATCAATACAGGGAAAATAAAATTAAAAAATTAAAAAAAAATTAAACATAAAATTGAAAAAGTTGAAAAAATTGAACAATCTTTTTGGGATCCAACTTATTTTTAAATGGCCATTCATCTTGGAGGGAAACTCATGCCTATGAAGGAACATTTTTTCCCTTCTACTTAAAAACCCTCAACCTGCATTCAACTCCCTGACATTCTGGTGGATCATTATGAGATTGACCCTGGTCTCATCCAGATGCTCCCATCTTTTTATGAGAATCTCAATGAAAATCCTTATAGACATCTAGATTATTTTCTAGAAGTTTGCTCCCTCATCAAAATCCGAAACTTTAGTGATGATGCCCTTAGGTTGATCTTATTTCCATTTTCATTGAAAGAGAAAGCAAAATCTTGGTTGAGGAGTTTTGGAAAGATCATTAGGACTTGGGAAGTTATGCAGTTAGAATTCTTGAGAAAATTTTATCCCATAGTCCGGACCAACATGATGAGAAGGGCGATTATTGGATTTACTCAACTTCCGGGCGAGCAACTTCATGAATCTTGGGAGAGGTTGAAAGATTTGTTATGTCAATGTCCACACCACGAGTTGCCCAAATGGCAAATTATGTTTACCTTTTACGAGGGGTTATCTGGTTATGATAGGCAATGGTGGACATATGTTGCGGAGGGGCATTTATGAACAAAAGTGCAGATGAGGCTTATGATATGTTTGACCTTTTGAGTGAAAATTCGTTGAATCATGTCTCAATCTCATCTCTTCAACAATCTGTAAGATCTTTCAAACAGGCTAAAACTTCATTCCAAACTTTCACGAAAACCTGTGAGTTCTGTGCCAGTCTCACTCACCATGTGAGTGAATGTCCTACTATAGCCTGACTCCCACCAGTCATCCAAGCTTAAGTCAAAAATATCCTAGAGTTCTCTCAGCTCAAGCGTACAACATTCTCGGATGATTATAATCTTGGCTGGAGTACTCACCCACATTTGTCTTGGATGGATCCAATATTTCAAGACCATCTGTCTAAACCCTTACCCCAAGCAGTTCATGAGCAGCCCATGTGTATTCAACTTCAGTCCAACTCATCTCACCTAAATGTCAAAAATAACATCAATACTGGGGCTGATTCACCGGGCCATTACTTTGAACCTCAAATCATGTACTCTCCGTCTACTTACCATGACCCTCCTTCAACATTACATCAACCTTCTCAACACGTGAATGATGATGATCTCATGTCTGTCATTCTGGCTCAAGATATCAATAGTGAAAATGACGGGGAGCACACCAAGAATACCATAATGAAGGAAGGGATAGATTAGGGGGTGAATTTAAGGATAAAAATGATCACATTGATATCATCACCCCATTCTATAAATGTTTTGAGATGGAGAATATCATTGTGAAGATTGGTGGCTCAAACAACTCAATTGAGGATATACATGTTGAGGAGGATTGCTTTGTGATTAATAATCATGTTGATTTAGTGGAAATACATTCTGAATATCCTCCTCCCTTTTAAGAACATGATGATGGGGCATTGTTGGAAAAATTTACATTTCATCTACCCACCCCATTATTTAAAAATTTGATCGATAATCTTCAATTGAGTGATGAGTGTGATGAAGGGACCCTAATAGAGAAATTAACATTTGATTCGACTAGGCTGGAAACATTTACATTTGATCTTCCCACCTCATTATTGGAAAGTTTGATTGATAATGTTCATTTGAGTGATGAGTGTGATGAAGGATCCTGGTTAGAAAATTTCACATTTGATCTGACCCTTGAGCCATATCCAATGAAGTTTGAATCTTTGGATGAGTTAGATCCTGGCCTCACTCTTCCTTCCAATTTGATTCCCCCGACAATACAGCCTCTCCACTATGACATTCTAGTACCTGAGGGGGATGTGCCAATCACATTCACCTTTGATTTAACTTCCCATCAGAAAAACCAGTTGATTACTGCCCTTACTGCTCATGAGGCTGTTACTAAGAGGAACGTGGCTAATAATACCAATCTTATTCATCAGCCACCAGTGTCTGATCAAGTTACCATGGAGGAAGTCATCACAAAAGGGTTAGTCAGGCAGGAAGATGCAGGACAAGGGGAATAATGGGTTGATGTTGGGCAAAGGTTCAACCCCGATTTTGATAGATTATTAGCCATTGATTATTTCTTGATCCCTAAAGATGACAATTGGCTCACACACATGGTTAAAATTAAAATCAATAATGTACGAGCCCTGCCTATTTCTAGCCCCAGTCCGTACATGCTTACACTTGTCTTCCAATGGTATGAGGGTTGGAATTTGAAGGAGGACAAGATCACTTGGTGACTCATTCTGAATTCCACACGTTGGTTAGTGAGCTTTCATGCGTCTGGCTGAATACGTTAAACTTAGCGCTTCTTGGGAGGCAACCCACAGTTTTTGTGATTTTCGTGTGCTATTAAATGGCTTCTTGGGAGGCAACTCAAGTTTTTATTATGATTTTCTTTTTATTTTGCAGGTGTGAATAAAGGATAAGTTGGGGGGAGAGCGAAGAATGCTTACACCTATGCCTAGCCTTCAAAAGTCAATAATCACCTTTCATTCAAGCAAGGATGCCCGTCGAAGTTCAATTCCGTTAGGTTGTCCCGTTCCTTCACAAATTTCATGTCTACATTGTTCTATTATTTCATATTGTTCATGACATTGAGGACAATGTCATTTAAGTTGGGGGGACCGAAATCATGTTGCACATGTTGCATTCATATACAACCTCAAACATAACCTCAAACATGAAATTTTTTTTGGAAAACCAACAAAATAAAACCCATTGTGAGTTTCATGATTCATGCTTCTATTGAAAGTAATTCTGAAATAGAAATGACTAGATAAGGATGATGGAAATTTTATCTAATCTAGCCATGGAAAACTGATATAAGAATCTTTTTAAAGTTCATGTGCACTTTAGAAAAAAATTCACGTCGCACGCTAATGAAACAAGCAAGACAAGCCCTCTGCTAGTTTTGGCATGTTGTCTGATATTCTGCACTTCTTAAGAAAAGAGATCTTTTTACAAAGCTTTCTGCCAAATTATCTATTAAAAAAAGAGAGAGAGAAAAAAAGAAAAAAAACACCATGAAAAATGCCCCTAGTCTTAGTAACCGGGCCTACTTCACCTAAGACGTGTTGAGGTTCGCGTAAAATGGAAAAGGGAACCTTGATCTGCGAAACCGGGCATGCTTCTCCTAAGGCAAGAGTCGAGGTTCACGTTGAGAAGTGAAGGGTAGTGTAGCATCATGTGTGGCATAAAAGATCTCAAAGAGACAAAGCAATAAGGCAGACAAAAAGTTAATATACTTAATACTCTGACTAAGAGGTACAGGGTTGAAAGACATTTACTTGGAATAGCGAATGGGGGATGTAATTGTCTAAGCTGTGGATTTGGTAGTTACACATGCACAAGTGCTATTGAGCTTTGATTTGAATTCTTACTATTAAGTTTCTACATAAGGCTAGTGTGTATTAATGATTCCAGATTCTTAATCTTTGGCTGATTCTATGAAGGGAGAGCTAGATATAATTAAGAGTATGAATTTTACAAACTCCTATTAGTCCTATATTTTGATTTATTTGCATTGCTAAGGGACTAACAATGAGTAAGTTGGGGGGTGTGATAAGTGTCAATTTTCTATGATAATTCATCGCATATACACCATTTTATGTGCATATAATTTGGTAATTATGCATATTCTATCATTAATCTCAACTTCGCATGTAGATTGGACCTTTCACGTAAATTAATTAATTTGGTGATTTCATTTAATAAAATGGAGTTGAGGGTCATGAACATTAATTATCCATTGCATAAAAATGAGCAATTGAGATTCATGTGCACATTATGATAATTTTTCTGGACTAAATCATAATTATGTGTGTGCAGGACACCGAAGGTAATTGCAAAAGAAGCCGGGGGTAAAACTATCATCACCACTTTGACCAAGTCTAATAAAGAATTCAAAATATTTTAGTTGGAAGGAAAAGAAAGTTTAAAATTTTGAATTCAAAGTTTGAAAAGAAAGAGTTCAAAGTTTAAGTTTGAAAAGGAGGAAAAGGACATTCAATGTTTGAAAAGGAGATTCAAAGTTGGAAAGGGGGTGCCCAAAGTCTAAGAAAGGGGGTGCCCACCTCCTTTTCTTTCCCCCATGCATCATCTTCTACCTAAATCCCAGCCATCCATCTCCTTTTGATACAATCTCCACCCTCCATTAACCCAACTTTTCCTATAAATAATCCATGACAAAGAGGTGAAGGGGAGTTCTTTCTTGGGCAAGTTTTCACTCTTTCTTCTCTAACATTAGGCGGCAGTTTTCTCCCCCTTCTGGTCCTCTTCTCCTCCGGCTTTCTTCGTGCGGAGATTCTCTTTCAATGGTCCTCTTGGAGGCGTCTATCTCCCCGGTGGGGCGATCCACTCCAAGGCTCGGCACGGCGATTAGGCGGCGATCTTCATCTTCATCTTGGCTATATTCTTTCCCCTTTCGTTATTTTATGAGTTGTAATTTTTCATTTTCATAGAGTGTACTTTTCACTTCCATCTTAATAAAAGTTCATCTTTGTAAATTGTGATTATCTTAGTTCCTCTTTGTATCTCTTGTAAGTTCTTTTCTTTACCCCTCTCAACTTCTTTAGTGAGTTTATTTTCATGCAATTTATTTTTCCTTAGATTAATCTCACTCAAAACTCGGCTTTTCAAAGCATAAGGATATTTTTCCAACTTGTTCTAAAATATTATTTCCTCCTCGTGGGATCGACTCCACTTACCACTATACTTGATTTTTCCAATCTTTAAAAGTGAGTGAGTGTGAATATTTTGAAATTATGGCATGACTTTTCAACGACGAGTTTTGTGCGTATCACTGCTCCATTTCTTACCATGGGACATGGTCCCGCACCAGCAAGGGCTTCAATTCCGACTGCACATACTCATCTAGCCCTTCAATAAGGTTTTACAGTAGGCGGATCCCAAGACTATTTTCCTTGACCACCGGTAGCGGAGTTTGTCTCCTCCGATTGTGTGTAGGTATCCTGATGGCTGCAGATGGAGTGGTCCACACAGGTGCTGCCACTGGCGAAGCAGGTCGGGGTGTAACACCACGGATATGTGCCCCCACTTTCGGGCGGGGTGCTTTCTTCCTTTTGTGCTTTGCAGGGGCCTGCCGCCATCCCTGTCGTTCCTTTGCGGGCTCCAAGAAATGAGTTTCATAAGTGCTCCACGTGCTTGCTTCAGAGATCTCCTCGAGCAATGCATGATATAGGGAGATCATGTTGACTCCTGCTCTTCTAAGTGAGGCTTCATGTGGCTGAGGAGGGTCCACTTTGTACTCTCCCAATTCTATTTCATTTTTCTTCACCATCCCTTCGATGATGTCCTTGAAAACATAACAGTCTTCGATTGGATGCCCCAGCATCTGGTGGTAGGGGCAGAATCTTGGACTGTCTTTCTTTTTCATGTCCTCCGACCTCTTCGGCTCTGGCAGGGTGACCACGCCATACTCCGTTACCCAGTCGAACAGAATCCTGGTCTTGTCCTTCGGGAAGGAGTAGGCTTTCTTTATCTTGTCCCGTAGCGAGGGACCTTCTTTACCATCTGGGGCTTTCGCGAGCTGTGGGGCGACCGCCTTCATGACTTTATCCTTCTGTTGTTCGAACGTCTTGATATCAAGGGCATTCGCTTCTTTAGGTGCCGGGCGCCACTCCACCGCTTTGCCCTTCTGGGCTATGCTGGCAGCTGGTGTAGGGGCAGGTCTGGCCAGAAAGGCTTCCACCTTGGCCACGACATTATTTAATCGGTCAAATGACCATATTTCCATTCCAATCATCTTTTCTAGAACCTCCCTCCTGAGGTTCTGTTTGCATATTTGCATAGCGTTCTCCTGATGCAGGGGCCGCTTGCACCTCATTCCGAGGTTCCTCCACCTCTTGATATAATCGAGGGCTATCTCATCGACCCTTTGCTTTGTTGAGTAGAGTTCGGCCACTGTGACCTCCCTCTCTGTAACATGCAATCTCTCCCTGAACTTCCTCTGCATATCCGACCAGTCGCTGATCGACCCGGCCGGGAGGCTGGAGTACCATTCAAATGCGAGCCCCGTCAGCGAGGACCCAAAAAACTTTAGCAAGTATGACTCATCGGCGGCCAGATCACCCATGACAGTCATGTAATATGCAATATGTTCCTTCGGGGATCCCTTCCCGTTGAACTTTTCGAACTTGGGCGGCTTGTTGATCCCTGGGGGAAGCCGCTTGGCAGCATGGTGTTGCAGGTAGGGCACCCGATAGGCATCAAATGCGATGTAGTCACCTTCACTCCTTTCTGCGAGCTTCAGCTCGATCATTCTTTCCACCATCATCCAGCGCATGACCGTAGGGTCGACTGGGTCCAGATAGAAGTGTGCCGGCTGCAGGTACGGGGTGACCAGAGTGGTCACCTGTGGAGGACGCAGCAGTGGGGGTGTCTAGTGTACTTGAGGGAGCACCGGTGGCATCAGTGGCTGTGACTATGGTGGCCACTGCTGAGTCGTCGCCATGCTCGGCTCTGACGATTGAGGCAAGGTGTAAAGTGGCGGAGGGTTGACATGGCGGACCGCTCCCCGAGATAATTCACCCTCGACTTCGGGCGGCTTGGAAGTTGACGACTATTCAGTCTTCTCCATCAGCTGTTTCTTCAGCGAGTCTATCTCTTGCCGATATCTTTGAAGTAGCATCAGGACTGATGGGTCCATAGTTGCCGTGCTTGGAATAGCTTCTGTTGCTTCCCCGGACGTACCCTCAGGCAGGATGTCGAGGGGGACGTCGTCTTCTTCTTCCGCCGTCACAACATTGGCGGTTAAGACAGCAGCTTCAACATCCCACTGGTGGTAGACCAGGGGTTGTTCTCCTCTAGCTGTCGCCAGGAGCTGCCTCGCGGCTTCTGTTCTTCGACTATTCGGCCCCGGCCTTGCGGCCAATTGAGCCAACTCGTGAGGATCTTTGGGAAGTCCCCCGTATTGCCCAAATATGCCAGCCATGTTGCAGGTGAAAACCTGCATCTTTCTTCTCTGTCGACGGACCCTTCTCTTAGCCCGATCCTGGAAGGTCAGCCTCTCGAACACAGAAGTCCTTCTTGTATCCTCCCATCTAGGGGTGGGTTTATCGGCTTCGATCTCAAAGCCGTCATCATAGTCATTGTCATCGACTGACGACATCATCATCCTTTCCCCTACATCTTCTTCATCCGCCATTGAAGGGCAGTAGTCTTCACTAGCCGCGGCTACCTGCATTAACCGCTGTTGTCCAAGCGAGGGGTTGCCTAGCCCTCGGAAATAGTTCTTGACCAAATTGGTCATCTCTTCTCGACCCCATTCTTGATGCAGCACGGGGGACAATTGTCGACCTCCCGCAGGAGGGATGTAAGCTAGCTGAGCTCTGTCGGCAAGTTGCTGGAATCTCCGTCCCACAGTAGGGACATTGGCTTGGCGGGCATAGGCCCGGAAGCTTTCGCGGCGCGGAGGGTCCGCAACCACTTCTTCTTCTCTTGGGGCCAGGCCCCTTTCCTCCCTTCCTTTCATTCCGTCGCCAGCAAGGCGGCGGCAGACAGGTGCAGCCTGATGGACAGGTTGGACCCTTTTGGGGACCCACACCTGTTTAAATTTCTTTGGCCTGGGGGCCAACTTCTCTTGGCCGCAGTGGTCGGATTCTTCTCTTTCCACCCTCCTTCCAGCGAGGGCTTGGTATGAGTTGTAGATGGGGACGGCAGGGACGACCCGGTTTGGGACTATCTGTGCGTCACGCCCGTCGAGGAAGATGCGTACGCCCCCGACCATCATGGATTTACCGGATTATGACAGAGATCCGGTAACCATGGCGGTACCTCTTCGGAGTTGTTTGTGTTGACGTCCTCCAGAGTTCTTGTTGACAGCATCGGGATAGACCCCATGGACAGCATGGTGTACCAGGCAGCTGGCGACCGGGGTTGGACTCTTGAACGAGTCGTTGCAGCATCGAGCCTTCAGAGGCTCCACCTTCTTCGCAGCTCCCTCGACAGGCTCCGAGGGCTCTACCTCCAACATGTCTACGAAGGCTAACCCCAAGAAGTTGGGGAAGCCAACAGCGGCAGGGAAATTGACGAACACCGTGGGAACCACCAGGTAACCTTGTGCGTGACCCACGACGATCGACGGGCCGAAACCAACGCCAATCAATCCAGTGATTGTCGTCATTGTTTGCCTGAATGGACAAAGAAACTGACGATCAGTAGCCTTTGGGAGGGCCTCGAAGCCCAAGTATCTCGGCAAAGAGATGAAAGGTGAAGCTGGTCCTACCGGGCGTGCCAGACTTGTTTGACCGGGCATGCCAAAGCATGATGATGAAGTTATGAGAATTGCTAATTCAGGTTTTAAATGAACCAATTTATTCAATTTATTGATTACAGGGTTTATTTGATTCTATTATTAACATTGAGAATCACCCAGAAGGCGAGGAAAGGATTGAAACGGCACGACGATGCGATTCGGAACAAAACTGGTGTGATGCGCGTAGGCATAAGGTTTAAAATGGCGTGGGAAGCGTGGGTATAGGCTTGAAACGGCGCCGCCTAACGTAGGTGTATGGCTTGGCCTGAAAATGGCGCGCTCTTTTCCTGGCGCGTCGGAATAAGGCACGCCGTTTTAAGGTGCGCCGAGTGTCGACCGCGCCGGTTTAGCCCTATTTTATGAAAACCGAGGTTTTATTGATTTAGTTTTGGACTTATTAAAATATTTTGAAAGATTTTGGAAGCTTATTGAGTCAGTTATCCAACGGATCGGCCCCGGGCCATCCGGAAGTCGAGTCACAGGCTCGCGCAAGGTTCATACTCGAGCGTGGTGATCGTTCCGAGTCAAACTCGTTCGAGCCAAAATTTCGGCAGCATCTCCCCATCCCGGAGGATTGTCAAGGAGAAGCGGGGAGTACTCACGTGGCGGAGCAACCCCTAAAAGCCGGGTGGCACAACGGCAGCCGGCAAACCCAGACGGATAGGAGAACCTCGAGGGATAGCCTACTAGGGGCACCGAGTACGTGGGTGGAAAGTAGACAGATGGCGCGACTCACAGTGGGAGCGAAGACCCCGAGGGTAAGCCGACGAGGGGCACGTGACCCGAGTCGATACCGCATTCGAGTCGGGACGACCAATAGAGAGGGAAAACCCCGAGGGCCAGCCTACGAGGGGCACCCATCTCACGGCAACCACGAAGTCCCTTAAGGACTGTGGATTTCGGTATGTTGGGATTAATCCCTGTTGATGTTCACTCACGGCCCATAAGAGGCTCATTACTAATGAATGGCCCCTCTGTGGACAGCGTGATATCAGGGTAGAATCATGGGGGATGCTCCCCTCTCCCCAGCTGCCAAATCTCTTTGAAAGAATGGTACACGGTGCGGAGGCAACTCATACCTAGTTAGCAGACTGATCATGATATCTGTAGATATATGTATATATATGGATTAGCAAGTTAACAGGGTGATTATTGAACTAGCGCTCAGAAGACGAGGGTGCAGAGAAGCCAAACATTAAGCATATAGGGGGCGTGTAGAGTCCCAGAATTTATACAAGCATTTTTCTAGATTATTTAATAAATTTCTGGAATTTATAAATTATAAATGGATTGTGAGACTAATAAGTCATTATAGGGCCCAAAATGTGTCAAGTAAATAACCTAAGTCCAAAAGGTTTTAAGGACCAAGCCCAATTTGATTGGCCCATATTCTAGAAAACTTACTAAGGATAAATACTAACTATATAAATAATTAAATGGACAAACGAGATAAAAGAGTTTTACTTATTTAAAACTCTAGATACGATGACTGTAACGGTCTATCGTAAGACCGCCACAGCCATGTAACGCGGCCAGGCTCGACCGTCACAGCCTGCGACTTCCGTGAGTAGAAGAAATTGCAAAAAGATTGGAACTTGATGTTCCTATCCACAAGAGACCTAATTAGAACTATGAATAAAGACTCTAAGGACTCTTGGAGATTAGGTTTTTATAGATTAAGGACTCTAAACTCGATCTAATCCTCAAACCCTAGCTAGAACCTTATAAATAGGACCTAATTCTGAACTACGCGACCCCTACTTTTGCTCGCGTGGAATCAAGGTGAGGAGTCATTATCTTGGGTAAGTTCTTTAGAATATTTTGTTCACAATACTTTAGACTAACTTCTCTCAAAATTTCACATCTTTAGGTCAAGAGGTCATGGAGTTAGAACCTAAGGAAGTTGCTGGAAAAGTCACAGAAGGAGGAAAACTAGGGCAAGATTCCCAACCCAATTCAGAAGCTACAGCCTAAGATAAGAGGTAGGTTATCTCATGAATGGCAAAAACAACCTGATAGGTCTAATATCCCTCTGGTTCAATTGATTTTTATGCATTATAGATCATTGATTTCATGATTTACTAGATCTATGCATATCATGCAACTCTTAGCCCTAATAAAGAAATCAAAGCATGTTATTCATCTAATTCACTGATACCCATGCATGTAGTTAGCCTATACTTTGGTATCATGTCTAGAATAGACGTGGTATTTGTTTTAAACATGATATGAGTTGATCTCTTAGGTTTCATATCAGTTTCTGTCAGCAGGTACTGTAACGCATCGGCTTAGGACCGTCACACTCATGTAACGGCCCTACGACAGACCGTCACACACTCGGTGGTATTTGGATTTCACTGTTAACTCAAACGCACTTGGACATGCGCGTTACGTTCATGTAACGGTTGTTCTCTGACCGTCACAACCACTGTGACGCCCCACTCCTAGACCGTCAGAGTCTATGATCTGTCAACCCTAGACAGAATATGATTTGTTAATATTTCTTATTATTAAGCCTAGTTACCTAAGTGTTAACCTGGTTATATGACTTTGAGATTATTTAAGCATTCATGATAGGTATTGCATGATTTGGTATCTCACTTTAACCTTGAGTTATGTTAATCTCATGAAGCCAAACTCTATAGTTTTGTAATTAGAAACATGATTTTGAAAGATGAATTAGTAAAGTTTTTATCATGGTTTCACATTGATATATGTCTATATCTATGTATTATTTCTCTATCAATAGAGTCGTTCCATAAGTACATGTCACATATTCCGGTATGTTGTCATTAGTTCACACTTTGCACTATAGGAATATATTCTTGGACATGAGGACCTCTCTATTGGATACTCCTTCCAATGGACTAGGAAATCTTGTTTCAAGGCCTCCGTAATTCTCCGCGAGCCTGGGATTCCCACTAGGACGCCGAGTTGGTTGTACCATTAAAGCCCATTAACTAGAATACACTATCGTGGTTTTCTGGATCTAGTAATGTAACGGCCTTACATTGGACCGTTAGGCTCACGTAACGGCCCAATGCACGACCGTCACATTTCACTGAGTCTAAGTTAGTATTCTGGACTCTGATCATTGTAACGGCCCATTACTGGCGCGTCACATGATGTAACGGCCCAGTAAATGACCGTCACACAGCTTGTATATGTTAACCCCAGGTTTGACCAACAGGTTGATTTCCAAGGTTCTAGATGGACTAATGATAGTCTAGAACTTATAATATGGATCAAGAAACTTAATTGTAATGGATTAAGATTAAAAGAATGTACTGTTATGCTATTAATTTATTTCTAAAAAGCATGACCTTGTTTAAGTCGTTTTCTTGACTGATACATTCTTATATTGAAGCATTCATTCATTGATTATAGTTATCATGAAATTCTTGAATTGTACATTCTTGGCCATACTTTACTGTTACATGCGTGGAAGTAGCTTAATTTATACCTGAAGATGCGATCGAGCACTGATTGTGTTCAAGGACTCTATGCTAGTCCCCTCGGCTGATTACCGGAAACATACTATTTTATAAACCATGGGGTATGATGCTACTGGCGTCGCATTGCGCTGGGAGTACTATTTCTATAAATAAGTGAAGATCCATGACATGACATGACATTCTTGTACATGACATTCTTGCTTGATATTCCACAGAAATTCATGAACTATGTACTCAGAAGAGACTAGTGTGATGATTATGTGGCTTGCTCGTTACATGCTTGCTCGTGAAAGGCCAAATATCATGTTCATATTATATTCTTGCTAGTTCATTCTTGATCATTCTATCTTACGTGATTATCTTGTTACTTTGGTTCGATCGCATGATTGATTCGCATTCGCATGATTTTACCTTATTCTCTAGAGCTAAATGTTAATTACTTTCATAGTGCCTTCATGTTGATGCGAAGATACCTACTGGGCAAGTGTGCTCATTACCTATTTCTAATATTTTTCAGGAGATGGAAGTAGTTCGGATTGGGATTTGGGCTATACTAGTAGCGGGTCCGGAAGTGAGTGAAAGTCTTGTAAAGCTACGAGCGAAGACTTAGGAAGTTTATAATGTCTAGATTGAGTCAATGTAACTTTCCTATTTCTTGAGTCTAGTAGAATGAAAGATGATGAAAAGTGGTTGTATTTTGAATATTGATCATTTATGAAATAAAGTTAGATTTTTTTTCAATTCTGTGCAATTACATCTATGTGTGTGATTGTGTCGCGCTCTGGTCATTCTTGCTTGCAAGAGGCTTACCATGCCGGCTGTTCGCGCTCCTCGAGCGAGTCTTCCGCTGTAATAAAGGCTCGGGACGTGACATGGCGGCCTCATTTCCCTCTGTTCATGATCAGGGACAGAAGGGGAACTAAAGGACAGCCCCAGAGTCGACCAGTAAGACGTACGTGTACACATCTCCGGCGACGAAACCCCTTAACATTCTAACGGAAAAGAACCCCCGGGGAGAGGGGATATTGTTGTAGCCCATGGTATCCCAGGGCGTATGTCCGGCATCAGGGAAGGTGGGTATGGAAACCGTTCGCACGGTGAAGAGATTGATACACAGACAGAGGGAAGATGAGCATCTGGGGAAATCTGGAAACGGCACCGAGCACAACTATAGTTCATTCATCCTTTTTAAGCATGGTAAGTAGGGATGCATAAACGCGTATCACACATTCCGGCACCGGCACTGTTGCACGGCACCATCTTACTGGCTACCAGAAGAAAATGCAGGGGGAAAAGAAAAGACGATGCGGAGGAAGATGAAAAACATTGATCTAGACTCATTAGCGCACTCGTGCGCATCATTCATTCCACGAACAAGGAAAGCCATACAAATTGCATACATCGATGCCGGCGTTGTCGCTTGGCCGTCGTTAACATCAGACGAAAGAGATTATAGGGAAGAGTAGTGAGTAGTAGAGATGGTGAGGGGGGGAGGACAGGCTCATATCATCGCCCCTCCCCCCCTTTCTCACTTACATTACAATGGGGAATAAAACTAGGCGAAGGGGGAAATCGATGGAGGAATCACGGCAACCCACCTAAGTAAACAGAGAAGCAGACAGTATTCTTCCTCGGCATCGGGAGGCTCGTACAGGGCGGAGGACGGCGGCGGCAGCGGTACTCTCAGAGGGAATAACTTCTCTCCCAAGAAACCCTCGCTCAGACAAGTGTGATTGGTCACTTCCTCTGGGCAATCTCTCCTCTCAATTGCTCATTTTTTTTGTAGGTCCTCTCTCTTTTTTTTTCATCTCGAACGAGGGCTGTTTATATAGCCACCAGCCAATCCGGCGCCATGGTGGGCGCGCCGAATGGGTGGCGTCGGGAGATACCCCCCTATTGCTTCTGGCGCGCCAAACCTGGTGGCGCAGGATTAAGGGGTGCCGGGACCCCTCGTGCGCCGATTTGGCTTGTTCGTTCGACGCGGGTTAGCCGACGGATCCAGGGATGGTTCCAAAAGCCTCCGTTGGCTCTTCCTCTCGCCACGGTCCTTGAAAAACCTTGACGGGGCTTTGACGAAGGTCTCGGCACGATGAATGGCCTTAATTGGAACTTCATGTGTGTTCGGCTCGAGAACGCAGGTTTTCTGCTGATACGGCCTTTGGCATTGTGATTTGTACTTCCGGCTCGGCTTGACTCGTGCCTGGAGCTTCCTTGCGGGATGGTATGACATCCGGGACAATTTCACCTTGACTGGTGAACATTCGGCCATTAACGGACCCAATATAGCGAGGAGCTGAACCCATGTCGGGTGATCGGGACCTTCTACTGTCAGAGTTCTCGGTCCCTTATTTCGAAGGGCCGATGGCGTTCTTCCTCCTCAGGAGAGTCTTTATTTAGGTGGCGAGCCACCTGGTAGACATTTGTCCTTGGTTGGACGACGGGTGTAGGGTAGCGGCACGACGGAGTCAGTGCCGGATCATTAGGCAGGCTTGGTCGCACTGCTGGTTGGTTGTGGATCCATCTTGACTCTCCTGAGGCGAAGTCCCCGGTGCTTGTTCCAGGTGACTTGAGGCTCTGGTAGCTTGATAAGTGTTCAGCAGGTTGTTCTTCATCGGCTTCTGTGCTTCAGCGGGCCGTATCATTCGTCTTTGCGACTTGGTCGCCAATGATCATATTTTGGGTGCCAACACTTGGCCTTTGGATTCACTTACTTCCCAGAAGGCTGAATGGTTGATGGCTTGTGGAGAAGGATGGTTATATGTTGATGGTCATTCAGGGTATGCCTTTGGATTTGTGCGAACTAGTCTTTAGTCCTCACTTGGCTCATGAGTGGCCTTCACCCATATCACCTTGTTCTATGTTCTCTTTCACTACTCTCATCTGTATTCAAGAATTCATAGATTGTGGTAATCAGGGGGAGTTAAAATCTAATATCTATTACCTTTTCTAATCCTCAACAGTTATCTACTAAAAACACCCCTAACAGAGAATGAAATCGCCGATCTTAACTGGACCGTGATTTTCTGCCCATGGATATTATATCTTATCTTAAAGTTTCCACAAGTGTCTCTGAATGAAAACTCAATGGTCATAAAACAATCTGAAATGGAACATCTCAAAAGATTGCTTAAAATTTTGAACATCATGAGTAATGTGTCAACCTGACGAAGTATCTAAAGTTTATATGGTTCTTAAACTTGTTCTTAGATAATTCTGTTGATAGACCAGAGAATACGCCATCAAAAGAAAATAAGCAAATAAAATTGTGTGTTGAAAGGAGGCAGAGCAATGGCACAATATTTGAGAAACTGACCTTCTGATTCAAAGAAATTCAGAGGTTATGTCATGATGATAAGTGTTATCTCTGTTCAAAATCTCTATTCAAAATTTTGAAGCAATAAGGTAAAGCTACACTGAGTAACCAGGGATTCCGGTGTCTAATCAACATGCTTCCTTGAGTAAAAATGTGTAGTATTACCAGAATGCTCAACGCTTAATAAAAGTTTAATATTCATATGGTTGACTCTGGTGTGGCTTTAAGAAAAATTAAAGCTGATTTAAGCTCTATATAAAAATGGATTTTTCTTCAGGGTTGGCAAATGAAAATGTTTAGTAAGAATTAAAGGCATATCTTGTTGAGGATTATCATGGAATGAATTGTTTTATTTTCATTGATTTCGCTTCAAAAGATATTTTGTAGAGACTTCATGTTATTCGATATAGTCCCATATGTTGAAAATCACGAAAAGAGACGAAAGGCATTTTTCCGAAAAGTAAAGGGTGTTTTGGGTATTATATGTTGAGGTTGGTAAAGTAGATAGTATATCAGATATTCTTCTCAAACCCTATTTACCTCCATTGTCTAACACACTCCTTCCCGCTCGAAACTCTCTCCAACCCTTGGGATTCCTATACCTCACCTCTGTGCAGAACACGACCGTGGTTTCTCAAGCCACCTCTCTCTCTCATCATCCTTACTATCTTTCTCTCTATCTTTTATCTTCCACTTGTTTATCTTCCACTTGTTGATCTTCCACCATGTCCTCCCCGTCGGCCACGAGCAAGTGGAAGAAGAAAATCACGGAAGAGCGTCAACCCACGTCTCCTCAAGTTTTGGAGACCAGTGTGACCAAAGCCTATAAGCGAAGATCAAAGGAGACACATGCAGCGGGTATGGCATCAGAATCGGTTCAGAAGAAGTCGGGCAAAGGGAAAGGAAAGGAAACAGAAGTACAATTAGTAGAAGATCAAGAGTCAGTGAAAGCTGCAGTGCCACCGCCAAAAGAAAAGAAGCTGAAGACGGCACAAGGTCGAAGTAAGAGAAAGGTACACGAGGAAGAAGATATCACAGTTGAAACTTCAAGATATGCAGAAATAACATTGGAGGCCGGCAAGATAGTCTTCCCACGGTATGTAGACTTTCATGACCAGAAAATGCTTGAGAAATTTCCTGAGCTGATTGAAAATTTTAAGGCTAAAAAATGGTTAAAATTTTTGGGTAAGCATAGGATATACTATCCTAGACTCGTAGCAGAGTTCTACCAGAATCTGAAATATGATTTGGATCAAGCAATACTGGTTTCTAAAGTCAAGGGGTACAAAATTGAAGTCTCTAAACACCTTCTACATACTGTATTTAGAATACCAGAAGAAGGAGTAGCTGAAAAAGGGTTTGCATGTGATCTCCATGAGGTATACTCTATCATCACAGATGAGCCTAAAAATCCCCTAGACAAAAATCAGGTAAAATTGGGTCAGTTTAATGCAAAGAACTTCTCTCCTCTCAAGAGATTGCTACATCATATTCTCACTACCATGATCACTCCTCAAGTTGGAGGGAGAGGAAGACTGACCAATACTCAAAGATTTGTTTTATATTGTCTGCTGAAGAAAATCAGAGTGTGCTTGCCTGAAATAATCATTCAGATAATGAGATCCGACAAAGAGTCTAGGAGACATTTGCCCTACGCTGCTCACCTAACTGCTATCTTTAAGAAGGCTAACATAGCTTTAGAAGATGAACCTTTGAAAGATATTCCAAAGTTCAATGTTTACAACATGGACTTCATTGATACTTACATGAGATTGGATGAGACTGACTCAGAGAGTCCTTCTGATGAAGTTCAAAGAAAAGAGAAATCCGTAAAACATGCTCCATTGAAGAAAAAGAGGAAAGTTCAAGTGAAAAATGTGTCAGAACAGCCTCTAGTAGAGACAGTGATAGAACAGCCTCCCCAGATTCCTCAAGAAGAAACTCCTTCTATATTACCTGAACAAGTCCAATGCTCTGCTGTTAAACCTGTTGAGAAGAATCTCATTAATCTACAACTAGATCAAGAAGTCCATGAACTGAACCTAACTGATACTCAAATTGTGGAGCAGTTGGATCAGAATATCAGTCAGCTTTTTGATAAATTCGGAATACAATCTGGGTAGGAACAGCATGTTGCTCAGCAAAAACAAGAAGAAGAAGGTCAATAAAAAGAAGCAGAAATTCAAGAAAATGAGCCACAAGGCATAGAAGACGAAAGATAAGAAACAACTGAAATTGATGATGAAATGCTATCTAGGGTGGCTACACATATTTTGACAGAAGAAGCTGAGAAAATTTTTGAAGAGGCTGCTGAGTCTGTTGTCAATGAACAGGAGGGCAATCAACCAAGAGAAGAAGAAGTTCCACAAGAAGTTCCAGGGGTCACTGAAGAGAGTACACATGACTATGTCATAGGACCTGTCCCTCACCATAGATTATATCCAAGAATCTCCTTCTCTCCGGCTCCTAAGTATGGTCCACACCTTGGAGAACTTATTGGTCTTGGAGTACCACCTCCTCCACTCCCTGAATAGCATCATGAATACTTCACTGAGCTGCCAGATTCTAGTGCTTCCACCTCTAGTACACATGGAACAAATGTTGAACCCAATCTTGCTCAGATGTTGTCCAACCTGACAGAGATTGTTCTAAATCAGAATGACTTGATTAACAAATAGTTCTTGTTCCAGACTGTTCAAATAGACAGAGTAGAGGGCCGACTGAAACATTTGGAAAAGGTTGTGAAATGCCAAGGAATATAATTTTTAACTGTCAAACAGAAAACTGATGAAGCAGTACGAGAGATTTTACAATCTCTTATGGGTATCAGTACTCGAATAGGTGACATGGTCAGTAAAATTCAAGATACTCAAATCTCCATAGTCACCAATATGGGTAAAATTCTTGGACATACATTTGATTTGAAAATTGAGTTTGAATTGTTAAAGGGGACGTTAACCAATATAGCAACCACTCAGCCAAAAATCATCACAAAGTTTGAAGTTATCCAATCCAATCTGCAGACATTGTTAGAGACAGTTAAACAAGCCTTAAACAAACGAGAATAAGTCACCTCTCTAGTGGAAAGGCTGGGGAACACTGTGCATCAGAAGCTTGATAGACTAGCAGACTCTGCTAGGGATCTTTAAACTTCTTTGCTAAACAGATTTCCCATTTCTGGTTCAAGTTCAACATATCCTCCTAGAGATAGGGGGAGCTACCGCGGTCATTAATTGCTATCATTTCCCCATTTTTGATAATGACAAAGGGGGAGAGAATGTTATGGGTGTTGCTGTTTGATGGCTGGATGCTGAGGTTTGCTGATAGGGCTATTCTGTGATCAGTTGTAGTGCTATGGACACTTTCATAGACATGCTTGTAGAGCTGAGGATACTTGTGAATGTTAACACACTTTGATAACACACTTTGACTTTTTTATACACAGATGTGATAGTGTGCACTTGTAGGAATTCTTATGGCATTTTGTGCTGCAAATGTGCTTGTTATATGCATGACAGCAAATGATTTTGCGTGATCAATTGTGTGAATTCTCATACATGACTCATTATGTTGTCATCATCAAATAAGGGGAGATTGTTGAAAATCTGGTTTTGATAATGACAACTTATCAATCATGTTCAGACTGCTGTGTTTGCCTCGTTTGCCTTGTACTGCCTTAGGTTGTCTCAACACATGTTCAAATTACAGTTGTGTCGGTGCAACTCTGTTTCTGATCCACAGCATAGTCCTTGCATGTATTCATCTAGTTGGTGCAACTCTTGCTTTTACACACGCACACGACCAAGTCGCTCGCTTTCATCATGTAAGTCGATGCTATCCCACTTGTGCGTATAAGGTCAGTGCATTTCCATCATATTAGTTCGGTGCATATATGTTTAAGACACACTCAGGGTCAGTGCATGTGTGTATATGCCTAAGACATTCGCAAGGTATGTGCAATATAGGTTTGTGTAGTCTGTGCAAATCTAGTGCATAGAGTGAAGTCTATGCATTTCTTATGCCTTGCATGCATGCTGTCGATATAGTTGTTGCATCTCGCACACACTCAGTCCCTGTAACACTTGATGTGTGCACAGCTTGACTCCGTGCATACGAAATCTGAGTGAGTCGGTGCATATTACGTCTATTATTTTATTAACTTCGTGCAATCTCATTATTCCTTGACCTGTGTTCAATTGTCATAAGGTTGACTTCGAGCTAAGTATGATTGTCAGGATGCTAGCTCGACGATAGTAAAGCTGGCACATGTCTTCTGAAGACTAAGATCCAGACTGACATCTGAGCGGGAAAGTTGGTTGCTCCACACGCATTTTTCCTTGCTAGATATATATATATATAGGGAGCTGGCTTGGAAAATAAGAGACAAGGATGAATTATTGAAGAATCTGGAAGAAGGGAGATCAAGCACCCGAAAAGAAAAGAGAGAGAGAGGGACAAGGCAAAGGTAAGGAAGAACATAACTCTGAAGATTAGCTTTTCTGGTGTGTTCTCTAGATCAGATCCGAGACACTTGGCTCCTGTGTGAGCAGTTTATTCTGGATTTATTGATAGCTTTCCATTGATGTGTTTAGTCATTTTAGCTTTTTCTTATTTGACATCTTATTCAAGATGTTCGTCAGCGATTGCAGAGGAGGTTTCCTCTGGTCGGCTAAGCTGTAAAGCCTAGCGGGTCAAGCTGTTTGTCAGCGTTGCAGAGGATTGATTCCTTTAGATAGCAAGCTGTGCCGCTCAGCGATTGTAGGCAAGCTGTGAAGCCCAACGGTTTTTCAAGCTGTGTGTCAGCAGGAAGTGTGGGGTGGACGTAGGTCTGAAGGACTGAACCACCTAAAAATCCTTGTGTACTGTGTGAATGGCTCTGTTATGTGTTCAACACTAGATGCATGCTTAGGATCTCGTTTCAATTTCTTATCCGTTGACTCATCTTGAAAGCACAAATGCTCTGTTTCTGTTGGAAGTGCAGGTCAAGTGTTCAACTGTGTGCATCAATAGAGAATTTCGTTGTTTAGTTAAGTCTTGCATCGTTTCAGGGAGTTCTGATCCGGTGTGTCCTTATCTTAGATTTTGAAATTGGTTGAGATTTTCACTGAGGGATTCATTCACCCCCCTCTGAATCCATCGCACCAGCTCTAACAGTCCCTCCTCATTTTCTACCTCCAGAGCCACCGGATCTCCTTTCAGGGCATCACGTCCCTATACATTCTTCCCAATTTTTGAAACTTTCAGAGTGACCTCTTTCCCTAGGTCATCGCGCCCTCGTCGATTTTCCTCCTCCGGAACCTCCAGATTTCTCACTAATTCTCCTTGGGCAACGCAGCCCATGGTGTCTTCCTCCTCCAGAATCTCCAGATCTTCCCCATTCTATCTCTCTTAATTCACCTCCATCTCCGGAATTTCTGGATTCTTCACTCTTCATCGGGCATCGCACCCCTCCATACCTTTTCCCTCCAGATTCTCTTCTCTTCATTGGGCATTGTGCCCCTTCCCCTCTTTTCTCTCTGGAACCTCCGGATCTCTTGATCTCCTTCCTCCAATTTGTCTTCTTACTCCTCTAGGACATCGCGTCCTTGGTTCTATTCTTCCTCTTAACTTATCTTTTTCCATACCTTTGCCCCGGCAATCGCGTCCCTCGACACTTTCCTCCTCCGGAGCCTCCGAATGATTCTTATCCCCATCATGATTCTCCTCATTCACCTCCGGACCCTCCGTATCCTCCACTACTTTCCATTTACCAATTCCTTCTCTTAATTCCTCCCGATCCCAGGTCCGACCCGACTTCTTCCACCTCTACTACTTTGGGCATCTGCCCATTCTCTCACTATTTTCGAGGCTTTAGTCCTCACTCCTCCACTTAATTTTACCTCTCCTTCTGTAGACCATTCATGTGATCAGGGTCTCTTCACCTTAGTATGGGAGTTCTAGCCCTTACCTCTCTTCCTTTTCTTCTTATTCGTCTAAGTCTAGTCTAGACACCACTCCTTCTTGTTAAGTCACTTTCAAAACTTTGCTCCTTCTCTTTATCTGCCAAATGAGGACTACAAATCCCATGTTTATCAAGATTTCCTCTGGCAGATGCTTCTACAACCAAGCTCGCAAGGTAATATGTTAGCGTAAGTATGCATTCTTATACATTTTCATCACCTTATTTACACATGGCTTTTCAAAAAAAAATGAAGTGCTTCTTAAACTTGATCAAGAGTGGTTGTTTTAGTCCTTTATCTTAGGCCTTTTATTAATTCAATATCAAAAAGAGTCTTTAGGCTTGCTATGTGGTATTTCGGCTATAAGAACCCCGCGTTTTGGCATTTCTCTCCCCGCTTGTTAAGAGCAACCCTTAGCTGGGCACCGCACACACGTCAGAGCATCCTCATCCATATTCTTTAGTAAAACACCGTTGCTACTTGGGCCATGCTCGAGGGCACGAGGTTTCTTTTCTCTTATTAACTCGGCTGAAATATGAGGATAGAGATAGCCTGGGCAAAACAGTCAACCTAAGCACACCCCGACAAGAGGAAGTCTAAAATAGGGACAGTCTATTATGACCTTATTCTCAAATTTTCAAATGTCAATTGCAATCTCTTTTAAGTCCAAAGGACACCAAAATTTCAAAATAAAAAATCATGAAAAAAGAAATGTGAAAAGAAAAGCAAAATTCAATGAATTTGGCATGGCAAGAGGACAGTAAAGTTTCCCCGTGAGACGTTATGAGCCTGGTCGTATGCGTGCCTACAAGAGAATTTAAGGTTTGATGATATGACATAAAGCCCCGGCGCAACAGACAGAATCTCTAGGGATTGTGCTATGGACGGAAGTCAAAACTCGATATCATCTTAACTCACATCAAGCTTATCCCCAATTGTTCTTCTCTTCTCCCTCTAAGATGGAGTGTTTCTCAGGTATGGCCTTGGTAGGGGCACCGATATCCAAGGGAAGTCGATTATAGGGCGTCACTTCTTATGCACGCCCAACTTCGGGCAGTTTTTTTAGCAAAAGGGGAAGGAACGAGGACCCCTAGCCAGTGGTTTAAAATATACTTTGATGCTGCATTAGCAAAGTCTAAACCAAATATTAAAAAAAGGTGAAATATTTTCTAAAATTCAAAAAAAAATTCAAATATCTCCATGAAATCCATAAAAAAATTGAATATTTTTCAAAACCTATAAAAATTGCATATTTTTAAAATCCAAAAAAAACTGCATTGCATTGTATTTCCTTAATGGTGCCTTTTGCAAGGACAACAATCTTCATAGGACCAAGGACTCGGGATGAGTCCTCTTCATTCATTGCTATCAATCTTTCGATTCTTCCCTATATTAATCAACATGCTTCGCCACGTTGGGCATCAATTGATCGGTCATCTCCAAATCTTTTTAATCAACTCTTGCTGATTTCACTTGATCACTCCTGCCATTGGACTTTACTTGATCTTGATCATTCAACTCCAAATCTTATGATATGCCAAAATTATCATCCTCGTACCAACAAACAAACAATGATGCTTTACATGCTTCAAACACTATTCATACTATACCTCATATGAGTTAAATGCTTAATGCTTCTATCCATATTGAAAACAATACTATTCATGCTATTGATGCTATACATGCTTAAATGCTATGCATGTTATGCTTTGATATTTGTTATGATTCGAATGGTTTATTAATTTCTTTATGCTTCATTATATCTTGGCTAACAAATCTTTGAGCACAGGAAGAAGCTTTTTGTCCCACCGTCTGGACATCATCACTCAGGTCCCACGGTGCTTGCTCCTCATTACTTGCAGTTCCCTCATGCTTATTACTATCACCATCTCCCTATATGCATTTTTACTATATGATATCTACGCTATTATATTATATCAAGGACCTTGTGGCTTTGGTAAATCTGGAATTTGAGTTCCCCTTCATCAAAAATTATGATAATTTCAGAGAAATCTTAGTCATACGGATAAGCCATTGAGCCGCCTAAGACTGGGGACGATGGTGTTGCATCCCTATGGTTTTGATGATGTCACACACTATAAATCAATCTTCTATCTCTAGATTAATGCTGTTTCATCATGTGAGTGAGTACAGTTCAATGGCTGTCAGATAACATGCTCTACCTTAATTCTGCCTAC
Source organism: Amorphophallus konjac (assembly GCA_022559845.1). Taxonomy (NCBI): domain Eukaryota; kingdom Viridiplantae; phylum Streptophyta; class Magnoliopsida; order Alismatales; family Araceae; genus Amorphophallus; species Amorphophallus konjac. Next base: position 248,306,537 of record CM040119.1, read on the forward strand.
ACTCTGTCTGCACAGTCTTCACACCAGTGCGTCAACTCAGCGTGCTGATGCGTCGACCCTTCAGTCATTGCATGTCTCTGTTCTCACACCTGTGCGTCAACTCAGTGTGCTGATGTGTAGACTCTTCTGTTCAGGTTCTTCATTTGATTAAGTCTATACATCATCAGTTGAACGTAAAAGTAATACGTTGTAGCGTCAACTCATTGGGCTGCAGCGTCAACTCAGCATGTTTGCACTTCGCCTTCAGACCTTCAAGTCTATACACCCTATACTCATTCAAGTCTGTTCAGCCGTTTGCATCTCATAAAGTCTATACATTCAGTTCCTTGGGCAAAGTCTATACATCGCTTCAAGCGATTCTAGTCCATACAGTCTACCTTCACACTAAGAGTCTGTACATCGGTCCCACAGCCGATCGTCTCACTCACTCTTTGCAAGTCTGTATAGCCTACCGTCTCATGCAGCGTCTAATGTTAAAGTCTCCACATTGCATTGCATCGTCTCTATCAGTGTCTCACTGGTCTAGTCTGTATAGACTTTAGCTTCTCATGAAAGTCTATACAACGCATCAGTTTTTAGAAGTCTGTACACTGGTCTTTGCATTAAGCCTCAAAGTCTGTATAGTCGTGTACAGTGGATTCCAAGTCTATACATCCTTCAGCTGGATCTGTTCAAGTCTGTACATCGCCCAATTGATTTGGCAAGTCTATACAATGTGAAGTCTTCACCTCGTCTTGGTTCAAGTCTATACAGTCTGAAGTCTGCATTACTTTACATCCACAGAGTCTGTACATCCTATCTAACTTCATGGGTAGCATGCCTTTAGTGCGTTGACGCACATGGCTGGCTGCGTAGACGCAATGGTGCGTCTTTCGCTTCCTTCTTGTTCACTGCGTCGACGCTGACACTGGATGCGTTGATGCATTGGTTAGCTTGCCTAGGGAGTGAGCATTTTTCTTGGGGAGCTGAGGCGACGCTGCACGCTGGAAGCGTTGACGCCTTGGCTATCGACCAAGGGTCTTTTGATCAGCATCAAAGTCTGACAATTGTCCATCTTTTACAAGTCTACACATTTGTATCCTCTAGAGGTCTATACATTGGCTAAGGGACTTCTAGTCCATACAGAGTCATCTGATGCATGCTGTCTGAAGTCTGTACAACATGCCTTACTGTTTACAGCTTTTTAAAGACACATTGCACTGCGTCAACGCAGTGCATAGGCAAGTAGTATAGCGTCAACGCATTGCATTGTGCATACCCTGGTAAAGTCTATACATGCGTTTATTCGTTAAGCCTATACATTCTCTCATGATTGTACACAGTTACTCAGTTGATGTTTCTGAAGTATATACATTCTTGCTAAAAGCCTGAACTAACTAAGTCTATACATTCCATATGTCTGTCTGCAGGTGATTCAGGCTGATGATTGGGCACGTGAATCGAGGTTGGCACCTGACACATGATCCAAGACAACAGGTGCATGACACGTGGATAGAAACCTTGTCAGGATGCTACCATGTGGTCGAAATTCAAATGATCTGGCCAAAAAGTGCATAGGCGGGAACCTGGCAGCCACACGCCATTATCTGCTATAAATATAGAGCTTCATCCTTCAGTAGAAGCTTGATCGTGAAAAGAAAAAGCAGAAGCCATTGGTGAGAGTCTGCACGATCCAGAAAAGAAAAAGAGCAGAGAGTTTCAGATCTGAGAGGAGATTGTTCGAGAGAGAGAGAGTGTGTGTGGATTGATGAATTGCTTCATTTGAAGCTACATTTGTATTGGGTTTTCAGAACCGATTTCTTCCTCATTGGTTTTTCTTTCTATTCTGTTTTCGTTTATTTTGTTCTTCCATTCTGATTTGAATTGGTTTCCCTCCGGTGTGTGGAGGAAGGGAGTTCTACTCCAGTTTCCCTCTGAGTTGCAGAGGAAGAGAGATCGGTGATCTCTGGTGTTGTTAGTGACAGGTTGTCATTAACAGTTTCCCTCCGTGTGTGGAGGAAGGGAGAGGATTCTCCGGTTGTGTTCTAGCTGGGAGCTAGAACAGGTTTCAAGTTCTGTGGGTAGCAGAGCTTGGTCGAGGGATTTGTTTCCCTTGGGTGTTCAAGCTGTGTGGCAGCATCTTGTACGCAGACTGAGTCTGCTGTGATCTAGCTTTGTCTAGTGGAATCCTCACTCTAGTTGGAGTGAGGGGTGGATGTAGATTGCGGACTGCAATCGAACCACCTAAAAACCGAGTGTCTCCTCTGTGGTTTGCTATTGATTTCTGTGCCCTTCATCTGCTTGTCTCTTTGCCTTCAAGTGATCAGTCTTTCCTCTCATTTACATTTCTCTGTGTACGGGTTAAGGAGGTGTGTTAGCAGTAGAATCTATTTTCCGCCTAAGTTTCTGTAAACTGGGAGTGATCTATTCATCCCCCCCCTTCTATATCACTCTTGCTGCGCTAACAATTGGTATCAGAGCAGGTTTACGCCATGTGGACGAACGGTCAAGGAAATGCTGGTGGTCCTAGAACCTTCATGGCCGAAGGTCAATCCATTAGTCGCCCTTCTTATTTCGATGGTAGTAACTATCTGTTTTGGAAGAACAGGATGGAAGTGTTCATCAGGGCTCAGAGTCATAAACTGTGGAGAGTAATCACGGTGGGGCCATATGAGCTGCCACCAAACGAGGATGCTTGGACAGATGACCATGTCAAGCTCTCTTCACTCAACTGGACGGCGCTGAACATAATCCAGTGTGCTGTTCATCCAGAGGAATATGCCCGTATATCTGCATACAGAACTGCCAAGCGAATGTGGGATGAGCTGCAATTGATCTATGAAGGTACAGCTCAAGTGAAAGCCTTGAAGGTAAACCTCTACACTTCCAAGTATGAAATGTTTAAGATGAATGCAGATGAGAATATAACCGAAATGTATGCCAGGTTATCCTTGATCACTAACACTCTTAAAGGGCTAGGGAAGGATCTTGCTGAGGCAGATATAGTCAGGAAAATCCTTAGATCTTTATCCCCGGCATGGCACACTAAGGCCATTGTGATTGAGGAATCAAAAGATTTGACTGTCTTGACTGTGAATGAACTCATAGGATCCCTTATGACCTATGAGATGAATTTTCAAGGAGGTGGAGAAGGAAGTGAGAGGAAGGGTAAAAATGTAGCTCTAAGAGCTTCCCGCAACAAGGGTAGTAACAGTGGGAGCAGCAGCAGTAGCCCCGAGTCTGAGTCCAAGCTTGAAGGTTTATCAAATCTCGACCAGGAGGAGCAGGCAATGCTCACTAGACAGTTTAGAAAATTTTTGAAGTAAAAGGGAAAGACCTTTAGGAAGAAGAAGCCACAACCCTTTAACAAGAATGCTGAATTTACCGGTTACAGGGATAGAAATCCTAAGAAACTGACTTGTTTTAATTGTAACAAACATGGACACATGAGAGGCGAATGCCCAGACCTCCAAAAGAAGGGTCCCTATCTTCAGAAGAAAAACATAAAGGTGCAGAAGAAGAAGAAGCCACAGGCGATGGTCTACACATGGAGCGAGGAAGAAGAAGACCCCGAAGATGCTTCCTCAGAAGAATATGAAGATGGAATTTACCTTATGGCAAACAGCGAAGAGGAGGTAATAAACATTTTTAAAAATTTCTCAATTGATGACTGGGAGGATGCTTATGGTGACTTGCTAGATAAATTTAATTCTCTTAGCAAAGAGCACAGAGTTCTGAAAAGAAATTTTAACACAAATATTGAAGAACAAACTCTAGTCTGTGAGGAAAATGAAAAGCTAAAAGAACAACTAGAAGAAATGACCTCACTAAGGAAAGAGAATGATAAGCTTAAGGGAGAAATTCAAGAAAGTCAAAAACAGCTCAATGAATTCAAAACAAAAATTGAAGAAAGCATGAATGAAATTAGAGTGAATTCAGAGAAATATGAAGCTGTGAAGAAAGTAAATGCTGAACTCCTAAAGAATTCTGAGTCTCTTCAAAAGGAGCTGGAAGACAAACAGAAAATCTTAGAAAAGTTTGTCCAAGGAAAGACTAGGGACAAGGGTCAATTTCAATAAGGAAGGTCTAGGCTATGACCCAACCAACAAGAGACCCTTGCAATTCAAGACCATCACCTTCTGTCCAGAGAAGGGAAAAGAAAAGCTGGACACACCATCCAGCTCAAACAGCTCTAAGGGAACTCAAAGTCCTAAAGAAAACACAAAAATCAGTACTGGACAACCATTTAAGATGGGAATGAATTTTATGAAGAATAACACTAAGCCCACTTACCAGAACACAAATGGTAGATGGACCAAGAAAGTAAATCAGAATAAGAGCTGGAATTACAACAATCAGATGGGTCCAAACAGGACCTACTGGAGAAATAACTTTCATGGTCAAAGATATGCTAATCAACAAGCCTACAGGAAATTTCCTAGGAATAGGAAGACTAATGAATAGAATAGAACTCACTTCTCCAGTTCAGCTGGATTCAACTTTAATATACTAGAAAGGAAGGTGCCAGAGAAAACCATGCTGAAATAAATCTAGATACCTAAACACTTGATCAGAGATTTGAACAATGTCCTTGGACCCAACTCATCTTGGGTTCCAAATCACTCTGCTTGATATATTTGTATAGGTCGGCCTGGCAGCTGAAGACAACAAGTGGTACCTCGACAGTGGCTGCTCCAGGCATATGACAGGAGACCGATCCAAGTTCAGCAAGATAGAGATGAAGCCAGGGGGTCTGGTCAAGTTTGGAGGAAAGAACAAAGGTAAAATAATTGGAGTTGGCACAGTAGGTAAGTCTTCCACAAATTCCATTGAAAAAGTATTACTTGTGGAAGGGCTTCAACACAACCTGATTAGCATTAGCCAATTATGTGACAGGGGTCACAGGGTTGTATTTGATGATAGTTCATGTAAAATCCTTGAAACAAATTCTGACATGGTTAAATTTGTAGCCAACAGGATTAATAATGTCTACATTGTAGACTTAGATGAGAATTATGAATCTACTATTTGCTTATCTGCCAATTCTAAAAATGATGCCTTTGAATGGCATAGACGTCTAGGTCATGCTAGCTTTTCAACTTTAAATAAATTGGTCAAGCATGATTTAGTTAGAGGCATGCCTAGAATTAAATTCAACTCAATATCAAAAGCATGTGATGCCTGTGCTCTAGGCAAACAGACCAGAAATTCTTTTAAATTAAGATCTGACCCATTATCTTCTAGACCAATGGAACTTCTTCATATGGACCTTTTCGGTCCAACTAGAACTCAGAGTCTTAATGGAAACAGGTTTGGCTATGTTATCATAGATGACTTCTCTAGATATTCATGGATATTTTTCTTAGCAAATAAGAGTGATGCATTTCAAAAGTTTAATCTGTTTTTCAATAAGGTCAAACAAGAAGGGAAGTACAAGGTTAGTTCTATTCAATCTGACCATGGAGGTGAGTTTGAAAACTCCATGTTTACTGATCTTTGTGACAAAGAAGGACTAACTCACAGGTTTTCTTCTCCCAGGACACCTGAACAAAATGGGATTGTGGAGAGAAGAAATAGAGTAGTGGTGGAAATGGCCCGAACCATGTTGATTGAAAGTAAATTACCTAGAAAGTTTTGGGTAGAAGCGGCCAATACAGCAACCTACATAATCAACAGGGCCATGGTAAGACCCATACACAAGAAAACATCCTATGAGCTTCTAAAAGGTAAGAAACCAAACTTGTTTCATTTCAGAATTTTTGGAGCAAAATATTTTATTCATAACAATGATAAGAAAGATTTAGACAAGTTTGAAGCCAAGAGTTCACCTGGAATTTTCTTGGGTTACTCTGAAGTGTCAAGGGCATATAGGGTATTTAACATATCAGATCGGAAAGTGGAAGAATCTCCACACATCCTTTTTAGTGAAAAGAAAGATGTCTTTAATGTTGAAAATCTTGACAGGGATTCCAATCATGGTGGAGACTTTCTAGAAGACTAACAGAAAGAAGAGAAGACTCAGCCAAATGGAGAAACAAATTCCCCCAATCAAGAAGGGCCAAGAGAAACAGGTGAGTCTTCAACAAATATCAGATTTCTTAAAGACCATCCTTTAGATAAAGTCATAGGCAATCTTGAAGATCCTCTTCGGACTAGGTCTCATTTTAGAAATGTGAATAATGATGACTTAATTGCTTTAGTCTTACAAATTGAACCCAAAACAGTAGAAGAGGCCTTAGCTGATCAAGCTTGGGTCAATGCTATGAGTGAGGAATTAGGTCAGTTTGAAAGGAATAATGTCTGGGAGCTTGTCTCAAGACCAGATGGTATAAATGTCATAGGAACCAAGTGGGTGTTCAAAAATAAAATGAATGAAGATGGAATTATCTCGAGGAATAAGGCCAGACTAGTAGCCAAAGGCTACTGTCAAGAATTTGGTGTAGACTTTGATGAATCCTATGCACCTGTTGCTAGGATGGAAGCTATAAGACTGTTGCTTGCCTTTGCATGCTCAAAGAACATAAAACTCCAACAAATGGATGTTAAAAGTGCCTTTTTAAATGGAGTCATTAAAGAAGAAGTTTTTGTTGAACAACCTCCTGGATTTCAATATTCTCCTCAACCTAACCAAGTTTTCAGGTTAAACAAAGCCTTGTATGGTCTAAAGCAGGCTCCAAGAGCTTGGTATGAAAGATTATCTGAATTTCTGATCAGCAAGGGCTACAAAAGAGGTAAAGTTGATCAGACTTTATTTACCAAGGGCATGAATAAAGATCTCATCATAGTTCAGGTATATGTAGATGACATTGTATTTGGATCAACTAAGCATGAACTATGTGATGAATTTTCTACCATGATGTCTGCTGAATTTGAAATGAGCTTGGTTGGTGAACTAAAATATTTTCTTGGATTGCAGGTACAGCAGCTAGAAGATGGGTGCTTCATCAACCAAACCAAATACACAATGGAACTGTTCAAAAGGTTTGGCATGGAAAATTTAAAGCACATTACTACACCCATGGGCACCAATACTTCATTGGATGCAGATGAGACAGGTAAAGAAGTAAATGCCAAACTTTATAGATGTATGATTGGATCACTACTTTACTTGACAGCCTCTAGGCCTGATATACTATTCAGTGTAGGAATGTGTGCAAGGTATCAGTCTAGACCTACTGAACTACACTTAGCTGCAGTTAAAAGAATCTTCAGATATTTGTCAGATAGTCACTCTCTTGGTTTATGGTTTCCTGCATCTCACACACTTAACCTAGTAGCATACACAGATGCTGACTATGCAGGCTATAAACTAGACAGGAAAAGCACAAGTGGCCATTGTGAATTCTTGGGTGGGTGTTTAGTGTCTTGGGGCTCCAAGAAACAACATTCTGTGACCCTCTCCACTGCAGAAGCTGAATATGTGACTGTAGGGAGTTGTGGAACACAAGTCATATGGATTAAACACTAGCTTCAGGACTACCAAGTAGACCTGGGGTGCACACCTATTTACTGTGATAATACTAATGCCATCAATCTTGCTAAAAATCCTGTTTTGCATTCACGAACCAAACACATAGAGATAAGACATCATTTTATAAGAGATGAGGTGTCTAAGAATAATTTTGAACTGATTCATGTAGGCACAGATAATCAGATTGCTGACATATTCACAAAACCTGTAGATAATGAAAAATTTTCCACATTGAGAAGAGAATTAGGCTTATACAAATTGTCTTAATTATGAAGCATGTTCTTGTTATGAGGGGGAGTTGTGCTTGTCTGATGTTTAGCCTTCTTACATGCTGGTTTAAGGGGGAGTTCAGAATGCTTACTGGTTAGCTTTCAGGAATGCTCTAAATAAAGGAAAGCCTTGAGATCTTGCTGGAATGTTTTATTGAGGAATGCTATGTCTTAGGGGGAGCTGAGTTGTAATGTGAGAAGAGAAGTTCTTTGACAGATTCAAAAAGGCTGTCCAGATGTATACCTTTGCTGGTCTTGCATGACTGATTTAGTGTGATTCTCTCAGAAAGTAGAGTGTCACTTATCTCTTAAGTCTATAAGTCAGTGACTCTAATCTCCAAGTTAGAATCTTTCCTTTGGTACTCTTTCAGAGATCTGGACTAATTGCATAAAGTATATCTTCCTACATTGTCATTGATTATGGTTCAGGCCAAAAACTTGTATGCCTTGATATCTGACCCAATCAACTTGAAATCTAGACTTCAAGACTCAATTCAAGAAAAGTCCTTTTTGGTATTATCTTCAATCATTCTATCTCTTTAACTCAAGGGCTTAACTGAACAAACATGTTCTGTTTTGATCACTGAGAAACTGGGAGCTTCATCAATGAAATGAATATTTCTCCCAAGTCATGAGGTGTCAAATGCTTAAAATGAATGAAAAGTCATGACAGAGCAATGGTGGCTTGCTGGTGAGTAGCTGGGGACTCTGGCCTCTAATCAAGGTGCTTCCTCATGTTAAAAGCCGTAGTTACTAACTCTGTTCCTTAATATAAAAAAAAGGAAGGAAGTAATGAGGTACTCACTCTGAGTAACTGGGGATTCAGGCCTCTGATCAAGGTGTCTCCCTAATGTCAAAGGAAGTGAACTACCAACTTACTCATTGATCTTCTTGAAAATCATCTCCAACAAAAATTCCTTATTGTTATGCAACTAATGGATTGCTTGTCTTCAATACCTTGAGAACACCTCTCTGATTTAGTCTCTTACTGTCTTGTGGAATAGTTGAATGATCAGCTATATCTGGCCATACTTGTGAACTCCTGCTCTCAATCATTCACTATGTATGTTGATAAACTTGTCTATCATTCTACTTCTCTATTGTGTACTGAAGTCTAAAGAATCTTCTCTTGAGATTAAAAACTCACTTATTCTCTTAAGACCTACTCATGACTTTCTACACTAAGAAGTTACTGCCCTGAGTCCTCATGTTTCTAGCACTGTCACACATTCTGTAGTTCTTTTTGCTGATGTCAAAGGGGGAGAGAAGTTTGCAATATCAGTGAGTATTGGTTTTGTCTTGAGCTTTGAGGGTGAGTATTGGTTTTGTCTTGAGCTTTGAGGGGAGTCATGTTGCTTCATGCTGATATGTTTATGAGTTATGGGGGAGATGAGAGCGTGCTGTAGGGAATGTTTAATTCATTTGCATGAACATGTCTTGAATTTATTCTGCTTGTTGCAGCTGGTATTAACTTGTTGTTGAAACTTGATATTGCTTGATTCATAGTGTTGTCATCATCAAAAAGGGGGAGATTGTTGCATCCCTATGGTTTTGATGATGTCCCACACTATAAATCAATCTTCTATCTCTAGATTAATGCTGTTTCATCATGTGAGTGAGTACAGTTCAATGGCTGTCAGATAACATGCTCTACCTTAATTCTGCCTACACTCTGTCTGCACAGTCTTCACACCAGTGCGTCAACTCAGCATGCTGATGCGTCGACCCTTCAGTCATTGCATGTCTCTGTTCTCACACCTGTGCGTCAACTCAGTGTGCTGATGCGTAGACTCTTCTGTTCAGGTTCTTCATTTGATTAAGTCTATACATCATCAGTTGAACGTAAAAGTAATACATTGCATCGTCAACTCATTGGGCTGCAGCGTCAACTCAGCATGTTTGCACTTCGCCTTCAGACTTTCAAGTCTATACACCCTATACTCATTCAAGCCTGTTCAGCCGTTTGCATCTCATAAAGTCTATACATTCGGTTCCTTGGGCAAAGTCTATACATCGCTTCAAGCGATTCTAGTCCATACAGTCTACCTTCACACTAAGAGTCTGTACATCGGTCCCACAGCCGATCGTCTCACTCACTCTTTTCAAGTCTGTACAGCCTACCGTCTCATGCAGCGTCTAATGTTAAAGTCTCCACATCGCATTGCATCGTCTCTATCAGTGTCTCACTGGTCTAGTCTGTATAGACTTTAGCGTCTCATGAAAGTCTATACAACGCATCAATTTTTAGAAGTCTGTACACTGGTCTTTGCATTAAGCCTCAAAGTCTGTATAGTCGTATACAGTGGATTCCAAGTCTATACATCCTTCAGCTGGATCTGTTCAAGTCTGTACATCGCCCAACTGATTTGGCAAGTCTATACAATGTGAAGTCTTCACCTCGTCTTGGTTCAAGTCTATACAGTCTGAAGTCTACATTACTTTACATCCACAGAGTCTGTACAGCCTATCTGACTTCATGGGTAGCATGCCTTTAGTGCGTTGACGCACATGGCTGGCTGCGTAGACGCAATGGTGCGTCTTTCGCTTCCTTCTTGTTCACTGCGTCGACGCTGACACTGGATGCGTTGACGCATTGGTCAGCTTGCCTAGGGAGTGAGCATTTTTCTTGAGGAGCTGAGGCGACGCTGCACGCTGGAAGCGTTGACGCCTTGGCTATTGACCAAGGGTCTTTTGATCAGCATCAAAGTCTGACAATTGTCCACCTTTTACAAGTCTACACATTTGTATCCTCTAGAGGTCTATACATTGGCTAAGGGACTTCTAGTCCATACAGAGTCATCTGATGCATGCTGTCTGAAGTCTGTACAGCATGCCTTGCTGTTTACAGCTTTTCAAAGACACATTGCACTGCGTCAACGCAGTGCATAGGCAAGTAGTATAGCGTCAACGCATTGCATTGTGCATACCCTGGTAAAGTCTATGCATGCGTTTATTCGTTAAGCCTATACATTCTCTCACGATTGTACACAGTTACTCAGTTGATGTTTCTGAAGTATATACATTCTTGCTAAAAGCCTGAACTAACTAAGTCTATACATTCCATCTGTCTGTCTGCAGGCGATTCAGGCTGATGATTGGGCACGTGAATCGAGGTTGGCACTTGACACGTGATCCAAGACAACAGGTGCATGACATGTGGATAGCAACCTTGTCAGGATGCTACCATGTGGTCGAAATTCAAATGATCTGGCCAAAAAGTGCATAGGCGGGAACCTGGCAGCCACACGCCATTATCTGCTATAAATATAGAGCTTCATCCTTCAGTAGAAGCTTGATCGTGAAAAGAAAAAGCAGAAGCCATTGGTGAGAGTCTGTACGATCCAGAAAAGAAAAAGAGCAGAGAGTTTCAGATCTGAGAGGAGATTGTTCGAGAGAGAGAGAGTGTGTGTGGATTGATGAATTACTTCATTTGAAGCTACATTTGTATTGGGTTTTCAGAACCGATTTCTTCCTCATTGGTTTTTCTTTCTATTCTGTTTTCGTTTATTTTGTTCTTCTATTCTGATTTGAATTGGTTTCCCTCCGGTGTGTGGAGGAAGGGAGTTCTACTCCAGTTTCCCTCTGAGTTGCAGAGGAAGAGAGATCGGTGATCTCTGGTGTTGTTAGTGACAGGTTGTCATTAACAGTTTCCCTCCGTGTGTGGAGGAAGGGAGAGGATTCTCCGGTTATGTTCTAGCTGGGAGCTAGAATAGGTTTCAAGTTCTATGGGTAGCAGAGCTTGGTCGAGGGATTTGTTTCCCTTGGGTGTTCAAGCTATGTGGCAGCATCTTGTACGCAGACTGAGTCTGTTGTGATCTAGCTTTGTCTAGTGAAATCCTCACTCTAGTTGGAGTGAGGGGTGGATGTAGATTGCGGACTGTAATCGAACCACCTAAAAACCGAGTGTCTCCTCTGTGGTTTGCTATTGATTTCTGTGCTCTTCATCTGCTTGTCTCTTTGCCTTCAAGTGATCAGTCTTTCCTCTCATTTACATTTCTCTGTGTATGGGTTAAGGAGGTGCGTTAGCAGTAGAATCTATTTTCCGCCTAAGTTTCTACAAACTGGGAGTGATCTATTCATCCCCCCCCTTCTATATCACTCTTGTTGCGCTAACAGATGGTTCCCTTTTACGAGTTGGTGCGCAGATAAACGGGCTTCGACTTAGTATCAGCTCACAAATCGATTTCTTGACTCAGTCTAGGCAGCTTAACAATATTATCCTTGATTACTTTCTATTTTTATTTATTTTAATTTTCTCTTTAACCCCAACATGCATTCATGTAGGCCTTTGAATTAACTTTGGGAAAATCCTTCTAATAACTCATTTTGAGAGTCAATTGATCATTAATTTCCAAGATAAGAGATATTCCACACCGAATTTTATCCTCGGTTCACCTTGCTGCCGTTTTGGGCTATTTCCTTGAAAACTCCTTTGTTTGGATTTCTATCCTCTTATTCAATCTTTTCCCATAGATCCACCTTGACTGCAGTACGTCCATATTAGCTCGTAACTACTCCCTAATGATGAAACCTACATGTTTGTGACCTGGGGTACTTCCACCGCATTGGAAGTTGATCGCTCTTTTATCTCCTTTGTGCCCGTGTCCACACTCCTCCTTTTATCCAAATATTATTGTCTTTCATCGAATCTCCTCAAGATTGCATCATTTCGAGCTTTTGATTCAATTCCTATGAAGTGATGTTGATTGCGTGTCTCATCACACCTTGGCATCAGCTTTTCAATCGGCTCCTACTTCATTCTACTTCATTCCTTTTCATTCCATTCCATTCTATTACATTCCACTCCGTCTCCCTCCCTTGCAAAGCAGACGCCAAGGCGGGACAGCTGTAGACACACTAAAATTGACATCATTTTTTAGCATATCTCCTATCGCGTTGTGATGCCCCATTTTACCCTCAAACCAACTTATTTGAGTGATTTTTCTCATTCTTCTTGAATTTCTAACTTTCTCAAGCTTTCCCACATGTTTTCCTATTTTTTCAGATTTTTCTGAGATTTTTCTCCATTCTTCCGGGCCTTAAATCAATTGACGACCATCTCCTGGTTGCCATTTAATGGGCGCCCATCACCTGGGTGCCCATTCCTGGAATTGGCGCCCAAGGTCTGGTCGCCCATTGCAATTGGTGCCCAGCTGATGGGCGCCCATTCCCCCTACGTCATTTTTGGCCGTTTTTCTAACTTTTCTAAATAATAGCAGCCTCCAAGTCGTCATTTAATGGGCGCCCATGACCCGGGCGCCCATTCTTGGAATTGGCACCCATGGCCTGGGCGCCCATTCCAATTGGCGCCCAGGTGATGGGCGCCCATTTCCAATAGAGTCTCGTTTGGCAGTTTTTCGAAATCTATGAATTAGTGACACTACGGGAAGTCGCCAATTCTTTAAATAACGACCATTTGGAAGGTCGCTAATTCTTTTCTACATATTTTGAGCCAAAATTAGATTATTTTTGATTCCACGACTTTCTGGAAGGTCGCCATTTCATAAATGGGCGCTCGTGCGGAAAGTCGTCAATTTCCTTGCTATATTTTGAGCTTTTAACTCCGCCCGAAACTCGTATTAATTTCTAATTAGCGACCATCTCATGGTCACCAATTCTTTTCAAATTTTAGAAAGTCTGAATCCGTCTTGAAATACCTTGGAATTAGCGAAGCTTCTGTCTACCGCCCTTTTAAATAGCGACCGTCTGTGTGGTCGCCATTTCTTTCAGGATTCCGAACTCTGACAGAACCTTCTTGTTTCTCCGTTTTGAGCTTCCTTTTCACTTGGGAAAGGATCCTAATGACTTTCTAAGGGTAAAGGGGCACATGGCCATGATATATCTTCTTCCAAATCCAATTAAAACTTGTTTTCCTAATTTCCCTTGGATTAAACTCCCAATTTTGGCCCTATAAATAGGACCCCTCTCTCCCTTGTGTTTAAGGCTGCTCAACTAATCTAACGGGAGGTGCTGCTGGTTTGAAGGCTCAAGGAGGAGGCTCCATGTACCAAAAGCTACATCTTTTTGGAGCTTCTTCCTCCATTGAAGATCTTGAAGCCATCTTTGGAGAAAACTAATAAGCTTTCTCTTCCTCTTCCCTTTATTTTATTATCATAAGCATTGCATGCATCATCTCCTTTTCTTATTTTATCATCTCAACATTGAGATCTCCCACTTGTGCACTCTAGCACATCTCCAATTGTGCAACACTTGCACCCTCTTATTTTCATCACATCATATTTTCCCCACCCTTTGCATAGGGGTTTAAGGGCCAACACCAAACAAGGTGTGTTCTGCTTCATGCTTTCCATGTTTATATTCATAAGAATTTGATGCTACACACTATTGTTTTCTAATCCATATCTTTTCTTGTAGGTGTTTTCTTTATTTTGTAAGGGTAATCAAATAAGAAGAACTCTCTTCATCGGACGGCTGATAGGAAGAGAAGGTGACACTCACAATCTCCCCCGCACTTTAATAGGTATTATTCGTGATCCCTCTTTGTTACTAATTATTATATTCTTTTGAGGCAACCCCTCTAGCGATCACACTCCATATTAACATCCTCGCATGCTCCCCTGTTTCTCTCTCTTTCCTCTTCTTTTCCTCTTTCTAATTAGACTTCTTATTATTGTTAATTCTTTTTCCTAAGTGGATTTTCTTAGAATCTACAACTTCCACTCAGGAATTTCTAAGGGATGTAGCTTACCAGCTAGTTTTAAATGTTTTGCCTTGACTTGTTGACAAGTGAGGCAGCGAGATACAAAGTCTGCTCTCTCTCTCTTCATATTGGGCCACCAAAAATTCTTTTTCAAATCTTGGTAGCACCCGGGTGAATAGCATACCTTGATTTATAAGCTTCTTCTATGATCAATTTCTTAGTGTCGGCATGATCCGGCACACAAATTCGATCTTTGAATAATAGCCTTCCATCGGTCGAAATAGAAAATTTCGGCCGTTGATCAATATTGGCTTTAATCTCCATCAACATTGGATCAGTCTCTTGAAATTTGACTAGGTCTTTAATTAATGTGACGACCGAATATTGGAAATAATACTTCTTTCTTCTCCTGCATCAACATCTTGGTTCAATTTTGAAAAATCTTCTATGAGATAGGTCGTACCTTTCCTGAGGCTTGTTAGAGTTGCCATCGGTCTCTTGCTGAGGGCATCAGCGATAGCATTTGCTTTACCTGAGTGATATTGTATAGAAAAGTCAAAGTCCTTGAGATACTCCAACCATCTTTGTTGCCTCATGTTCAATTCCTTTTGGGTGAAGAGATATTTCAGACTTTTGTGGTCCGAGAAGATAGTGAACTTTCCCCCATAAAGGTAGTGTCACCGGATTTTCAAGGCGAAGATAACAGTAGCTAGCTCCAGATCATGCACGGGATAATTTTCTTCGTGACGCTTCAACTGCCTCAAAGAATAGCAAATCACGTTGCCATCTTGCATGAGAACGCATCCAAGGCCATTGCCAGATGCATCCGTATAGACTTCAAAGTCACCACCTTCGACAGGTAGTGCTAGTATAAGGGCAGTAGTGAGATGATCTTTAAGAGTTAGGAAACTCTCTTCACAATCCTTTGCCCATATAAAATGGTTCTCCTTTCTTGTAAGTCTAGTCAAAGGGACAGCGATCTTTGAGAAATCCTTAATGAATCGCCTGTAATAACCAGCTAGACCCAGAAACCTTCTAACTTCGGATATGGTCGTTGGCCGGCTCCAGTTCTTAACAGCTTCAACTTTAGAAGGATCAACAACGATACCTTCCTTTGAAATAATATGGCCAAGGAAAGAGACCTCATTTAGCCAGAACTCGCACTTGCTAAGCTTCGCATAGAGTTGATGCTCTCTTAGGGTTTGTAAAGCTATTCTTAAATGCTCTTCATGTTCCTCCTTAGTCTTGGAGTATATAAGAATGTCATCAATGAAAACGACCACAAATCTGTCAAGATAAGGCCTGAAGATATTATTCATAAGTTACATAAATCCTCCAGGGGCGTTAGTTAACCCGAACGGCATCACTACGAACTCGTAGTGCCCATATCTACTTCGGAAAGCAGTCTTGTAAATGTCTTCATCTTGACTTCTAAGTTGATGATAACCCGACCTGAGGTCTATCTTGGAGAAATATTCCGCTCCAGAGATTTGATAAAATAGCTCGTCGGTACGCGACAACGGATATTTGTTTTTGATAGTGAGTTGATTTAGCCGCTGGTAATCGATACATAACCTGAGAGATCCATCCTTCTTCCTGACGAATAGAACCGGCGCACCCCAAGGGGATGTGCTAGGTCGAATAAAGCTCTTGTCTAGCATTTCCTGAAGTTGCTTCTTCAATTCTTTGAGTTCCGTGACGGACATCCTGTAAGGAGCTATTGAAACAGGTGCTGCTCTAGGAATGAGTTCAATAGAGAAGTTTACTTCCCTTTCGGGCAGTAAATCGAGTAAATTAGATGGAAAGATATTGGGGAATTCATTGACAATGGGGATATCCTCGAGGATGATTTCCTTGGACTCAGTGACGATCACGGAAGCAAGGAAAGCTTCACAACCTTGCGAGATGAGTTTGCAAGCGTGAAGAGAAGAAATAATAGCAGGGTGTTTTCTATATTTGACTCCAAGGAAAGAAAATCTTGGAAGATCCAGTTTACAGAAGGAGATCCTTCTATTGCGATAATTAATATAGGCATAGTGATCAACAATTCAATCTACGCTTAGAATGGCATCATAACCTTCCATGTTAAGGCATACTAAGTTTGCAGGAAGATTATGACCCTCTATTGTTGCCTCACTATTTGGGTAGTGGGTAGTAAGTTTAGTTCCAAGACCTAACGATGTTGTAATCGCTAGGTCCAAAGGTAGGGGAACAGATAAAATAGGTAAAGTTTTTGAAAAAACAGTAGATATAAAGGAGTGAGAAGCACCAGTATCAAATAGTACAAAAATAGGATGGGAATAAATTTGAATGGTACCTTCCATCAACCCATCATCTTTGGGTGCTTCTTCGTCATCTAGAATGGCATTAAGGCGAGCCTACCACTTGCGTCTGCCGTTAGAAGGTTGCTCTTTCATGAGGTGGCAATCGGGTATCCGATGCTCCCGGCTTCCACAACGTAAGCACGCCCCTAGGCATTTTCAGCATTCCTCGGCTGAGTGGCCAAACTTTTCGCAGAATAAGCAAGTCACCATGACTTGCTTGTCCTCCTCCTTCACCTTCTTGTTTTTGTCGTTCCTGCTGCCATTCCAGTTACGGGACCTCTTCTTGTTAACACGGGTTGTGTAAGACCCCGTGATGCTAATCTTCTCTTCCTTTCATCATCGCTTATCAAACCTACGGCTTGACTCCTCACTTTTTCCCTTGAATTTTTTGACCTTCTCCAAGGTCCTTTCACACAGATGCGCCCGTTGGACCATCTCCGCAAATGTACGGATATTTTGGTGTCCAAGTTGAGTAATAAAAATGGGCCTTAAGCCATCCATAAATCGGTTAGCCTTTAATAGATCGGTGCTAACCAGGTAAGGAGCTTATGGAGCCAGACGGGAAAATTGAAGTTCATACTCCACCACGGACATCATTCCTTGTCTTAAGGAGGTAAATTCCACAGCCTTTCTCTCTAGAGATGGACCTTCTCCATGTAAGCTGAGCATTTTGAGGTTGTGCCTTCCACCAAGTACAGGTATCTTCATTCAGTTGGAATGTGGCGAGACGGACCTTCTCCTGGTCGATGCATTGCATGACCTCAAATATCCGATTCATCTCATCGATCCTATTTTCAGCCTCGTCGGGGTTAGAAGATCCAGAGAATTGTGGAGTGTTCAAACTCCAGAAGTTGTCGTGTAAATTACCCGTGCCTACCCGAGCGCCAGCTTGGGCCACGGTTTGTAGGGCTTGGGTGAGACCCACGACGATTTGTTGCATCTCGTCCCAGTTAACACAGTGAGCCATTGCAAGAATATGGTACCTGAGAAAAGGAACGATTTGTTAATTCCTATGGATTTGAAGGGAGTTATCCTAGAGATACTTTCAAAACAACTATCCCATCCCGAGCTCTACCCAATCTCTCATAGGTGGGAAATTTCTTTCCTTAGTTCATAGGTGTGGGTCCTTAAACCTTGGACTTTGCCTATGACATGACATTTTCCTAAGACTTACATATGCCTAGGCTCTGATACCAACTTAACTGTCACGTCCCGAGCTATGTGTACAGCGGAAGCAACTCGGGGGAAACGTGGACAGTCAGTAATATGCCTCAAGCTAGCAATATACATCAGAGCACAATAACATCCGCATAAAGAGGAATGCACAATAACTGACAAAAAATCTAACTTTTATTGATAATAATGATCAAAAGTTACATAATGTTGACTCTCTTTTGACATAAAGACAGACTAGACTCAATAAAGGGAAAATTACATCATGATTCTAACTAATGACACTACTAGACTTCTCTCTTGACTTTAGTCGCTCTCGGATCCGCCACTTGTATAGTCCGAATCCGACCCGCTAGTATTTTCTGAAAAGATTGAAAAAGTAGGGTAATGAGCACACTTGTTGTAACGACCCAAGATCCGGATACCGGGAGGAGCCCGACACCATTTGAATCTTGGCCCGCCGCCCACGAGCCGGGAGGGCTCGGAAGGGCTAAAAGGAGTGTGGAGGTACAAAGAAATATGAAATAAGGCAGGACAATGCAACAATTAACAGAAATAAATTACAACTACAATAATAGAGTCTAGTCTAATAGAAAGTGCAGTCTAAGGCAGAGAACGTATCCAACACCGAGTGAACACTCGGCCTAGTGAGCTGGCAACAAGAACCTCTTGAATAGCACCCTCAAACCTCGAGCAAGAACTGCCGCACCTGAAAAGCAGGGGTGAGCCTCCTGTCACTGGCTCAGTAGGGATCCCGCGGAACCCCAACCGAGAACAACAGCGGTAGCGGAAAGGAAAATAGCTACAACTATAGCAGGAACAGCGAACCGGTGGCCGGTCAAAACTCGGCACTACAGCTACTCCTACTGTACCGGAAAAGCATGCCCCGATATCACAGTCGGGGAACTACCGAACTAACGAGAGAACCTCTGGCTACGCCGCCAGAAGTGACCATCACGACCTCGCAGTCGTGGACCTAACACCGTCTAGGGAAAACCCTCGGTGACGCTCACCAGAAAATCCATAGACCTCTACCTCGGAAACACTCCCTGAAACAGTCAGGGGAACCACGTCTCGTAGATGGGAAATGAAACCCAAAAATAGGAGAGTCACATCTCACGTGACAGAAGTACCTACCCACTAGAAGTAAGGCCGGATGCGCCCCCTAGCGTCTTAGACCGCGCCTCAGGTGTCCCCCTAATCGCACCCTGGCGGAACGGGGACCAGTACTAGTAACCACAGAACAAGAACTAGCTGGGGTCACGCTCGTCAGTGCGGGTCCAACTAACCCCAACCACATGTGCACACACAGACCATGCGTCCTAGGTCTGGCCCTCTGACTAGTTTTCCCCTCAGTCGAACTCTGGCGTCAAGACGTGGGGCCCGACGGTAATCGGCTTAAAAATCATCTCTTGGGGTAGCCTCGCCACCACTCCCTGGTGGGACCACTCGCGTGTCGGAAGGCTACGACTAGTGGGGAGTCACAGATGTGACCACTTTCCGAGGTGAAACTCCGAGAAACACGCACGCACCCTGCGCGAAAGTCGAGAAGAACCAAGTGGCGCCGAGCCACTGGACTCTAGACAGTCCTCTAGACTCACTAAATCCAACGGTCCTTGAGTCACAAGATTAGGGGTCAAGACCATCGTACGCAACGGCACAATGCCGTTAATCTAGCCTAATCCCTAGGTCTAAAACCAGGGTAGCATGAATACCGAGGTAGCTCACGAGCCGCCGAGACCATTCCCTCAAAAGGGAACTCAAGAGACCTCCAGCCCTAGGCTGGGTGACAGGACTCACAGTCCAAGGCCACACACATGGCCCACGCGGAAAGCACAGAAGCACGATTCCTAAGGCAGCTCAAGCCGCCACGCCGATTCCCCATCCCAGGGAAAAGTGGGAAACCTCCAGCCCTAGGCTGGGTAACTGGACTGGCAGTCCAAGGCCTTACACACAGCCAGCTCAGAAACTGCTTTCTGGAAGAACTCACAATGTGCGGGGAAGCCCCACCGCACTCATGCTGATACACGGTGACCCGATCAAGCGTAACACAAAGCTCGAAACACACACACAGGGTCACCGGACCCCTGAACACATGGGCACGCTAATCGAGGTAACACGGGACCTCCCGACACCCCAGACACTTGGACACAGAACCCACGGGGTGTCCGGGACACTCAGGAAGCCGATGGTCGACCACTGGGTCACAACCGGGTCGGCCGGAGACCAACACGATGCTAAATGGCACGAAAACCAATAGGCGGTCCTCCCTGGACTGTCTAAGACAAAGGCGGTCAAACCCTGGACCGCTGGGAGAACAAAAACGGTCTCTCATGTGCAACGCCAGAACTAGGCAGTCTGGCTAGGACCGCACACCCTAGCCTAGCGGTCCAACCAGGACCGCATAGCCCTGGGTGCCTCTAGAACCTAGGCGGTCACTCCCAGACCGCTCAGGGATAAAAATGGTCTACCTCTAGGCCGCACCACTATGCAGCACCGAAAAGGGTTAAACGGTCACTCTAGGACCGCACAGGTAATATGGCGGTTATCCCATGACCGCAAAGCGACAGGCCTCGTTCAATGGTCAAACGCATCCTCGGGAGTCACGCTGACCGTAGAGGGAAAACGGTCTGGCCCTGGCCGCTTCATAGTGCCAGGTGGTCCACACCAGACTGCTGAACTCGTCAGGCGGTCTATCACGTGACCGTTTAGCCAATAGATTTAAGGGGGCAAGTGGCGGCCAGACCATGACCGCCTAGCCAAGAAAACTGTCTGCCTTAGACCGCTAAGACAGGCATAGCGGTCTATCGCATGACCGCAGCCCCAAAGCACGGTGAGAATGACAAGTAGCGGCCTCCCTGAGGGCCGCTTCACCTAATAATGGCTCCTGTTAGGACCGTTTCTATTCCGACACCCCAAAAACGGCGAGTTCGGTGGAAAACTCCTTTCCACGCCCCGTTCACGCCCACGTGAAAGGGAAACAATAGGGAAACCCTTCCCCAAGCCCCAAGGCATCCAATGGTGCCATCAAACCACGGAATAACGCGTTAAAATGTTAGATCCGGCTCACTCCCCAAAAACATGCATTTTCCCCAAAATGCTTAAATAAGCCCACTCGGTTCACCACGGCCTACCAAAATCACGGAAAAGGAAGTACACGAGCTAGGGATCCATCTCCCTACCTCCACCGGAGATTTGATGCGCCGTGGACACCGATCCACGAAGAAAATGCCATGAAAGCCCGTCGGCATCCCACACTCACGAACCGGCTTCACCTCGCCACCACGCCTCGATCCTCGCCCCGTCCACGCCGCTCCTCGCCCCACGAGCACCGCCACCTTGCCCTTGTCTATCTCCGTCGGTCACCCGGAGAGAAGAGAGGGGGGAGGAGAGAACGTGAGAGAGAAGAGAGAGGGAAAGAGTGAGAGAATGAGAGATGGGGAGAGAGAGTAAAAGGGGTTAATATATATAGAAAAACTCAAAAATTCTAAAAATTTAAAAAAATACTAAAAATTACCTCTGTGATCCTCGGGAGGAGCACAATGCGGTGGTACTATCCCGGAGTCAGAGAATGCCATGGTCCACCCTACACAGAGTTTCGAAGGCACATCAGGGAAAAACACGTGTAAAACACAAAATACACTCCGAGACCCACGAAAATGATCCGAAAAATATCCAAAAAATCAGGGGCGTTACACTTGCCTAGTAGGTATCTTCGTATCAACATGAAGGCATAGTTTAGGTAATTAATTAATTTAGCTCTAGAACATAAGGCAAAAGGAAATGCGGTAAAACATACTACATAAAGCCAAAGTAACAATGGAAGTATCAAGACATAAAGATGTGAGTGTCCAAGTAGAATGAGAGCATGATCAAGAATGTAATATGAATATAACTTGGCCTTTCATGAACAAGAATGTACTTTTCATAACCATAAAGGCTATGCACTAGAAAGTCATGTAACAAGAATGTAATAGTAAACATGTAATTTCACAAGATAGCCTCGTGGTTTTCACTCGTTTATAAAAAAAGTACTCCCAGTGTAATGCGACGCCAGTAAGCATCATACCCCATAGTTTATAGTATGTTTCCGACTATCTGCCTAGGGGGCTAGTGTCAAGTCCTTGGACACTGTCCGTGTCCGCTCTTGCATCTTCAAGTTATAAATCAAGCTACTTCTACGAGATATAAATAATGTAGGCCGATAATAACAAGTTCCAACTATAGTTCATGATAACAAAATCAAGGTAAAAATACACCAATTTTGAATATGAGAGTTCGATGGTCGAATTAAGAACAAGGTCATGCTACGGAAGGAATTCGACAGCATATTGGTACATTCAATAGTTTTCCATAATTCATTAATAACTTATTGGATAAGGTGTTAGGTTCTGGACAATCAATAGACCAGCTAGAAATATAGGAAAATCAACCCTTGGGTAAAACCCCGGGTTAAATAACACTGGGATAGGAAACGGTCTAGTCTGGGCCGTTTTTTGAAGTAGCAGTCATAGCTTGGCCGCAAGCTGAAAGGTGGAGGTCCTGGGATGGCCGCAACAAGATAGAGTCGACGCTAGAAAGAAAGAAGGGTCGACACCTTGAAAACTCTAGGAGATAGCGGTCATGGGAAGGCTGCTAATTGACAATGGCGGTCTCCTTGATGGCCGCAATTAGCCAGGACTCAGAAAAATACCGGTAACTTGAGTGCTTTCTAGATAAATGGGCTTTGAGGGTATAACCAGCTCGACGTCCTAGTGGGAATCCCAGGCTTGCGGAGACTTACAGAGGCCTTGAAACATGATCCCCTTGTCCGACAGAAGGAATATCCGGTGGAGAGGTTCACAAGTCTAAGAAAATGTGCCTATAAGTGTAAAGTGTAACTAATGACATCGTACCGAAATACGCGCCATGTACTTAAGAAAGACTCAATAATGAGAAAGAATCGTGTAGAAAACAGCGATCAATTCATCCATGAAACAAGTGCATAAAACATGTGAAACATAATAGTAATACAAGACTATATAGTTTTGGCATGAAATTAACATAGGATTAAAATAAGTGTATGAAGTCATGTAAGTCATGAAACCTAGCATGATGGATACACAATATAACCATTAACATGAATCCAGAGTCAAAACTAGGAATAAAACCTAATTCCATGGGCTTAACATATAATTAATTGGGCTAATCTGTAATCTGTTTGGAGTTAACAACGTGTAGACAACAGAAAGCAAATAGCGGTCATATGAGGACCGCATAATCATGGTAGCGGTTAGTCGCGAGGCCGCTATCTGATGGTAGCGGTCTCCGGAAGACCGTTTCTTGTCTGTAGCAGACAGAAGTAAAATAGGGCATGCAAGACTTATTCTAAGGAAAATAAATGCAGGTAAACGTGCTAGACAAGAAGGTAAACATGCTACCACGAAAATCAAGTCCTGGAGATGCATAGGTTTACGTGAATTAAGTCAAAATCACCAATTTCTTATTAAAGGGTAGGATTCATGCATGCTGTGATAACCTAGGTGCACAGTTAAAATAAAACATAAAATTCTCCAAGTACAGTGCATGAAATCACGAGAAACTAGAGGGCTTTTGTTTCTAACACGTTAATTTAGCGATCCATGAGATAACCTACCTCTGGGAATGCTCCTAGAGTGCGAATTTCTAACTGGAAGATCGCCCTGGTTCCTGCACGTCTTGCACACAGGTTATTCATGTCTTTTTAGCCTCTTGTGCAGCAACTTCCCGTCCTTCTATCTTTTTAGCCTCTTGTCCTAAATTCATGAAAATTGGAGGGTTGGTAGAAGATAAGAAGAGGAACGATAAAGTCTAAAGGACAGACGTGAAAATACCTTTACTAGGGCTTCTAATCTTATGATCTTTGCTGGAAGGACACACAGGTTCCTGTGCGGTCTGTAGCAAACCCGCAACTTGTAGGGCTTCTAACTCTCCAACGGCGTGTCCTCCTAACACAAGATTTTGAGGGGAGTTAGAAAAAACTAAGGAGAACAAAATCTTCTAAAGGATTGACATGAAATAACGTCATCTTACTGTCGAACCAGGTGAGTCAAAAGTAAGGTACGTGCATGTCAAACCTGGAACCTATTTATAGGGTTTGCTAAGGTTTGAGGGATTAGATCGAACCTAGAGTCAAAATTTGTAGTAGAACTGATCCCTAGAGAGTTATCCACGCCAGATAGGTTAGATCCAAGGTGATTTGATTATGGAATTTCTAAGTTTTTCATGGCTCTCATCGTTGCGATCACAGAAGCTGCTAGCGGTCGTCCCTGGACCGCTATATGGTGATAGCGGTCGCGCGATAGACCACAACCATCCAGGGCGCCAGAAATTTAAATTTATGTCAAACTCTACCTTTTTTATCCCCTTATTATCCTATTAATTGGGGGATTTATCCTAAGGACGTTCTAGAGTATGGGCTTGGGCCAAGAGGGTTTAGGATTGGGTTTGTGAGCCTAATTTGAGTGGGCCATTGTGCTTGGTTATTAATTGGTCTTCCAATTCAATTTAATTAACCCAAAATATATTTAAAAGCCCATTAAGCCTCTTTAAATGCTCAATAATGGTTTAAAATTCTTGAAAATTCCTAAAAAATTTCAGGGTGTTACAAGTATGCCTTCCACCGTCCGATGAGGAGGCACGTCATAATACCCCTCCTCTATGTGACGGTATGGGGGCAGGAATGTCAACCTCTAGGGGACAAGATGTTTGCGGCGATGATGATAAGACGTCGTTGAATCCACCTAAAACTGATAAAGGGGGCAGCGCGCCTAACTTTCCCCAGTCGGATCCTACCATGGTAACAGAGCTATATCAAAGGCTGTAAGAAGTTGAAGAAATAAAGAAGAAATTAAGCAAGATGGGCTTATACCTAGCTATACCTGGGCAAGTCGGGCCTTCATCCGAGCCTTTGCAGGGTGGTGCTGAGCCACTCAGAACCTCACGGCCGCTAGCTACGCCTCAGCTAGCAGATGATTACACAAGGGGCAGCTCCTCTCAACAGCTACAACACATGCCTTTGACACATCCTTCAGCCTCCGGGGGGCATCAAGGGGCACGCATGATACCTCATACTATGTCGGAGATAAACCCGCTTCTATAATCAGCTGGCCCGCACCCAAGCTCGATAGCTCCAGCAGTGATGAATAAGCCAAGGGTCAAATGAGCGGCCAAGATGAAGCTGGTCGAGGGGGAAGTCACCGTGGCCGAATTAAAAATCATTAAATAAAGAAATGATGAGTCCGCTTTGGACTATACAAAGAGGGGGAAATCCTCGTGAAAGATGTAGGTGCCCTCCCAGTCACGAGGATGCCATTCGAAGATGCGAAAGAAATCTGAAAGATGAGATCCTACAAAGGGTGATGGGCATCGAAGTCAGAACCTTTGAATAGATAAATGAGCTGGCAGCTGCTGCTGAGGCCTTCTTGGCAAAGTATTGCCAGGCTACTGCTGCCCCGAGCCAAAAGGATGAGCCAGCCAGCAAGCGTCTGGCGCAAGAGGAAATATGCACCTCAGATTTTAAGGCTTTCGAGCTACAACAGAAGAAAACGAAAGAGGCAGCCGGGGTGTCTCCCACTAAGCCTGTTGAACAAGCACCTTCGCTAAGGGATAAAATGAGGAAGTCCTATTCCTTCCCAAAAGATAAGACTCGGACCCTCTTTGAGTAGGCCTGAGAATGTGGCAAGATTGTGCTCCCAGAGTCGAAAAGACCGAGCGATGTCAAAAGGAGGGACAATCCCCGATTCTACCTATATCATCAAATGATGGGGCATTCCATCAAAGATTGCTAAATATTTAAAGATGTCATCGAATGCCTAATCAAGAAAGGCGAACTGTAAATGGGCGAGTACAAGGTGGACCCACCACGCCCTCACCAGATGCCCGGCTTGAAGAGGGCAGCTAATATAGTCGCACCACACCAGCCAAAGAGCAATATGCTCTAAAGGGCATTCCAAGCCCCTCGAGCCGTGGCGAGAAGCCGAAGAAAAATTCAAGATATAAATGGTACCTCGTTCTCGGGGCTGATGTGTGAAATGTCAAGAAGCCTATGTACGGCTGCTGCAAGATGTGCCCCCCTCTTAGGGGCGACGATCACTTGTAATAGTGATGAATGAAATGACAATATAGGCCTTTCAAGGGTCGTTCTATCGCGGATTTCTGCATTGCATATTGGCTGACGATTACAGGGGCTATCCAAATGATGAAGGCCCAGATAGCAATAAAAAAAAGAGGAGAAAAAAGATGATGAAGAGACGATGGAAGTGATGATCATGAGAATCGTGATGGATGATAAAAAATAAAAAAAGGAGAAATGATGATGAGATGAGCCTGCAAATCATGATGAATGATGATGATGAAACGATCGTGGAGATCATGAATGATGAAATGATGATGATGATGAAGAGAATGATGAAAATGATGATGAAAAGAATAAAAGGATGTTAGAGATGCCTAGCCATCGGCGTTCGAGTCGACGGATATTCGAAGATGATCAAGAATATCCAAGATACCTGATCATCGGCATTTGGGGCCGACAAATATTCAAAATATTCAAGTTGTTCAACCGTCGGCACTTGGGCCGACAGATGTCCAAAGGTATTCGGGATATTCGATCACCGGCGTCCAGCCGATGAATACCCGAAGATGTCCAAGACACTCAGCCATATATTCAAAGATGCTCAAAGATATCCTACCATCGGCATATGAGCCGGCAGCCGTTAGCATTCAGCCCCACAGATATTCAAAGATTCTCAAATGATGTTAAGATGGTTCAACCGTTGGCACTCAGTCCGACAGATGTTTTGTGAGGTCCAAGATGTTCAACCATCAGCATTCAAGCTGACAGATGATCCCACGATGGCAAAGATGCACAAAGATCTTCAAAGATATCAAAGATGCTCAACCGTTGGCACCTGGTCCAACAAATGTTCACAGATATCCAGAAATGTTCTGAAAAATATTCAAAGATATTCAAGATGTCCAACCGTTGGCATTCAGCCTGACAGATGTCCAAAAATATTCAAAGATATTCAAGGATGCTAACAATGTTCAACCGTCGACATTCAGCCCGACACATGTTCAAGAATATTCGAAGATATTCAAAATATTCAATCGTCGGCATTCAACCCGACAGATGTTTGAAAATATTCAAAGATGGTGATGATGTTTAACCGTCGGCATTCTGCCCGACAGATGTTCAAGATGTTCAACAGATATTCAAGATGTTCAACCTTCGGCATTCAGCCCGACAGATGCTCCAAGATGTCCAAAGAAGTTAAAGATGTTAAACCATTGGCGCTCGCACCGATAGATGTTCTGATGATGATGAAGATGTTAAAGATGTTAAACCATTGGCACTCGCGCTGATAGATGTTTGATGAAGATGAAGATGTGAAGCTGTTAAAGATGTTAAACCATTGGCTCCCACGTTGACAGATGCTCTGATGATGATGAAGATGTTCAAGATGTTAAACCATTGGCGACTGCACCAACATATGCTCTGATAGTGATGAAGATGTTCGATGATGTTCGAAGTTGATTTGATGATGTTCAAAGATGTTTGAGGTTGATTCGATGATGTTCGAAGATATTCAAAGATGTTCGAAGATATTCAATGATGTTCGATGATGTTCAAAGATGATATTCGATGATGTTCGATGATGTTCGATGACGTTTGATGATGGTCAAAATGTTAAACCGTTGGCGTCCACGCCAACAAATGTTCGATGACAATGAAGATTGGCAATCAAGCCAACAGATGATCAATCGTCGGCGTTCAGGGCCGACAGATGTCAAGATGTTCAACTATTGGCAATCAAAAAAAAGAAAAAGGAAAGAAAAAGAAAAAAAGAAAAAAGAAAAAGAAAAAAAGAGAGAGAAAAATAAAAAAGAAAGAAAAAATCACTATCAAAGCCTCCGAGAGATGTCGACTCGTCGAGTCCCATCGGAATTCAAAATATCTTTTGTCCCACCAATGAATAAACCTGTGGCTCGGACCTTCCGTCTGAAGCCAAGAACAAAAAGCTCCTTGCTTTGACTTGGACCCTCCATCTAAGTCAACGAATAAAAAGACCTCCTTCCTTCGGCCTGGACGTTACGTCTGGACTCGATGACTAAAAAGACCCTTGCTTCGGCACTCCTCCCGTGTTGATGAATAAACCACATCAGCTTCCGGCACCCTGTCGGCATTGACGAAGAAACAGTTGACCTAGACCTTCCGTCTAAGTCAATAAATAAACAACCCTCTTTAATCCAACACTAGCCATCCGTCCTGCCGTGATGTTCAATATGACCTAATGGTTTAGACCTTCCGTCTGAGGCCAGATGAACCTGATGTCCTTGCAATAACCTATACCTGATGTCGATGATATCATCATGATTGGTGTATGGCTCTCAGTCAAAGCCAATCGACTTAACCCAATGGCTTAGACCTTACGTCTAAGGTCAGATGAACCCAATTCCTTGCGTTAGCATAGGCCCAATGTTGAAGATGTTATCTAGATTGGCGCTTGGCTCTCTACCGGATCCAATCGATACGGTGCGCGGCGAAGGCCGTTCACATGAAGCCAATGATGTTCTACTCTGATGTCGACCGCTTGTCGGACAAGAAGATACACTCGCATGCCTCGATCTCATTCCGTGCTCGCGACACCTGCGAGTGGGGGGCATTTGTGGACACCCAAAAAATTCACCGGCAAGAACTCTGGGTCTCGTCGAGCCGAACAGACTCTATATCTCATCCGATCAGAATGAAAACACACCTAGTGGTCCGCCACCTGATAAGGAAGCTTCCTGGGCTGAGGAAATATCCCTAGTCCCTCCAAACAGGGTGCCGAAGGTAATATTAGCATAAAACCCGAGTGACCCGATCCGAGCACACATTATGCCAGAAAGGTCTGCAGGAGGCCAAAGAGCTACCCAATGAGAGCAAAAATACTTTGAGTGATTGCCCACTCGATGAAGATGCTTTCCACATGCATGGAGGAGGTTTAAGGGCATGATTCACAATGTCGAAGGCCGAATCAGGAAGAAACCCGAGTAATCTGACACGGGTTTGGCACGTGTCAAAAATCACTCAGAATCACAAAACCAAGCTCGGGAGCTTCGAAATGAACATACCGGAAGCAGTTCATCAAAACTAAGATGGTGCGGGATGCCAGGCACTCATCTGAGCCGGTTCGGAGTCAATGAGGCAAAACTACCAAAATACCCCTATTGCCACTTGAAACGTCGCCACCCCATCTCCCACTTAAATCGGCGTGGCCCTTGCCAATTGAAATGACGCGCCAACACTTAAACCGGCGTGGCCCTTGCCACTTGAAACCGGCGCGCAAAGGAGCTCACCAACCCTCCTAAAATGGCGCGCAAACTTCTCTCTTGGCCCTACTGAAACGGCGTGACCATGGCTCTCACCAACCTCTTGAAACGGTGGCCAATTGGCCCTCTTGAAACAACACGCCTCAAGTCCACTTGAAACGGCGAGCATAGAGCTCCCATGCCCTCTGAAAAGGCATGGCACACGCCCACTTGATTCGGCGCCGTGGGAGACATCCCATCCTTCACCCGACACTCTGTTTCTCTACTAAAGCTCAAGCGAAGCAATAGTGGGAAGAAGGGGAAGGCATTTAATGCTCGTATCAAGCCCGTCGCATGAGCACTTAAGGCTCGCTGGTTTGTCTCACTCTTAGATCGACAACGCAACGGTGGCAGTGATCCGCACAAAACACTCGTCGTTTAAAATGTCGTGCCACACAATTTCAAAAATGATAACTACACTCACTCACTTAAAAAGATTAGAAAATCAAGTAGAGTGGTGAGAACAGGTCGATCCCACGAGGAGAAAATATTTCAATTAAATCAAGTTGGAAAACCCTTATATTTGAGAAAATCAACATTTGAGTGAGTTTATACAAAAAGAAAATAGAAGTGCATGGAAAATAAATCTATCTAAAGAATGTGAGAGGGTTAAGAAGAGAAATTTGAAGAAGATGGAGAGAGGAAGAACACAATTGCCCAAATGAATTCTCATTGCTATGAAAGTGAAAATTACAATCTATAAAAATCAAAAATTATAACTTGTAAATAAAAGAAAAGGGAAGAAACAAGAGCCTAGAATAGGAAGAATGCCGGCGTCCACGTCATGCCGAGCCTTGGAATATTCACCCCTTATTAGAAGTAGATGCCGCCTTGAGAGCACCGAGAGAGAATCTCTACTTTAGGAAGGTATAGAAGAAAATAGAGGAGGAGAAAAGATAGAAGAAGAAAAGGACTTTAAAAATCATGAATAGTGAAAGTCAGGAATGTAGACATGTTTTTCCTTCCTTTGTATCCTTCCAATCCCTCTACTATATCAATGTAAGAAATAATGAACTGAAGGTAGCAGAGTGGAAGGACGCAAGTGTGATCGTGATCGCCACCAAGGTTCCAAAATGTAAAATAAATACACCCATACATTGGAAAAGGGAGACACTCGCCTGTGGACAGCACTGCAGAAATAAACGGCTCAGGGAGAACTGCCCTGTTAATGAACGGTCAATCGACAAACCGCTCACCAGTGCTAGGACGAACGCGGAACGAAGCCTGGCTTGACAAAAGAACAGTCCAGAGGAAGCCGCTGAGGAACAAAGAACGGCTCTGCGAAGACCGCACTATTACTCGGACGGACAGGAAGACGATCGCTCAATTCCACCATGTTTTAAGTTGTAGGATCTAGACCTCCACCCCTTCCAGCCGGCCAGAAAGGATGGGCCTCGTGCTGGTATGATGCTGATTTGCAAAACACAATGAAAAACACAAAGGAAAACCCAAGATCAGAACTGTGAGGTGTAGTAACTATAAGAACGAATGGAAATAAACATAATCAATCGGAATGGGGGATACCTGGGAGTTTTTAAACCCCTAGGGGCATGGAAAAAACAATAGGATGGTGTGTGTATGATGTGCAAGTGTAAAAAAACGTGGGGAAAAAAAGAAGAAAATGATGCATGCAATGAAGAAAAGGATGGTGGGACTATTAGAACAAAGACTCAAAACAACGAATACTCCCTGAACCGGAGGCTTATGTGGACGTAGAAAGCCTCCCTCCCTAACTGTAGGTCGCTCTGGAATTCGACAGGGCTTCGCCGTCGACCTTAGATCTCCCCCCTTTTCAAAGCTTGGACTAAGGGTCATATATATAGACCCTATAAACCTAGCCTCGAAATTAGGGTTTTCAGTGAAAATTAGGACGAGATAATAACATAAAAATCGTTGATAAATGAATTATCTTCCACCAGGATCAAACGGAATCCCATTTGGTTGAGAATCCATAGAGAAATTTATGGTATAAGTTAAGGGTTTAACCAGGTGCTGGAGAGAGAAAATTCATTAAAGCTTCAGAGATCGGGCCATTAAGCGGTCGCTCGATAGGCCGCCCAGCCTATTGCATGGTCTTTTTCCTGACTGTTCAATCCTGTCGGTGGAAATTAAATAAATAGGAAAATAATCCAAATATCCATTGAACTGACCGACTATTTCGCCATTGGACTCTTATGGATTGAACGGTCTACTGATAGACCACTCAACGAGTAGGGTGGCCCAGGTCCAGCCATGCAGTCCTTGTCGGTGATAAATCCAAATAAATAGATAAATAAATAATTATCTAAAATATCCAACTAGATTAGGACTCTGGTAACTGGACAGTCATGTTCACACCGTTCAACGAAATTAAACGGCTAGTCATGGACCGTGCAATGGCTTGTCGGTGGTGTTGACACCCGTTTTTTACCGATGAGTTGAGTCATTTCTCTTACCGTTATTTTTGATGTCCCGAATTGTCCATTACTGGGTGAGCTATGTTCAGGCAACATCTTTTGGGCTGATTCTATGGGTAACCTCCCTCCTTGGTTGGGTCCGTATCGATTCAGGGCTTAATGGGCCTTGATTTTGGTTTATTGAGTATTTTTGTGAAAATCAAGTGTCCAGGCACATGTACGGTTCATTCCTGGCCGTTCAACACTGGAGCGGTTACTCATGAGCTGTTCACACATTTATGGTTGATTTTTGATGATTTTCTGAATTATCACTGCTAAGGGATTATGCGGTTTATTCCTGGCTGTTCAACATGATGAACGGGCTAGTGTTAGCCGTTCTTCTCTCATAGTCCTAAGGCATGAATATTTCTTAGATAATTATCCATTTTATCTATTTATCACCGATAAGGATTAAACGGCTGGACCTTGGTCGCTCGTTACATTGGACGGTCCCATCATAGCCGTTCATCTATGAGAGTCCAACGGCGATATCTTCGGTTGGTTAATGGATGATTTGTTGGTATTTATCCTATTTTGGAATTTCCACCAACAGGTATGGACGGTCCCTTGTTGACCGCCCAACATGTTGTGCGGTCTATCGTAAGACCGTTTAACACTGCGAATCTTGAAGAAATTGAAGGGTTTTCTCTCTCTATCTGTGGACTTATCTCCGGGCTTTATCCGGAGATTTCTTCATGAATAAGGAGTCTTTTTCGATGCCGTTTTCTCTAGATGAGAGATAACTGGATTATCTCCAACTTTTGTGATAATATTTCACCCTAAAAATGAGTGTAAATCCCAGTTTCGGGCTAAGACCTTGGGTGCTCTATAAATAGACCCTGAGGGCCGGCTTGAAAAAGGGGGGAGATTTTGGTCGACGGCGAAGCCCTGCCGCATTCTTGAGCGACCTAGCACCAAGGAGGGAGGCTTTCCACGACCATATAAGCCTCCGATTCAGGGAGTAGTCCAGTTTTTAAGTCTTAAAATTTACTCATTTTTGCCATTGCATGCACACTCTTTCCATTTTCTTCCCACATTTTTTCTTCACCTTCATTGCCATACACACACCTACCCACGTTTGTGCCACCCTAGGGGTTTAAAATCCCCCAGGTATCCCCCTTTCCACTTATTCATGTTCATTTCTTCTGATTTTGGCATTTACTACACTCTGCAGTTCTAATCTTGGGTTTTTTTTTCTGTCTTCTTCACATCATTTTTGCAGGTCAGCAATCCCTGGCACGAGGCCCATCCCCTCTGGCCGGCCGGAGAAGGTGGAGGTTGGACCCTTTGCAACTTACTGCGTGGTGGACTTGTGCGGTCGCATCCCAGCCATTCAAGTGGAAGTGCAGTTCAAATTGGGCCGCTCATCCTCTTCGTGCGGTCGATAGTAGGCCGTTCTTCCTCCAGCAGCCATTCTGTCCCGCATCCTTCTGCAGTGGTATAAGCTGTCTATCGTGGGGCCGTTCAACCCAATAGGTGGTTCCTGATCCACCGTTCATCTTTCTAGTGCTGCATTTGAGGCGAGTTCCTTCTCTTCTTTCCAAGGTACGGCGTGCTCATCACGTTCGGCGCCTTGGTGGCGATCACAGTTATTTACATTCTTCTGTTCTCCGTCTACTGTTCCCATTTTATTTTACATATCGATTTAGTAGAAGGGAAGAGAAGGCATCTTTTAAGCCAATGAGGAGTAAAACAAACATGTCAACAACCTGTTTTTTGGCGATCACGGTGGGACCCCTTGTGCCCATCGTGTTAGTGGTTTGCTGACCCCCTCTCGTTCCATTAGTTCTGTGTTTTGGGAAGTAATTACAGGTTTTTGCTGGTCTCTGTTCCTGGATGTTGAGCGGTTCTCACAGAGCCGTTCAAGGTTTTGGGTGGCTACGGAAGCACCGTCCTTCTGTCTACAAACGGTCTGTAACAGACCGTTCACCATTGGTGCGGCCAGTCTTTGGCCGTCTATCCTTTGGGTACAGGTACGTTTCTGCCTCCTTCCTGTCTATTCTGGCTGTTGTTATATGGTTTCTACAGGTTCGTTCCAGATCTTGTGCGGTTTACTGGTGATCGTACATCTAGGTACACCTCCCATCCCCGTTCTGATTCATTCCAGCATTTTCTGATCATCTATTTTTTTTTCTGTAATTGCTCCTTTTCTTGAATGGTTTACCCCAGACCGTGTATCTCTTTGTGCGGTCTCCCACAGGCCGTCCTTCTGGTGCTACAGTGCACCCGGGGTTACTTTGATTGCCATACTTATATTATCTTTGTTCTCCTTGGTGCTATTTATTGATCTCCCCCTCGTTATATGTTGATGTGTATACTTGTTTTCATCTTTGCATGTTTATTTTGATCATTGGTTGCTAGTTTATTAGGCTAGACCTTGCATGCACTCCGGTGCACATAGGATCATACACTCCATAGTAGTTGCATTCCTACTGAGGTAGGGTTTCCGCTCGTCTCCATATTCCTTGGAGCCGACTAGGTGACCTTGCCGAGGACCTCCGTAAGTCCCCGTGAGCCATGGATTCCTACACGGACGTCGGACAGGTTGTACCTTGTCCACCCCTAGTCTAGGGTTTGCATCCGTGAGAGAGAGTTCCTTAGAGTCACCCAGTCCCCCATTTGTCACCCTGGTTAGGCAGCTAGTGGTTGAGTGAATCTACATTTTAATTAACCCACTAAGGTTCAAAGAGGAACTCATAAGAATTTGACAGGCATCATTTAATAACTTGATTGTCTAATTGGGTGATCCTCTTCTCATCTCTTTCTTCCATTGCATGCTTGTTGATTTGGTTGGTTTAGGATTGTCTTACTCCCCCCTTAGGTTCTTTAATGCATGTGGAGTTGTTTTTCTCCCTCAAGGTCATCTCCTAGGGCCAGTTCTCATTTCCATTCTTACTTTAATCCTTTGTTTGATTCATCATCTCCCATGTCGTCATACGACTTCTCCCAGTCCCACGAGGACTCTCTTCCTCGCGGACTTCTTGAGGACCCATCTAGGGTCACCCATGTGTAGGGAGGAGAGGGGACTGCCCCTCCACTCCTGACCATTCTTAGCGAGGGTTCCCAACCCTCTCTTTCCGATCCATCCATTCAGAATCCGGCCAATCGAATTTTCAACATGATGGCCCAGCTAGACCCTACCCAGCTCCATCTCATCCGGTAAGCCTTGCAGGGGGCCGATGCCCCGAATTCAGTTCCTTCTCGTGGCATGGCTACTGTTGCCACTACATCTTCTGTTGCTGGGACCACCTCTGTGGCCCCCATTGACCTTACTCCCACCTGTCCGCAGATCCTTCGGTACTCTAGCATGGAAACGGGCCAGGCTTCTACCTCGGCCCATCAACTGCTCGATAAGGGGAAGTCTCAAATCCATTCTGTTCCTTACCTTGATCCCTATGTCACTATTTCTCCATCGCCGCAGGCCCTTGTAGGCCCGGCATACTTTTCTCGATTGCAACCAGGGGCCGCCCAACTGGCTCATGTGGATGTGGGCCCTTCCCTGGCCCATTATCCATCTTACGGGCTGCCCCCTCAGTCGGCTTTTCCTTTGGCTCCGCATCTAGGTACTGCTCCGCCCGCTCCTTCTCCTCCATCCCGGGAACGGGAAATTCTTGACAAATAGGCTGTTATGCAACAACAAATTGACCTTCTCCACAAGCGGGTTGGCCCGCAGTCCTTGGCTGATGTCCCTATTCCTAACTTCAGGGACATTCATTTTCCCCCTCAGTCTGAGCTCCCCGTGTATCGGAAGTACGACGGGAATGGCAGCCCGTTCATTCATGTTTGGGAGTTTCTTTACGAGTCAGCACAATTTCAGCATGATGATCATCTGATGGCGTACCTATTTCGCCGATCCTTGGACGGGGTCACCCTGGAGTGGTTTTATACCTTGCCACTGGAGGAGGCGGAGAGCTTTAAGACTATAAAGGAAAATTTCTTTCAGAGGTTCCAAGATCGGGTCGGTCCTGAGTACTCTTTCACCGACCTGGTTGCAGAAAAGATGAAGCCAGAAGAAGACTTTGCAGTGTATGCAGATCGATGGAGGCAGATGGCCTCACGTATGCCTGGGCAAATCCCGGAAGAAGAGAAAGTTAAATTGCTGATCTCCAATGCCACCCCGACATTCAGAAATATTTTGGCAATGAATGACATTTCGAATATGCACCAGTTATACAGCAGAGCTCGGTTCATACAAACTCAGTTTAAAGACTCCCCTATTCATTCACTATTCGAGGCCCAGAAACCTAAAACCACCAGAAAGTCCCAGGGCCCCGTCACTGAGGAAGTCCAAATTAATGAGCAGGTTCAGGCTGTTCAATTTCCCCACCAAGCCGCTCCACCTCGCTTCCAACAGCCTCCGCGCAACCCCTAGTTCTCCGCCCCACAAGCTCCCCGACCCACCTTCCCGGTTCCTCAACACCCGCAACAACCACCACCACCACCCCAACAGTCCCAACGGCCGCCGCAATATCATAATGTTCCTCCACCTGCCACTTACGGACCGGCTCAACCGAGCCCAAAGAGGACCCATTACCCTCCCCTTCCTAAAATGTTGCCTGATATTTTATCTGCTTTGATGTATACTGGTGACATTCAGTTGCCTCCGGAGCATCAGAATTGGAATCCAGCTGCCGATCAGTCCCGGTATTGCATATATCATCGGCAGCCTGGGCACACAATAGACCGGTGCTATCAGTTTAGAGATCTGGAGTATGATTTACATGAGGGCCAGAGGATTGATTGGGCCCAGATGCACCAGTTGATCGAGGACATCAAGCAGAGGCAGAGACAAGTCAGGCCGCAGCAGGCGGCACCCCAGCAACAGCAGCAGCAGCAACCCCTCCAACAATAACAACAACAACCCCTATAGCAGTAGCAGCAACAAGACCTCGGGATTCACCAGAATCCCATGCTAGTCCACCAACCCCCTCCTCAGCAACAACAGCAGCCGTCGACACCGGCACCGGCCCAGGTAAACATTGTTCAGCGACCAGCCCCCAATGCTGGGTGGACATTTGATGATGATGTTGGACTTTTGTGACCTCCCTAGTGTTTTGATGATGTGCATCACTATGTTAAATATTGTTACTTTTAATCAGATATCATGAGTAATGTTATGCATTCGAACTTTCCATGATTAATAAGAAAAATTGCTATGAGTTAAATACCCTGCATGTCCGTACTGTTCCTTTCATTCTTCGTGTTGGTTGTGTTCACTTCACTTCGTGATGTCTTTTTCAACATCGTGTTGTTCCAACAATGCTTGTTGGTTGTCTTCGTGTCGTGTTTTGTTCCAGCGCGTGCTGAACACTGCAGCACCTCGTGCTGTTTTCTGTACCACCTCGTGTCGCTCCATCCTTGTCACCCCTAATTCTTCAAAGTCTATACGCTGGATCGTCCTTCTGTGTGTCTCATTCAAAGTCTATACATCCACCGTCTTACCCAGCGTCTTATGCAAGTCTGTACAGCCTCTGCGTTTCAAAGTCCATTTGTTGCACTATCAAGTCTGTACATTGCCTTCAAGGCATCAAGTCTATACAGTGGACTGTGCTTCATGCATTGGTCAAGTCTGTACATCGACCTGTTCACTCGTTTGAGCAAGTCTATACATTGCGTTGCCTTACCTACGTTCAAGACCACCAAGTCTGTACATTGGGTAAAGTCTACACATCGCCTCGGTCACTTGCTTCAAACTCTATACAATGTGAACATTCATGTCTGTACAGACTTCACCTCATCTCAAGTCGAGTCTATCTGTGTTGTCTCCATGTCGTTCTTAGTTCGAGTCGTTTCTTTGTTATGTCTGTCTTCGTGTTGCTTCTCCTAGACCTCGTGTCTTTGAATTGTTCCATGTTGTTTTCGTGTCGTCCTCGTCTTCGAGTCGTTTGTAAGTTCGAGCGAGTTTGTTATGTCGTGTTGTTTTTGTATTCATGTCTTCGTGTTGCTTTTCCTAGACCTCGTGTCTTTCTTATTTTGAAACCACACTTCGTGTCGGTTTCTGTTTTCGTGTTTCTCTTGTGTTTATGTCCGCGTGTTGTTTTGCTTCTACCTTCGTCCAGGTTTCCTCTGACCGCGTGTCTTCCTTTTTACCTCGTGCTGTTCTCTTTCTACTTCGTGTCGTTCTCTTTGTGGTGTTAGTTTTATTATAATGTATCTCGTGTCGTTCTCTTCATAGTGTTTGTTTTGTTACAGTGATACTTCGTGCTATTTGCATCTGACCTCGTGTCATTCTCTCCTTGTCACGTACTGTAATAATCTTGTGTATCTCGTGTCATTCTCAGTAAAGTGCATCTCGTATTGCTATCACATACCTCATGCAGTTTTAGTTCTTGTGGCCCTCAGTGTTAATAGCTTTTATCTCCTTGCAGGTCCGAGGAAGAACATTCACCTGTGTCTGGGCTACACGTGATCCGATACTAAAGGAACCAATGCTATAAGGCCACGTGGCAAGAAGGTTCTGGATGAAGCGTGGGAGGCACACGCATTCTGCACCTTACCCACCTGCTGCTGCGGCTATATAAGGAAGCCTTCGTCCACAGATGAAGGTTGATCGAAAGAAAAAAGCAAAAGAGGAGAAGTGAAGAGAGTTCGATCCAGAAGAAAAGAAAGAGAAGAAGAGCAGAAGGAAAAGAAGAGAAAGAGAGAGTTAGAGAGCTCGTAAGGGTGAAGAGAAAAAGAAAGTGAGAGAGAAGAGAAGAGGAAGAGAAGCTTACCTGAAGATCTGTCAACTGGACCGTGGATCAGATCCAGGCCAGTCAGCTCCGTTGAGAGCCACATTGTGCATTTCACTTTTCAGCGTCTGTTTGCTGAAGTTATCTTTCATTTCGTGTTTCTGTTTTTCTTCTTATTTGGTTTTCCTTGTTCTTTCGATTCTCAGTAGTGAGGTCGGGTTCCTCCTGTGGATCAGGAGAAGGGAGATCTGATCTCCGGTTGCAAGTAGCTGGGAGCTACTTGTGGGTTCCCTCTGGTCAGAGGAAGGGAGACTTGTCTCCGGTTCTGGGCTTGCGGGTTGCAAGTCCAGGGGTCCCTCCGGTTGGGAGGAAGAGGGGAGG
This sequence comes from Amorphophallus konjac, assembly GCA_022559845.1. Lineage (NCBI taxonomy): Eukaryota > Viridiplantae > Streptophyta > Magnoliopsida > Alismatales > Araceae > Amorphophallus > Amorphophallus konjac. The sequence goes on from CM040119.1 coordinate 248,345,274, forward strand.
CTGTTCCCCTGGTCAAGCTGTGTGGCAGCAACTGTTTGCAGACTGAGTCTGCTTGTCTAGCATTGGCTAGTGAAGCCTCACTCCGGTTGGGAGTGAGGGGTGGATGTAGGTCTGGAGGACCGAACCACCTAAAAATCTATTGAGCAGTGGTTTGCTTTGTGTGCTTGCTTCCGCTAGATGCTTGGATAGGCGCGCTCCTTGTGTTTGCTCTTACGTTTAATTGAATTTGTTTCATTCTGTGTTTGCGTCTAGCATCTGAGTTTTTAATTGGCCTTTATTCATTGAAGGATACATTCACCCCCCTCTGTATCCGGGCCTAGTACCCTAACACTTGGTATCAGAGCGGGTATTTCCCAATATGTGGTCCAACGGCCAGGGAAACGGATCCGCTGGTCCTCGCAGCTACATTGCTGAAGGGCAGTCAATCACCCGTCCCCCTTTCTTCGATGGTAATAACTATTTTTTCTGGAAGAACAGGATGGAAGTCTTTATCAGGGCCCAAAGCCACAAGCTCTGGAGAGTAATTACAGATGGTCCGTACCAACTTCCACCGAATGAAGACATATGGACAGAGGAACAGGTAAAACTCTCTGCACTGAATTGGACAGCTCTTAGCATCATACAGTGCGCCGTCCACCCTGAAGAGTACTTGAGGATTTCAGCGTGCAAGACTGCAAAGAAAATGTGGGATGAATTGCAGTTAATATATGAGGGCACATCTCAAGTAAAAGCTACCAAGATCAATATGCTTACAACTCAGTATGAGTTGTTTAAAATGAAGCCAGAGGAGTCGATCACAGAAATGTATGCTAGATTGTCTGTGATCATCAATAGTCTGAGAGGATTTGGAAAGGAGATTCAGCAAGAAGACATTGTCAGGAAGATCCTTAGGTCCCTAACTCCCATCTGGGATACTAAGGTGACCGTCATAGAGGAATCAAGAGATTTATCCGCCATGTCAGTAACCCAGCTGATTGGGTCTCTCATGACCCACGAAATGAACTTCAGACAAGGGAATGATGGACATGACAGAAAGGGAAAGAATGTTGCTCTGAAGGTCTCACGACATACTAAAAAGAGCAGCAGCAGCAGCAACAGTGGTGGTAGCAGCGAAGACTCTGACGGATTCTCAGACCTGGACAAGAGCGAGCAGGCCATGCTCACCAGGCAATTCAGAAAATTCCTGAGGACTAAAGGGAAATTCTACAGGAGAAAGAGATTCAATGCTGCAAGGAAGTCTCCTGAACGAGAACTTGAGAAGAACCGGTTTGTTAAGAAGGTTACATGCTACCATTGTCAGAAACCTGGTCACATGAAAAGTGAATGTCCAGAGCTGCAAGCTAAGGCTCCCGGATACCAGAAGAAGATGGTGCACAAGAAGAAGAAAGCCATGCTGTGCACATGGAGTGACGAGGAGGAGGATCCAGAAGCCACCTCGTCCAGTGAAGATGAAGAGAAGACTTGCCTCATGGCCAACCATGAGGAAGAGGTAACGAACTTATTTGAGAATTTTACTTTGGATGATTGGGAGGACGCTTATGGCGACCTGTTAGCTAAATATAATTTTCTAACCAAGGAGCACAGAATGCTTAAACGAAAGTTTCACTCTGTTTCTGAGGAACACTCTATTGCTGTTACGGACAACATGAAAATCAAGGAGATGGCCATTGAGCTAGATCAGGCTAGAAGTGAGATCGAGAAGTTTAGAATGGAAAGAGAGGAAAATCTAGCTAGGATGAATGAGCTGAAGAGTAAAACTGAAGAGAGTAAAAAGGAGTTTAGACTGATTACAGAAAAATATGAGGCGGTTAGAAAAGTCAATCAAGAACTCCTGGACCAATGTAATGAGCTTCAGAAGGAGATTGAGGACAAAAGAAAAATGCTAGAAAAATTTACAGAGGGGAGAAACAATCTGGATGCCCTTCTGGGGTCGAGAGTAAACTTCAATAGGGAAGGATTAGGATACAGTCCCACAAGTAAAAAACCCTTTGAATTCAGAACTGTCACGTTCTGCCCCGCCAAGGGCAAAGAAAAACTGGAAACCCCATCCAGCTCCAAATCTGTCTCCACATTGAAGGTTTCGACCAGCAAATCTACTCAACCCACTGGTCAGCAGACTAAGTCAGGAAATCCTGAGACTAGAACTGTTCCTGTGCAACAGGTGTGGAACAAGGGTTCTCACACGACCATTCCTATTGATGTCACTAGAAAGGTGAACAGTTTCGCTAAGAAAATTCAGCATGATAGTTATCAAGGAAAGCATGCGAACATGCATCACCTTCAGCACAATTCTCATTTGAATAAAAATGGCTACATGAATTATGCTCAGCACACACGTGTTTCCTCTAAGAGGCCAAACAACAATTTCTCTGCTCGGAAACAGCATAATTTTAATAGGAATAGGCTCATTCAACACCCACTGAGAAATGCCAAGAAGGAAGAATCAATTTACATGAAACCTCTGAAAAGAACAGTAAAACAAATGTGGGTTCCTAAGTGTGATTTGGATAAATTGAAAAATGTCTTTGGACCCAATTTGAATTGGGTCCCACATTACTTTGTCTGAACTTTCGCAGGTTAGCCTGGCAGTCGAGCATAACAAGTGGTATCTTGACAGCGGCTGTAGCAGGCACATGACAGGAGACCGGTCCAAATTTAGCAAACTGAAAATGAAGTTTGGGGGCCTGGTCAAATTCGGTGGAAATAACAGAGGAAGAATAATTGGAATTGGTACAATTGGTAAGTCCTCTACTAACTCCATTGAAGATGTGTATCTTGTAGAAGGACTTCAGCACAACTTGATAAGTATTAGTCAACTCTGCGACAAAGGACACAAGGTACTCTTTGACAACAACTCCTGTACTGTTTTTAAGCTGAATTCTGATAACGTCATGTTCAAAGGTCATAGAGTAAACAATGTATACATCGTAGACCTGGATGATAATCCTGAAACTCACTTGTGTATGTCTGCTAATTCTGAACAGGTTGCGTTTGACTGGCATAGGCGTCTAGGCCATGCTAGTTTGTCTACATTGAATAAACTGTCTAAGCATAACCTAGTTAGAGGTTTGCCCCGAATAAGATTTCAGTTAGGATCTAAGCTATGTGATGCTTGTGCACTAGGTAAACAGACTCGTGCAGTTTTTAAGTTGAGAACTGAGAATCTTTCATCTAAACCGCTGCAGCACTTGCACATGGATCTCTTTGGTCCTACTCGCATACAAAGTTTGTCAGGTAAGAGATATGGATTAGTCATAGTGGATGACTACACTAGATTCTCTTGGTTGTTTTGTTTAGCAAATAAAAATGATGCTTTTGTTCACTTTGAAGAACTTTTCAATAAAATCAAACTGCAAGGTGAACATAATATCATTACTATTCAGTCTGACCACGGAGGAGAGTTTGAAAACTCTTCATTTTCTGAATTTTGCTCAAAAGAGGGAGTGACTCACAGATTCTCTTCTCCCAGGACACCGGAGCAGAACGGAATTGTTGAGAGAAGAAACAGGTCAATAATTGAAATGGCCAGGACTATGCTGATTGAGAGTGGACTTCCAAGGAGATTTTGGGCTGAAGCTGCGAACACTGCATGTTACATTCTGAACCGAGCCTTGGTAAGACCTACTCATAGGAAAACTCCTTATGAACTTCTCAAGGGTAAGCAGCCAAACATTTCTTACTTTAAAGTTTTTGGCTCGAAATGTTTTATTCACAATAATGGTAAGAATGGGTTGGACAAATTTGAAGCAAGGAGCTCTCCTGGAATTTTTCTCGGATATTCAGAAACTTCAAGGGCTTACAGAGTTTTCAATAAAGCTGACCAAACTGTTGAAGAAACACCGCATGTAGTGTTTGATGAAAATGGTTTCTCTAACAAAGTGATGGATGATGACAGGGAGCCATCTAATGAGGGAGATTTCTTGGAGAGAATTGAAGAAGAAGAAATGCAGCCAGCTGCTCAACCAGAAAACTCACAGCAAGAAGGAGCAGCTGAAGTAGGTGAACCCTCAGGTGAGATAATATTTCACAAAGACCACCCTAGTGAAAATGTCATAGGAAATTTGCATGATCCTCCTAGGACTAGGTCTCATTTTAGAATTGTCCAAGAACAGGACTTAGCTGCATTGGTATCTCAGGTGGAACCCAAATCTGTGGAAGAAGCCTTAAAACATGATTCTTGGGTATCCGCCATGAGTGAGGAATTAAATCAATTTGAGAAAAATATTGTATGGGAACTAGTTCCCAGACCTGATAACACTCATGTCATTGGCACTAAATGGATTTTCAAGAATAAAGTTGATGAGAACGGAGCTATCTCTAGAAACAAAGCAAGACTTGTAGCTCAAGGCTACAGTCAGGAATTTGGTGTGGATTTTGATGAATCCTATGCCCCAGTGGCTAGGATGGAAGCTATACGAATTCTGCTTGCATTTGCATGCTCTAGGAACCTTCGACTGCAGCAGATGGATGTCAAAAGCGCATTCTTAAATGGGATATTGAAGGAAGAGGTATATGTTGAACAACCTCCAGGTTTTAATTTCTCTGTTCAGCCTAACATGGTTTTTAGGTTGAATAAAGCCCTCTATGGATTGAAGCAGGCTCCCCGAGCCTGGTATGAGAGACTTTCTGAATTTCTCTTGAGCAAGGGCTACACTCGAGGTAAGGTTGACCAAACCCTCTTCACCAAAAATCTCGGAAAGGATTTAATAGTGGTCCAGGTATATGTTGATGATATCATCTTCGGATCTAACAATTCAACATTGTGTAAAGAATTTTCTGAATCTATGTCTCATGAATTTGAAATGAGTTTAGTTGGCGAACTAAAGTATTTTCTTGGGCTGCAGGTCAAACAGATGGAGGATGGTTGTTTCATAAATCAAACCAAGTACACTCTGGAGATGCTGAAAAGGTTTGGAATGACCAACCTCAAGACTATCTCAACACCCATGGGCACCAACTCCTCACTGGATTCAGACGAAAAAGGTAAAGAAGTGGATGCTAAATTATATAGAGGTATGATCGGTTCACTCCTCTACTTAACAGCATCCAGGCCTGACATTCAATTTAGTGTAGGGATGTGTGCCAGATACCAGTCTAGGCCTACTGAATTACATTTGGCAGCTGTAAAAAGAATCTTTAGATACTTATCTGCTACCCATGATCTAGGTCTTTGGTATCCTGCATCATGTAGTTTAGATCTCATTGCATATACAGATGCAGATTATGCAGGATGTAAATTGGACAGGAAAAGTACTAGTGGTCACTGCGAATTTTTAGGAGGATGCCTAGTCTCTTGGGGATCCAAGAAGCAACACTCTGTGGCTCTTTCTACTGCTGAAGCTGAGTATGTGGCAGCAGGGAGCTGTGGCACACAGGTTATATGGATAAAACACCAGCTTCTGGATTACTCAGTTGAGCTAGGTTGCACTTCCATTTTTTGTGACAATACTAGTGCAATAAACATTGCAAAGAATCCTGTACTTCATTCTCGAACTAAACACATCGAAATCAGGCATCATTTTATTCGTGATGAAGTAGCTAGGAAGACCTTTGAATTGATCCATGTTGGCACTAACTCACAAATTGCAGATATTTTCACTAAGCCACTGGATACTGAAAAATTTAGCACATTGCGCAGAGAATTAGGTATTTACAGAATTTCATGATTGAATAATTGATCTCTAAATAATCTGTCATGTGCTCTTATGTTCATCTTTTCTCATTATCAGTTGCTGAAAATAACCTCATTATGGGTATTTGATGATTCACTCGTACTGATTGATACCACCTTGTTTTCCTTGAGGTGTTTTGAGGGTTGTCTTGGTTAAGTCTGAGTTGGTGTCAAGGTCTCAGGGGGAGCTAGATTAATAATTGGTGTCATGCTCTTTTGGCCAAATCTGAACATACTCTGAACGGACTTTTGCTGACCTCATAAGAGAATCGGTTTGAGTAGGTGGATAAAAGAATTTTTTGAATGTTTTATCCGTTAAGACTGTTCATCTAATTTCTTGTTGGAATTTCGGCTGTTAGTCCCACTGAGATCAAAATCTGAATTCAAGACTATCTTCCTACACTGTAACTGACTTCTGATCTAGCCAGTACAGCATACCTACTTAGTCTAAGTTGAGTCCGAAATGAGGTATATAGTGTTTTTGTCTGAAAAACTTTGGAACTGGTGTATTGTTCTCAAACTGAGTCAAGACTAATTTTCAAAGCTTAAAGTGCAGTTTAATAAAAAAAAAATTCATGAAAGAAGTTTTACAAATCTTGTTATCTGTTCATTGAGTAACTGGAACTTTCATCAATGAAGTGAAAGAATTCCATGTCATGAGATGGCAGTAAATCAGGCTTAATTAGCTGTCTTGATCATACAGAGCTATGGTATATATCTGGTTAGTAACTGGGGTGTCTGGCCTCTGGTAAAGGTGTCACCTTAATGTCAACACCAGTTAGAATACTATCTCTGTCCTCTTGTCAGAAGGGGTAATGTGGTCTTGCCACCAAGTAACTGGGGATTCCTGCCTCTAAACAAGGTGTCTCCCTAATGTCAAAGGTGTACTTGACAGATTTATCTTTGATCTTGACCATCTTTGAAAAATTTTCTTTCTCTTGGTATCCAGATTCTGTTCACTTGGCATTTAGGTCTTGGTTTGTTTGTTTTCAATACCACAGGTCTTTGTTTTTCCTGACTTCCTTGCTTTATACTCTCTGAGTAAAGACTTACTCTGACCATACTGGTATCTTGTACCTTACTTGCTTAGAATCTGGTTCTGTGTATGGAGCAAATCTTCATTCACCATTTTGCACAGTCTGACTAACTGATCCTCAAAATCCTCACATAAAATTAATGGCGTTCTTAATTGCTTAAACATCTCAATAACTCTCCTTTATCAGCCATACTCTCTATTGTTTTCTCTCCACTGTCAGCAATTGTCTTTTCGTGATATCTTCAGACCTGCCCCTAGTTTTTGATGATGTCAAAGGGGGAGAGTGTCTTGCTTGTGCTTTTGTGCTTTGCTGAGGGGGAGCGAAAGATAAGTGTCCTGAGTTTTCTAGTCAGAGGAAAGTGGATGTTGTGTTCAGGGGGAGCTCTTGGGAGTCGTCAGAGGAGGCGAGTGTGTTGTGTGTCTGCATTGCTTATTTTCACAGCTTATCTTCATGCACTTCATCTCTGTTATTTAATATAGTGTTGCCATCATCAAAAAGGGGGAGATTGTTGGACTTTTGTGACCTCCCTAGTGTTTTGATGATGTGCATCACTATGTTAAATATTATTATTTTTAATCAGATATCATGAGTAATGTTATGCATTCGAACTTTCCATGATTAATAAGAAAAACTGCTATGAGTTAAATACCCTGCATGTCCGTACTGTTCCTTTCATTCTTCGTGTTGGTTGTGTTCACTTCACTTCGTGATGTCTTTTTTCAACATCGTGTTGTTCCAACAATGCTTGTTGGTTGTCTTCGTGTCGTGTTTTGTTCCAGTGCGTGCTGAACACTGCAGCACCTCGTGCTGTTTTCTGTACCACCTCGTGTCGCTCCATCCTTGTCACCCCTAATTCTTTAAAGTCTATACGCTGGATCGTCCTTCTGTGTGTCTCATTCAAAGTCTATACATCCACCGTCTTACCCAGCGTCTTATGCAAGTCTGTACAGCCTCTGCGTTTCAAAGTCCATTTGTTGCACTATCAAGTCTGTACATTGCCTTCAAGGCATCAAGTCTATACAGTGGACTGTGCTTCATGCATTGGACAAGTCTGTACATCGACCTGTTCACTCGTTTGAGCAAGTCTATACATTGCGTTGCCTTACCTACATTCAAGACCACCAAGTCTGTACATTGGGTAAAGTCTACACATCGCCTCGGTCACTTGCTTCAAACTCTATACAATGTGAACATTCATGTCTGTACAGACTTCACCTCATCTCAAGTCGAGTCTATCTGTGTTGTCTCCATGTCGTTCTTAGTTCGAGTCGTTTCTTTGTTATGTCTGTCTTCGTGTTGCTTCTCATAGACCTCGTGTCTTTGAATTGTTCCATGTTGTTTTCGTGTCGTCCTCGTCTTCGAGTCGTTTGTAAGTTCGAGCGAGTTTGTTATGTCGTGTTGTTTTTGTATTCATGTCTTCGTGTTGTTTTTTCCTAGACCTCGTGCCTTTCTTGTTTTGAAACCACACTTCATGTCGGTTTCTGTTTTCGTGTTTCTCTTGTGTTTATGTCCGCGTGTTGTTTTGCTTCTACCTTCATCCAGGTTTCCCCTGACCGCGTGTCTTCCTTTTTACCTCGTGCGGTTCTCTTTCTACTTCGTGTCGTTCTCTTTGTGGTGTTAGTTTTATTATAATGTATCTCGTGTCGTTCTCTTCATAGTGTTTGTTTTGTTACAGTGATACTTCGTGCTGTTTGCATCTGACCTCGTGTCATTCTCTCCTTGTCACGTACTGTAATAATCTTGTGTATCTCGTGTCGTTCTCAGTAAAGTGCATCTCGTATTGCTATCACATACCTCATGCAGTTTTAGTTCTTGTGGCCCTCAGTGTTAATGGCTTTTATCTCCTTGCAGGTCCGAGGAAGAACATTCGCATGTGTCTGGGCTGCACGTGATCCGATACTAAAGGAACCAATGCTATAAGGGCACGTGGCAAGAAGGTTCTGGATGAAGCGTGGGAGGCACACGCATTCTGCACCTTACCCACCTGCTGCTGCGGCTATATAAGGAAGCCTTCGTCTACAGATGAAGGTTGATCGAAATAAAAAAGCAAAAGAGGAGAAGTGAAGAGAGTTCGATCCAGAAAAGAAAGAGAAGAAGAGCAGAAGGAAAAGAAGAGAAAGAGAGAGTTAGAGAGCTCGTAAGGGTGAAGAGAAAAAGAAATTGAGAGAGAAGAGAAGAGGAAGAGAAGCTTACCTGAAGATCTGTCAACTGGACCGTGGATCAGATCCAGGACAGTCAGCTCCGTTGAGAGCCACATTGTGCATTTCACTTTTCAGCGTCTGTTTGCTGAAGTTATCTTTCATTTCGTGTTTCTTTTTTTCTTCTTATTTGGTTTTCCTTGTTCTTTTGATTCTCAGTAGTGAGGTCGGGTTCCTCCTGTGGATCAGGAGAAGGGAGATCTGATCTCCGGTTGCAAGTAGCTGGGAGCTACTTGTGGGTTCCCTCTGGTCAGAGGAAGGGAGACTTGTCTCCGGTTCTGGGCTTGCAGGTTGCAAGTCCAGGGGTCCCTCCGGTTGGGAGGAAGAGGGGAGGCTGTTCCTCTGGTCAAGCTGTGTGGCAGCAACTGTTTGCAGACTGAGTCTGCTTGTCTAGCATTGGCTAGTGAAGCCTCACTCCGGTTGGGAGTGAGGGGTGGATGTAGGTCTGGAGGATCGAACCACCTAAAAATCTATTGAGCAGTGGTTTGCTTTGTGTGCTTGCTTCCGCTAGATGCTTGGATAGGCGCGCTCCTTGTGTTTGCTCTTACGTTTAATTGAATTTGTTTCATTCTGTGTTTGCGTCTGGCATCTGAGTTTTTAATAGGCCTTTATTCATTGAAGGATACATTCACCCCCCTCTGTATCCGGGCCTAGTACCCTAACAGATGAGACCCCCGCGCACCTCTTGGCCTTCCACCACAACCATTCCCCTGCACCTGCTATCCCCTCCGTTCTCAGGCCCGCCGTTCTAACCACCACTTTACCCATTCTTCCCTCCACATCACCCATCAGGCCCACCGCATTCCCCTCCGTACCGCCAGTCCTTTCGCCACCACGCGCCATACCCTCCATCATCACCCCTCCACTTAACCCTTCGCCCATTTCCCCTTCACTAGGGCCCATCAGGCCAACTTCCGCCATCCTCACCCCCATTTCTACCCCTTCCACCTATCCCACCGGGCCAAGCGGGGGTCCATCTTAGGCCGTGCCGGCACCACATTGCGCCCTTCGGAGAGGGAACCCATTCCACAAAGTTTACCCTTCCTCTCGTGCACCCGCACCTATCCCTCAGCCTTCTTCCCCAATAGCTGAAGATGCATACCCCGTGCCAGGCATGAAGTATGACTTGTTACAGCACTTGGACCGGATGCCGACCAAGTTTTCAGTGTTGGAATTGATCAAAAGGTCACCGCTACATCAGGATGCTTTGAAGACTTTTTTACAGAAAGTGATGGTAAATGAAGACGTGGCGGTAGATAGCCTACCAACGGTATTGGCAACAATCACAAGGGGGCCTTCTATTTCATTTTCTTAGTCAGAACTAGCTCTTCTAGAGGCACGGCAGATGCCACTTTGTATTACCATTTCTTTAAATAAAGTGGCTATTGAGTCTACCCTTGTGGACACAGGAGCATCAATAAATGTGTGTCCATTGAGTACCCTCCGTGCCTGTAATATTTCAGAGGATATGCTTAAACCAACACCCGCCACAATAGCAGCATATGACAATTCTAGGCGCGCTTGTCACGGGGTCGTGACTGTACAGGCTGAGCTAGGGCCGTTGGTTATGGACGTGGAATTTTATGTGTTGGACATAGACCCAATGTTCAAAGCTATTCTGGGTCATCCATGGATAAACAGTTTAAATGTTGTGCCTTCAATCGCCCACCAATGCTTGAAATTCCCATTCCAGGGCCGGGTGGTTAAAGTGAAAAGCATCTCCACCGTCCAGTCTGTTGATGCCATCGCAGATAAGATTCTCCCTACACTGTGGCCAAGTAATAAGCCAGTCTTGTCAGTAATGGACTTGAACTACCCATGGGCATATGCGTCACGCAAGCCCGCCACCGCGCCAGTAAATGTCAAAATCAAGTCCAAGATAAGAGATTCAAAGGGGTGACGCATGATTCTGAAACTGGGTTATCTGTCGGGCCTAGGTCTCGGCGCACAATTACAGGGCCGGACTAAGCCCATCCCTAAAGGAAGGAAGATGGGCCGCCGAGGCCTTGGCTACCATGATTCAACAATGTCAATACTTGGAGATTTTGGGCCGTTGACGTGGGACTATCGACAACATTTTGTAAAAGGCCCGATGCAACCCGACACTTTGAAGAAGCCGCCACCCAGTTCCGAAAAAAGGATTGATGATGCCTGTGTTATTGCTGACCCACCACTGCCGCTGCAGGGGTTGGTGGATGATATGGAAGATTTTGCTGATTGTTTTGAGAAGTTATTCACCAAGAGAGAAGACCGTCCAAAGAAGAAGGAGATGCCGCTGGTCAAGCATGCTCCGCTGAAGCCAATCTATCAGAGGCCGCGAGAAGCAGGGAGCTCTATCATTTCTTTTTCTATGTCCCCGCTCCGTCTTGCCTCTTTATTTCAACACTTGGGATTTGTCCCACGTTCCCCTCCCATTCTGGTTGACCTGTACGTCACGGAGAGACCACCTGAAATTTTATTTGTTCCATGTGCTTGCGGGCGCTGCCCGCCTATTGATCTTTCAACCTTGTTTACTCCTCCTCCCCCCAATGCCCAACTCCACGATATGTGGTTTCAATCTTCTGATCCATTTTTCGACTGCATATTCCCTGAGTTGTTTCCCATGCAACTCCCTCCTCCTCCATCCTCTTCATGTTGCGTGATCTCCTCCAGCCTCCAAAAAAAAATGTCAATTTTAAAACAGAGGTTTCAATGGAAGATTACGATGTGTTCTGCTCAGCTTCCCAGGGGCAGGAGACCCCTGTTCCTTGCCCGGTAGATTTCCTATTTCCTAGGTTAGATGTACAGTGTATCGAACCTCCTAGGTTAGTAGAGTCAGTTGGGGTAGAGTCTAGTTCGAGTCCAGTTAGCCCGTCCTCGTCTGCGGCGCACCCTGTGATGCGTTATCCTAAATCCATCCCTGATAGGTTTTTGCAAGATTTGGCCGAGAGGTGCCATGCCCTTCTGAGATGTCCTGAGTTTGTAGAGACCACAATTGTTTTGGTAGATGATGAGAAATTAGAAGGGGTATGGAGCAACGGCGGATTAGGTGTATATGAAATTATAGACTAGAAGGATCCAGCCGAGGATGAGGAAAGCGAGGTGGATGACACTGCCGACTTGTACGCGCAAGGCTTGAAGAGGTTTGATGAACTATCATCGGCAGTGGATGAACCCACGAAAGAGATAAATCTTGGAACAGAGAAGGACCCCAGGCTCATACTTATTTCCGCTAGTCTCCCTCCTCAGGTGGAAGAGGAGCTCATCAAGGTTTTGTGGGAGTATAGCGATTCGTTTGCCTAGTCCTATGAGGACATGCCTGGTCTGGACCCCACGTTGGTTGAACATCGATTGATTCTTAAACCAGGGGCAACTCCCATTAAGCAAAAAGCAAGAAGATTTCACCCGCAGATGGCCATAAGGATAAAGGAAGAAGTCGACAAATTGCACAAGGCCAAGTTTATTAGAGTTGTTCTATATCCGCAATGGGTGGCGAACATAGTCTCAGTAATGAAAAAGGATGGCAAAGTTCAGATTTGTATTGACTACAGGGACTTAAATAAGGCATGTCCGAAAGACGACTTTCCACTTCCTCACATTGATGTACTGGTAGATAACACTGTTGGATATGATGCCCTCTCGTTTATGGATGGTTATTTTGGATATAACCAAATCCGTCTGGCTCCTGAGGATCAAGAAAAGACCTCGTTCACCACACCCTGGGGCACATACTACTACGTCGTTATGACATTTGGATTGAAGAATGCAGGTGCCACTTACTAGCGGGCAATGATGGCTATCTTTCACGATATGATGCATGTATACATAGAAGCCTATGTGGATGATATTCTGGTAAAATCGAGGTCTCACGAAGAACACCCCGCCATTCTAGCCAAAGTGTTGCAAAGGGCTAGGGAGTATAAGTTAAAAATGAATCCAAAGAAATGCGTGTTCGGTGTTGCATCAGAGAAATTGCTCGGGTTTATAGTTAGTAAACGGGGGATTCAGATCGATCCGAATAAAGCAAAGGCCGTTATGGAGATGCCGCCACCTAAGAACATCACTGAGCTCCGAGGTTTGATTGGGCGTTTATAATTCATCAGGAGATTCATATCTCAACACTCGCAAAGATGCCGCCCATTCTATGAATTGTTAAAGGCGGGAGCAAAATTTGAATGGAACGAACAATGCCAAAAGGCCTATGAGGAGCTTAAGGTTTATCTCTCTAATATCTCGGTTCTACAACCACCCATCCCTGGGAAACCCCTGATCTTATACATTTCTGTTATTGAGGACTCCCTAGGAGCTGTATTGGCTCAGGTGGATGATGAAGGAAGGGAAAGGGCAGCGTACTACCTTTCAAGGTTATTTAATCTGGCTGAATCCAAGTATACTGCCATGGAGAAGACCTGTGCAACGCTAGTATGGGTAGCTCAGAAACTCAAACACTACTTCCTTGCCCATGAGGTCAAGCTGATCTCTAGAAGGGACCCCATCCGTTATCTTCTAGAAAAACCTATCCTTTCTAGCCGATTAGCTCGCTGGCAGAGCTTTCTTTCCCAGTTCGATATCACCTTCATCGTCTAGAAAGCGATCAAGGGATACGCCATTGCTGAGCATCTTGCTCATTCTCCTATCCCTCGCACGGATTCAATCCAGGACGAGTTTCCCGATGAACACTTGGCAGTAATTACTCATCTTCCTTTTTGGTCTCTCCATTTCGATGGTGCTCTAAATTCTCAGGGCCGTGGAATCGGCGCTGTTCTCCTCACTCCGGAAGGGGTGACTATTCCTATTGCTTATCAACTCTCATTTCCTGCCACGAATAATATAGCCGAGTATGAGGCTCTCCTTGCCGGTCTAAAACACGCCTACCTCTTGGGCACGCGATACCTTAACATCATAGGAGACTCTCAATTGGTGCTGCGTCAAGTTCTGTCAACTTACCGCACCCGTGACCCTAAGCTTAAACCCTATCAAGATCTGGTCACGCTCTTGGCTAGGCAATTCTGGAAGCTTATCTATATTCATACTTCTCGTTCTCAGAACATCCTGGCTGATGCACTTGCATCACTCGCTTCTTCTCTTTCATTTCCCTTCAGTCGCATCACTGAGACCATTGTGGTCCAGCGGATGGATGCTCCTTCTCTTCAGGATCCCTGGTTCGACAACCTTAGGAAATCTATAGAAAAGAAGGTAGAAAGGGAAAATGTGAAAGAAGTTTCGTTAACTGAGCTCGAGGCGATCATAGAAGAAGAAGAATTGCCGTGGTATTATGAGATTGAGCAGTATTGCAAGGATGGTTCATTTCCAGAAACGGCAAATGCCGAGCAGCGAAAGGCCATTAGAAGAGCCGCCGCCAGATACATAATTGTTGCTGGAGAATTGTATAGGCGAGCTCTCAATGGAGTTCTAATGAGGTGTCTAGATGTCGATGAGGCATGGAAGGTAGTAGAAGCAGCTCACTCCAGTAAGTGTGGAGGGCACGTTAATGGGCAGGCGTTGGTGAAGAAAATTCTTAGGCAGGGTGATTACTGGCCAACCCTAAAAGAAGATTGCTCCACCTATGTCCGTAGGTGTCTTCAATGCCAACTTCATGCCGACAAGATCCATGCTCCTGCTTCCTCTCTCCATCCTCTTTCTGCTCCCTAGCCATTTTCCATGTGGGCCTTTGATATCATCAGACCTCTCGGTGGCCCAAATTCCGCAGTCAAGCAGAAGTCCTTCATTTTGACAGCTACGGAGTACTTCACCAAGTGGGCAGAAGCTGAAGCTTATGCAGAAATCAAAGCCACCACAGTATGCCGCTTTATCCTGAGGAACATCATCTCGCGGTTTGGAGTGCCAAGTGATATCGTCACCGACAACGGTCCTCAATTCGTTTCTCAAGAACTCCGGGACCTCCATAAGAAGTTTAATATATCATTGCATCATTCATCACCATACTACCCCCAAGGTAACGGCCAGGCTGAGGCCACGAACAAAACCCTTCTTAAAATCATCAAGAAAACATGCGAGTCACACAAATTTGCTGATTGGGCCGATAAACTAGTAGAAGCTCTATGGGCTTATCGCACCTCCGTTCGTACCCCCACGGTGAAAACTCCTTTTGCCCTCACCTATGGGATGGAGGCGGTACTCCCATATAAGATCCTGATCCCTTCCCTAAGAGTGCAGCTAGACAAGGAACTTAATCTCGACGAGCGTCGAGAGGCGTTGCTAGTCCAACTGGAACTCTTAGATGAGAAGAGGCTTAACGCGGCCAATCACGTCTCGATTTATCAAAAGCGCGTCTCGCGGTATTTTCAAAAGAATGTTATTATGAGAAAATTTCAAGTGGGTAACATGGTTTTGAAATGCAAATTTATCAGATTAGCAGGTCCCAAGTCGAAGCTACAACCCAACTGGGAAGGGCCGTTTGTAATTAAGGAAGTCTATCCGGGTAATGCATATCGTCTAATCAACGCGAGGGGTGAGAAATTACCGAATCCGTGGAATGGGCTATATTTAAAACGTTTTTATCCATAGAGTCAAAACCAACAATGGCTCGGCGGCGGGGTGTGCCTCCACCTGATCACAAAGGGAGAACCCGGTCCAGCGTCTCACACACTACACGACCGCTTGTGGTTCGGTTTTCTTCTTCTGCGCAACACCGTTTCTCCCTCGGCCATGCCTAGGGGAGGGTAAATATCCTTGTTTTCTTTCTCTCTCGGCTGAAAATAGGGGCAAGTGGTGAATAAGGGGACGAGAACTGATCTAGACCCCCCCAGTAAAAGAGATCTCAAATAGGGGCAGTCTGTTATGACCTTATTCCGCAAAAGCTAAGAAAAGAAAAATAGAGAAAGAAAGGGGCAAAAATCAAAGATCAAAGCTGAAAGCGCAAAGCTCAAAGCTTGAAGTTCTCAAAAGTTCGAAAGTCCCCAAATGATAAAACTAGGCATGGCAAGAGTGGTAGTACAGTTTCTCCGCGGGACGTTATGAGCCCGGTCATATACGTGCCTAGAGCGGATGTAGGTTCGATGGCGGACACAAAGCCCCAGCGCAACAGACCAAATTCTTTGAAAAGGGGGCGTCGTGAGAAGAACTCAAACCCTAAAAACCTCTATGCCTACCGCCAGCTTCCATGTTAAATCTTCTTTATTTTTCAAGAAATGGATCCCACCTCGGGTATGACCTCGGCAGAGGCATCGTTAAGCAAGGTTGGCCCTAAACACGGCCGGTCCCTTCTAGTACGTGTTGGACCTGGGAGACCCCTAGTGAGATGGGAGGTTCCCCGTTGTTAAGCTTAAGCTGATTCCAAAAATCTAAAAAAATTAAATATTTCAAAATCTAAAAAATCAAATATTTCAAAATCCAAAAAAATCAAACATTTCAAAAAAAATCAAATATTCAAAATCCAAAAAAAATAAAATATTTCAAAATCTAAAAAAAATCAAATATTTCAAAATCCAAAAAATTCAAATATTTCAAAATCCAAAAAATCAAATATTTCAAAATCCAAAAAAATCAAATATTTCACAATCCAAAAAAAAATCAAATATTTCAAAATCTAAAAAAATCAAATATGTCAAAATCCAAAAAAATCAAACATTTCAAAAAAACAATCAAATATTTCAAAATTAAAAAAAAATCAAATATTTCAAAATCTAAAAAAAAATTAAATATTTCAAAATCCAAAAAAATCTAAAAAATCAAATATCTCAAAATCCAAAAAATCAAATATTTCAAAATCCAAAAAAATCTAAAAAATCAAATATCTCAAAATCCAAAAAAAAAATCAAATATGTCAAAACCCAGAAAAATCAAATATTTCAGAATTCAAAAGGAATCAGACTTCTTTTTCTCTTAACAAGCATTCCATACATTGCATTCATTGTCATTTTGCCTGCCTATTTAAAAAGGCTTACCCCCTTGACCAAACATCAAGGACTGGTCATTCCATAACTTGCTATAGGCAAGGGGTTAAGCCTCAAACGGATTTAATATGTTTTCTTTGTTATTGTGAGTGCAGGGACAGGTTGAAGGCGAAAATGCAGACTTTCTACACATGAACGGCCCAACTATGACCGCTTAAGTCTTCAGGCGGTTCCCGTTTGACCGTCCAATCTTTGTTCACGGTCTCACATCGACCGTTCGACCTCCGGAGTGTTGAACATAGTACGGTCCTATCCAAACCGTTCAAACCTTGGAGCGGTTACTCATTGACCGTTCAATTCTTTTGGGCGGTCCGTATGTGACCGTTCTTATCCTCGAATCCACCTTGAGCCCTTTCATTCATTCATTTTGTGCAAGAGACAAGGGGCAAAATGTAAATTCATTCAAGCCAGCATAAGTCAAATTCAAGCCACATCTCATAAATCAAATATAAATCTATCCAAACCCAACTCACGGCTAATATCATCAAATTAAAGAAAGGAAAAGCAATCACTCAGTCCTCCGCTGGGCATCCCCGCGGGGTCGTATCTCCCTCAGCTCCCTAAGATAAGCCTATCGTGTCTCTGGAGCCTCCTCAACCTCTGCCAGTAGGATGCGCACCCTGCTCACCTCCCACATGATCAGGGCACTCCTGACCACCTGCTCATTCTCCTCTGTACCGATCCTTCTCGTTTGTAGAGCTGGAAGGTGGGGTAGTGCTGGTAGAATGGTCCTGGGTAGCCCAACCTGCAGGTAACACCGGTGCGGGCTGTACATCGCCAGGACGGTGTCACTCACGAGCCTCAAGTCCAAGCCCGTCCTCCTAGGTAACCTGATGACGGTGTCATGAAGGAAGTCCGGGCGCATCACAAATCTGTCCAGGGGCAACCTATTGATGTACAGATGCCACTAGTCCCTGGTCTTCGACAGTCCTGCACTCGACATGTGAAGAGAACCTGAAGGCGCCTCCTATGAAGAAAAGGGGGTGGCTCCCAAAAATTCGGCTGACAGAAGTAATGTCCTCCCTTTGAGTAAACTTCATCCTAACTCCCATCCAGCACTCTAATAGAATCATAGAGCCAAAAAGAGGACCTCCTAGGGCTGCAGAACTAAGACCCTTGTACATGTAGGCTAAGACAGCCTGGGAGATGGAAAGTCCCTGCCATAGGCCGCTGATGGTGCTAAGTAAGGGGATCTCTAGGACGTGGTCAGCAGAAGGGAAGAGGATGGTCCCGCACAGGCAGATGGATGTGGCCTTGGCTATGGCCTCGTTCCACCCACATTTGTTCCTACAATGCTCAACTACCCACTGGCTAAGAGGAAGAAGGTAAATGTGATGCGGGCCTACGAAGGTGTGGACATCCCTGCTATCCGATATGAACCTTCCCAGGATGAGTTTTGGGATAGGGGCAACGGTGTGGCATATTAAGTCCTCCTCACCCACCTTGGACCTAGGGAACCCGAAGTAGGTCTCTACCTCATCTAGTAGGATAGTGGCCTCGAAGGACGGAAAGAAGAAGGTATGGGTCTGGGGATGCCATATTTCTATCAAAGCCGTGATGTTGTGCCAGTCTAGGGAGAGCTTTGGGTAGTTCTGGCCTAAAACTAGAAGGGAGTGCAGGTGCCCAGATTTGAGAAGGCAAGTTACTCCTAGGGGCAGTGCACGGATCATGGGATCCACCCATTTCAAAGTAGAATAGCGCCTCGGGCCCGGAAGGAGCTGAGGTGGAAGAGGACGAAAGGAAATCAAGAAAAGAAGGGCATATGAGTAAATGATAAATTGAGAGAAATTGAATTGAAATTAAATCATGATTGACTTACTTCTCTCATGGGATTTGCGCTGAGATGTCGAGGGATTGAAGTCAACCGTTGGAGCACTTCCCGCTCCTTCTTGGCCGCTCTTGGTCCTTCAAAAGATCTCCCTTCCATAGAGCTTCCCTCTAGGGCCCTCTTCATGATGGTTTGATAGTGAATTGCAAGGGTTTTGAGGCTTAGAAGAAAGGGGTTGTGTGAGATGTGAATTTAGACCTCCCTCCTACTTATAGGGCTTGACTAGAAGCCTATGACCCTTGGGGATGGGGTTAGATGAGCCAAGGATAGGATAGGATTGGGTTTAGAGTGTTTATCCTCGGTTTAGGACTCTCTAAGAGAGTCACATTCACTTTCGCAGCGTGTTCGTTTGGATGGTCTCACGATAGACCGCATATCATATTGGACGGTCCAGGAATGACCGTATATCTTCTTCTAGAGGCTTCGGATGTTGGAAATTGGACGGTCTTTCTCAGACCGTTCTTCATTTGGACGGCCACTTTTCGGACCGTTTATCTCCTTCTGTGCGGTTAATGAGGAACCATCTACCATCTGAGCGGTCAGATACGAGCCGTTCTTCTTATTTAAAAATTGTGTCTTGACAAATCTACTCCAGTCCCACTAAGTAGGCGTGTGCGCACTCTTCTCACTCGATTTGGCGCGCTCTTCTCGCTCTGTTTGTCGTCCCTCTTCTCACTCAGTTTGGCGCACTCTTCTCACTCAAGTCGTAGTCGTCTCTCTTCTCACTCAGTTTTTCGTGTCGTCTCACTCGCGGTCGGTGTCACTCTCTCCCGTAGTCGTGTCGTCTCACTCGTGGTCGGCGTCACTCTCTCCCGTACTCGTGTCGTCTCACTCATTGTCGGTCTCACTCTCTCTCTCGTCATCTCACTCGTAGTCGAGTCTCACTCGTAGTCGAGTCTCACTCGTAGTTGAGTCGGTAGTCACATTCATTCATACATACATTCATCCATTCATAAAATAGAAATAAAATGCATATCATATCATCTCATCTCATAAGTACAAAAGTTTGAGTCAAGTATAAGCTCAGGCCATGCTCCCTCCTCCCTGAGGGTCGCTGTCGCCTCCGCCCTCACACCTCTTTGGGGGAGGCATTGTAGATGTCGCCTCATCCCGACGACGTCGATGGCTCTCCTCCTCCTCGTTCCTCCGCTGGCCGGAGGAACCCGTCAAATAAGTCCGGGAAGCGCCGTGCATCCTGCTAGAGGTCCCGCTCCGTGACCTCTGACTCGACTCCCTCAGGCCCGCCACCAAGCCTCATAGCTCGGCTACCTGAAGGCGGGCCTGGTCTACCTCACCCCTATAGCGCTCTGCATCGGCAGATCCAACCCGGAGGTGCTCCACCTCAGCACGTAGTAGAATGGTCTCCACGCCCTCGGAAGGCCGGTTCAGAGCAAGCTCCTCCCATAGACGGGCCATCTCCTCCTACAGTTCCGTTGCCTCCTCTCGAGCCGCTGCTCTGCTCCAGCTCGGCCCGCAGCAGGGTTAGCTCAGACGTCTGCATCCACACATCATGTTAGTCAGTTGCATTTCATAATCATTTCATTCATAAGCATAAATAAACAGCAAGGGAAGTTTGGAAGTCGCGTACCCTCTCAGTGAGCGCTACCTCAGCCGCTCTGGCCCGCGCCATCATCCGCGAGAAGTCGGTGTCCCGCTTGGCTCGGTCGGCCGGAGTCTGGGTCGTGGCCGAGGAAGGAGCGTCTGGCCCGGCTCTCTGGGCTCCCTCGGCACGCTGCATCCAAATACTCCAGGTCAGTCACATGCATAATCATATAGAATTGCATAATCTAAAGAGTTTAGGGTTTAGAAGAACTCACCAGTAAGGCCAGGGCCTGTCGGGCCTCGTCCCTCTCCCAGATGGTGGAGTGTAGGAGTCCATGCAGCTCCGCCAGTCGTCCCTCAGGGTCTATCTGCATGTAGAAGTTCGAGTGTCAGTGCATCATCATATAGGAATCATAAGCATAATAGATGGAGTTTGAGTTTAGAAGTCGTACCGGTCTGTGGGCACCCCGGAACACCTGGTCCCGGTAGTGTCTAGCGTACGCAGTGTAGTACGCTGAGTCACTCTCTGCTCGGGCGGTCACCACTCGCCTGAGAGACGTCCAGTCGGCCACCTGTGCCGCATTCCTCGCTGTCCAATCAAATGCTGCTGACAGGCCTCGGGTCATCCTCGTCACTCGCTCCCCCGCCTTCTCAGGCACTGGGAACTCCACCACGGGCTGATGGACCCCGATGGTCCTCATCACCAATCTGTAGTGCAGTGGCTCCACCACATTCACGCAGTGAAGCCACACATCTCGTCCGGCAAAGGCGAGGGTGCCAACCACCCAAGGCTGGTCCTTCTGACCCTCCTCCGTGTAAGGTGTCCACCGAACCTACAAGAAATAGAAGGTCGCATCAGCATCATCATGTAGAATTGCATTTAATTTAAAAAGTCTGAGTTTATAGTCGTACCAAGGAAAATGGTAGGACGTCAAGGTCATCCTGTAGCTCCCAGATCTTTCTCCGGAGAGCCGTTGTCTCCCAAGGTGCTGTCCACCTCCGTGCAATAGGGAGGAGCCCAGGACGGGTCTCCTCGCCTCTGTTGAGCCCATGCAGGCGCACGTAGGCCCATACCTGCATCAGCATCGTGTCAGCATCTAAAAGCATGTAAAGTTTGCATAAGTCAAGTCTAGGGTAAGAAACGTACCTGGAGTAAGGGGGAGAAGCCCCCGAGCATCGTCCGACGTGCAGTCGAACTAAGGGTGTCAAACAAGAAGGCGAGGACCGCCGCTCCCCAGGCGTACTCCCCGACGTGCTCAAGCTCCCCGAGGAACAGGAGGAAGAGGCAGCTCATCACATCCGCTCTGGTAGAGAAGAGGAGTCGCCCTAATAGCAGCATCAGGAATCACCGTAGCACTCTGTCCGCCTCAGCTCCCGGCCCCGCAGCTACCCTCGGGCGCGCCAGCTCTACCAACCGCAGCAGGTGCTCCTCTGGCTGCTCGCCAACTACAACTCCCGCCCGTCGTAACCCCAAGCTATCCTAAAGACTAGCCCGGGGTAGGAGGGTCGACTGCCTCTCAAGGCGCCGTAGCTCTAGGCCCAGCAGCTCCCGAGCCATCCCCCGGTAGTCGGGAAAAGTGGTCCCGCTAACCGGTAGCCCATGCACACGTAGGCTATTAAGCCTGGCCACGTCCTCCAGCGTGGGGACCATATGGCCCCACGGGAAAAGGAATGCCCGACTCACTGGATCCCAGTGGTCATGTAGGGCGTAGAGCAGAGCTGTGTCGAACCGACACACCTCAATGCTCAGGAATGGGGCGAACCCCATGGCAGCCAACCGCTCCCTCTAGAAGTCCAGTAGTGCAAGAAACACTACGCGGACCTGCAGCCACGAGGTACGGGTCCTGCGCTTTCCCTGCATTCATTCATCCATTTTATGCATTTAGTGATTTATTTAGGCATTTTATTTCATAAATAAATGAAAATAATCAAAGTTCAGCTTTCTGTCAGAAGGGCTGTCTCCCTTAGACCACCCATCATCAGGAACGGTCCCATCTGGGCCGTCCCAATTCTCAAGTCCTCAGATTTGAACAGACAATTGCTGACCATTCTTATTTTGAACGGTTCATCCCTCACCGCTCTTCCCTTAGGTTTCTCAATCTTAGACGGCCATGCCTGGGCCGCATAAATGTTGGATGGTCCTATGTGGACCGCATTGTTCTCTTATGGCTGGGTATTGAACGGAGCAATGTGGTCCGTCTGTCCATTGTATGGTGACTCTCACACCGTCCTTACTTGGTTCGGTTCTAGTTATGTGTGAGTTTGAACGGCTACCCCTGAGCCGTGTTTGTTATGGGCGGTCCTATATGGACCGCGTGTTTCGGTTTGTGCGGTTCTTTGTAAACCGTCCTACCGGTTCTTTGTAAACCGTCCTACCGTCGTCTTCCTCGATGACGGTGACGGTTCCTCACCGATGGGGAGGCCTTCGTGGCCCCCCAAACCGGTCCTTAAGCTCTCTAATCCCCCCTAAAGACCCCTAGAACTAACATGCATGGCTTAAAATTGAAGAAAAATGGAAATGGGGGGGGGGGGGGTTAGTGCACCTACCTCAGGGTCCCTCAGCTTCTTGGCCGGCCTCTCCACCGGTGTGTCCTCTCCGGCATCTTTGTCTCTGGGCATGTTTGTCCCCGGCCCCTCTCCGACGTCAGGCGGTGGCGGGAGTGCGCCTCCCTCGGCCGTGGACATCGTCAGCACCTCCGCCGGCGGTGGTCCATCGGTGCTCGCGGCCGCGGCGGCGGTCGACGGCGGCGACGAGCTCCCTCCTTCTCCAGCCATCTCGGGGCGTCGAGCTTGATGCTTTTGGCACATAGAGAACGAGATAGGGAGAGAGAGGGATGGAGAGGGGAGATTGAGAATAGGGAGAGTGGGGGAATGGGGGGTTTTGCCCTTTCATTCTCCTCCCACCGTCGGTTACGGTGGGGGAAGATGAAGGGTGTTGTTTTTTTCGAAGTTGCAGAGGTTATACAGTCTAGCGATAGACCGTTCTTCATTTGAGCGGTTTGTATTTAGCCGTTCATCTCCAACGGTATGCAGTTTTTAAATCGGTTTAAATTCCATGAATAGATGGTTCAGGTATGGCCGTTCTTCACTTTGTGCGGTTGGTATTTGGCCATTCATGTTTGAATGATGAATTTAAATAATGAATGTTGATATTATTGGAAATAGTGTTAACCATTTTATGTGCAGCATCACCTTTCCATTTGCCATTTCGCCTGCACAGGTAAGTCAGGTATGGCTTTCTAACCCTAGTACCCTTATTGCATTATTATATGGTACTATATATTATCTCGAGAACCAGTTGGTTTCTCGCATGTTCTAGGATCTGATGTTCCCCTTCAACAAAAATGATGATGATCCAGGATCACGCGCTTGACCTCCGGATAGGCCGCTAGTTTGGGAATTCCTGGGGAGGATAGTTCCGTCTTGCACGCCGTGGTTGCAGATGGTATCTTGACCTTCGCTGTCCCAGTCTAGTACTACTATTCTCGAGTAGTTTTTATTTTGTGGCTGCCATGCCCCGAGCCTTTATTATAGCAGAAGACTCGCTCAGGGAGCGCGAACAGCCGGCACGGTAAGCCTATTGTAAGCAAGAACGACCAGAGCGTGAGACAATCACACACATAAATGTAATTGCACAGATTTGAAGTAAAATCCAACTTTATTTCATAAATGATCAATATTCAAAATACAACAACTTTTCATCATCTTTCATTCTACTAGACTCAAGAAATAGGAAAATTACATTGACTCAATCTAGACATTATAGACTTCCTAAGTCTTTGCTCGTAGCTTTACAAGACTTTCACTCACTTCCGGACCCGCTACTAGTATAGCCCGAATCTGAATCTGAACTACTTCCATCTCCTGAAAAATATTGGA
Source organism: Amorphophallus konjac (assembly GCA_022559845.1). Lineage (NCBI taxonomy): Eukaryota > Viridiplantae > Streptophyta > Magnoliopsida > Alismatales > Araceae > Amorphophallus > Amorphophallus konjac. The sequence continues at coordinate 248,369,324 of CM040119.1, forward strand.
AATAGGTAATGAGCACACTTGCCCAGTAGGTATCTTCGCATCAACATGAAGGCACTATGAAAGTAATTAACAATTTAGCTCTAAAGAATAAGGTAAAATCATGCGAATGCGAATCAATCATGCGATTAAACTAAAGTAACAAGATAATCACGTAAGATAGAATGATCAAGAATGCACTAGCAAGGATGTAACGTGAACATGATATTTGGCCTTTCATGAGTAAGCATGTAACGAGCAAGCCACATATTCATCACACGAGTCTCTTTTGAGTACATAGTTCATGAATTTCTGTGGAGTATCAAGCAAGAAAGTCATGTACAAGAATGTCATGTCGTGTTGTGGATCTTCACTTATTTATAGAAATAGTACTCCCAGCGTAATGCGACGCCAATAGCATCATACCCCATGGTTTATAAAATAGTATGTTTCTGACAATCAGCCGAGGGGACTAGCATAGAGCCCTTGAACACAATCAGTGCTCGATCGCATCTTCAGGTATAAATTAAGCTACTTCCACGCAATATAACAGTAAAGTATGGCAAAAAAGATAGCAATTCTAAATAATGAAAATCAATGAATGAACGCTTCAATTCGAATATATGAGATCAAGAATGACTTAGACTATGCTATGCTTATGAAAATAAATCGACAGCATAGTAGTACATTCTTTATTTTTCATTCATTATATTACATTCCTTGATCAACATAATAAGTTCTAGATTATCATTAGTTCATCTAGAATCTGAACATCAACCCTTTGGTCAAACCCAGGGTTAACATTTACAAGCTGTGTGACGGTCATCTACTGGGCCGTTACACACTGTAACGCGCCAGTAGTGGGCCGTTACAGTGATCCGAGTCCAGAAAGATAAAATAGACTCAGAGGAAGGTGACGGTCGTGCAATGGGCCGTTACGTGCTTCTGACGGTCCAATGTAAGGCCGTTACATTACTAGATCCAGAAAATAATGATAGTGTATTCTAGTTATTGAGCTTTAATGATACAACCAACTCGGCATCCTAGTGGGAATCCCAGGCTCGCAGAGAATTACGGAGGCCTTGAAACAAGATTTTCGAGTCCATTGGAAGGAATATCTAATAGAGAGGTCCTCATATCCAAGATTGTGTTCCTATAGTGCAAAAGTGAACTAATAGTCAGCACACCGGAGTATGTGCCATGTACTTATAGAAACGACTCTATAGATAGGAAAAGAATATATATATAGACATATATCGATGCGAAACCATGATAAAAACTCTAATGATACATCATTCAAAATCATATTTCAAATTACAAAACTATAGAGTTTTGGGTTCAAGAAATTAATATAACCTAAAGTAATAGTGAGATATCAAAACATGCATTTCCTATCATGAATGCTTAAATAATCTTGAAGTCACGTAATTAGGTTTAAAACTTAGGTAACTAGGCTTAATAATAAGTAATATTGACAAATCATATTCTGTCTAGGGTTGATAGAACATAGCCTCTGACGGTCTAGAAGTGGGGCGTCACAGTGATTGTGACGGTCAGAGAACAGCCGTTACACTTATGTAACGCGTCTGTATTGGTGCGTCAGAGTTAATAGAGTAACTCATATACCACAGAGACTGTGACGGCTCATAGTAAGGCCGTTACATGAATGTGACGGTCCTACTGTGACGCGTCAGAGTGTCTGCTAACAGAAAGTAATATGAAACACAAGAGATTAACTCACATCATGTCTAAAATCAAAACACCATGAGTTTCTAGGCACGATAAAGAAGGATAGGCTATCTACATGCATAGGTGACCATGAGTAGATGAATAACATGTTTTAAGTTCTCAATATAGGGTGAATAGATGTATGTCATGCATAGAGCTAGTAAAACATGAAATTGATGCTCTACTATGCATGAAATTCAATCAAACCAGAGGGCTTTTAGTCCTATCAAGCTATTTTTGCCGTTCATGAGGCAACCTGCCTCTTGTCTAGGCTTTAAACTTCCAATTTGGACTTGAAAACCGAACCCTAGTTCCCTTCTTCCTGTGACTTTCCAGCAACTTCCTTGGGCTCTAACTCCACGTCCTCTTGACCTAAAGATGTGAAATTTTGAGAGGAGTTAGTCTTTAGTATTGTGAACAAATTATTCTAAAGAACTTACCCGAGATTATGACTCCTTACCTTGATTCCACGCGAGCAAAAGTAGGGGTCGTGCAGTTCAGAACTAGGTCCTATTTATAGAGTTTTAGCTAAGGTTTGAAGATTAGATCGAGTTTAGAGTCCTTAATCTATCAAACCTAATCTCTAAGAGTTCTTAGGGTCTTTATACATTGTTCCAATTAGGTCTCTTGTGGATAGGAACATCAAGTTCCAATCTTTTTGCAAGTTCTTTCACTTACGGAATTCGTAGGCTGTGAGGGTCGACCCTTGCCGCGTTACAAGGCTGTGGCGGTCTTACGATAGACCGTTACAGTCATCGTATCTAGAGTTTTAAATAAAAAAATGCTTTTATCCATTATCCACTAAATTATCTTATTAAGTGGTGTTTATCCTTAAAAATCCGAGAATAGGCTTAATAACCTTCTAGAACATGGGCCAAACTAAATGGGCCTGGTCTTTAAACCTTTTGGATAATAATTAGATAGGCTAGGTTAATGACTTATAATTCTACTGATTCATTTATAAATTTATTTAGACCTTTATAAATTCTAGAAAATCATTTTATACTTTTTAAAAATAATTTATGTAAATTCTGGGGCACTACACCCTCCCCCACTTAGGAGAATTTGATCCCCAAATTTAATACATGGATTTTGGAGAGTGTACTTACAGTTAAATAATTCTGGAAATCTTCTACGCATAAATTCCTCTGTTTCCCATGTTGCTTCATATGACCAGGTTTTCTTCCATTGGATCTGACCATAGGAATAACTTTATTCCTTAATTGACGTACTTCCCGATCCAGAATCTTTATTGGTGTTTGTTCGTATGTCAAGTCCTTCTGAATCTCTAGATTGTCATAAGTGAAGATGTGATCTGGATCATATACATACTTCTTCAGTATGGAGACGTGAAATACGTCATGAACTCCTGCTAACTGTGGAGGTAAGGCCAGTTTGTAAGCTACTTCACCAACCCTTTCTAAAATTTCAAATGGGCCAATGAACCTTAGAGTTAGCTTTCCTTTAATACCAAATCTTCGAATACCTCGACCTGGAGAAACCTTCAAATATACATGATCTCCGACCTGAAACTCCAAGTCACGTCTTCGATTGTCGGCATAAGACTTTTACCTATCTTGTGCCGTCTTCATTCTTTCCTGAATGAGCTTGATTTTCTCCGTAGAATCCCTGATAAGGTCGGGGCCTAGAAATTGTTTTTCCCCTATTTCATTCCAACATATTGGTGATCGACAACTTTTCCCATATAGAGCTTCAAAAGGTGCCATTTGTATGCTTGCTTGATAGCTGTTATTATATGCAAATTCCACCAGAGGCAAGTGATCATGCCAACTTTCTCCAAAATCAATGACACAAGCCCTGAGCATATCTTCTACCACCTGATTTGTTCTTTCCGTCTGACCATCAGTTTGTGGATGAAAGGCTGTGCTGAAATTTAATATGGTCCCTAGTGAATGTTGTAGACCTTTCCAGAACTGTGATGTGAATCGAGGATCTCTATCTAATACGATGGTGACTGGGACCCCATGTAGTTTGATAATTTCTTTTATGTATAATGCTGCCAGGATATCCACAGACCATCGACTCTTTATTGGTATGAAATGTGCAGATTTAGTCAATCGATCTATGATTACCCATATGCCATGGTGTCCTCCTCTGGTCTTAGGTAAACCCATGATGAATTCCATCCCTATGCTTTCCCATTTCCATTTGGGAATATTTAAGGGATGTAATTTTCCTGCAGGTCTGAAATGTTCCGCCTTAACTTGTTGGCACGTGAGACAGCGGGACACGAAATCTGCTATTTCCCTCTTCATATTGGGCCACCAAAAGTTTCTTTTGAGATCTTGATACATCTTCGTATCTCCTGGATGAATGGTGTATTTTGATTTATGTGCTTCTTCTAAGATCAATTTCTTTGTATCCTCATGATCCGGTATACACATTCGGCCCTTGAATAGTAATCTTCCATCATTAGAAATAGAATAATCCGGCCTTTGTTCCATATTGGCCTTAATTTCCAGTAAAACTGGATCATCCTCTTGTAACTTGGCCAAATCCTCTATCAATGTAGGTTGAGCTCGGATATTAGCTATGAAGCAATCTTCTTCCTTAATGTCAACATCTAAATTCAACTGAGCAAATTGGGGAATAAGGTTAGTTACACTAATCATGAGACTTGATAACATACCTATTGATTTTCTGATGAGTGCATCTGCTACAGTATTTGCCTTTCCAGGATGATATTGAATAGCAAAATCAAAGTCCTTGAGATGTTCTAACCACCTCCTTTGCCTCATATTAAGCTCCTTTTGAGAAAATAGATATTTCAAGCTCTTGTGGTCTGAGTAGATCGTGAACTTTTCTCCATAAAGATAATGATGCCAAATTTTCAAGATGAAGATAACTGCCACCAATTCTAAATCATGTACAGGATAATTTTCTTCGTGACGCTTCAATTGTCTTGAAGAATAGCAAATCACTTTTCCATTCTGTATAAGGACACAACCTAAACCAATTCCAGATGCATCCGTATACACTTCAAATCCACCACCTTCCATTGGTAGTGATAAAATAGGGGCTGTGGTAAGATGATTCTTAAGACTTTGAAAACTCTTTTCACAGTCCTTCGACCAGATAAAAGGATTTTCTTTTCTTGTAAGTCTAGTTAAAGGGACCGCGATCTTTGAGAAGTCCTTTATGAATCTCCTATAATAACCAGCTAGACCCAAAAAGCTTCTTACTTCAGATACAGTCGTTGGCCGACTCCAATCTCTGACAGCTTCTACCTTAGAAGGATCCACAGCAATACCTTATTTTGAAATAATGTGGCCTAGGAATGAGACTTCCTTGAGCCAGAATTCACACTTATTGAGTTTGGCAAATAGCTTGTGTTCTCTAAGTGTTTGTAAAGCTATTTTCAAATGTTGTTCATGTTCTTCTTTTGTCATGGAATATATTAGAATATCATCGATGAAGACGACGATGAACTGGTCCAAATATGGCTGGAAGACACTGTTCATAAGTTGCATGAATGCTGCTGGGGCATTAGTTAACCCGAACGACATCACCACGAATTCATAGCAGCCATAACGACTTCGAAAAGCCGATTTATAAATATCCTCTTCTTTGATTCTAAACTGATGATAACCTGATCTGAGGTCAATCTTAGATAAATACTCTGCTCCCGAAAGCTGATCGAAGAGCTCATCAATACGCAGCAATGGATACTTATTTTTGATTGTAAGCTGATTCAGTCGTCGGTAATCGATACATAGCCTGAGGGAATCATCTTTGTTCTTGACAAATAGAACATGCTCACCCCAAGGAGACGTGCTGGGTCTAATGAAACCCTTGTCTAGAAGCTCCTGTAACTGCTTCTTTAGTTCTTTAAGTTCAGTGGGGGACATCCTGTAAGGGGCTATAGAAACAGGTGCCGCACTAGGAATGAGTTCAATGGTAAAGTTTACTTCCCTCTCGGGTGGTAAATTTGATAGTTCAGATGGGAATACGTCTGGAAACTCATTTGCAATAGGAATGTTTGCTAGGACAATTTCCTTAGATTCGATAATAATGACTGAAGCAAGAAAAGCTTCACATCCTTGCGAGATAAGTTTGCAAGCGTGAAGAGAATATATAATGGTAGGATGTTTCTTGTATTTGACGCTAAGAAAAGAAAATCTTGGAAGATCGGACTTTCGAAAAGATATAATTCTATTTCGGCAGTTGATATAAGCATCATGGTCTATAAGCCAATCTACCCCTAAAATGGCATCATAACCTTTCATATCAAGGCATACTAAGTTTGCGGGGAGATTGTGTCCTTCTACTACTACCTCACAATCAGGATAATACTTGGTAAGCTTAGTTCCAGGTCTTAAAGGTGTAGTAATAGCAAGATCTGAAGGTAGGGGAACTGATGCAATTTGTAAGGTTTTTGCAAACGTGATGGAGATAAAAGAATGAGAAGCACCAGTATCGAATAGCACGAATGCAGGGCGAGAACAGATTTGAAGAGTACCTTCCATGAGCCCATCCTTTGGATCCCTGGGTGCTTCTTCCTCATCTATAACCGCATTGAGGTGAGCCTGCCTCCTACGTCCTCCACTAGCTGATTGATCTTTCATAAGGGGGCAATCTGGCACACGATGCTCCCTACTTCCAAAACACAAACAAGCACCGAGGCGCTTCCAGCATTCTTCAGCCGAGTGGCCGAATTTCTCGCAAAAAGTGCACGCTGCGGCGACTTGCTCCTTCCCTTCCTTAACCTTTTTATTATTCCTTTGGGAACTTCCACCGTTCCCGCTCCTTGATCTTTTCTGGTTATCACGACTTTTGTAGGGTTCCGTGATGCTAAACGTCTCCTTCTTATAATGCCGATCTGAGCGCCGGCTAGATTCTTCTCCTTTTCCTTTCAACTTTTTGACCTTCTCTAAGGTCCTCTCGCACAGATATGCCCTCTGAACCATCTCCGCATAAGTGCGGATATTCTATGTCCCAAGTTACTGAATGAATCCGGGCCGTAACCCGTCCATAAATCGATTTGCCTTTAATAATTCCGTGCTAATAAGGTGTGGTGCATATGGTTCTAGTCTTGAAAACTACAGCTCATACTCTGCTACTGACATCATCCCTTGACGAAGGGAGGCAAACTCCATAGCCTTCCTTTCCTTCACATGTTCGGAGAAATACTTGGCACGAAATAAAGTGAGAAAACCATCCCACGTGTGAGGTGCATCGGCCGGAGGTGCCGGAACCGATTTCCACCAAGTACGGGCATCCTTATTTAATTGGAATGTTGCTAGACGAACCTTCTCCTGATCAATGCACTGAATAACGTCAAATATATGATTCATTTCATCGATCCAATTTTTGCTTTATCTAGATTGGAAGATCCATAGAAACGCGGAGGATTTAGACTCCGAAAATTGTGATGAAGATCGCCAGCCCGTGCTCCTGCCCCTGCCTGGGCCATAGTTTGCAATGCCTGCGTAAGGCCGGTGACATTTTGTTGTATGCCATTCCAGTCTACGCAATGAGCCATGATAAGAATAATAAGGTACCTGAGAGAAATATAACATCTTGTTATTTCTCGTGAGACTGAAAGAAAATCAATCTTAAAGCTAATAACTATCTCATCCCGGGCTCTACCCACTTCTCTCATGGGTCTGAAAATTTCTTCCTTAGTTCAAAGGTAGGGGTCCTTAAACCTTGGACTTATCCTATGACATGACTCTTTTCCATAAGTCCTGACACTTAGGCTCTGATACCAACTTAGCTGTCACGCCCCGAACCTTTATTACAGCGGAAGACTCGCTCAGGGAGCGCGAACAGCCGGCACGGTAAGTCTCTTGTAAGCAAGAACGACCAGAGCGCGAGACAATCACACACATAAATATAATTGCACAGATTTGAAGCAAAATCCAACTTTATTTCATAAATGATCAATATTCAAAATACAACCACTTTTCATCATATTTCATTCTACTAGACTCAAGAAATAGGAAAATTACATTGACCCAATCTAGACATTATATACTTCCTAAGTCTTTGCTCGTAGCTTTACAAGACTTTCACTCACTTCCGGACCCGCTACTAGTATAGCCCGAATCCGAATCTGAACTACTTCCGTCTCCTGAAAAATATTGGAAATAGGTAATGAGCACACTTGCCCAGTAGGTATCTTCGCATCAACATGAAGGCACTATGAAAGTAATTAACAATTTAGCTCTAAAGAATAAGGTAAAATCATGTGAATGCGAATCAATCATGCGATTAAACCAAAGTAACAAGATAATCACGTAAGATAGAATGAACTAGCAAGGATGTAACGTGAACATGATATTTTGCCTTTCATGAGCAAGCATGTAACGAGCAAGCCACATATTCATCACACTAGTCTCTTTTGAGTACATAGGTCATGAATTTACGTGGAGTATCAAGCAAGAAAGTCATGTACAAGAATTTCATGTCGTGTCGTGGATCTTCACTTATTTATAGAAATAGTACTCCCAGCGCAATGCGACGCCAGTAGCATCATACCCCATGGTTTATAAAATAGTATGTTTCCGGCAATCAGCCGAGGGGCCTAGCATAGAGCCCTTGAACACAATCAGTGCTCGATCGCATCTTCAGGTATAAATTAAGCTAATTCCATGCAATATAACAGTAAAGTATGACCAAAAAGATAGCAATTCCAAATAATGAAAATCAATGAATGAACGCTTCAATTCGAATATATGAGATCAAGAATGACTTAGACTATGCTATGCTTATGAAAATAAATCGGCAGCATAATAGTACATTCTTTATTTTTCATTCATTATATTACATTCCTTGGTCAACATAATAAGTTCTAGATTATCATTAGTTCATCTAGAATCTGAACATCAACCCTTTGGTCAAACCCGGGGTTAACATATACAAGCTGTGTGACGGTCATCTACTGGGCCATTACACACTGTAACGCGCCAGTAGTGGGCCGTAATTGTGATCCGAGTCCAGAAACATAAAATAGACTCAGAGGAAGGTGACGATCGTGCAATGGGCCGTTACGTGCTTCTGATGTTCCAATGTAAGGCCGTTACATTACTAGATCCAGAAAATAACGATAGTGTATTCTAGTTATTGGGCTTTAATGATACAACTAACTCGGCGTCCTAGTGAGAATCCCAGGCTCGCGGAGAATAACGGAGGCCTTGAAACAAGATTTCCTAATCCAGTGGAAGGAATATCTAATAGAGAGGTCCTCATGTCCAAGATTGTGTTCCTATAGTGCAAAAGTGAACTAATGGTCAACACATCGGAGTATGTGCCATGTACTTATAGAAACGACTCTATAGATAGGAAAAGAATATATATATAGACATATATCGATGGGAAACCATGATAAAAACTCTATTAATACATCATTCAAAATCATGTTTCAAATAACAAAACTATAGTGTTTTGGGTTCATGAAATTAATATAACTCGAAGTAATAGTGAGATATCAAAACATGCATTTCCTATCATGAATGCTTAAATAATCTTGAAGTCACGTAATTAGGTTTAAAACTTAGGTAACTAGGCTTAATAATAAGTAATATTGACAAATCATATTCTGTCTAGGGTTGACAAAACATAGCCTCTGACGGTGTAGAAGTGGGGCGTCACAGTGATTGTGAAGGTCAGAGAACAGCCGTTACACCGATGTAACACGTCTGTATTGGTGCGTCAGAGTTAACAGAGTAACTCATATACCACAGAGACTGTGACGGCTCATAGTAAGGCCGTTACATGAATGTGACGGTCCTACTGTGACGCGTCAGAGTGTCTGCTAAAAGAAAGCAATATGAAACACAAGAGATTAACTCACATCATGTCTATAATCAAAACACCATGAGTTTCTAGGCATGCTAAAGAAGGATAGGCTATCCACATGCATAGGTGACCATGAGTAGATGAATAACATGTTTTAAGTTCTCAATATAGGGCTAAGAGATGTATGTCATGCATAGAACTAGTAAAACATGAAATTGATACTCTACTATGCATGAAATTCAATCAAACCAGAGGGATTTTAGTCCTATCAAGCTGTTTTTGCCGTTCATGAGACAACCTACCTCTTGTCTAGGCTTTAAACTTCCAATTTGGGCTTGAAAACCGAACCCTAGTTCCCTTCTTCCTGTGACTTTCCAGCAACTTCCTTGGGCTCTAACTCCACGATCTCTTGACCTAAAGATGTGAAATTTTGAGCGGAGTTAGTCTTTAGTATTGTGAACAAATTATTCTAAAGAACTTACCCGAGATTATGACTCCTTACCTTGATTCCACGCGAGCAAAAGTAGGGGTCGCGCAGTTCAGAACTAGGTCCTATTTATAGCGTTCTAGCTAAGGTTTGAAGATTAGATCGAGTTTAGAGTCCTTAATCTATCAAAACCTAATCTCTAAGAGTCCTTAGGGTCTTTATACATTGTTCCAATTAGGTCTCTTGTGGATAGGAACATCAAGTTCCAATCTTTTTGCATGTTCTTTCACTTATGGAATTCGCAGGCTGTGACGGTCGACCCTTGCCGCGTTACAAGGCTGTGGCGGTCTTACGATAGACCGTTACAGTCATCGTATCTAGAGTTTTAAATAAAAAAAACTCTTTTATCCATTATCCATTAAATTATATTATTAAGTGGTGTTTATCCTTAAAAATCCGAGAATAGGCTTAATAACCTTCTAGAACATGGGCCAAACTAAATGGGCCTGGTCTTTAAACCTTTTGGATAATAATTAGATAGGCTAGGTTAATGACTTATAATTCTACTAATTCATTTATAAATTTATTTAGGCCTTTATAAATTCTAGAAAATCATTTTATACTTTTTAAAAATAATTTATGTAAATTCTGGGGCACTACAGTGGCTTTGTTTGCATTCATTTTAATGATTTCATTTTTCTTTTAGCTCAGCATGCATCATTTGCATTTTTTTGAGCATTCATGACCCATTGGGTTTGTCTGAATAATGTCCCACCCGTGATGAGCAATTGTGTGTTCATGTCTGAGTAAGAGGAACCAAATTCCACTCAGAATTGGAAGGTTCTCTCTGGTCTTTTCGCCTGGTTTGGTTGACTAAGGGTCCCCGTTTGGAGTTTTTAGCCCGTTTCCTTTATTTTACTACTTTGCTTTGATCTCCTCATTGGATCTCGGGATTGTGTCCCCCATGAGGTTGGTCTTGTTTTCCTTTCATTTAGTTTAGTTCCTCCAGACAAGTGTCGCTTTCATCTAATCATCCCTTGTGTTTGGTTCAGAGTTTTTCGGAAGATTCCCATCGCTTGTTGGTGAAAATGGGTGTCGTTTGCCTTAACGCCCGCTTTTCAGTCCGCTCCGCTTCATTTCTGCTTCATCTCCATGTTCCATTTCGCTTCCGCTTCACCTTCGCTCGCTCCCCTGCAAAGAGGACGTTCAGGAGGGGCATCTATTGACACCCGTTTTTTACCGATGAGTTGAGTCATTTCTCTTACCGTTATTTTTGATGTCCCGAATAGTCCATTACTGGGTGAGCTATGTTCAGGCAACATCTTTTGGGCTGATTCTATGGGTAACCTCCCTCCTTGGTTGGGTCCGTATCGATTCTGGGCTTAATGGGCCTTGATTTTGGTTTATTGAGTATTTTTGTGAAAATCAAGTGTCCAGGCACATGTACGGTTCATTCTTGGCTGTTCAACACTGGAGCGGTTACTCATGAGCCGTTCACACATTTATGGTTGATTTTTGATGATTTTCTGAATTATCACCGATAAGGGATTATGCGGTTTATTCCTGGCCGTTCAACATGATGAACGGGCTAGTGTTAGCCGTTCTTCTCTCAGAGTCCTAAGGCATGAATATTTCTTAGATAATTATCCATTTTATCAATTTATCACAAACAAGGATTAAACGCTGGACCTTGGCCGCTCGTTACATTGGACGGTCCCATCGTAGATGTTCATCTACGAGAGTCCAACGGTGATATCTTTGGTTGGTTAATGGATGATTTGTTGGTATTTATCCTATTTTGGAATTTCCACCAACAGGTATGGACGGTCCCTTGTTGACCGCCCAACATGTTGTGCGGCCTATCGTAAGACCGTTTAACGCTGCGAATCTTGAAGAAATTGAAGGGTTTTCTCTCTCTATCTGTGGACTTATCTCCGGTCTTTATCTAGAGATTTCTTCATGAATAAGGAGTCTTTTTCGATGCCGTTTTCTCTGGATGAGAGATAACTGGATTATCTCCAACTTTTGTGATAATATTTCGCCCTAAAAATGAGTGTAAATCCCAGTTTCGGGCTAAGACCCCGGGTGCTCTATAAATAGACCCTGAGGTCCGACTTGAAAAAGGGGGGAGATTTTGGTCGACGACGAAGCCCTGCCACATTCTTGAGTGACCTAGCACCAAGGAGGGAGGCTTTCCACGTCCATATAAGCCTCCGGTTCAGGGAGTAGTCTAGTTTTTAAGTCTTAAATTTTACTCATTTTTTCCATTGCATGCATCACTCTTTCCATTTTCTTCCCACATTTTTTCTTCACCTTCATTGCCATACACACACCTACCCACGTTTGTGCCACCCTAGGGGTTTAAAATCCCCCAGATATCCCCCTTTCCACTTATTCATGTTCATTTCTTCTGATTTTTGCATTTACTACACTCCGTAGTTGTAATCTTGGGTTTTTTTTCCTGTCTTCTTCATATCATTTTTGCAGGTCAGCAATCCCTAGCACGAGACCCATCCCCTCTGGCCGGCCGGAGAAGGTGGAGGTTGGACCCTTTGCAACTTACTACGTGGTGGACTTGTACGGTCGCATCCCAGCCGTGCAAGTGGAAGTGCGGTTAAAATTGGGCCGCTCATCCTCTTCGTGCGGTCGATAGTAGGCCGTTCTTCCTCCAGCAGCCATTCTGTCCCACATCCTTCTGCAGTGCCATAAGCGGTCTATCGTGGGGCCGTTCAACCCAATAGACAGTTCCTGATCTACCGTTCATCTTTCCAGTGCTGCATTTGAGACGAGTTCCTTCTCTTCTTTCCAAGGTACGGCGTGCTCATCACGTTTAGCGCCTTGGTGGCGATCACGGTTATTTACATTCTACTGTTCTCCTTCTACTGTTCCCATTTTATTTTACATATCGATTTAGTAGAAGGGGAGAGAAGGCATCTTTTAAGCCAATGAGGAGTAAAATAAACATGTCAAAAGGTGGAAATTCATAAAATCACCTAAATATCCATAAAATAGCTGAGCGGCTCACCACTAACTGCCTAGAGACTGGACGGCCAGGCGATCGACCGTGCAAGTCCTAGACGCTTGAAATTCATAAAGTGTGATAAATTAAGTGAAATCAAGACCCATTAAGCCCTGAATTGAAGCAGACCGAGCCAAGGAGGGAGGTACCCATAAAATAGGCCCAAAGACATGCCTGAAAATAGCCCAATGAGTAATGGACAACTCGAGGCTTCAATAAATGGTGGTAAAAGGAATGACTCAACTTATCGGTAAAAAACGGGTGTCAACAGATGCCCCTCCTTAACGTCCTCTTTGTAGGGGAGTGAGCAGAGGTGAAGCAAAAGCGAGATGGAACATGGAGATGAAGCGGAGCGGACCGAAAAAGCGGGCGTTAAGGTAAAAGACACCTGTTTCGTTGCCAATGAGCGATAGGAATCTTTCAAAAATCTCCGAACCAACCACAAGGAATAGTCAGACTAAAAGCGACACCAATCTGGAGGAACTAAACTAAGTTAAAAGCAGGGTAAAAGGTAGGAAACCTCATCAGGGGACACAATCCACAACCAATGAGGGAATCAAAGCAATAACGAAAAGTAAAGAGATAGACTAAAACTCCAGACAGGGGACTCTTAATCAACCAAACCAAGTGAACCGACCAGAGAGAACCTTCCAACTCTGAGTGGAATTGTTCCTCTTACTAAGACACTGAACGCACAGCCATCCATCATTGGTGGGACATTTGTAGGCAAACCATGGGTCATGAATGCTCAAAAGATGCGTATGATGCATGCTGGGCTAAAATAAAAGAAATCATTAAAACGAATGCGAAGAAAAGATAAAATATAAAATACTCGAGAATAATATTGCTAGACCGGGACAATCAAGGTCAGGATACTATCTACAACCACGGCGTGCGAGATAGAACCATCGTCCCCTAATTTTCCCAACCTAACAGCCTATCCGATGATTAAACGCGTGCACCTAGATCATCATCAGTTTTGTTAAAGGGGAACATCAGATCCTGGAACACGCGAGCAACCAACTGGTTCTCGAGATAATATAGCATAGATACCATATAGTAATGCAATAAGGGATATAGTGATCGGGATACTTACCTGGCTTACCTGACGGTGGCGAAAAGCAAGTGGGGTGATGTTGCAAAGAAAATTTATGAACAAGATTTGCAATATCATCGTGAAACAATATCTATCAATTAACCACAAAATGCAGCAAGGAAGGAGTTCAAAACATCATTTCAGCTCCTGAACGGTCAATGAAAGGCCGCTCATATTCTATGACGGCTTTGGCCAAGCCGTGCACAAACAAATAATTTGAACGTGAATGAGAAGGTGAACGGCCAGTTTCAAACCTTCCAACAAAATGGACGGCCACGCACTAGCCGCTCAATTGCAATGTACCGTTGGCGTTTACGCAGTTAATTATGGACCGTCGTGTTAATGAACGGTCGTGCGATAGACCGTGCAATTACCAGGGATTTTAAACGAATAAAACCTATCATCTCCCTCCCTCCCCACCGTAACCGACGGTGGGGAGAAGGGAGAAATGCACCCAGGCCCCCATTCCTCCATCTCTCCCCCTCTAAAGTTCTCCCTCACTCTCATTCTCTCCCACCCTCGCCCTTGCATGCGCCACAAACACCAAGCCCAGCGCCCAAGAATGGCCAGAGAAAGAGTTCCCCCCCCGCCACCGACGGCCGTGGAGGAGGAGATGGCATCACCGGTGATCCCCGAGGAGGAGGAGATGCCAGCAGCAGCGGAGGAGGTAGCAGTGCCCGCGGCGGAGGAAGCAGGGGCCATTGTAGCCCAAGAAGAGGCCGCCCAAGCGCCGTCGGAGAAGGCCACGACGGAGAAGGAGAAAGCGCCACAGAGCTCCGAGGTAGGCCATTTAAACCCTCCCACATTTTCATTTTCAACCAATGCATGTTAGTTCTAGGGGTAGGATAGGGGCATTCAACCCCTTAGGAGCCGGTTTGGGAGGCCATGGGCCATCACCGCCAGCGGGGTAGGGTGTTGACGTCGTCGGGGACGACGGTGATTGAGCGGTTCAATAGGAACCGCTCAAAAAGACTACACGGCTCACATAGAGCCGCTCATCGAATGCACGGCACAGGGGTAGCCGTCCTGGGGGCATTTGAACAGATGGGGGAATGAGGGCCAGAACAGTTTTGGAAAAATCGTGCTGGGCCAGGGTGGACCATTTAGGTCCGTTTAGGGTATAAAACGACTGAGAACTGAACGGTCCAAATAGGACCGTGAACCATGACACGGTTCAGTTATAGCCGTGCTAGTTCAGAAAGCTGGGAAACTGAGCGGCCCAAACAGGGCCGTGAACGATGTAGAGCGGTCCATGGGGAACCGCCCTATTGATTGAAAGTGTAATTTTCATTATTATTTGTTGAGTGAAATGCATGAATCTATTATTAAATGTATGCAATTACATGAATGAATGCAGGGAAAGCGTAGGACCTGCATCTCATGGCTGCAGGTCTGGGCAGTGTACCTCGCACTGCCCGACTTCCAGCAGGAGAGGATAGCAACCATGGGGTTCTCGGAGTTCCTGAGCATTGAGGTGAGCCGGTTTGACACACCGCTCCTCTATGCCTTGCACGACCGTTGGGACCCAGGGAGTCGCATATTCCTTTCTCCGTGGGGGCACATGGTCCCCACGTTAGAGGATGTGGCACGCATCACGGGCTTACACGTGCATGGGTCCTCGGTTAGCGGGAGGACATACTCCGACTACCAGGAGATGGCCCAGGAGTTACTAGGATTCAAGCTACTTCATCCAGAGCGGTAGTCCATGACCTTCACTCGGGCGAGGCTGCAGGACATCCTCGAGCTACGACGTGCGGGGATTGCGACAGGGGAGCTGCCCGAGCAGCACCTCCAGAGGCTGATGGACCGGGTTCCATCGAGAGTTGCAGCAGAGCCGGGAGTGGAGGCGGATCAAGTATTGAGGAGATTCTTGATGCTGCTGTTCGGATGACTCCTTTTCGCGACGCGTGCAAACGTGATCAACTGCCGCTTCCTTCCGCTACTCAAGGACCTAGGCCACGTGGGAAACTACGCGTGGGGAGCTGTGGTCCTCACGTTTCTCTTCGACACCTTGAGCTCCACAAGCCGATGCACGATGCCTGGCGGCTTCTCACCTCTTCTCCAGGTACGACTCGACTAGTCATGTAACTCTTATATGTTTCCTACATGTGCTACATGCTGACGTTTGGTGAAATGCAATGCAGGTGTGGGCCTACATACGACTACGTGGGCTGGGGAGAGGTGAGGAGACTCACCCTGAGCTCCTACCGATTGCCAGGAGGTGGATCGCACCTCGGGAGACCAGAGGCCTTCGGAGACAGGTCCGAGGTGTCACGCCCCGAGCGCGGAAGGAACCCAGAGTGCGTGACAAGTTTATATCGATCATGTCAATCAGAGTGTTAGTGTATTTGACACAAAGACAGAGTGTGCAAAAGTAAAGATAACCCAATCCTTTATTCAATTGCAACCTTAAAGTACTTCTATTACAATTCACTTAATGAAAGTGCTAAGACTCAATAAAAAGAAAAGTACAATGAGTGACTCAAGAAAATAGAAAGATAAACTAGTTGACGCTTGGATAGATGGAGTAACCCTAATCTCTTCACTCTTGACTTTCCCCATCCGACTGAGTCTCATCATCGGACTTACCTGAAAAATAAGGGAAAACACTGAATGAGCGGATGCTCAGTAGGAATTATATCTCAAGTGCTACCTTGCTTTAAGTAGATTACATGTTACATGAATGCAATATAGCTATGCATGCTCGCATAAAATGACAATAGAGAGTGTATGTCAAGATAGAGAGTGCATATGAAAAGATAATTGAATGAACTAGCATGTCTTTCAAGAACTCATGTCAATAAATATCAAGATATTCAAGCAAGTATATTCGTCATGTCACGTCGAGAATTGACTATCATGTTTCAAGCAAGTATATAATAAATACCCTTTCCGGGGCACGCAAGTCATGTCATGTCAAGTCGAGTCAAGCACGAGATTGTGGAATGTCATTCAACTAGAACGAAAAGCACTTCAGTGCAATGCCACACCACGATCATTAAAACTCTCATGGGCACAAGTACTTTCGGGTGCTCCTCCCAGGACCAGATCGGGCCCTATATGCGCAGGCATTGATCATGTATTTTTCGACATCCACTATAGTTATAGCCAATATAGAATTCCAAAGGAATAAGCTTGTAGGACCTTAAGGTAGATCATATAGAATAGAATTTCAAGGATTGATCAAGACGTGTAAGGACGATAATAACGGTATAATCACGATTAACGATAAAACTAGGTGGAATCAACTCCCTAATTGGGTGCCATGACATTAAGAATAAGCGTTCATATAGATATGGCCGCTCCTCCTTGTACATGATAAGGTAGATAGAATTAGTGTCCACAAGTATGGCACATAATTATTAAGAAACATTAATGGCATGGTTTCCCATTCCACTAATTCAAGAATATTCTCATGACATCCAAGTAGCAGATCATGAGGGCCGGTATACCATGTTTCTTTAGAGTGACATGGCAATCAAGTAGTGTCATAGGTTTTAATGGTACAACCCGCTCAGCTGCCTTGAGGGAATCCAAGGCTAGCGGAGTCTTACGGAGGTCTCTATGATAAAATCACCAGTCCGAAGGAACGGAATGTCCCGCGGAGGGTTCATCTATCATGGAGAATTGAGGGGTAAATGATAAAATAATGTGAAACATAGGACTATACTCACGAAATGGAATATAGTGCCTAAACACATAACCCACTATCAAGGGTTACATAAAACACGAAATCAGGAAGTTAGTAAATTGACGCCTGAGCTTAAGTCTTCATTTTATGAATTAGCGCCCTTGTCAGGGTCGTCAGTTCATTAGATGACGACTATTCACTCAGTCGTTATATCCAGATTCTATTAATATTAAAATCTCAATTTTCAGATATTATGTAAATGACGACTTTGCTTAAGTCTTTAATTCAGTAAACAAAGCCCTAGTCAGGGGCGTCATATTTGAAAATGATGGCAAGGTGAATGTCATTATTTCAATATTCCTGTAAACAGGTCACGAATAATTTAAAAATTCATAGGTTATTCACTAATTGGCGCCTATTTATGGGGGTGTTCATTCAATTGACAACCTGAGGAGGGTCGTTATTTCCTTGTCATATGATTTGCACCGGGCAGGTACAATCATAGACACATGGTTTTTGGAGTATGTCCAATCAGGAATCTAGAGACATGTACGGACAGAGAAAAATAGCAGGAATTTATCAGTATAATCATGCATTAGTTTACATGTAAGGGTTCTCAGTTATTAAAATTTTAAACATGTGTATTTATTAATTAACCCACTGATTGACGACTGTTTGCACAATCGTTATATCAAATAATGCCTTAGAGGGAGGCGCGCTTTTAATAAAAATTCCAAAACATACCGAGCTCCACGAAAATCAATCTAACAAGCCTATATGCATGCAGAGAACTTATTATTCTCATGGTTTTGCATAGGACTTGAGAAAACCTACCTTTGATAATGATTTGGTTGACAGACAATGAAGAAGATGGAGGAAGTAACCCATGATACGATACTCTATTTTAGTGCAACAGAGGCAGCAGCAGTAGGTAGAAGAAGGAAGAATAGATGAAGAGTATCCGCAGCAGCAGCTGTAATATGAGGAAAAGAAGAACGTATGCCTCAGCAAAAAATCGTGGTAGCCTTAGTAGCTTCATGCGAAGGAGAAGAATAGCAACGGCTTCTCACTGCAACCCCCACGACACCGTAGTGGCAGAGGAAGGAAAAGACGCAGCTTCAGGAGTTCGAAGGAGGTGTTGTCTTCGTTGGTGCAGAGGATAAAGAGGAAGTAGTAGGGAGAAACGGCAGCCTCTCCACTTCACGTCCACGGGCAGAAGATGAAAAAAAACTTCCTGCACTCCTTCTCGTTGCAGGCAAACCGCGGGAGGAAGAGGAAGACGAAGAACTCCTACGTTCTTCACGTCCTCCACAGTAGGACGAAGGGGACGCAGAGGTTAATGCCAGTCGCCCTTCAAACGCAGCAATAGGAAGATCAGCGGAGTAGATGAAGCAATAACCGGTGCTTTGTTCGATGGGCAGGGTATTTATAGAGTAGAGAATCCTAATGAGGTTTAGGAGTTCGATTGGGATTAAAACTTCCTACGTAGAATCCTATTAAAATTAGATATCCCATGTGTTGATCCTTTCCTAATCAAAACTTTCCCAGATAACATCCCGGTTCGAACGAAACACCAACGGGATTCCCGTTTGGAATGATGCCTAAGATTGTGGCGTGATTTCAAGAAATGATGCCTCTATAAGGGGTTTTCAATTCATGAGTTAGTGCCCATCAAAGGGGTGTCAAGTCATAAAGTAGCGCCCTCTTGGATGGTCTTCAATTAAATAGCGCCTTAATGGGAGGCGTTATTCATTTTCGGCCTATTTGAGTTTAGGGTATAGGAAGTCTAGGTGTATGCATATATATAGTTTGGGCCTTGAACATTTTGTTTAGTTTTAGAATTTCACACCTTAATTTACCAGGGTTGCTACACGAGGGCTCCAGGATGACGTGGACACCCTACCGTACACCTCGATACGATTTTAAACTTACACCCTTTAATTAAATGCAGTTCTATATGCTTGTGGTGCTGATGCGACTCCCTTCCTTTGACAGGTTCGGTGGACTCCCTATGCAGATGAGGGGCACGAGGGCCAGCCCTGGGTAGTGGGGGCCTTGCCTTCTCTGGACGTGATGTGTGGCTTCACTGCATGAATGTAGTGGAGCCACTCCACTTCAGACTGGTGATGAGGACGATCGGCATCCATCATCCAGCAGTAGAGTTCCCGGCGCCGGAGAAGTCGGGGGAGCCCGTGGGGCGACACCCGTGGGACGTGGCGACGGTGCTAGATTGGAGGGAGCAAGCTGCAGAGCAGATCGCGGATTGGACAGCACTTGGGCGGGTTGTGACCGCCCGGGTGGAGAGCGACGTGGCGTACTACACAGCGTACGCCAGGCACTAGTGGGACCAGGTGTTCCGTGGTGCCCGCCGACCGGTACGACTTATAAACCCTAGCACTCTCTAATTATGCTTTCTATATGATGATGCACTAATGTTTTGGACTTCCTAAATGCAGATCGACCTTGAGGGATGGATTGCGGAGTTGCAGGGGCTCCTCCACTCCATGATCCGAGAGCGCGACGAGGCCCGGCAGGCCCTGGCCCTACTGGTGAGTTTTCCTAAACCCTAAACTCTTAATTATGCACTTTGATTATGATTATGCATGTGGCTGACTGACCTGGAGTTTAAAATGTAGCGAGTCGAGGGGACCCAGTGACAGGGGACCGATGCTCCTTCTTCTTCCTCGCAGACGCCAGTAGACTGAGCTGAGCGAGATGCTGAGTTCACGCGGATGGTAGCACGGGCCAAGGCGGCCGAGGTGGCACTTACTGAGAGGGTACGCACACTACACTTTCCCTTAATGCTTATGATTATACTGAATGCAAATAACTAACAATGATGCATGTATGCAGGCGACTGAGCTGATAGCTGCGCTGTGCGAGAGTGCCCGGCTGAGGGAGGAGACAGTCTGGCTCCGGGAGGAGTTAGCTCAGAGCCGGCCAGCAGACGCAGTAGAGATTGCACTCCTACAGGCCAAGTTAGAGCAGTTACGGGCCAGTGCTGGAGATGCGGAGTGATACCAGTCCGAGGCGGAGTGATACCAGCTTCAGGTGGTGAAGCAGGAGGTGCTAGTGGACGGCCTTAGAGAGGTGAGTCGGGAGCGTAGCAGGACGGCCCCGAGCGGCAGCCACGGCACTCATGGTTCCGTGAGGAGTTACTTCACGGGTTCCTCCAGCCGACGGAGGAACGAGGAGGATGAGCGGCGCCGACGATGCCGCGAGGAGGCGACCTCGGTGATGCCTCCACCAAAGAGGCATGAGGGAGCCGGGGATAGCGAGGGACCAGAGGGGGAGGGAGAGACTTGACTTTTGTACCCTAACAGGACTTTTGTACATATGGGCATGACAATGATATGATCTGCGTTTTTGTTTTATTTTTGTGGATAAATGTATGAATGAACACAAATGCTTGACACTAACTAACTAACTACGACTACTAACTCGACATGAGTGAGACGGACACGTGTGGGAGAGGGACGACACGAGTGAGTGAGTGAGTGGGCGGGAGAGACGGACATGACACGAGTGAGTGGGAGAGATGACTCCGAGTGGGTGAGAGAGAGACGCCAAACAATTTTGAGTGAGAGAGAGATGCCAAACAATTTGAGTGAGAGAGAGACACCAAACAAATTGAGTGAAACAGAGAAAGATGCCAAACCAACTGAGTGAGAGAGATACGTCAAACAAATTGAGTGAGAGAGACAAACGCCAAGAAAATTGAGTGAGAGCGGTGACACGACCACAGGTCGAGTGACATCGGTTCAAGAGGGCAGAGAAATAAGGTTTCAGATCTCTAAACGGTCACTCAGTGGACCGCTCATGTCCTTACATGATCCGAAATAGACCGCTGGAATGCTACTGGACCAGGTCGAACCAAGGCACCTGAGCGGTTGACGATCAGCCGCGCATGTCATTGAATGGTGATATAATGACTGTGCACAAGGAAGAACGGCCTTTACTTTGCCGTTCCATAGGTCTAGGGCCGAACTGTGTAGAAGTTGATAAACGGTCCTGAAGAGGCGAGATCTCGCGTGGGGTCCTGAGCGGGCTGTGGATCACCAGAAGATGAATCTGCAAGAGAGGGAAACATATCAGAGGGCCCAGGGGATCTCCCTGGGGCAAAACCCTCCGATGGCTAAGTCAGTAGAGCTATGGTGGAAGCAATAGTGGGGGTAGGAGAGAGCTGATGCGCGAGAATCCTCTCCACCAAAGGGTGAAGCGAATTGTGCTCAGGAGCTTAGGGTGTGTGAATGCTTAGTTCATCTTACCATCTTCCGGAGGGTATCCCTTGCTTAAATAGTGCGCCGCCTTCAGGAGTCCTGTAAGCTGAGGGGTTCCCGGCGGGAGTTACGTCTTTAACGGGGGCTTTCATGGCCTGATCGTGGGAACGTTATCCCCTTGGAGTCCGGCAGCTCCCATGACTCTCCCGCTGGCGGAGGACTCTGAACGGCCGCACCTGTAGATAATCAACCGGTCTTACCGAGCCTCGGGGATGCTAGCTCATGTCCGAGCAATAGGCATGGCCCGGCGAGGGTGGGGTCGGATAGGTCGGCTGGAGCCTCTCTCTCTCGGATGGGGAGAGGGCTTTAGGCCGGACCTTCCTTGGGACCTGACCGTTGTCTCGGGCCCACCGAGCCTAGAAGGCCGCCGGGGAGAGTTAGTTCCTCGAGTCTCATTTATTAGGCTTTTCTCCCTAAGTGGGCCCTGTGGGCTATCACTTGGGTGGGCTCGCCTGGTTGGACCTTGTGGGTCTTGTTGGGCTGCCTTTGTGGTGGGCTGCGGAAACCCCCCTCTCCACTTGTCCCCCTCCTACTCCCGAGCCAAGGAGGCTCGGATGAGTAGTTTTTCGAGGCTTTGGACCGGCGTGGCTCAGGTGGGTGGAATTCCGTTGGCGTTATGGAGCCGCTTATAGCGGTCGCTGAGGCCCGTAATGATGATCCTGACGGATTTGAAACGAAGGGGCCCCCCTTTTTCTCGGAGCATGGAACGGCGCGCCGCCACCCTCAGGGATTTATAGGGGGCGTTGTTCATCGTTCTAGGCTTCCAGGGTTTTAGGCTTTCCTTGCTTCTTGATGCGCCGTGAGAGCACGGCGGAGACGCGGAGCCTTGCGGCGGCGATCGAGGAGTTGGCGAGGATAACCGTAGAGGTGGTCCGGCAACTTCCTTCTCCCCCGGAGTCTTCGAGCTCGTACGAGGGATCTCTTCCCGACTCCATGGCGGATCAGAGTCCGGAGCTTACGCCGGTGAGGCTGGAACCCGTCCCCAACTGTACCGAGTTGGGGGAAGCGGAGGTGCGGAGGCTGGAGCATCGTTTCCGCCTGCCTCTCAGATACAGCTTTATCGCCGCCACTCCGTACGAGATGAGTCTGGATGATCGCGATGAGCTTATTTGCACCTTCCTTCTGGCTCGGAAGAGTGGATTTCGGCTTCCTTTCGATCCTTATGTGCTGTAGCTTCTTAATTTTTTCCGGTTGGCGCCCATTCAGTTGGTGGCCAACTCCTATCTTCTTCTTTCGGCCTTCGGGATTCTTTGTCGTCAGCATGACATTTTTCCTTCTTTGGACCTCTTCCACTTCTTTTTTGAGTTGAAGGCGCACCAGTCGGCGGGGAAGGGCTTCTACTTCATCCAAGCACGGAGGAATAGGAGCTGCATCTCGCTCGCGGTGAAGGACTCCTCGCACAAGGGGTGGAAGACCCAATTCTTCTGGGTGAAGGCGGTGGCGACGGACGAGATCTGGAGATGCCGGACCTCGCCCAACTTTCACCCGAATCTGCCCCCTCGCCAGGAGGAGTTTCCTCCCCACGTGGAGCAGCAGGCTGCCCGTCTGCTGGAGAACCGCCAATCGACCGAGGAGCTGGTGACACCGGAGAACATCGAACGGTGTCTTCTCTCGCGGTTGACGTCGACAGGTACGGCTCTTGAGGCTCTTTTTCGCGGGTGGTAGCTCTTTTCCTTCTCCTGACTGGGGCTTCTTCTTGTTACAGACGTGAGGTGGGAGCCTCTGGAGGAAGCGGCCGAGGTCATCGATCTGGGAGATGACTCGGCAGCCGATGAGCCCGATGTCTCGGTGGGTCGCGTCCATGCCCAAGATAAGGGCAAGGGGGCGGCCCCTGAGAGGACTTCTCGATCGACCGGCCTGAAGCGCAAGGATCCCCTGGCGGGGAAGTTGCGGGAGGCCGCGAAGGCCAGGAAAAGGGCCAAGAAAGCCGGCCTTCCTACCGCCGTCGGGGGTGATTCTGGCTCGGCGGCGCTCCCCCCTCGAGGGCAGGATGGGGCCGACCCCTCCGGGCCGGCTCTCCCATCCACCGGGCGAGAGGGGGCCGAGGAGACCAGGGGCCCCGCAGAGGGAGGTGATGGGTCGGCTCTCCCCTCTGTGGGGGTAGAGGGGGCCGATGCCGGTGTGGTCGGCGCTGGGATCGAGGGATTGGTCGGCGCGGATGGGGGTTCGCCCGCGAGGGCGTTGCAACCCCAAGTGCCGGCAGCTTCTGGTGCGATGGATCCCGCGGCGCCGGTCGAGGCTGGGGGTTCGCCCGGGGAGGCGTTGCAACCCCAACCGACCGTGGCGCGTGGGGCGGTCAGCTTCACTGCCCAAACAGGGTCTTCTGGCGGGGTGCCCAGGGTGGAGCAGTCCCCTTTGCCGGAACCTCTGGTCAGGCTCGGTATCTCGGGCGACTTGTACCGGCTCTGCCGGTCGATCGCCGAGACGACGAGGGGGGGAGAAAGGCGCAGCACTCCCGTCGGGGTCCTTGATATCCTGATGGAGGGCGGCCTGGTCATAGCTCGGACAGCGGCCGTGATGGCAGAGGCGCACGCCCGGACGGAGGCGGAGCGGTCAAGGCTCGCCTGGACCCTTGGTGGATGCGAGGGGAAACTAGCCCGGCTTGAGGGGGAGCATGAGGGGCTCCGGCGGGAGTTCCTCACATTCAGGGAGGTGGCGCGGTCGAGCCGACGGGAAGCCGAGGCGCTGGCCGAGCAGCTAGCAAGGGCCCGAGAATCGCTCGAGAGGAAGAGCAAACGTCTAGAAGACGAGCATCAACGTCACATCGAGCTGGACGGCCTCTGGGAGCTTGAGCACGGCGAGCTGCAGGATCGGGCGGAGGACGCGGAGCGCCTTCGCGCTGAGGCCGAGGCGGACCGAGCCCGGGCGGAGGGTCGGGCGAACGAAGCCGAGCGGAGGATGACCGAGCTAGAGGAGCGTCTGGCGAGGGCGGAAGAGCGTGCGGCCGAGGCGGAGCGCGCTCGGGATGGGCAGGTCGAGGCGGAGGCGATCGAGCGCTATAAAGGCTCGGAAGCTTACTCGGCCGACCTGATTAAAGCTGCCCTACCCTACTACGAGGTAGCGCTCCGCCGGGGTGCCCGAAAGGGATTCAGGCAGGGCTATCGCCGGGCGATGAGCTATGCCAACGAGCACCTTGCCGGGGGTGATTTTCCTTACGGCCAGAGTTATGACTCGGATGAGTCAGTTTTCAGCTCCTCATCCTCGGCCGGGGAAGAACCGGAGGAGTCACCTCCAGCGGGGTCACCAACTCCGGAGGCTCCAGGAGGGCTCACGACCGGGACAGTTCTCGCACAGGCGAGGTCAGTGTCCGGGCCGGCCGTCACCGAAGGCACCATGGGTGACGCATCCCCTACTGCTGTTCCCGAGCTTCAAAGTGGGCCCGAGGCCTGATGTATTATGCTTTATTTTGCCCCTTCCCCTTTTTGTCTGTTTTTCCTTTTGTAAGAGGATTTCTTTATGGGAGGCAATAAAGGACTTACTTCGTTTGATTGTTATCTTTGCCGTGATTTGACTGGCGTATCGGGGGCAGTTGGAAGGTGCCGATATTTTCTGCACCGTTCTCGCATGCCGATTCGGGAGACTTCTGGCAGGGCGTCCTTTCATTCCACCATGCTTTGAAAGTCGAGGCGCTTCGCGAATCCCGCTAGGGCGGGGGCCGAGGAATTGGAGGTGACCTTCCAAGGGAGGTCCTATAGTGTGTTTTCGAGGGGGGAGTCATTTAAGGCGCGTGGCCTCCCTTGGCCTATAAAAAGGACCGAAGGGTGCTCCTTCCTTCTTAACACTTAGGACTCTCGCCGGCGGTCTACTCTTGTTCCCTCATTTTCGCTCTGCGTTGCGCCGCCGCGATCGGAGCATGGAGGACCCTTCAGAAGATGACGCTGCAGACGACGGGGAGCGGCCGATTCCAGCTGTCCTGGAATATCGGTCGGGTCCCACGGTCGCCGCGCGTGCATGAGACGGGTCCGACGGTCGCCGTGCGGATCTGGAGAGGGCTTCGACGTGCGGGGGCACGCCGTTTGCCCCCTCTTGGCTCCGGCGAGGCTTCCGGGCGGACGCCGAGATGGAGGGTGGATGGGGGAGTTAGGGATGCCGGCCGCCATTCCCCTCCGTGGGAGGGGAGGAGGCGGCTCCAGTCCCTTCCTCACCCCTGTCCGCAGCCTCTTTCTCTCTCTTTTGTTCTTCATTTCTTTCACTCTTCGGGGGCTGCTTACTTTCTGTTCGCCTCCAAAGAGTTGGTAGTTTGGCAGAGAGGAGATCTTCACGGCGCTCCTTTTTCCAGGTTGTTGCCAACTTGGAAGGTAGCCTTCCTCGCGTGAAAGGTTGTCTTCTCCTTGCTGTCCCTCTGTCACCTTTGTCACGGTCTACCCGGGCCAACTGGGTCGACCATCTCTTGTCCGAGCCAGTTTCTACGCGAGGCAGAGTCAGTGGCTGGATGCGAGAAGGTCAAGACCGGGTCGGTCGGGCGATGGCCGTTTGCCACGGTGCTAGATGGATTTTTTGCTTTTCACTATGTAATGTACTGGCAGTTGCCTTTCTGATGTACCAACAGTTATCTTGAATGAATGTAAAAAAGGGGGTTT
Organism: Amorphophallus konjac; assembly: GCA_022559845.1. Classification (NCBI taxonomy): domain Eukaryota; kingdom Viridiplantae; phylum Streptophyta; class Magnoliopsida; order Alismatales; family Araceae; genus Amorphophallus; species Amorphophallus konjac. The sequence goes on from CM040119.1 coordinate 248,395,822, forward strand.
ATTTTACCCGATTTGTCGATACAGTTTTCAGAAATAAAATCTGCGTAGTGTGGTTGCGTTCCATGTCCGGGGAATGGGTTCCCCTTCCATTGTGGCTAACCTGTACGCACCTTTCCCGAGCGTCTCGATCACTCGGTAGGGGCCTTCCCAGTTGGGGGATAGCTTGCCCGCCGCCTCCAGTGGTCGAGAGGCTTCGGTCTTCCTGAGGACGAAGTCCCCTGGTTGGAATTGTCTGCCTCGGACCTTGGTGTTGTAGTACCGAGTGAGGCGGCGCCGGTATTCCGTAGTTCGGACGTTCGCGATCTCTCAGAGTTCGTCTGCCAGGTCGAGGTTCTCGAGCAACTTCTGCTCGTTTACCTCGAGTGAAAAGCTGATCACTCGGAGAGACGGATTGGCGATCTCTAACGGAACGACGGCTTCGGTGCTATATACCAGCTGAAAAGGGGTCTCACCAGTTGCCGCCCTGGGGGTCGTTCGTTGCGACCATAGTACGGTAGGCAGTTCCTCGAGCCAGCTACCCTTAGCCTTGCCGAGTCTGGTTTTTATGCCCTTCAAGATGGTCTTGTTGGCATTTTCAACCAGCCCGTTGGCCTGAGGGTGGGCGACAGAAGTGAAGTGGTTGCGGATATTTAGGTCGGCGCATCTGTCTCAGAAGTACCGAGAGTCGAATTGCCGCCCGTTATCGCTCACTATCACTCGGGGGATGCCAAAGCGACAGATGATCGATTTTCATACGAAGCCCCAGACGACTGTCTCGGTGATCCTAGCTGTTGCTTCAGCCTCGATCCACTTGGTGAAGTAGTCGATGGCGATGATGATGAACTTCTTCTGGGATTGAGCCGTTGGGAATGGCCCAAGGATGTCGATCCCCCACCGAGCTAAAGGGTAGGGCTCGGTAAGGGTGACAAGTTCCGTGGCTGGCTGATGGACCAAATGGTCGAACCGCTGGCAACGGTCGCAATGTTGTACGTAAGCCGTGCAGTCGCGCTGCAGGGTCGGCCACCAGTACCCTTGCCTTAGCAGGATTCGGGCCAGCGACCGACCTCCTGAATGTGCTCCGCACAGGCCTTGATGAATCTCTTCAACAGCTTGGCTTGCTTCGTCGGGACCGAGACACTTCAGAAGGGCCCCGGAGAACGATCTTCGGTAGAGAGCGTTGTCGAGGTTGACGAAGCGCCGAGCTTGGTATTTCATTCGGCGGGCTTCCCGAGGGTCGGAGGGCTCCCGGGAGTCCCGTAGCCAGGATAGGTAGGGGGAGCGCCAGTCGCCGGGAGTGGCCGAGTCAATGGCGAGGAGCTCCGAGTCTATGCTCGGGCGCTCTAGCTCTTCTAGGAGGACCGATCGTGTACCTTCCTGGTCTAGGGAGGAGGCCAGTCGGGAGAGGGCGTCCGCCCGAGAGTTTTGCTCCCGAGCTATTCGGACTACCTTGAACTCCTCGAACTGCTGGGCCAGGCTCCGGACCAACTGGAGGTATTTGATCATAGGTACCTCTCGAGCTTCGTACTCGCCATTGACCTGGCTTGCGACTAGCTGGGAGTCGGTGTGGATCCTGACTCGCTCGGCCCCCAACCGTCGGGCCATGCGGGCTCCCGAGATAAGGGCCTCGTACTCGGAAGCATTGTTGGACGCCAGAAAGTTGAACTTTAGGGCGTATTGCAACTCTATTCCTTCGGGGGACCTTAGGAGGATCCCTACGCCGCTACCGACCGAGTTGGACGATCCATCGACGAACAGCTCCCAGGTTGGCCCGGTTGCCGTCGGAGGCCTGTCCTCGACCGGAACGGTGCTCTCGGTGATGAAGTCGGCGAGTGCTTGTCCTTTGATTGCTGATCACGGCCGATACGAGATGTCGTAGGCCCCGAGCATGATGGCCCATTTGACAAGTCGCCCCGAGGCTTCGGGGTGGGCCAGAATCTTCTTCAGTGGCTCGCCGGTTAGCACGGTGATGGGATGCCCCTGGAAGTAAGGTCGGAGGCGCTTTGCGGAGGTAACCAACGCTAGCACGAGTTTCTCGGTTGCGGGGTACCTCCGCTCGGCCTCGTTGAGCACCTTGCTGGTGTAGTAGACCGGCCTCTCGATTCCCGAGTCATTCCTTACTAGGACCGAGCTGACCGTTGATGGCGTCGCCGAGAGATAGAGCAACAAGACCTCGCCCGGGACGGGCTTGGAAAGCACCGGGGGCGAAGCCAGGAACTCTTTGAGCTCGGCGAACGCTGTTTGGCATTCCCCATCCCATGCGAACGTAGCAGATGCTATCTTGGGCCCCCTCATCAGCTTGAAGAAGGGCAAGCACCATTCGGCCGAACGGGACAGGAAACGACTGAGAGCAGCGACACGCCCCGTTAGACGCTGGACGTCTTTAATGCACGTAGGCGGGCGCATGTCCAGGATGGCCTGGACCTTGTCGGGGTTGGCTTCGATCCCTCGCTGAGTGACCAGGAAACCCAGGAACTTTTCGGATCTTACTCCGAAGGCGCACTTGGCGGGGTTGAGCTTCATGCAGTACTTCAGGAGGGTGCCGAAAGTCTCGGCGAGGTCGGTGAAGTGGTCTTGGGCCCTCGGGGTCTTGACGAGCATGTCATCGATGTAGGCCTCGACGTTCCGACCTAACTGTCCCTCGAACATGTGGTTGACCAGTCGCTGGTACATGGCACCAGCATTCTTCAATCCGAAGGGCATCCGGGTGTAGCAGTACACGCCGTAGTCGGTGATGAAGGCGGTCTTCTCGACATCTTCAGGGCTCATTCGGATCTGATGATAACCCGAATAGGCATCCAGGAAACTGAGTATCTCGTTGCCCGAGGTGGAGTCAACCAATTGGTCGATGCTCGGTAGCGGATAGCAGTCCTTGGGGGTGGCCTTGTTCAGATCGGTGAAGTCTACGCACATTCGCCACTTGCCTGTAGTTTTCGGCACCAGGACGACATTGGCTAGCCACGTTGGGTACAGGACCGGTCTGAAAAGACCAGTTTCTTGTCCCTTGGTGACCTGCGCCTTGATGATCGCCTGTTTCTCGGGCGCATGCTTCCTTCTCCACTGCTGTACGGGTCTCACGGTGGTGTCGAGGTTGAGCTTGTGCGTCACGGTCTCCTCTGGTATACCAGGGAGTTGATCATCGGACCAAGCAAAGACCCAAACATACTCAGAAAGAAACTTCTTGTATTGCTGCTGTTCCTCTGGTGGTAGGTCGGCGCCGATCCTTACTCTTAGGGCCGGGTCGTCGTTCAAGAATACCGTTAATAACTCGCCACCGGGCTCGGTGGTCACGACTCTTCCTTCGACTCCCCTAGGGCCCTTATCCTTCCCGTCCGACCTTGAGGCTTCCACCGAGATATTGTAGCACCTTCTAGCCGTGGCCTGGTTACCTCGGACTTCCCCCAACCCATTTTTGGTGGGAAACTTCATTTTTTGGTGATAGGTAGATGGTACGGCCTTTATTCGGCTGAGAATTTTTCGGCCGAAAATGGCGTTGTACGCTATCATACCTTTAATCACTATGAAGTCCACTATGACCGTAACGGTTTTGGGTGGGGTGCCGATAGTGACCGTGATGAGGGCATCTCACGACACTCCCTCTAGCTTTGGTCGTCTACACACTCTTGATATGGATTGATCATGGTCTCCACTTGTTATCTTCATTTTCCCAAGTTCATTTTATGTATTTTCCTTTTATTGAGTCCTATCTTATGTATTTTCCTTTATTGAGTCATGTGGTTCTAGTCCATTTCCCTTATTTTGCTTAATTGGGCCTTATTTCCTTAGTTATGGGCCCATAGGATTGAGTCTAGGTTATGCTTGGTCTTTTGTCCTATTGTCAGGGACATTTTGGTCATGTAAAGAGTGGTTGCCTATATATAGGCCCCATCTCTCCACTTGTACTCACTTTTGATGAAATTATTGAAAACTACTTCATTCCACCTCTCTAGATCTCTCTCTTGTACTCTCTCTCTCTCATTACCTCTCTCTCTCTCCCAAGGGGCATAGTTCGCCCCCTTCCCTCTCTCTTCC